>OZ038519.1:26888093-27065593 GCA_964036315.1 Acanthosepion esculentum
ATATATATATATATAGTTAAACCTAGAGAGCAAGACAAACCTACCAAGGTTTCACCTATGCTTAGGTGAAAACCTTGGTAGGTTTGTCTGGCTCTCTAGGTTTAACTAGGTCTGCTCTAATTATTGTATTGAGGACTTAATTTAATTAGTTGCGTACTCGTATCGGGAATTTTTTCTTTGGGCTTTGGACCTGCATGCTGAATGATTGTTTCTCGACAGGCGTTCATGTTCTTGGCTCTTTCTTTTTTGATACCTTTTTTTCCTTCGATATTGATTTGATAATTTGCAAATCAAGAAACCGAAGGTTTTCCGAAACAAGTTTAATATATATATATATATATATATATATATATATATATATATATATTTAAAGATATGTTTAGTGGTAGAAAATTTTATCGCTGCCGTAAACAGACAAAAATCAGATATCAAATATATACATATATATATATATATATATATATATATATATATATATATATATATATATATATATATATATATATATTCTAGACGATTATGTTCGACGGATGTACATATTCTTAGTTCTTTCTTTTTTTTACCCTTTTTTTTACCCTTGGGTATTAGTTTGTTCATTCACAAGCTAAAACACCTAATGTATATATAGGATCTACCCAAAATAATTTTAAAGAACGGTATTATAACCATATTAGTAGTTTTAATAACGAAAGATTCAAACATAATACTACGTTATCTATTAGGTTGGGGCAAAAATAATAATAATAATAAGTCTGTTTCATGCTAGTGCAATCGTCGCCTGACGATTGCACTAGCATGAAACAGACTGTCGCCTCTAAGTGCTGACTTCCATGTCCACTTTTATATTTACACACGCTCTATCTCTGATATTGAGCACTTTACCCCATAAATATAGCACACTTTAAGACTATATTTCTGTATATATATATATATATATATATATATATATATATGAAGAAATATAGTCTTAAAGTGTGCTATATTTATGGGATAAAGTGCTCAATATCAGAGATAGAGCGTGTGTAAATATAAAAGTGGACATGGAAGTCAGCACTTAGAGGCGACAGTCTGTTTCATGCTAGTGCAATCGTCAGGCGATTGCACTAGCATGAAACAGACTGTCGCCTCTAAGTGCTGGCTTCCATGTCCACTTTTATATATATATATATATATATATATATATATATATATATATATATATATATATATATATGCTCATTTCATTGAAACGACAGACAAGGTACTTTTATTTAGTTTTTTATACAATTTCTCATGCGATCTAATATTTTCTTTCTTTTCGGCTGATAAATTATATAAAAACTGTCCGAATTTTCTTTTTATCCGAGCGCATTCGGCTATACATTTTTCATTTTCAAGAATTATATTTTAACTGTTAAAATAAGAAATAGGCCACACTACAACATGTTTAACACGCAGACTAACTCTACACCTTTCTGACAATAGCTCAATAAGATCTCATTTAAATATTCATGGAGACCTACCGGACACTATTCGGAACATACTTGTCGACAACACTAATATAATAGCATCATCTACATGCAAAAAAAGGCTAAAAATAATTGAAGCCTTATTAATAAAAACAAACAAACCAACACTTAATAATATTAACTATGAACATGGACATAATATCTTGACTCTGTTTTGAAAAATGAAGACATTTTATAAAACATTATTTTAACAGTTAAAATCTAATCCTTGAAAATGGCTAAATGTATAGCCGAAAGCGCTCGGATAAAAAGAATATTCAGACAGTTTTTATATAAATTATCATACGAAAAGAAAAACATTATTAGATCGCATGAGAAATTGTATAAAAGGCTAAATAAAAGCACCTTGTCTGTCGTTTTAAATGAACTACTCGTGAATGAAGGATTGCTGCCTAAATGCACAAATAGATATATATATATGTGTATACATATACATATACATATATATATATATATATATATATATATATATATATATATATATATATATATATATATATATATATATATATATATATATATTTATATATATATATATATATAAATATATATATACATAGGTAACTCTACTCGTCTCGAAAAACCTTCGAATTCTTGATTTGCCAATAATCAAATCAATCTCGAAGGTAAAAAAGGTTTTAAAAAAAGAAAGAGCCAGGAACATGAAAGTCTGTCAAAAATAATCTCACAGATACAGGTTCAAAGCCCAAAGAAAAAACACCGACACGTGTAAACAACTAAAAAGTGCTCGATACAAACGTAGAGAAGACCTAGTCAAACCTAGTGAGCCAGACAAACCTACCAAGTTTACATTAAGCAGATCGTCATGGAAAGGTGATATATATATATATATATATATATATATATATATATATATATATATATATCGGACAGTTTTTATATAATTTATCATCCGAAAAGAAAGAAAATATTAGATCGCATGAGAAATTGTATAAAAAACTAAATAAAAGTACTTTGTCTGTCGTTTCAATGAAATGACCATATATATATATATATATATATATATATATATATATATATATATATATATATATATATATATATATACCTCAAACAGTTCATATCTATCTATCTATCCACTCATTTCTATCTATCTTTTATCTATTTATCTGTTCACATCTATCTCAGTCTGACCATCTCTCTCTCTCTCTCTCTCTCTCTCTCTCTCTCTCTCTATATATATATATATATATATATATATATATATATATATATATATATATATATATATATATATATACCTCAAACTGTTCATATATATTATCTATTTATCGGTTCATATCTATCTCAGTCCGATCATATCTATCTACCTATCCATCTCAGTCTATTCATAGCTATCTCTCTCTCCTCTCTCTCTCTGTATATATATATATATATATATATATATATATATATATATAGAGAGAGAGAGAGAGAGAGACAGAAACAGAGAGAGAGGGAGATATATATTTAGCTCCGAACAGACTGAGATACATAGATAGATAGATAGATAGATAGATAGATAGATAGATAGATAGATAGGAACAGACTCAGATCAATTGATAGATAGGTCGATAGAAAGATTGCTACTAACATGCAAGATAGCAACATACATAGATTCGTACCTACCTACCTACCTACCTACCTACCTATCTAAGTAGATAGACGCTGAATATTCAAATCGACTTAATGTCAATCAGAACCGAAAGATTTGAATGAAATTCACCCTATTCTTTTCTTCTACCCTTCACCTGTAGCAAAAAGGATAATCGTTGGCAGTAATCACTTTGTCACCTTGTGTGTTTAGTTTTACGCATGCGCATATGCCGATCTTTCTCATGTCCGTCGGCATTTCCCTCCCCTTGCATTTCAATCGAAACCTATAATCATGGAAATGAATTCCATCCACGACTGTTTAATTCCAGAATTTATATCGGTTGTCTGCCTCATTTGCGCGCGATTCGATCGGGTCTCTGGTCGCCACCATCTGTGGCACTTGAAGAAATCGAGTATTTATGCTAATGAACGCAGCGAGAGGAATTTCAATGCGCCTGTGTCGGTCTGTAGACTTTCCTCCCGTACCTTGTTTCCCCGACTGATGCCAGGCCATCGATATAAGAGTACTCGTTGTCCGGTCGGAAGGAACGGCTACAGCGGTAGATGAACGACGTCTTAGGTGGTTCTCTTTCAACAGAGTCGGAACGTCGTCAACTTCTAGCAGCACTATGTCGACTTTAGTGGCCGGGGTTCAACATTACCCTGAATGGGAAATACACTAGTTTTAAATACTTGGGAGAAAATCTTCTCTAAAGATGGCACTTGCAATTCGGAAATCTGCACACGAATTGTCGCAGCCATAACAGCGATGGCCAAATTGGAAAGAATATTGATGGGCAAAATCAACTTTCAAACGAAGTTAAGACTGTACAAATCGCTGGTAGTCCCGATTCTCCAATTAGGATATGAAACGTCGACAGATACAATGTGAAGGATCCAAGCGTTTGAAAACAAATGCGCGAGAAAACTTCTTGGCATTTTCTATTGGGGACAAAAAAAAAAGTTTGAGCAGAAAAGGGTTAAAACTTCTCGCCACTGTTAAACGGAGGAAAACGACGTGGTTTGGACACGTTACAAGGCACGACCGCCATTATGCAAGGCCATTATTCAAGGGACCGTTGAAGGTGGTCGTAGGAGAGGACGCAACAATGCAACAAACGTTTTGAAAGAGCAGGAGCATATGGAATGGAGGAGAGCTCCAAGAAATCCAAAGTAATGGTGAATAGCACAAAGCGTAACGCCTGTGTCAACATCACCCTGAATGGGAATTCACTGCAGGAAGTGTCTAGTTTTAAATACTTAGGAGCAATCTTCTCTAACGATGGCACTTGCAGTGCAGAAATTCGCACACGGATTGTCGCAGCCATAATAGCGATGGCAAAATTGAAAAGAATATGAAGGAGCAAAATTAACTTTCAAACGAAGTACAGACTGTAGAAAGATCTTGTAGTCTCCAATCTCCTATATGGATGTGAAACGGGGATATTCTTGGCAGATATTGAGAGAAGGGTCCGAGCGACGGGAATGCGTACTTTCAGCCACATTGTTCAACCTATTTCTAGAGAGTATCATCAAGACACTTGAACGACCATGATCCTTCAATCTCTATCGGTGGCAGACCCGTCTGTAACTTACGTTTTGCAGACGACATTGACCTCAGAAGTACAGACTGTACAAATCTCTTGTAGTCTCCATTCTCCTGTATGGATGTGAAACGTGGACACTTTGGGCAGATACAAAAAGAAGGATCCAGGCGTTTGAGAACAAATGCATGAGAAAACACGTTGGCATCTTCTATTGGAAAGGGAAAAAAATAGGGGTTTGATAGTTTGGTAGGAAATTTTTCTCGCCGGAATCTACAAATCAACCATTCGCTCTTGCATGGAGTAGTGCTGTCATATATGGTCTGGAGACCCTTATGTTTGTCTCAAGGTCCTTGATAAAATCCAAAGACGGATATGTAACGTATTTGGCCCTGATCTGGCATCTCGTATGCAGTCGCTCTCTCATAGACATGCAGTCGCCTCCCTTTGTTTTTTTTAACAAATACTTTCATGGTAACTGCTCCGAGGAGATGCTTTCGCAGGTTCCCAAACTTCATGAATTTAAGCGTTATACTAGGCCGGCATCTCGCTCACACCCTTTCACTGTCGAAACTGTTAAATGTAGCCGTCTATTCTACTCCAATAGCTTCATGTCTCGCACCTCTCACCTGTGGAAATCCCTCACCTCTTCGAGTATGTCTGATAGCTATAATCTCCAACTATTCAAATATAATATTAATCGATGTCTCCAGATGCCCTGATCTATCCTCTATCCTTCTCTTCATTCTTTCCTCTATTACACCTATTTGTTCTAGCTCCAAATCTCTGTAACCCCTTGCGTGCTAGTGGCTTCCCGCCTTGCTTGGGGTGAAACGCTTATAAAAAAAAACAACAAAAAAAAACGTCAGGAATCCTTTCTCGCCACTGTCAATTGGAGAAAAATGGCGTGGTATGGACACGTTGCAAGTCACGACAGCCTGTGTAAAACTATCATGCAAGGTGCCGTTGAAGGTGGACGTAGGAGAAGATGCCAAAGCAAAAATACTTGTTGGACAATGTCAAAAATATAGACGAGGAAACGAAATTAGATTTCAAACAAAGTACAGACTGTACAAATAGCTGGTCATCTCCATTCTCCTATATGGATGTGAAACGTGGACACCGTTGGCAAATATTGAGAGAAGGATTCAAGCGACAAGAATGCGTACTTTCACCCACATTGTGTAACCTATTTCTAGAGAGTATCATCAAGACACTTGAACGACCATGATCCTTCAATCTCTATCGGTGGCAGACTCGTCTGTAACTTATATTTTGCAGATGACATTGGCCTAAGAAGTACTGACTGTACAAATCTCTTGTAGTCTCCATTCTCCTGTATGGATGTGAAACGTAGACACTTTTGGCAGATACAAAGAGAAGGATCCAGGCGTTTGAGAACAAATGCATGAGAAAACACGTTGGCATCTTCTATTGGAAAGGGAAAAAAATAGGGGTTTGATAGTTTGGTAGGAAATCTTTTCTCTCCGGAGTCGATCTTTCAAATCTACAAATCAACCATTCGCCCTTGCATGGAGTATTGCTGCCATATATGGTCTGGTGCCCCTTATGTTTGTCTCAAGGCTCTTGATAAGATCCAGAGACGGATATGCAACGTAATTGGCCCTGATCTGGCATCTCGTCTGCAGTCGCTCTCCCACAGACGTGCCGTCGCCTCCCTCTGTCTTTTTTTACAAATTCTTTCAAGGTTAAGGATTGGAGGTTTTGTGTGTCGCCAGGAACTGCTCCCCGCCACTGTCAAACGGAGAAAAATGGCGTGGTTTTGGACACTGTGCAAGACCATCATGCGTAGGAGAGGACGGCAACGCAAAAACTGGTTGGACAATGTTAAATTATTAACAGGTATGACTGTAGCAGAATTGCAGCAATTAGTGAGTTCGATCTCTCAACTGGTTACAAGTAATGTTTCTTTACAATGATGTTCATGTCCAAAGAGCCACTCGAGGTAGAGGTGTGGGGATGATAACGGTTAACAGGTTAAAATTGTAATGATTAATTCATCCCAAGCAAGGCGATAATGCCACTAAGACGCAAGGCGGCAACTGGCAGTGAAAGAGAAGGAGGAGAATTTAGGAGAAAGAAACAGAAGGTGACGGTCACATAACGTTGAAACATGGATTCCCGTACGATCAGCAAAGTTAAGCAACGGCTGGTCAGTGCCTACATGGGGGACTGATTGTGAATACCAGGTTCTGTAAACTTAGGTGGTCGGGTGGTGTATGGTCTGATGGTCATATCACGTCGAAACACAGGTTTCCGTACGATCACCGAAGTTAAGCAACGTCATGGCTGGTCAGTGCCTAGATGGGTGACTGACTGGGAATACCAGGTTCTGTAAACTTAGATGGTCGGGTGGTGTATGGTCTGATGGCCATATCTCGTCGAGACACAGGTTTCCGTAAGATCACCGAAGTTAAGCAACGTCATGGCTGGTCAGTGCCTAGATGGGTGACAGACTGGGAATACCAGGTTCTGTAAACTTAGATGGTCGGGTGGTGTATAGTCTGATGGCCATATCCCGTCGAGACACAGGTTTCCGTACGATCACCGAAGTTAAGCAAAGTCATGGCTGGACAGTACCTAGAGGGGTGAATGATTGGGAATACCAGGTTCTGTAAACTTATATGTTCGAGTGGGGGTAATGGGTTTACGGCCATATCACGTTGAAACACCAGTTCCCTTACGATCACCGAATAATAATGTTCAAGTGCGTCTCCAAATCGATGTAGGTGATGAATTACTTATTACTCTCCAACTTCACTTCCAAGGGAGGGATCTGGCGAGCCTCTCACTGCCATATCACTACTAATAAGAAAGTGCTCGGAGAAAAAACATTCCTGTGAAATAGACTCTCAAGTAGATGTTTCCCCGAACACTACAATCTTAACCTGTTCAAGCCTAGGGTTAACTTATCTTCCCTACATATCCGCATCTACCAGATTCTTCTCCCGAACCACGGCTCTGTGAAATAGACTCTCAAGTAGATGTTTCCCCGAACACTACAATCTTAACCTGTTCAAGCCAAGGGTTAACCGTTATCTTCCCTACATATCCGCATCTACCAGCTTCTTCTCACGAACCACGGCTCTGTGAAATAGACTCTCAAGTAGATGTTTCCCCGAACACTACAATCTTAACCTGTTCAAGCCTAGGGTTAACCGTTATCTTCCCTACATATCCGCATCTACCAGCTTCTTCTCCCGAACCACGGCTCTGTGAAATAGACTCTCAAGTAGATGTTTCCCCGAACACTACAATCTTAACCTGTTCAAGCCTAGGGTTAACCGTTATCTTCCCTACATATCCGCATCTACCAGCTTCTTCTCCCGAACCACGGCTCTGTGAAATAGACTCTCAAGTAGATGTTTCCCCGAACACTACAATCTTAACCTGTTCAAGCCTAGGGTTAACCGTTATCTTCCCTACATATCCGCATCTACCAGCTTCTTCTGCCGAACCCCGGCTCTGTGAAATAGACTCTCAAGTAGATGTTTCCCCGAACACTACAATCTTAACCTGTTCAAGCCTAGGGTTAACCGTTATCTTCCCTACATATCCGCATCTACCAGCTTCTTCTCCCGAACCACGGCTCTGTGAAATAGACTCTCAAGTAGATGTTTCCCCGAACACTACAATCTTAACCTGTTCAAGCCTAGGCTTAACCGTTATCTTCGCTACATATCCGCATCTACCAGCTTCTTCTCACGAACCACGGCTCTGTGAAATAGACTCTCAAGTAGATGTTTCCCCGAACACTACAATCTTAACCTGTTCAAGCCTAGGCTTAACCTTTATCTTCCCTACATATCCGCATCTACCAGCTTCTTCTCACGAACCACGGCTCTGTGAAATAGACTCTCAAGTAGATGTTTCCCCGAACACTACAATCTTAACCTGTTCAAGCCTAGGGTTAACCGTTATCTTCCCTACATATCCGCATCTACCAGCTTCTTCTCACGAACCACGGCTCTGTGAAATAGACTCTCAAGTAGATGTTTCCCCGAACACTACAATCTTAACCTGTTCAAGCCTAGGGTTAACCGTTATCTTCCCTACATATCCGCATCTACCAGCTTCTTCTCACGAACCACGGCTCTGTGAAATAGACTCTCAAGTAGATGTTACCCCGAACACTACAATCTTAACCTGTTCAAGCCTAGGGTTAACCGTTATCTTCCCTACATATCCGCATCTACCAGCTTCTTCTCACGAACCACGGCTCTGTGAAATAGACTCTCAAGTAGATGTTTCCCCGAACACTACAATCTTAACCTGTTCAAGCCTAGGCTTAACCGTTATCTTCCCTACATATCCGCATCTACCAGCTTCTTCTCACGAACCACGGCTCTGTGAAATAGACTCTCAAGTAGATGTTTCCCCGAACACTACAATCTTAACCTGTTCAAGCCTAGGGTTAACCGTTATCTTCCCTACATATCCGCATCTACCAGCTTCTTCTCACGAACCACGGCTCTGTGAAATAGACTCTCAAGTAGATGTTTCCCCGAACACTACAATCTTAACCTGTTCAAGCCTAGGGTTAACCGTTATCTTCCCTACATATCCGCATCTACCAGCTTCTTCTGCCGAACCCCGGCTCTGTGAAATAGACTCTCAAGTAGATGTTTCCCCGAACACTACAATCTTAACCTGTTCAAGCCTAGGGTTAACCGTTATCTTCCCTACATATCCGCATCTACCAGCTTCTTCTCACGAACCACGGCTCTGTGAAATAGACTCTCAAGTAGATGTTTCCCCGAACACTACAATCTTAACCTGTTCAAGCCTAGGCTTAACCGTTATCTTCCCTACATATCCGCATCTACCAGCTTCTTCTCACGAACCACGGGTCTGTGAAATAGACTCTCAAGTAGATGTTTCCCCGAACACTACAATCTTAACCTGTTCAAGCCTAGGGTTAACCGTTATCTTCCCTACATATCCGCATCTACCAGCTTCTTCTCACGAACCACGGCTCTGTGAAATAGACTCTCAAGTAGATGTTTCCCCGAACACTACAATCTTAACCTGTTCAAGCCTAGGGTTAACCGTTATCTTCCCTACATATCCGCATCTACCAGCTTCTTCTGCCGAACCCCGGCTCTGTGAAATAGACTCTCAAGTAGATGTTTCCCCGAACACTACAATCTTAACCTGTTCAAGCCTAGGGTTAACCGTTATCTTCCCTACATATCCGCATCTACCAGCTTCTTCTCACGAACCACGGCTCTGTGAAATAGACTCTCAAGTAGATGTTTCCCCGAACACTACAATCTTAACCTGTTCAAGCCTAGGGTTAACCGGTATCTTCCCTACATATCCGCATCTACCAGCTTCTTCTCACGAACCACGGCTCTGTGAAATAGACTCTCAAGTAGATGTCTCCCCGAACACTACAATCTTAACCTGTTCAAGCCTAGGGTTAACCGTTATCTTCCCTACATATCCGCATCTACCAGCTTCTTCTCACGAACCACGGCTCTGTGAAATAGACTCTCAAGTAGATGTTTCCCCGAACACTACAATCTTAACCTGTTCAAGCATAGGGTTAACCGTTATCTTCCCTACATATCCGCATCTACCAGCTTCTCCTCACGAACCACGGCTCTGTGAAATAGACTCTCAAGTATATGTTTTCCCGAACACTACAATCTTAACCTTTTCAAGCCTAGGCTTAACCGTTATCTTCCCTACATATCCGCATCTACCAGCTTCTTCACACGAACCACGGCTCTGTGAAATAGACTCTCAAGTAGATGTTTCCCCGTACACTACAATCTTAACCTGTTCAAGCCTAGGGTTAACCGTTATCTTCCCTACATATCCGCATCTACCAGCTTCTTCTCACGAACCACGGCTCTGTGAAATAGATTCTCAAGTAGATGTTTCCTCGAACACTACAATCTTAACCTGTTCAAGCCTAGGGTTAACCGTTATCTTCCCTACATATCCGCATCTACCAGCTTCTTCTCACGAACCACGGCTCTGTGAAATAGATTCTCAAGTAGATGTTTCCCCGAACACTACAATCTTAACCTGTTCAAGCCTAGGGTTAACTTATCTTCCCTACATATCCGCATCTACCAGCTTCTTCTGCCGAACCACGGCTCTGTGAAATAGACTCTCAAGTAGATGTTTCCCCGAACACTACAATCTTAACCTGTTCAAGCCTAGGGTTAACTTATCTTCCCTACATATCCGCATCTACCAGCTTCTTCTGCCGAACCACGGCTCTGTGAAATAGACTCTCAAGTAGATGTTTCCCCGAACACTACAATCTTAACCTGTTCAAGCCTAGGCTTAACCGTTATCTTCCCTACATATCCGCATCTACCAGCTTCTTCTCACGAACCACGGCTCTGTGAAATAGACTCTCAAGTAGATGTTTCCCCGAACACCACAATCTTAACCTGTTCAAGCCTAGGCTTAACCGTTATCTTCCCTACATATCCGCATCTACCAGCTTCTTCACACGAACCACGGCTCTGTGACATAGACTCTCAAGTAGATGTTTCCCCGTACACTACAATCTTAACCTGTTCAAGCCTAGGGTTAACCGTTATCTTCCCTACATATCCGCATCTACCAGCTTCTTCTGCCGAACCCCGGCTCTGTGAAATAGACTCTCAAGTAGATGTTTCCCCGAACACTACAATCTTAACCTGTTCAAGCCTAGGGTTAACCGTTATCTTCCCTACATATCCGCATCTACCAGCTTCTTCTCACGAACTACGGCTCTGTGAAATAGACTCTCAAGTAGATGTTTCCCCGAACACTACAATCTTAACCTGTTCAAGCCTAGGTTTAACCGTTATCTTCCCTACATATCCGCATCTACCAGCTTCTTCTCACGAACCACGGCTCTGTGAAATAGACTCTCAAGTAGATGTTTCCCCGAACACTACAATCTTAACCTGTTCAAGCCTAGGGTTAACCGTTATCTTCCCTACATATCCGCATCTACCAGCTTCTTCTCACGAACCACGGCTCTGTGAAATAGACTCTCAAGTAGATGTTTCCCCGAACACTACAATCTTAACCTGTTCAAGCCTAGGGTTAACCGTTATCTTCCCTACATATCCGCATCTACCAGCTTCTTCTCACGAACCACGGCTCTGTGAAATAGACTCTCAAGTAGATGTTTCCCCGAACACTACAATCTTAACCTGTTCAAGCCTAGGGTTAATCGTTATCTTCCCTACATATCCGCATCTACCAGCTCCTTCTCACGAACCACGGCTCTGTGAAATAGACTCTCAAGTAGATGTTTCCCCGAACACTACAATCTTAACCTGTTCAAGCCTAGGCTTAACCGTTATCTTCCCTACATATCCGCATCTACCAGCTTCTTCTCACGAACCACGGCTCTGTGAAATAGATTCTCAAGTAGATGTTTCCCCGAACACTACAATCTTAACCTGTTCAAGACTAGGGTTAACCGTTATCTTCCCTACATATCCGCATCTACCAGCTTCTTCTGCCGAACCCCGGCTCTGTGAAATAGACTCTCAAGTAGATGTTTCCCCGAACACTACAATCTTAACCTGTTCAAGCCTAGGGTTAACCGTTATCTTCCCTACATATCCGCATCTACCAGCTTCTTCTCACGAACCACGGCTCTGTGAAATAGACTCTCAAGTAGATGTTTCCCCGAACACTACAATCTTAACCTGTTCAAGCCTAGGGTTAATCGTTATCTTCCCTACATATCCGCATCTACCAGCTCCTTCTCACGAACCACGGCTCTGTGAAATAGACTCTCAAGTAGATGTTTCCCCGAACACTACAATCTTAACCTGTTCAAGCCTAGGCTTAACCGTTATCTTCCCTACATATCCGCATCTACCAGCTTCTTCTCACGAACCACGGCTCTGTGAAATAGATTCTCAAGTAGATGTTTCCCCGAACACTACAATCTTAACCTGTTCAAGACTAGGGTTAACCGTTATCTTCCCTACATATCCGCATCTACCAGCTTCTTCTGCCGAACCCCGGCTCTGTGAAATAGACTCTCAAGTAGATGTTTCCCCGAACACTACAATCTTAACCTGTTCAAGCCTAGGGTTAACCGTTATCTTCCCTACATATCCGCATCTACCAGCTTCTTCTCACGAACCACGGCTCTGTGAAATAGACTCTCAAGTAGATGTTTCCCCGAACACTACAATCTTAACCTGTTCAAGCCTAGGGTTAACCGTTATCTTCCCTACATATCCGCATCTACCAGCTTCTTCTCACGAACCACGGCTCTGTGAAATAGACTCTCAAGTAGATGTCTCCCCGAACACTACAATCTTAACCTGTTCAAGCCTAGGGTTAACCGTTATCTTCCCTACATATCCGCATCTACCAGCTTCTTCTCACGAACCACGGCTCTGTGAAATAGACTCTCAAGTAGATGTTTCCCCGAACACTACAATCTTAACCTGTTCAAGCCTAGGGTTAACTTATCTTCCCTACATATCCGCATCTACCAGCTTCTTCTCACGAACCACGGCTCTGTGAAATAGACTCTCAAGTAGATGTTTCCCCGAACACTACAATCTTAACCTGTTCAAGCCTAGGGTTAACCGTTATCTTCCCTACATATCCGCATCTACCAGCTTCTTCTCACGAACCACGGCTCTGTGAAATAGACTCTCAAGTAGATGTTTCCCCGAACACTACAATCTTAACCTGTTCAAGCCTAGGGTTAACCGTTATCTTCCCTACATATCCGCATCTACCAGCTTCTTCTCACGAACCACGGCTCTGTGAAATAGACTCTCAAGTAGATGTTTCCCCGAACACTACAATCTTAACCTGTTCAAGCCTAGGGTTAACCGTTATCTTCCCTACATATCCGCATCTACCAGCTTCTTCTCACGAACCACGGCTCTGTGAAATAGACTCTCAAGTAGATGTTTCCCCGAACACTACAATCTTAACCTGTTCAAGCCTAGGGTTAACCGTTATCTTCCCTACATATCCGCATCTACCAGCTTCTTCTCACGAACCACGGCTCTGTGAAATAGACTCTCAAGTAGATGTTTCCCCGAACACTACAATCTTAACCTGTTCAAGCCTAGGGTTAACCGTTATCTTCCCTACATATCCGCATCTACCAGCTTCTTCTCACGAACCACGGCTCTGTGAAATAGACTCTCAAGTAGATGTTTCCCCGAACACTACAATCTTAACCTGTTCAAGCCTAGGGTTAACCGTTATCTTCCCTACATATCCGCATCTACCAGCTTCTTCTCACGAACCACGGCTCTGTGAAATAGACTCTCAAGTAGATGTTTCCCCGAACACTACAATCTTAACCTTTTCAAGCCTAGGCTTAACCGTTAGCTTCCCTACATATCCGCATCTACCAGCTTCTTCACACGAACCACGGCTCTGTGAAATAGACTCTCAAGTAGATGTTTCCCCGAACACTACAATCTTAACCTGTTCAAGCCTAGGGTTAACTTATCTTCCCTACATATCCGCATCTACCAGCTTCTTCTGCCGAACCACGGCTCTGTGAAATAGACTCTCAAGTAGATGTTTCCCCGAACACTACAATCTTAACCTGTTCAAGCCTAGGCTTAACTTATCTTCCCTACATATCCGCATCTACCAGCTTCTTCTCACGAACCACGGCTCTGTGAAATAGACTCTCAAGTAGATGTTTCCCCGAACACTACAATCTTAACCTGTTCAAGCCTAGGGTTAACCGTTATCTTCCCTACATATCCGCATCTACCAGCTTCTTCTCACGAACCACGGCTCTGTGAAATAGACTCTCAAGTAGATGTTTCCCCGAACACTACAATCTTAACCTGTTCAAGCCTAGGGTTAACCGTTATCTTCCCTACATATCCGCATCTACCAGCTTCTTCTCACGAACCACGGCTCTGTGAAATAGACTCTCAAGTAGATGTTTCCCCGAACACTACAATCTTAACCTTTTCAAGCCTAGGCTTAACCGTTATCTTCCCTACATATCCGCATCTACCAGCTTCTTCACACGAACCACGGCTCTGTGAAATAGACTCTCAAGTAGATGTTTCCCCGAACACTACAATCTTAACCTGTTCAAGCCTAGGGTTAACTTATCTTCCCTACATATCCGCATCTACCAGCTTCTTCTCACGAACCACGGCTCTGTGAAATAGACTCTCAAGTAGATGTTTCCCCGAACACTACAATCTTAACCTGTTCAAGCCTAGGCTTAACTTATCTTCCCTACATATCCGCATCTACCAGCTTCTTCTCACGAACCACGGCTCTGTGAAATAGACTCTCAAGTAGATGTTTCCCCGAACACTACAATCTTAACCTGTTCAAGCCTAGGGTTAACCGTTATCTTCCCTACATATCCGCATCTACCAGCTTCTTCTCACGAACCACGGCTCTGTGAAATAGACTCTCAAGTAGATGTTTCCCCGAACACTACAATCTTAACCTGTACAAGCCTAGGGTTAACCGTTATCTTCCCTACATATCCGCATCTACCAGCTTCTTCTCACGAACCACGGCTCTGTGAAATAGACTCTCAAGTAGATGTTTCCCCGAACACTACAATCTTAACCTGTTCAAGCCTAGGCTTAACCGTTATCTTCCCTACATATCCGCATCTACCAGCTTCTTCTCCCGAACCACGGCTCTGTGAAATAGACTCTCAAGTAGATGTTTCCCCGAACACTACAATCTTAACCTGTTCAAGCCTAGGGTTAACCGTTATCTTCCCTACATATCCGCATCTACCAGCTTCTTCTCCCGAACCACGGCTCTGTGAAATAGATTCTCAAGTAGATGTTTCCCCGAACACTACAATCTTAACCTGTTCAAGCCTAGGGTTAACCGTTATCTTCCCTACATATCCGCATCTACCAGCTTCTTCTCACGAACCACGGCTCTGTGAAATAGACTCTCAAGTAGATGTTTCCCCGAACACTACAATCTTAACCTGTTCAAGCCTAGGCTTAACCGTTATCTTCCCTACATATCCGCATCTACCAGCTTCTTCTCCCGAACCACGGCTCTGTGAAATAGACTCTCAAGTAGATGTTACCCCGAACACTACAATCTTAACCTGTTCAAGCCTAGGGTTAACCGTTATCTTCCCTACATATCCGCATCTACCAGCTTCTTCTCACGAACCACGGCTCTGTGAAATAGACTCTCAAGTAGATGTTTCCCCGAACACTACAATCTTAACCTGTTCAAGCCTAGGCTCAACCGTTATCTTCCCTACATATCCGCATCTACCAGCTTCTTCTCCCGAACCACGGCTCTGTGAAATAGATTCTCAAGTAGATGTTTCCCCGAACACTACAATCTTAACCTGTTCCAGCCTAGGGTTAACCGTTATCTTCCCTACATATCCGCATCTACCAGCTTCTTCTCACGAACCACGGCTCTGTGAAATAGATTCTCAAGTAGATGTTTCCCCGAACACTACAATCTTAACCTGTTCAAGCCTAGGGTTAACCGTTATCTTCCCCACATATCCGCATCTACCAGCTTCTTCTCACGAACCACGCCTCTGTGAAATAGACTCTCAAGTAGATGTTTCCCCGAACACTACAATCTTAACCTGTTCAAGCCTAGGCTTAACCGTTATCTTCCCTACATATCCGCATCTACCAGCTTCTTCTGACGAACCACGGCTCTGTGAAATAGATTCTCAAGTAGATGTTTCCCCGAACACTACAATCTTAACCTGTTCAAGCCTAGGCTTAACCGTTATCTTCCCTACATATCCGCATCTACCAGCTTCTTCTCACGAACCACGGCTCTGTGAAATAGACTCTCAAGTAGATGTTTCCCCGAACACTACAATCTTAACCTGTTCAAGTCTAGGGTAACCGTTATCTTCCCTACATATCCGCATCTACCAGCTTCTTCTCACGAACCACGGCTCTGTGAAATAGACTCTCAAGTAGATGTTTCCCCGAACACTACAATCTTAACCTGTTCAAGCCTAGGGTTAACCGTTATCTTCCCTACATATCCGCATCTACCAGCTTCTTCTCCCGAACCACGGCTCTGTGAAATAGATTCTCAAGTAGATGTTTCCCCGAACACTACAATCTTAACCTGTTCCAGCCTAGGGTTAACCGTTATCTTCCCTACATATCCGCATCTACCAGCTTCTTCTCACGAACCACGGCTCTGTGAAATAGATTCTCAAGTAGATGTTTCCCCGAACACTACAATCTTAACCTGTTCAAGCCTAGGCTTAACCGTTATCTTCCCTACATATCCGCATCTACCAGCTTCTTCTGCCGAACCACGGCTCTGTGAAATAGATTCTCAAGTAGATGTTTCCCCGAACACTACAATCTTAACCTGTTCAAGCCTAGGGTTAACCGTTATCTTCCCTACATATCCGCATCTACCAGCTTCTTCTCACGAACCACGGCTCTGTGAAATAGATTCTCAAGTAGATGTTTCCCCGAACACTACAATCTTAACCTGTTCAAGCCTAGGGTTAACCGTTATCTTCCCTACATATCCGCATCTACCAGCTTCTTCTCACGAACCACGGCTCTGTGAAATAGATTCTCAAGTAGATGTTTCCCCGAACACTACAATCTTAACCTGTTCAAGCCTAGGGTTAACTTATCTTCCCTACATATCCGCATCTACCAGCTTCTTCTGCCGAACCACGGCTCTGTGAAATAGACTCTCAAGTAGATGTTTCCCCGAACACTACAATCTTAACCTGTTCAAGCCTAGGGTTAACCGTTATCTTCCCTACATATCCGCATCTACCAGCTTCTTCTCACGAACCACGGCTCTGTGAAATAGACTCTCAAGTAGATGTTTCCCCGTACACTACAATCTTAACCTGTTCAAGCCTAGGCTTAACCGTTATCTTCCCTACATATCCGCATCTACCAGCTTCTTCACACGAACCACGGCTCTGTGAAATAGACTGTCAAGTAGATGTTTCCCCGAACACTACAATCTTAACCTGTTCAAGCCTAGTGTTAACCGTTATCTTCCCTACATATCCGCATCTACCAGCTTCTTCTCACGAACCACGGCTCTGTGAAATATACTCTCAAGTAGATGTTTCCCCGAACACTACAATCTTAACCTGTTCAAGCCTAGGCTTAAGCGTTATCTTCCCTACATATCCGCATCTACCAGCTTCTTCTCACGAACCACGGCTCTGTGAAATAGACTCTCAAGTAGATGTTTCCCCGAACACTACAATCTTAACCTGTTCAAGCCTAGGCTTAAGCGTTATCTTCCCTACATATCCGCATCTACCAGCTTCTTCTCACGAACCACGGCTCTGTGAAATATACTCTCAAGTAGATGTTTCCCCGAACACTACAATCTTAACCTGTTCAAGCCTAGGCTTAAGCGTTATCTTCCCTACATATCCGCATCTACCAGCTTCTTCTGCCGAACCACGGCTCTGTGAAATAGACTCTCAAGTAGATGTTTCCCCGAACACTACAATCTTAACCTGTTCAAGCCTAGGCTTAACCGTTATCTTCCCTACATATCCGCATCTACCAGCTTCTTCTCACGAACCACGGCTCTGTGAAATATACTCTCAAGTAGATGTTTCCCCGAACACTACAATCTTAACCTGTTCAAGCCTAGGCTTAAGCGTTATCTTCCCTACATATCCGCATCTACCAGCTTCTTCTGCCGAACCCCGGCTCTGTGAAATAGACTCTCAAGTAGATGTTTCCCCGAACACTACAATCTTAACCTGTTCAAGCCTAGGCTTAAGCGTTATCTTCCCTACATATCCGCATCTACCAGCTTCTTCTCACGAACCACGGCTCTGTGAAATATACTCTCAAGTAGATGTTTCCCCGAACACTACAATCTTAACCTGTTCAAGCCTAGGCTTAAGCGTTATCTTCCCTACATATCCGCATCTACCAGCTTCTTCTCACGAACCACGGCTCTGTGAAATATACTCTCAAGTAGATGTTTCCCCGAACACTACAATCTTAACCTGTTCAAGCCTAGGCTTAAGCGTTATCTTCCCTACATATCCGCATCTACCAGCTTCTTCTCACGAACCACGGCTCTTTGAAATAGACTCTCAAGTAGATGTTTCCCCGAACACTACAATCTTAACCTGTTCAAGCCTAGGCTTAAGCGTTATCTTCCCTACATATCCGCATCTACCAGCTTCTTCTCACGAACCACGGCTCTGTGAAATAGACTCTCAAGTAGATGTTTCCCCGAACACTACAATCTTAACCTGTTCAAGCCTAGGCTTAAGCGTTATCTTCCCTACATATCCGCATCTACCAGCTTCTTCTCACGAACCACGGCTCTGTGAAATATACTCTCAAGTAGATGTTTCCCCGAACACTACAATCTTAACCTGTTCAAGCCTAGGCTTAAGCGTTATCTTCCCTACATATCCGCATCTACCAGCTTCTTCTCACGAACCACGGCTCTGTGAAATATACTCTCAAGTAGATGTTTCCCCGAACACTACAATCTTAACCTGTTCAAGCCTAGGCTTAAGCGTTATCTTCCCTACATATCCGCATCTACCAGCTTCTTCTCACGAACCACGGCTCTGTGAAATAGACTCTCAAGTAGATGTTTCCCCGAACACTACAATCTTAACCTGTTCAAGCCTAGGCTTAAGCGTTATCTTCCCTACATATCCGCATCTACCAGCTTCTTCTCACGAACCACGGCTCTGTGAAATAGACTCTCAAGTAGATGTTTCCCCGAACACTACAATCTTAACCTGTTCAAGCCTAGGCTTAAGCGTTATCTTCCCTACATATCCGCATCTACCAGCTTCTTCTCACGAACCACGGCTCTGTGAAATATACTCTCAAGTAGATGTTTCCCCGAACACTACAATCTTAACCTGTTCAAGCCTAGGCTTAAGCGTTATCTTCCCTACATATCCGCATCTACCAGCTTCTTCTCACGAACCACGGCTCTGTGAAATATACTCTCAAGTAGATGTTTCCCCGAACACTACAATCTTAACCTGTTCAAGCCTAGGCTTAAGCGTTATCTTCCCTACATATCCGCATCTACCAGCTTCTTCTCACGAACCACGGCTCTGTGAAATAGACTCTCAAGTAGATGTTTCCCCGAACACTACAATCTTAACCTGTTCAAGTCTAGGCTTAACCGTTATCTTCCCTACATATCCGCATCTACCAGCTTCTTCTCACGAACCACGGCTCTGTGAAATAGACTCTCAAGTAGATGTTTCCCCGAACACTACAATCTTAACCTGTTCAAGCCTAGGCTTAAGCGTTATCTTCCCTACATATCCGCATCTACCAGCTTCTTCTCACGAACCACGGCTCTGTGAAATAGACTCTCAAGTAGATGTTTCCCCGAACACTACAATCTTAACCTGTTCAAGTCTAGGCTTAACCGTTATCTTCCCTACATATCCGCATCTACCAGCTTCTTCTCACGAACCACGGCTCTGTGAAATAGACTCTCAAGTAGATGTTTCCCCGAACACTACAATCTTAACCTGTTCAAGCCTAGGCTTAAGCGTTATCTTCCCTACATATCCGCATCTACCAGCTTCTTCTCACGAACCACGGCTCTGTGAAATAGACTCTCAAGTAGATGTTTCCCCGAACACTACAATCTTAACCTGTTCAAGTCTAGGCTTAACCGTTATCTTCCCTACATATCCGCATCTACCAGCTTCTTCTCACGAACCACGGCTCTGTGAAATAGACTCTCAAGTAGATGTTTCCCCGAACACTACAATCTTAACCTGTTCAAGCCTAGGCTTAAGCGTTAACTTCCCTACATATCCGCATCTACCAGCTTCTTCTCACGAACCACGGCTCTGTGAAATAGACTCTCAAGTAGATGTTTCCCCGAACACTACAATCTTAACCTGTTCAAGTCTAGGCTTAACCGTTATCTTCCCTACATATCCGCATCTACCAGCTTCTTCTCACGAACCACGGCTCTGTGAAATAGACTCTCAAGTAGATGTTTCCCCGAACACTACAATCTTAACCTGTTCAAGTCTAGGCTTAAGCGTTATCTTCCCTACATATCCGCATCTACCAGCTTCTTCTCACGAACCACGGCTCTGTGAAATAGACTCTCAAGTAGATGTTTCCCCGAACACTACAATCTTAACCTGTTCAAGCCTAGGCTTAAGCGTTATCTTCCCTACATATCCGCATCTACCAGCTTCTTCTCACGAACCACGGCTCTGTGAAATAGACTCTCAAGTAGATGTTTCCCCGAACACTACAATCTTAACCTGTTCAAGCCTAGGCTTAAGCGTTATCTTCCCTACATATCCGCATCTACCAGCTTCTTCTCACGAACCACGGCTCTGTGAAATAGACTCTCAAGTAGATGTTTCCCCGAACACTACAATCTTAACCTGTTCAAGCCTAGGCTTAAGCGTTATCTTCCCTACATATCCGCATCTACCAGCTTCTTCTCACGAACCACGGCTCTGTGAAATATACTCTCAAGTAGATGTTTCCCCGAACACTACAATCTTAACCTGTTCAAGTCTAGGCTTAACCGTTATCTTCCCTACATATCCGCATCTACCAGCTTCTTCTCACGAACCACGGCTCTGTGAAATATACTCTCAAGTAGATGTTTCCCCGAACACTACAATCTTAACCTGTTCAAGCCTAGGCTTAAGCGTTATCTTCCCTACATATCCGCATCTACCAGCTTCTTCTCACGAACCACGGCTCTGTGAAATATACTCTCAAGTAGATGTTTCCCCGAACACTACAATCTTAACCTGTTCAAGCCTAGGCTTAAGCGTTATCTTCCCTACATATCCGCATCTACCAGCTTCTTCTCACGAACCACGGCTCTGTGAAATAGACTCTCAAGTAGATGTTTCCCCGAACACTACAATCTTAACCTGTTCAAGCCTAGGCTTAAGCGTTATCTTCCCTACATATCCGCATCTACCAGCTTCTTCTCACGAACCACGGCTCTGTGAAATATACTCTCAAGTAGATGTTTCCCCGAACACTACAATCTTAACCTGTTCAAGCCTAGGCTTAAGCGTTATCTTCCCTACATATCCGCATCTACCAGCTTCTTCTCACGAACCACGGCTCTGTGAAATAGACTCTCAAGTAGATGTTTCCCCGAACACTACAATCTTAACCTGTTCAAGCCTAGGCTTAAGCGTTATCTTCCCTACATATCCGCATCTACCAGCTTCTTCTCACGAACCACGGCTCTGTGAAATATACTCTCAAGTAGATGTTTCCCCGAACACTACAATCTTAACCTGTTCAAGCCTAGGCTTAAGCGTTATCTTCCCTACATATCCGCATCTACCAGCTTCTTCTCACGAACCACGGCTCTGTGAAATATACTCTCAAGTAGATGTTTCCCCGAACACTACAATCTTAACCTGTTCAAGCCTAGGGTTAACCGTTATCTTCCCTACATATCCGCATCTACCAGCTTCTTCTCACGAACCACGGCTCTGTGAAATAGACTCTCAAGTAGATGTTTCCCCGAACACTACAATCTTAACCTGTTCAAGCCTAGGCTTAAGCGTTATCTTCCCTACATATCCGCATCTACCAGCTTCTTCTCACGAACCACGGCTCTGTGAAATAGACTCTCAAGTAGATGTTTCCCCGAACACTACAATCTTAACCTGTTCAAGCCTAGGCTTAAGCGTTATCTTCCCTACATATCCGCATCTACCAGCTTCTTCTCACGAACCACGGCTCTGTGAAATAGACTCTCAAGTAGATGTTTCCCCGAACACTACAATCTTAACCTGTTCAAGCCTAGGCTTAAGCGTTATCTTCCCTACATATCCGCATCTACCAGCTTCTTCTCACGAACCACGGCTCTGTGAAATATACTCTCAAGTAGATGTTTCCCCGAACACTACAATCTTAACCTGTTCAAGTCTAGGCTTAACCGTTATCTTCCCTACATATCCGCATCTACCAGCTTCTTCTCACGAACCACGGCTCTGTGAAATATACTCTCAAGTAGATGTTTCCCCGAACACTACAATCTTAACCTGTTCAAGCCTAGGCTTAAGCGTTATCTTCCCTACATATCCGCATCTACCAGCTTCTTCTCACGAACCACGGCTCTGTGAAATATACTCTCAAGTAGATGTTTCCCCGAACACTACAATCTTAACCTGTTCAAGCCTAGGCTTAAGCGTTATCTTCCCTACATATCCGCATCTACCAGCTTCTTCTCACGAACCACGGCTCTGTGAAATAGACTCTCAAGTAGATGTTTCCCCGAACACTACAATCTTAACCTGTTCAAGCCTAGGCTTAAGCGTTATCTTCCCTACATATCCGCATCTACCAGCTTCTTCTCACGAACCACGGCTCTGTGAAATATACTCTCAAGTAGATGTTTCCCCGAACACTACAATCTTAACCTGTTCAAGCCTAGGCTTAAGCGTTATCTTCCCTACATATCCGCATCTACCAGCTTCTTCTCACGAACCACGGCTCTGTGAAATAGACTCTCAAGTAGATGTTTCCCCGAACACTACAATCTTAACCTGTTCAAGCCTAGGCTTAAGCGTTATCTTCCCTACATATCCGCATCTACCAGCTTCTTCTCACGAACCACGGCTCTGTGAAATATACTCTCAAGTAGATGTTTCCCCGAACACTACAATCTTAACCTGTTCAAGCCTAGGCTTAAGCGTTATCTTCCCTACATATCCGCATCTACCAGCTTCTTCTCACGAACCACGGCTCTGTGAAATATACTCTCAAGTAGATGTTTCCCCGAACACTACAATCTTAACCTGTTCAAGCCTAGGCTTAAGCGTTATCTTCCCTACATATCCGCATCTACCAGCTTCTTCTCACGAACCACGGCTCTGTGAAATAGACTCTCAAGTAGATGTTTCCCCGAACACTACAATCTTAACCTGTTCAAGCCTAGGCTTAAGCGTTATCTTCCCTACATATCCGCATCTACCAGCTTCTTCTCACGAACCACGGCTCTGTGAAATAGACTCTCAAGTAGATGTTTCCCCGAACACTACAATCTTAACCTGTTCAAGCCTAGGCTTAAGCGTTATCTTCCCTACATATCCGCATCTACCAGCTTCTTCTCACGAACCACGGCTCTGTGAAATAGACTCTCAAGTAGATGTTTCCCCGAACACTACAATCTTAACCTGTTCAAGCCTAGGCTTAAGCGTTATCTTCCCTACATATCCGCATCTACCAGCTTCTTCTCACGAACCACGGCTCTGTGAAATATACTCTCAAGTAGATGTTTCCCCGAACACTACAATCTTAACCTGTTCAAGCCTAGGCTTAAGCGTTATCTTCCCTACATATCCGCATCTACCAGCTTCTTCTCACGAACCACGGCTCTGTGAAATATACTCTCAAGTAGATGTTTCCCCGAACACTACAATCTTAACCTGTTCAAGCCTAGGCTTAAGCGTTATCTTCCCTACATATCCGCATCTATCAGCTTCTTCTCACGAACCACGGCTCTGTGAAATAGACTCTCAAGTAGATGTTTCCCCGAACACTACAATCTTAACCTGTTCAAGCCTAGGCATAACCGTTATCTTCCCTACATATCCGCATCTACCAGCTTCTTCTCACGAACCACAGCTCTGTGAAATAGACTCTCAAGTAGATGTTTCCCCGAACACTACAATCTTAACCTGTTCAAGCCTAGGCTTAACCGTTATCTTCCCTACATATCCGCATCTATCAGCTTCTTCTCACGAACCACGGCTCTGTGAAATAGACTCTCAAGTAGATGTTTCCCCGAACACTACAATCTTAACCTGTTCAAGCCTAGGCATAACCGTCATCTTCCCTACATATCCGCATCTACCAGCTTCTTCTCACGAACCACGGCTCTGTGAAATAGACTCTCAAGTAGATGTTTCCCCGAACACTACAATCTTAACCTGTTCAAGCCTAGGCTTAAGCGTTATCTTCCCTACATATCCGCATCTACCAGCTTCTTCTCACGAACCACGGCTCTGTGAAATAGACTCTCAAGTAGATGTTTCCCCGAACACTACAATCTTAACCTGTTCAAGCCTAGGCTTAAGCGTTATCTTCCCTACATATCCGCATCTACCAGCTTCTTCTCACGAACCACGGCTCTGTGAAATATACTCTCAAGTAGATGTTTCCCCGAACACTACAATCTTAACCTGTTCAAGCCTAGGCTTAAGCGTTATCTTCCCTACATATCCGCATCTACCAGCTTCTTCTCACGAACCACGGCTCTGTGAAATATACTCTCAAGTAGATGTTTCCCCGAACACTACAATCTTAACCTGTTCAAGCCTAGGCTTAAGCGTTATCTTCCCTACATATCCGCATCTACCAGCTTCTTCTCACGAACCACGGCTCTGTGAAATAGACTCTCAAGTAGATGTTTCCCCGAACACTACAATCTTAACCTGTTCAAGCCTAGGCTTAAGCGTTATCTTCCCTACATATCCGCATCTACCAGCTTCTTCTCACGAACCACGGCTCTGTGAAATAGACTCTCAAGTAGATGTTTCCCCGAACACTACAATCTTAACCTGTTCAAGCCTAGGCTTAAGCGTTATCTTCCCTACATATCCGCATCTACCAGCTTCTTCTCACGAACCACGGCTCTGTGAAATAGACTCTCAAGTAGATGTTTCCCCGAACACTACAATCTTAACCTGTTCAAGCCTAGGCTTAAGCGTTATCTTCCCTACATATCCGCATCTACCAGCTTCTTCTCACGAACCACGGCTCTGTGAAATATACTCTCAAGTAGATGTTTCCCCGAACACTACAATCTTAACCTGTTCAAGCCTAGGCTTAAGCGTTATCTTCCCTACATATCCGCATCTACCAGCTTCTTCTCACGAACCACGGCTCTGTGAAATATACTCTCAAGTAGATGTTTCCCCGAACACTACAATCTTAACCTGTTCAAGCCTAGGCTTAAGCGTTATCTTCCCTACATATCCGCATCTATCAGCTTCTTCTCACGAACCACGGCTCTGTGAAATAGACTCTCAAGTAGATGTTTCCCCGAACACTACAATCTTAACCTGTTCAAGCCTAGGCATAACCGTTATCTTCCCTACATATCCGCATCTACCAGCTTCTTCTCACGAACCACAGCTCTGTGAAATAGACTCTCAAGTAGATGTTTCCCCGAACACTACAATCTTAACCTGTTCAAGCCTAGGCTTAACCGTTATCTTCCCTACATATCCGCATCTATCAGCTTCTTCTCACGAACCACGGCTCTGTGAAATAGACTCTCAAGTAGATGTTTCCCCGAACACTACAATCTTAACCTGTTCAAGCCTAGGCATAACCGTCATCTTCCCTACATATCCGCATCTACCAGCTTCTTCTCACGAACCACGGCTCTGTGAAATAGACTCTCAAGTAGATGTTTCCCCGAACACTACAATCTTAACCTGTTCAAGCCTAGGCATAACCGTCATCTTCCCTACATATCCGCATCTACCAGCTTCTTCTCACGAACCACGGCTCTGTGAAATAGACTCTCAAGTAGATGTTTCCCCGAACACTACAATCTTAACCTGTTCAAGCCTAGGCTTAACCGTTATCTTCCCTACATATCCGCATCTACCAGCTTCTTCTCACGAACCACGGCTCTGTGAAATAGACTCTCAAGTAGATGTTTCCCCGAACACTACAATCTTAACCTGTTCAAGCCTAGGCATAACCGTCATCTTCCCTACATATCCGCATCTACCAGCTTCTTCTCACGAACCACGGCTCTGTGAAATAGACTCTCAAGTAGATGTTTCCCCGAACAATACAATCTTATCCTGTTCAAGCCTAGGCATAACCGTCATCTTCCCTACATATCCGCATCTACCAGCTTCTTCTCACGAACCACGGCTCTGTGAAATAGACTCTCAAGTAGATGTTTCCCCGAACACTACAATCTTAAACTGTTCAAGCCTAGGCATAACCGTCATCTTCCCTACATATCCGCATCTACCAGCTTCTTCTCACGAACCACGGCTCTGTGAAATAGACTCTCAAGTAGATGTTTCCCCGAACACTACAATCTTAACCTGTTCAAGCCTAGGCTTAAGCGTTATCTTCCCTACATATCCGCATCTACCAGCTTCTTCTCACGAACCACGGCTCTGTGAAATAGACTCTCAAGTAGATGTTTCCCCGAACACTACAATCTTAACCTGTTCAAGCCTAGGCTTAAGCGTTATCTTCCCTACATATCCGCATCTACCAGCTTCTTCTCACGAACCACGGCTCTGTGAAATATACTCTCAAGTAGATGTTTCCCCGAACACTACAATCTTAACCTGTTCAAGTCTAGGCTTAACCGTTATCTTCCCTACATATCCGCATCTACCAGCTTCTTCTCACGAACCACGGCTCTGTGAAATAGACTCTCAAGTAGATGTTTCCCCGAACACTACAATCTTAACCTGTTCAAGCCTAGGCTTAACCGTCATCTTCCCTACATATCCGCATCTACCAGCTTCTTCTCACGAACCACGGCTCTGTGAAATAGACTCTCAAGTAGATGTTTCCCCGAACACTACAATCTTAACCTGTTCAAGCCTAGGCTTAACCGTCATCTTCCCTACATATCCGCATCTACCAGCTTCTTCTCACGAACCACGGCTCTGTGAAATATACTCTCAAGTAGATGTTTCCCCGAACACTACAATCTTAACCTGTTCAAGCCTAGGGTTAAGCGTTATCTTCCCTACATATCCGCATCTACCAGCTTCTTCTCACGAACCACGGCTCTGTGAAATATACTCTCAAGTAGATGTTTCCCCGAACACTACAATCTTAACCTGTTCAAGCCTAGGGTTAACCGTTATCTTCCCTACATATCCGCATCTACCAGCTTCTTCTCACGAACCACGGCTCTGTGAAATAGACTCTCAAGTAGATGTTTCCCCGAACACTACAATCTTAACCTGTTCAAGCCTAGGCTTAAGCGTTATCTTCCCTACATATCCGCATCTACCAGCTTCTTCTCCCGAACCACGGCTCTGTGAAATAGACTCTCAAGTAGATGTTTCCCCGAACACTACAATCTTAACCTGTTCAAGCCTAGGCTTAAGCGTTATCTTCCCTACATATCCGCATCTACCAGCTTCTTCTCACGAACCACGGCTCTGTGAAATATACTCTCAAGTAGATGTTTCCCCGAACACTACAATCTTAACCTGTTCAAGCCTAGGCTTAAGCGTTATCTTCCCTACATATCCGCATCTACCAGCTTCTTCTCA
The DNA here is from genome assembly GCA_964036315.1 of Acanthosepion esculentum. NCBI lineage: Eukaryota > Metazoa > Mollusca > Cephalopoda > Sepiida > Sepiidae > Acanthosepion > Acanthosepion esculentum. Next base: position 26,915,981 of record OZ038519.1, read on the forward strand.
CGAACCACGGCTCTGTGAAATATACTCTCAAGTAGATGTTTCCCCGAACACTACAATCTTAACCTGTTCAAGCCTAGGCTTAAGCGTTATCTTCCCTACATATCCGCATCTATCAGCTTCTTCTCACGAACCACGGCTCTGTGAAATAGACTCTCAAGTAGATGTTTCCCCGAACACTACAATCTTAACCTGTTCAAGTCTAGGCTTAACCGTTATCTTCCCTACATATCCGCATCTACCAGCTTCTTCTCACGAACCACGGCTCTGTGAAATAGACTCTCAAGTAGATGTTTCCCCGAACACTACAATCTTAACCTGTTCAAGTCTAGGCTTAACCGTTATCTTCCCTACATATCCGCATCTACCAGCTTCTTCTCACGAACCACGGCTCTGTGAAATAGACTCTCAAGTAGATGTTTCCCCGAACACTACAATCTTAACCTGTTCAAGCCTAGGCTTAAGCGTTATCTTCCCTACATATCCGCATCTACCAGCTTCTTCTCACGAACCACGGCTCTGTGAAATAGACTCTCAAGTAGATGTTTCCCCGAACACTACAATCTTAACCTGTTCAAGTCTAGGCTTAACCGTCATCTTCCCTACATATCCGCATCTACCAGCTGCTTCTCACGAACCACGGCTCTGTGAAATATACTCTCAAGTAGATGTTTCCCCGAACACTACAATCTTAACCTGTTCAAGTCTAGGCTTAACCGTTATCTTCCCTACATATCCGCATCTACCAGCTTCTTCTCACGAACCACGGCTCTGTGAAATAGACTCTCAAGTAGATGTTTCCCCGAACACTACAATCTTAACCTGTTCAAGTCTAGGCTTAACCGTTATCTTCCCTACATATCCGCATCTACCAGCTGCTTCTCACGAACCACGGCTCTGTGAAATATACTCTCAAGTAGATGTTTCCCCGAACACTACAATCTTAACCTGTTCAAGTCTAGGCTTAACCGTTATCTTCCCTACATATCCGCATCTACCAGCTTCTTCTCACGAACCACGGCTCTGTGAAATAGACTCTCAAGTAGATGTTTCCCCGAACACTACAATCTTAACCTGTTCAAGCCTAGGCTTAACCGTCATCTTCCCTACATATCCGCATCTACCAGCTTCTTCTCACGAACCACGGCTCTGTGAAATAGACTCTCAAGTAGATGTTTCCCCGAACACTACAATCTTAACCTGTTCAAGCCTAGGCTTAACCGTCATCTTCCCTACATATCCGCATCTACCAGCTTCTTCTCACGAACCACGGCTCTGTGAAATATACTCTCAAGTAGATGTTTCCCCGAACACTACAATCTTAACCTGTTCAAGCCTAGGGTTAAGCGTTATCTTCCCTACATATCCGCATCTACCAGCTTCTTCTCACGAACCACGGCTCTGTGAAATATACTCTCAAGTAGATGTTTCCCCGAACACTACAATCTTAACCTGTTCAAGCCTAGGGTTAACCGTTATCTTCCCTACATATCCGCATCTACCAGCTTCTTCTCACGAACCACGGCTCTGTGAAATAGACTCTCAAGTAGATGTTTCCCCGAACACTACAATCTTAACCTGTTCAAGCCTAGGCTTAAGCGTTATCTTCCCTACATATCCGCATCTACCAGCTTCTTCTCCCGAACCACGGCTCTGTGAAATAGACTCTCAAGTAGATGTTTCCCCGAACACTACAATCTTAACCTGTTCAAGCCTAGGCTTAAGCGTTATCTTCCCTACATATCCGCATCTACCAGCTTCTTCTCACGAACCACGGCTCTGTGAAATATACTCTCAAGTAGATGTTTCCCCGAACACTACAATCTTAACCTGTTCAAGCCTAGGCTTAAGCGTTATCTTCCCTACATATCCGCATCTACCAGCTTCTTCTCACGAACCACGGCTCTGTGAAATATACTCTCAAGTAGATGTTTCCCCGAACACTACAATCTTAACCTGTTCAAGCCTAGGCTTAAGCGTTATCTTCCCTACATATCCGCATCTATCAGCTTCTTCTCACGAACCACGGCTCTGTGAAATAGACTCTCAAGTAGATGTTTCCCCGAACACTACAATCTTAACCTGTTCAAGTCTAGGCTTAACCGTTATCTTCCCTACATATCCGCATCTACCAGCTTCTTCTCACGAACCACGGCTCTGTGAAATAGACTCTCAAGTAGATGTTTCCCCGAACACTACAATCTTAACCTGTTCAAGTCTAGGCTTAACCGTTATCTTCCCTACATATCCGCATCTACCAGCTTCTTCTCACGAACCACGGCTCTGTGAAATAGACTCTCAAGTAGATGTTTCCCCGAACACTACAATCTTAACCTGTTCAAGCCTAGGCTTAAGCGTTATCTTCCCTACATATCCGCATCTACCAGCTTCTTCTCACGAACCACGGCTCTGTGAAATAGACTCTCAAGTAGATGTTTCCCCGAACACTACAATCTTAACCTGTTCAAGTCTAGGCTTAACCGTCATCTTCCCTACATATCCGCATCTACCAGCTGCTTCTCACGAACCACGGCTCTGTGAAATATACTCTCAAGTAGATGTTTCCCCGAACACTACAATCTTAACCTGTTCAAGTCTAGGCTTAACCGTTATCTTCCCTACATATCCGCATCTACCAGCTTCTTCTCACGAACCACGGCTCTGTGAAATAGACTCTCAAGTAGATGTTTCCCCGAACACTACAATCTTAACCTGTTCAAGTCTAGGCTTAACCGTTATCTTCCCTACATATCCGCATCTACCAGCTGCTTCTCACGAACCACGGCTCTGTGAAATATACTCTCAAGTAGATGTTTCCCCGAACACTACAATCTTAACCTGTTCAAGTCTAGGCTTAACCGTTATCTTCCCTACATATCCGCATCTACCAGCTTCTTCTCACGAACCACGGCTCTGTGAAATAGACTCTCAAGTAGATGTTTCCCCGAACACTACAATCTTAACCTGTTCAAGTCTAGGCTTAACCGTTATCTTCCCTACATATCCGCATCTACCAGCTTCTTCTCACGAACCACGGCTCTGTGAAATAGACTCTCAAGTAGATGTTTCCCCGAACACTACAATCTTAACCTGTTCAAGCCTAGGCATAACCGTTATCTTCCCTACATATCCGCATCTACCAGCTTCTTCTCCCGAACCACGGCTCTGTGAAATAGACTCTCAAGTAGATGTTTCCCCGAACACTACAATCTTAACCTGTTCAAGCCTAGGGTTAAGCGTTATCTTCCCTACATATCCGCATCTACCAGCTTCTTCTCACGAACCACGGCTCTGTGAAATATACTCTCAAGTAGATGTTTCCCCGAACACTACAATCTTAACCTGTTCAAGCCTAGGCTTAAGCGTTATCTTCCCTACATATCCGCATCTACCAGCTTCTTCTCACGAACCACGGCTCTGTGAAATATACTCTCAAGTAGATGTTTCCCCGAACACTACAATCTTAACCTGTTCAAGTCTAGGCTTAACCGTTATCTTCCCTACATATCCGCATCTACCAGCTGCTTCTCACGAACCACGGCTCTGTGAAATAGACTCTCAAGTAGATGTTTCCCCGAACACTACAATCTTAACCTGTTCAAGCCTAGGGTTAACCGTTATCTTCCCTACATATCCGCATCTACCAGCTTCTTCTCACGAACCACGGCTCTGTGAAATAGACTCTCAAGTAGATGTTTCCCCGAACACTACAATCTTAACCTGTTCAAGTCTAGGCTTAACCGTTATCTTCCCTACATATCCGCATCTACCAGCTGCTTCTCACGAACCACGGCTCTGTGAAATAGACTCTCAAGTAGATGTTTCCCCGAACACTACAATCTTAACCTGTTCAAGTCTAGGCTTAACCGTTATCTTCCCTACATATCCGCATCTACCAGCTTCTTCTCACGAACCACGGCTCTGTGAAATAGACTCTCAAGTAGATGTTTCCCCGAACACTACAATCTTAACCTGTTCAAGCCTAGGCATAACCGTTATCTTCCCTACATATCCGCATCTACCAGCTTCTTCTCACGAACCACGGCTCTGTGAAATAGACTCTCAAGTAGATGTTTCCCCGAACACTACAATCTTAACCTGTTCAAGCCTAGGCTTAACCGTCATCTTCCCTACATATCCGCATCTACCAGCTGCTTCTCACGAACCACGGCTCTGTGAAATAGACTCTCAAGTAGATGTTTCCCCGAACACTACAATCTTAACCTGTTCAAGTCTAGGCTTAACCGTTATCTTCCCTACATATCCGCATCTACCAGCTGCTTCTCACGAACCACGGCTCTGTGAAATAGACTCTCAAGTAGATGTTTCCCCGAACACTACAATCTTAACCTGTTCAAGCCTAGGCTTAACCGTTATCTTCCCTACATATCCGCATCTACCAGCTTCTTCTCCCGAACCACGGCTCTGTGAAATAGACTCTCAAGTAGATGTTTCCCCGAACACTACAATCTTAACCTGTTCAAGCCTAGGCTTAAGCGTTATCTTCCCTACATATCCGCATCTACCAGCTTCTTCTCACGAACCACGGCTCTGTGAAATAGACTCTCAAGTAGATGTTTCCCCGAACACTACAATCTTAACCTGTTCAAGCCTAGGGTTAAGCGTTATCTTCCCTACATATCCGCATCTACCAGCTTCTTCTCACGAACCACGGCTCTGTGAAATATACTCTCAAGTAGATGTTTCCCCGAACACTACAATCTTAACCTGTTCAAGTCTAGGCTTAACCGTTATCTTCCCTACATATCCGCATCTACCAGCTTCTTCTCACGAACCACGGCTCTGTGAAATAGACTCTCAAGTAGATGTTTCCCCGAACACTACAATCTTAACCTGTTCAAGTCTAGGCTTAACCGTTATCTTCCCTACATATCCGCATCTACCAGCTTCTTCTCACGAACCACGGCTCTGTGAAATAGACTCTCAAGTAGATGTTTCCCCGAACACTACAATCTTAACCTGTTCAAGTCTAGGCTTAACCGTTATCTTCCCTACATATCCGCATCTACCAGCTTCTTCTCCCGAACCACGGCTCTGTGAAATATACTCTCAAGTAGATGTTTCCCCGAACACTACAATCTTAACCTGTTCAAGTCTAGGCTTAACCGTTATCTTCCCTACATATCCGCATCTACCAGCTTCTTCTCACGAACCACGGCTCTGTGAAATATACTCTCAAGTAGATGTTTCCCCGAACACTACAATCTTAACCTGTTCAAGTCTAGGCTTAACCGTTATCTTCCCTACATATCCGCATCTACCAGCTTCTTCTCCCGAACCACGGCTCTGTGAAATATACTCTCAAGTAGATGTTTCCCCGAACACTACAATCTTAACCTGTTCAAGTCTAGGCTTAACCGTTATCTTCCCTACATATCCGCACCTACCAGCTTCTTCTCCCGAACCACGGCTCTGTGAAATATACTCTCAAGTAGATGTTTCCCCGAACACTACAATCTTAACCTGTTCAAGTCTAGGCTTAACCGTTATCTTCCCTACATATCCGCATCTACCAGCTTCTTCTCACGAACCACGGCTCTGTGAAATATACTCTCAAGTAGATGTTTCCCCGAACACTACAATCTTAACCTGTTCAAGTCTAGGCTTAACCGTTATCTTCCCTACATATCCGCATCTACCAGCTTCTTCTCACGAACCACGGCTCTGTGAAATAGACTCTCAAGTAGATGTTTCCCCGAACACTACAATCTTAACCTGTTCAAGTCTAGGCTTAACCGTTATCTTCCCTACATATCCGCATCTACCAGCTTCTTCTCCCGAACCACGGCTCTGTGAAATATACTCTCAAGTAGATGTTTCCCCGAACACTACAATCTTAACCTGTTCAAGTCTAGGCTTAACCGTTATCTTCCCTACATATCCGCATCTACCAGCTTCTTCTCCCGAACCACGGCTCTGTGAAATATACTCTCAAGTAGATGTTTCCCCGAACACTACAATCTTAACCTGTTCAAGTCTAGGCTTAACCGTTATCTTCCCTACATATCCGCATCTACCAGCTTCTTCTCACGAACCACGGCTCTGTGAAATATACTCTCAAGTAGATGTTTCCCCGAACACTACAATCTTAACCTGTTCAAGTCTAGGCTTAACCGTTATCTTCCCTACATATCCGCATCTACCAGCTTCTTCTCACGAACCACGGCTCTGTGAAATAGACTCTCAAGTAGATGTTTCCCCGAACACTACAATCTTAACCTGTTCAAGTCTAGGCTTAACCGTTATCTTCCCTACATATCCGCATCTACCAGCTTCTTCTCACGAACCACGGCTCTGTGAAATAGACTCTCAAGTAGATGTTTCCCCGAACACTACAATCTTAACCTGTTCAAGTCTAGGCTTAACCGTTATCTTCCCTACATATCCGCATCTACCAGCTTCTTCTCACGAACCACGGCTCTGTGAAATAGACTCTCAAGTAGATGTTTCCCCGAACACTACAATCTTAACCTGTTCAAGTCTAGGCTTAACCGTTATCTTCCCTACATATCCGCATCTACCAGCTTCTTCTCACGAACCACGGCTCTGTGAAATATACTCTCAAGTAGATGTTTCCCCGAACACTACAATCTTAACCTGTTCAAGTCTAGGCTTAACCGTTATCTTCCCTACATATCCGCATCTACCAGCTTCTTCTCACGAACCACGGCTCTGTGAAATATACTCTCAAGTAGATGTTTCCCCGAACACTACAATCTTAACCTGTTCAAGTCTAGGCTTAACCGTTATCTTCCCTACATATCCGCATCTACCAGCTTCTTCTCACGAACCACGGCTCTGTGAAATATACTCTCAAGTAGATGTTTCCCCGAACACTACAATCTTAACCTGTTCAAGCCTAGGCATAACCGTCATCTTCCCTACATATCCGCATCTACCAGCTTCTTCTCACGAACCACGGCTCTGTGAAATAGACTCTCAAGTAGATGTTTCCCCGAACACTACAATCTTAACCTGTTCAAGCCTAGGCTTAACCGTTATCTTCCCTACATATCCGCATCTACCAGCTTCTTCTCACGAACCACGGCTCTGTGAAATATACTCTCAAGTAGATGTTTCCCCGAACACTACAATCTTAACCTGTTCAAGTCTAGGCTTAACCGTTATCTTCCCTACATATCCGCATCTACCAGCTTCTTCTCACGAACCACGGCTCTGTGAAATATACTCTCAAGTAGATGTTTCCCCGAACACTACAATCTTAACCTGTTCAAGTCTAGGCTTAACCGTTATCTTCCCTACATATCCGCATCTACCAGCTTCTTCTCACGAACCACGGCTCTGTGAAATAGACTCTCAAGTAGATGTTTCCCCGAACACTACAATCTTAACCTGTTCAAGTCTAGGCTTAACCGTTATCTTCCCTACATATCCGCATCTACCAGCTTCTTCTCACGAACCACGGCTCTGTGAAATAGACTCTCAAGTAGATGTTTCCCCGAACACTACAATCTTAACCTGTTCAAGCCTAGGCATAACCGTCATCTTCCCTACATATCCGCATCTACCAGCTGCTTCTCACGAACCACGGCTCTGTGAAATATACTCTCAAGTAGATGTTTCCCCGAACACTACAATCTTAACCTGTTCAAGTCTAGGCTTAACCGTTATCTTCCCTACATATCCGCATCTACCAGCTTCTTCTCACGAACCACGGCTCTGTGAAATAGACTCTCAAGTAGATGTTTCCCCGAACACTACAATCTTAACCTGTTCAAGTCTAGGCTTAACCGTTATCTTCCCTACATATCCGCATCTACCAGCTTCTTCTCACGAACCACGGCTCTGTGAAATAGACTCTCAAGTAGATGTTTCCCCGAACACTACAATCTTAACCTGTTCAAGCCTAGGCATAACCGTCATCTTCCCTACATATCCGCATCTACCAGCTGCTTCTCACGAACCACGGCTCTGTGAAATATACTCTCAAGTAGATGTTTCCCCGAACACTACAATCTTAACCTGTTCAAGTCTAGGCTTAACCGTTATCTTCCCTACATATCCGCATCTACCAGCTTCTTCTCACGAACCACGGCTCTGTGAAATAGACTCTCAAGTAGATGTTTCCCCGAACACTACAATCTTAACCTGTTCAAGCCTAGGCATAACCGTTATCTTCCCTACATATCCGCATCTACCAGCTTCTTCTCACGAACCACGGCTCTGTGAAATATACTCTCAAGTAGATGTTTCCCCGAACACTACAATCTTAACCTGTTCAAGTCTAGGCTTAACCGTTATCTTCCCTACATATCCGCATCTACCAGCTTCTTCTCACGAACCACGGCTCTGTGAAATAGACTCTCAAGTAGATGTTTCCCCGAACACTACAATCTTAACCTGTTCAAGTCTAGGCTTAACCGTTATCTTCCCTACATATCCGCATCTACCAGCTTCTTCTCACGAACCACGGCTCTGTGAAATAGACTCTCAAGTAGATGTTTCCCCGAACACTACAATCTTAACCTGTTCAAGCCTAGGCATAACCGTTATCTTCCCTACATATCCGCATCTACCAGCTTCTTCTCACGAACCACGGCTCTGTGAAATATACTCTCAAGTAGATGTTTCCCCGAACACTACAATCTTAACCTGTTCAAGTCTAGGCTTAACCGTTATCTTCCCTACATATCCGCATCTACCAGCTTCTTCTCACGAACCACGGCTCTGTGAAATAGACTCTCAAGTAGATGTTTCCCCGAACACTACAATCTTAACCTGTTCAAGTCTAGGCTTAACCGTTATCTTCCCTACATATCCGCATCTACCAGCTGCTTCTCACGAACCACGGCTCTGTGAAATATACTCTCAAGTAGATGTTTCCCCGAACACTACAATCTTAACCTGTTCAAGTCTAGGCTTAACCGTTATCTTCCCTACATATCCGCATCTACCAGCTTCTTCTCACGAACCACGGCTCTGTGAAATATACTCTCAAGTAGATGTTTCCCCGAACACTACAATCTTAACCTGTTCAAGTCTAGGCTTAACCGTTATCTTCCCTACATATCCGCATCTACCAGCTTCTTCTCACGAACCACGGCTCTGTGAAATAGACTCTCAAGTAGATGTTTCCCCGAACACTACAATCTTAACCTGTTCAAGTCTAGGCTTAACCGTTATCTTCCCTACATATCCGCATCTACCAGCTTCTTCTCACGAACCACGGCTCTGTGAAATAGACTCTCAAGTAGATGTTTCCCCGAACACTACAATCTTAACCTGTTCAAGTCTAGGCTTAACCGTTATCTTCCCTACATATCCGCATCTACCAGCTTCTTCTCACGAACCACCGCTCTGTGAAATATACTCTCAAGTAGATGTTTCCCCGAACACTACAATCTTAACCTGTTCAAGTCTAGGCTTAACCGTTATCTTCCCTACATATCCGCATCTACCAGCTGCTTCTCACGAACCACGGCTCTGTGAAATATACTCTCAAGTAGATGTTTCCCCGAACACTACAATCTTAACCTGTTCAAGTCTAGGCTTAACCGTTATCTTCCCTACATATCCGCATCTACCAGCTTCTTCTCACGAACCACGGCTCTGTGAAATAGACTCTCAAGTAGATGTTTCCCCGAACACTACAATCTTAACCTGTTCAAGCCTAGGCATAACCGTTATCTTCCCTACATATCCGCATCTACCAGCTTCTTCTCACGAACCACGGCTCTGTGAAATATACTCTCAAGTAGATGTTTCCCCGAACACTACAATCTTAACCTGTTCAAGTCTAGGCTTAACCGTTATCTTCCCTACATATCCGCATCTACCAGCTTCTTCTCACGAACCACGGCTCTGTGAAATAGACTCTCAAGTAGATGTTTCCCCGAACACTACAATCTTAACCTGTTCAAGTCTAGGCTTAACCGTTATCTTCCCTACATATCCGCATCTACCAGCTTCTTCTCACGAACCACGGCTCTGTGAAATAGACTCTCAAGTAGATGTTTCCCCGAACACTACAATCTTAACCTGTTCAAGTCTAGGCTTAACCGTTATCTTCCCTACATATCCGCATCTACCAGCTGCTTCTCACGAACCACGGCTCTGTGAAATATACTCTCAAGTAGATGTTTCCCCGAACACTACAATCTTAACCTGTTCAAGTCTAGGCTTAACCGTTATCTTCCCTACATATCCGCATCTACCAGCTTCTTCTCACGAACCACGGCTCTGTGAAATATACTCTCAAGTAGATGTTTCCCCGAACACTACAATCTTAACCTGTTCAAGTCTAGGCTTAACCGTTATCTTCCCTACATATCCGCATCTACCAGCTTCTTCTCACGAACCACGGCTCTGTGAAATAGACTCTCAAGTAGATGTTTCCCCGAACACTACAATCTTAACCTGTTCAAGCCTAGGCATAACCGTTATCTTCCCTACATATCCGCATCTACCAGCTTCTTCTCACGAACCACGGCTCTGTGAAATATACTCTCAAGTAGATGTTTCCCCGAACACTACAATCTTAACCTGTTCAAGTCTAGGCTTAACCGTTATCTTCCCTACATATCCGCATCTACCAGCTTCTTCTCACGAACCACGGCTCTGTGAAATAGACTCTCAAGTAGATGTTTCCCCGAACACTACAATCTTAACCTGTTCAAGTCTAGGCTTAACCGTTATCTTCCCTACATATCCGCATCTACCAGCTTCTTCTCACGAACCACGGCTCTGTGAAATAGACTCTCAAGTAGATGTTTCCCCGAACACTACAATCTTAACCTGTTCAAGCCTAGGCATAACCGTTATCTTCCCTACATATCCGCATCTACCAGCTTCTTCTCCCGAACCACGGCTCTGTGAAATAGACTCTCAAGTAGATGTTTCCCCGAACACTACAATCTTAACCTGTTCAAGCCTAGGGTTAAGCGTTATCTTCCCTACATATCCGCATCTACCAGCTTCTTCTCACGAACCACGGCTCTGTGAAATAGACTCTCAAGTAGATGTTTCCCCGAACACTACAATCTTAACCTGTTCAAGTCTAGGCTTAACCGTTATCTTCCCTACATATCCGCATCTACCAGCTGCTTCTCACGAACCACGGCTCTGTGAAATATACTCTCAAGTAGATGTTTCCCCGAACACTACAATCTTAACCTGTTCAAGTCTAGGCTTAACCGTTATCTTCCCTACATATCCGCATCTACCAGCTTCTTCTCACGAACCACGGCTCTGTGAAATAGACTCTCAAGTAGATGTTTCCCCGAACACTACAATCTTAACCTGTTCAAGTCTAGGCTTAACCGTTATCTTCCCTACATATCCGCATCTACCAGCTTCTTCTCACGAACCACGGCTCTGTGAAATAGACTCTCAAGTAGATGTTTCCCCGAACACTACAATCTTAACCTGTTCAAGCCTAGGCTTAAGCGTTATCTTCCCTACATATCCGCATCTACCAGCTTCTTCTCACGAACCACGGCTCTGTGAAATAGACTCTCAAGTAGATGTTTCCCCGAACACTACAATCTTAACCTGTTCAAGCCTAGGCTTAAGCGTTATCTTCCCTACATATCCGCATCTACCAGCTTCTTCTCACGAACCACGGCTCTGTGAAATAGACTCTCAAGTAGATGTTTCCCCGAACACTACAATCTTAACCTGTTCAAGCCTAGGCTTAAGCGTTATCTTCCCTACATATCCGCATCTACCAGCTTCTTCTCACGAACCACGGCTCTGTGAAATATACTCTCAAGTAGATGTTTCCCCGAACACTACAATCTTAACCTGTTCAAGTCTAGGCTTAACCGTTATCTTCCCTACATATCCGCATCTACCAGCTTCTTCTCCCGAACCACGGCTCTGTGAAATAGACTCTCAAGTAGATGTTTCCCCGAACACTACAATCTTAACCTGTTCAAGCCTAGGCTTAAGCGTTATCTTCCCTACATATCCGCATCTACCAGCTTCTTCTCACGAACCACGGCTCTGTGAAATAGACTCTCAAGTAGATGTTTCCCCGAACACTACAATCTTAACCTGTTCAAGCCTAGGCTTAAGCGTTATCTTCCCTACATATCCGCATCTACCAGCTTCTTCTCACGAACCACGGCTCTGTGAAATAGACTCTCAAGTAGATGTTTCCCCGAACACTACAATCTTAACCTGTTCAAGCCTAGGCTTAAGCGTTATCTTCCCTACATATCCGCATCTACCAGCTTCTTCTCACGAACCACGGCTCTGTGAAATATACTCTCAAGTAGATGTTTCCCCGAACACTACAATCTTAACCTGTTCAAGCCTAGGCTTAAGCGTTATCTTCCCTACATATCCGCATCTACCAGCTTCTTCTCACGAACCACGGCTCTGTGAAATATACTCTCAAGTAGATGTTTCCCCGAACACTACAATCTTAACCTGTTCAAGCCTAGGCTTAAGCGTTATCTTCCCTACATATCCGCATCTACCAGCTTCTTCTCACGAACCACGGCTCTGTGAAATATACTCTCAAGTAGATGTTTCCCCGAACACTACAATCTTAACCTGTTCAAGCCTAGGCTTAAGCGTTATCTTCCCTACATATCCGCATCTACCAGCTTCTTCTCACGAACCATGGCTCTGTGAAATATACTCTCAAGTAGATGTTTCCCCGAACACTACAATCTTAACCTGTTCAAGCCTAGGCTTAAGCGTTATCTTCCCTACATATCCGCATCTACCAGCTTCTTCTCACGAACCACGGCTCTGTGAAATATACTCTCAAGTAGATGTTTCCCCGAACACTACAATCTTAACCTGTTCAAGCCTAGGCTTAAGCGTTATCTTCCCTACATATCCGCATCTACCAGCTTCTTCTCACGAACCACGGCTCTGTGAAATAGACTCTCAAGTAGATGTTTCCCCGAACACTACAATCTTAACCTGTTCAAGCCTAGGGTTAACCGTTATCTTCCCTACATATCCGCATCTACCAGCTTCTTCTCACGAACCACGGCTCTGTGAAATATACTCTCAAGTAGATGTTTCCCCGAACACTACAATCTTAACCTGTTCAAGCCTAGGCTTAACCGTTATCTTCCCTACATATCCGCATCTACCAGCTTCTTCTCACGAACCACGGCTCTGTGAAATAGACTCTCAAGTAGATGTTTCCCCGAACACTACAATCTTAACCTGTTCAAGCCTAGGCTTAAGCGTTATCTTCCCTACATATCCGCATCTACCAGCTTCTTCTCACGAACCACGGCTCTGTGAAATATACTCTCAAGTAGATGTTTCCCCGAACACTACAATCTTAACCTGTTCAAGCCTAGGCTTAAGCGTTATCTTCCCTACATATCCGCATCTACCAGCTTCTTCTCACGAACCACGGCTCTGTGAAATATACTCTCAAGTAGATGTTTCCCCGAACACTACAATCTTAACCTGTTCAAGCCTAGGCTTAACCGTTATCTTCCCTACATATCCGCATCTACCAGCTTCTTCTCACGAACCACGGCTCTGTGAAATATACTCTCAAGTAGATGTTTCCCCGAACACTACAATCTTAACCTGTTCAAGCCTAGGCTTAACCGTTATCTTCCCTACATATCCGCATCTACCAGCTTCTTCTCACGAACCACGGCTCTGTGAAATAGACTCTCAAGTAGATGTTTCCCCGAACACTACAATCTTAACCTGTTCAAGCCTAGGCTTAAGCGTTATCTTCCCTACATATCCGCATCTACCAGCTTCTTCTCACGAACCACGGCTCTGTGAAATATACTCTCAAGTAGATGTTTCCCCGAACACTACAATCTTAACCTGTTCAAGCCTAGGCTTAAGCGTTATCTTCCCTACATATCCGCATCTACCAGCTTCTTCTCACGAACCACGGCTCTGTGAAATATACTCTCAAGTAGATGTTTCCCCGAACACTACAATCTTAACCTGTTCAAGCCTAGGCTTAAGCGTTATCTTCCCTACATATCCGCATCTACCAGCTTCTTCTCACGAACCACGGCTCTGTGAAATAGACTCTCAAGTAGATGTTTCCCCGAACACTACAATCTTAACCTGTTCAAGCCTAGGCTTAACGGTTATCTTCCCTACATATCCGCATCTACCAGCTTCTTCTCCCGAACCACGGCTCTGTGAAATAGATTCTCAAGTAGATGTTTCCCCGAACACTACAATCTTAACCTGTTCAAGCCTAGGCTTAACCGTTATCTTCCCTACATATCCGCATCTACCAGCTTCTTCTCACGAACCACGGCTCTGTGAAATAGACTCTCAAGTAGATGTTTCCCCGAACACTACAATCTTAACCTGTTCAAGCCTAGGCTTAAGCGTTATCTTCCCTACATATCCGCATCTACCAGCTTCTTCTCACGAACCACGGCTCTGTGAAATATACTCTCAAGTAGATGTTTCCCCGAACACTACAATCTTAACCTGTTCAAGCCTAGGCTTAAGCGTTATCTTCCCTACATATCCGCATCTACCAGCTTCTTCTCACGAACCACGGCTCTGTGAAATATACTCTCAAGTAGATGTTTCCCCGAACACTACAATCTTAACCTGTTCAAGCCTAGGCTTAAGCGTTATCTTCCCTACATATCCGCATCTACCAGCTTCTTCTCACGAACCACGGCTCTGTGAAATATACTCTCAAGTAGATGTTTCCCCGAACACTACAATCTTAACCTGTTCAAGCCTAGGCTTAACGGTTATCTTCCCTACATATCCGCATCTACCAGCTTCTTCTCCCGAACCACGGCTCTGTGAAATAGATTCTCAAGTAGATGTTTCCCCGAACACTACAATCTTAACCTGTTCAAGCCTAGGCTTAACCGTTATCTTCCCTACATATCCGCATCTACCAGCTTCTTCTCACGAACCACGGCTCTGTGAAATAGACTCTCAAGTAGATGTTTCTCCGAACACTACAATCTTAACCTGTTCAAGCCTAGGCTTAAGCGTTATCTTCCCTACATATCCGCATCTACCAGCTTCTTCTCACGAACCACGGCTCTGTGAAATATACTCTCAAGTAGATGTTTCCCCGAACACTACAATCTTAACCTGTTCAAGCCTAGGCTTAAGCGTTATCTTCCCTACATATCCGCATCTACCAGCTTCTTCTCACGAACCACGGCTCTGTGAAATATACTCTCAAGTAGATGTTTCCGCGAACACTACAATCTTAACCTGTTCAAGCCTAGGCTTAAGCGTTATCTTCCCTACATATCCGCATCTACCAGCTTCTTCTCACGAACCACGGCTCTGTGAAATATACTCTCAAGTAGATGTTTCCCCGAACACTACAATCTTAACCTGTTCAAGCCTAGGCTTAAGCGTTATCTTCCCTACATATCCGCATCTACCAGCTTCTTCTCACGAACCACGGCTCTGTGAAATATACTCTCAAGTAGATGTTTCCCCGAACACTACAATCTTAACCTGTTCAAGCCTAGGCTTAACCGTTATCTTCCCTACATATCCGCATCTACCAGCTTCTTCTCACGAACCACGGCTCTGTGAAATAGACTCTCAAGTAGATGTTTCCCCGAACACTACAATCTTAACCTGTTCAAGCCTAGGCTTAAGCGTTATCTTCCCTACATATCCGCATCTACCAGCTTCTTCTCACGAACCACGGCTCTGTGAAATAGACTCTCAAGTAGATGTTTCCCCGAACACTACAATCTTAACCTGTTCAAGCCTAGGGTTAACCGTTATCTTCCCTACATATCCGCATCTACCAGCTTCTTCTCACGAACCACGGCTCTGTGAAATATACTCTCAAGTAGATGTTTCCCCGAACACTACAATCTTAACCTGTTCAAGCCTAGGCTTAACCGTTATCTTCCCTACATATCCGCATCTACCAGCTTCTTCTCACGAACCACGGCTCTGTGAAATAGACTCTCAAGTAGATGTTTCCCCGAACACTACAATCTTAACCTGTTCAAGCCTAGGCTTAAGCGTTATCTTCCCTACATATCCGCATCTACCAGCTTCTTCTCACGAACCACGGCTCTGTGAAATATACTCTCAAGTAGATGTTTCCCCGAACACTACAATCTTAACCTGTTCAAGCCTAGGCTTAAGCGTTATCTTCCCTACATATCCGCATCTACCAGCTTCTTCTCACGAACCACGGCTCTGTGAAATATACTCTCAAGTAGATGTTTCCCCGAACACTACAATCTTAACCTGTTCAAGCCTAGGCTTAACCGTTATCTTCCCTACATATCCGCATCTACCAGCTTCTTCTCACGAACCACGGCTCTGTGAAATAGACTCTCAAGTAGATGTTTCCCCGAACACTACAATCTTAACCTGTTCAAGCCTAGGCTTAACCGTTATCTTCCCTACATATCCGCATCTACCAGCTTCTTCTCACGAACCACGGCTCTGTGAAATAGACTCTCAAGTAGATGTTTCCCCGAACACTACAATCTTAACCTGTTCAAGCCTAGGCTTAAGCGTTATCTTCCCTACATATCCGCATCTACCAGCTTCTTCTCACGAACCACGGCTCTGTGAAATATACTCTCAAGTAGATGTTTCCCCGAACACTACAATCTTAACCTGTTCAAGCCTAGGCTTAAGCGTTATCTTCCCTACATATCCGCATCTACCAGCTTCTTCTCACGAACCACGGCTCTGTGAAATATACTCTCAAGTAGATGTTTCCCCGAACACTACAATCTTAACCTGTTCAAGCCTAGGCTTAACCGTTATCTTCCCTACATATCCGCATCTACCAGCTTCTTCTCACGAACCACGGCTCTGTGAAATAGACTCTCAAGTAGATGTTTCCCCGAACACTACAATCTTAACCTGTTCAAGCCTAGGCTTAAGCTTTATCTTCCCTACATATCCGCATCTACCAGCTTCTTCTCACGAACCACGGCTCTGTGAAATATACTCTCAAGTAGATGTTTCCCCGAACACTACAATCTTAACCTGTTCAAGCCTAGGCTTAAGCGTTATCTTCCCTACATATCCGCATCTACCAGCTTCTTCTCACGAACCACGGCTCTGTGAAATATACTCTCAAGTAGATGTTTCCCCGAACACTACAATCTTAACCTGTTCAAGCCTAGGCTTAAGCGTTATCTTCCCTACATATCCGCATCTACCAGCTTCTTCTCACGAACCACGGCTCTGTGAAATAGACTCTCAAGTAGATGTTTCCCCGAACACTACAATCTTAACCTGTTCAAGCCTAGGCTTAACGGTTATCTTCCCTACATATCCGCATCTACCAGCTTCTTCTCCCGAACCACGGCTCTGTGAAATAGATTCTCAAGTAGATGTTTCCCCGAACACTACAATCTTAACCTGTTCAAGCCTAGGCTTAACCGTTATCTTCCCTACATATCCGCATCTACCAGCTTCTTCTCACGAACCACGGCTCTGTGAAATAGACTCTCAAGTAGATGTTTCCCCGAACACTACAATCTTAACCTGTTCAAGCCTAGGCTTAAGCGTTATCTTCCCTACATATCCGCATCTACCAGCTTCTTCTCACGAACCACGGCTCTGTGAAATATACTCTCAAGTAGATGTTTCCCCGAACACTACAATCTTAACCTGTTCAAGCCTAGGCTTAAGCGTTATCTTCCCTACATATCCGCATCTACCAGCTTCTTCTCACGAACCACGGCTCTGTGAAATATACTCTCAAGTAGATGTTTCCCCGAACACTACAATCTTAACCTGTTCAAGCCTAGGCTTAAGCGTTATCTTCCCTACATATCCGCATCTACCAGCTTCTTCTCACGAACCACGGCTCTGTGAAATATACTCTCAAGTAGATGTTTCCCCGAACACTACAATCTTAACCTGTTCAAGCCTAGGCTTAACGGTTATCTTCCCTACATATCCGCATCTACCAGCTTCTTCTCCCGAACCACGGCTCTGTGAAATAGATTCTCAAGTAGATGTTTCCCCGAACACTACAATCTTAACCTGTTCAAGCCTAGGCTTAACCGTTATCTTCCCTACATATCCGCATCTACCAGCTTCTTCTCACGAACCACGGCTCTGTGAAATAGACTCTCAAGTAGATGTTTCTCCGAACACTACAATCTTAACCTGTTCAAGCCTAGGCTTAAGCGTTATCTTCCCTACATATCCGCATCTACCAGCTTCTTCTCACGAACCACGGCTCTGTGAAATATACTCTCAAGTAGATGTTTCCCCGAACACTACAATCTTAACCTGTTCAAGCCTAGGCTTAAGCGTTATCTTCCCTACATATCCGCATCTACCAGCTTCTTCTCACGAACCACGGCTCTGTGAAATATACTCTCAAGTAGATGTTTCCGCGAACACTACAATCTTAACCTGTTCAAGCCTAGGCTTAAGCGTTATCTTCCCTACATATCCGCATCTACCAGCTTCTTCTCACGAACCACGGCTCTGTGAAATATACTCTCAAGTAGATGTTTCCCCGAACACTACAATCTTAACCTGTTCAAGCCTAGGCTTAAGCGTTATCTTCCCTACATATCCGCATCTACCAGCTTCTTCTCACGAACCACGGCTCTGTGAAATATACTCTCAAGTAGATGTTTCCCCGAACACTACAATCTTAACCTGTTCAAGCCTAGGCTTAACCGTTATCTTCCCTACATATCCGCATCTACCAGCTTCTTCTCACGAACCACGGCTCTGTGAAATAGACTCTCAAGTAGATGTTTCCCCGAACACTACAATCTTAACCTGTTCAAGCCTAGGCTTAAGCGTTATCTTCCCTACATATCCGCATCTACCAGCTTCTTCTCACGAACCACGGCTCTGTGAAATAGACTCTCAAGTAGATGTTTCCCCGAACACTACAATCTTAACCTGTTCAAGCCTAGGCTTAAGCGTTATCTTCCCTACATATCCGCATCTACCAGCTTCTTCTCACGAACCACGGCTCTGTGAAATATACTCTCAAGTAGATGTTTCCCCGAACACTACAATCTTAACCTGTTCAAGCCTAGGCTTAAGCGTTATCTTCCCTACATATCCGCATCTACCAGCTTCTTCTCACGAACCACGGCTCTGTGAAATATACTCTCAAGTAGATGTTTCCCCGAACACTACAATCTTAACCTGTTCAAGCCTAGGCTTAAGCGTTATCTTCCCTACATATCCGCATCTACCAGCTTCTTCTCACGAACCACGGCTCTGTGAAATAGACTCTCAAGTAGATGTTTCCCCGAACACTACAATCTTAACCTGTTCAAGCCTAGGCTTAAACGTTATCTTCCCTACATATCCGCATCTACCAGCTTCTTCTCACGAACCACGGCTCTGTGAAATATACTCTCAAGTAGATGTTTCCCCGAACACTACAATCTTAACCTGTTCAAGCCTAGGCTTAACCGTTATCTTCCCTACATATCCGCATCTACCAGCTTCTTCTCACGAACCACGGCTCTGTGAAATAGACTCTCAAGTAGATGTTTCCCCGAACACTACAATCTTAACCTGTTCAAGCCTAGGCTTAAGCGTTATCTTCCCTACATATCCGCATCTACCAGCTTCTTCTCACGAACCACGGCTCTGTGAAATATACTCTCAAGTAGATGTTTCCCCGAACACTACAATCTTAACCTGTTCAAGCCTAGGCTTAAGCGTTATCTTCCCTACATATCCGCATCTACCAGCTTCTTCTCACGAACCACGGCTCTGTGAAATATACTCTCAAGTAGATGTTTCCCCGAACACTACAATCTTAACCTGTTCAAGCCTAGGCTTAAGCGTTATCTTCCCTACATATCCGCATCTACCAGCTTCTTCTCACGAACCACGGCTCTGTGAAATATACTCTCAAGTAGATGTTTCCCCGAACACTACAATCTTAACCTGTTCAAGCCTAGGCTTAAGCGTTATCTTCCCTACATATCCGCATCTACCAGCTTCTTCTCACGAACCACGGCTCTGTGAAATATACTCTCAAGTAGATGTTTCCCCGAACACTACAATCTTAACCTGTTCAAGCCTAGGCTTAAGCGTTATCTTCCCTACATATCCGCATCTACCAGCTTCTTCTCACGAACCACGGCTCTGTGAAATAGACTCTCAAGTAGATGTTTCCCCGAACACTACAATCTTAACCTGTTCAAGCCTAGGGTTAACCGTTATCTTCCCTACATATCCGCATCTACCAGCTTCTTCTCACGAACCACGGCTCTGTGAAATAGACTCTCAAGTAGATGTTTCCCCGAACACTACAATCTTAACCTGTTCAAGCCTAGGCTTAACCGTTATCTTCCCTACATATCCGCATCTACCAGCTTCTTCACACGAACCACGGCTATGTGAAATAGACTCTCAAGTAGATGTTTCCCCGAACACTACAATCTTAACCTGTTCAAGCCTAGTGTTAACCGTTATCTTCCCTACATATCCGCATCTACCAGCTTCTTCTCACGAACCACGGCTCTGTGAAATATACTCTCAAGTAGATGTTTCCCCGAACACTACAATCTTAACCTGTTCAAGCCTAGGCTTAACCGTTATCTTCCCTACATATCCGCATCTACCAGCTTCTTCTCACGAACCACGGCTCTGTGAAATAGACTCTCAAGTAGATGTTTCCCCGAACACTACAATCTTAACCTGTTCAAGCCTAGGGTTAACCGTTATCTTCCCTACATATCCGCATCTACCAGCTTCTTCTCACGAACCACGGCTCTGTGAAATAGATTCTCAAGTAGATGTTTCCCCGAACACTACAATCTTAACCTGTTCAAGCCTAGGGTTAACCGTTATCTTCCCTACATATCCGCATCTACCAGCTTCTTCTCACGAACCACGGCTCTGTGAAATAGATTCTCAAGTAGATGTTTCCCCGAACACTACAATCTTAACCTGTTCAAGCCTAGGGTTAACCGTTATCTTCCCTACATATCCGCATCTACCAGCTTCTTCTCACGAACCACGGCTCTGTGAAATAGACTCTCAAGTAGATGTTTCCCCGAACACTACAATCTTAACCTGTTCAAGCCTAGGGTTAACCGTTATCTTCCCTACATATCCGCATCTACCAGCTTCTTCTCACGAACCACGGCTCTGTGAAATAGACTCTCAAGTAGATGTTTCCCCGAACACTACAATCTTAACCTGTTCAAGCCTAGGCTTAACCGTTATCTTCCCTACATATCCGCATCTACCAGCTTCTTCACACGAACCACGGTTCTGTGAAATAGACTCTCAAGTAGATGTTTCCCCGAACACTACAATCTTAACCTGTTCAAGCCTAGGGTTAACCGTTATCTTCCCTACATATCCGCATCTACCAGCTTCTTCTCACGAACCACGGCTCTGTGAAATATACTCTCAAGTAGATGTTTCCCCGAACACTACAATCTTAACCTGTTCAAGCCTAGGCTTAACCGTTATCTTCCCTACATATCCGCATCTACCAGCTTCTTCTCACGAACCACGGCTCTGTGAAATAGACTCTCAAGTAGATGTTTCCCCGAACACTACAATCTTAACCTGTTCAAGCCTAGGGTTAACCGTTATCTTCCCTACATATCCGCATCTACCAGCTTCTTCTCACGAACCACGGCTCTGTGAAATAGATTCTCAAGTAGATGTTTCCCCGAACACTACAATCTTAACCTGTTCAAGCCTAGGGTTAACCGTTATCTTCCCTACATATCCGCATCTACCAGTTTCTTCTCACGAACCACGGCTCTGTGAAATAGACTCTCAAGTAGATGTTTCCCCGAACACTACAATCTTGACCTGTTCAAGCCTAGGGTTAACCGTTATCTTCCCTACATATCCGCATCTACCAGCTTCTTCTCACGAACCACGGCTCTGTGAAATAGACTCTCAAGTAGATGTTTCCCCGAACACTATATTCTTAACCTGTTCAAGCTTAGGCTTAACCGTTATCTTCCCTACATATCCGCATCTACCAGCTTCTTCTCACGAACCACGGCTCTGTGAAATAGACTCTCAAGTAGATGTTTCCCCGAACACTACAATCTTAACCTGTTCAAGCCTAGGGTTAACCGTTATCTTCCCTACATATCCGCATCTACCAGCTTCTTCTCACGAACCACGGCTCTGTGAAATATACTCTCAAGTAGATGTTTCCCCGAACACTACAATCTTAACCTGTTCAAGCCTAGGCTTAACCGTTATCTTCCCTACATATCCGCATCTACCAGCTTCTTCTCACGAACCACGGCTCTGTGAAATAGACTCTCAAGTAGATGTTTCCCCGAACACTACAATCTTAACCTGTTCAAGCCTAGGGTTAACCGTTATCTTCCCTACATATCCGCATCTACCAGCTTCTTCTCACGAACCACGGCTCTGTGAAATAGATTCTCAAGTAGATGTTTCCCCGAACACTACAATCTTAACCTGTTCAAGCCTAGGGTTAACCGTTATCTTCCCTACATATCCGCATCTACCAGTTTCTTCTCACGAACCACGGCTCTGTGAAATAGACTCTCAAGTAGATGTTTCCCCGAACACTACAATCTTGACCTGTTCAAGCCTAGGGTTAACCGTTATCTTCCCTACATATCCGCATCTACCAGCTTCTTCTCACGAACCACGGCTCTGTGAAATAGACTCTCAAGTAGATGTTTCCCCGAACACTATATTCTTAACCTGTTCAAGCTTAGGCTTAACCGTTATCTTCCCTACATATCCGCATCTACCAGCTTCTTCTCACGAACCACGGCTCTGTGAAATAGACTCTCAAGTAGATGTTTCCCCGAACACTACAATCTTAACCTGTTCAAGCCTAGGGTTAACCGTTATCTTCCCTACATATCCGCATCTACCAGCTTCTTCTCACGAACCACGGCTCTGTGAAATAGACTCTCAAGTATATGTTTTCCCGAACACTACAATTTTAACCTGTTCAAGCCTAGGGTTAACCGTTATCTTCCCTACATATCCGCATCTACCAGCTTCTTCTCACGAACCACGGCTCTGTGAAATAGACTCTCAAGTAGATGTTTCCCCGAACACTACAATCTTAACCTGTTCAAGCCTAGGGTTAACCGTTATCTTCCCTACATATCCGCATCTACCAGCTTCTTCTCACGAACCACGGCTCTGTGAAATAGACTCTCAAGTAGATGTTTCCCCGAACACTACAATCTTAACCTGTTCAAGCCTAGGGTTAACCGTCATCTTCCCTACATATCCGCATCTACCAGCTTCTTCTCACGAACCACGGCTCTGTGAAATAGACTCTCAAGTAGATGTTTCCCCGAACACTACAATCTTAACCTGTTCAAGCCTAGGGTTAACCGTTATCTTCCCTACATATCCGCATCTACCAGCTTCGTCTAACGAACCACGGCTCTGTGAAATAGACTCTCAAGTATATGTTTTCCCGAACA
The DNA here is from genome assembly GCA_964036315.1 of Acanthosepion esculentum. Taxonomy (NCBI): domain Eukaryota; kingdom Metazoa; phylum Mollusca; class Cephalopoda; order Sepiida; family Sepiidae; genus Acanthosepion; species Acanthosepion esculentum. The sequence continues at coordinate 26,939,341 of OZ038519.1, forward strand.
CTACAATCTTAACCTGTTCAAGCCTAGGGTTAACCGTTATCTTCCCTACATATCCGCATCTACCAGCTTCTTCTCACGAACCACGGCTCTGTGAAATAGACTCTCAAGTAGATGTTTCCCCGAACACTACAATCTTAACCTGTTCAAGCCTAGGGTTAACCGTTATCTTCCCTACATATCCGCATCTACCAGCTTCTTCTCACGAACCACGGCTCTGTGAAATAGACTCTCAAGTAGATGTTTCCCCGAACACTACAATCTTAACCTGTTCAAGCCTAGGGTTAACCGTTATCTTCCCTACATATCCGCATCTACCAGCTTCTTCTCACGAACCACGGCTCTGTGAAATAGACTCTCAAGTAGATGTTTCCCCGAACACTACAATCTTAACCTGTTCAAGCCTAGGCTTAACCGTTATCTTCCCTACATATCCGCATCTACCAGCTTCTTCTCACGAACCACGGCTCTGTGAAATAGACTCTCAAGTAGATGTTTCCCCGAACACTACAATCTTAACCTGTTCAAGCCTAGGGTTAACCGTTATCTTCCCTACATATCCGCATCTACCAGCTTCTTCTCACGAACCACGGCTCTGTGAAATAGACTCTCAAGTAGATGTTTCCCCGAACACTACAATCTTAACCTGTTCAAGCCTAGGGTTAACCGTTATCTTCCCTACATATCCGCATCTACCAGCTTCTTCTCACGAACCACGGCTCTGTGAAATAGACTCTCAAGTAGATGTTTCCCCGAATACTACAATCTTAACCTGTTCAAGCCTAGGCTTAACCGTTATCTTCCCTACATATCCGCATCTACCAGCTTCTTCTCCCGAACCACGGCTCTGTGAAATAGACTCTCAAGTAGATGTTACCCCGAACACTACAATCTTAACCTGTTCAAGCCTAGGGTTAACCGTTATCTTCCCTACATATCCGCATCTACCAGCTTCTTCTCACGAACCACGGCTCTGTGAAATAGACTCTCAAGTAGATGTTTCCCCGAACACTACAATCTTAACCTGTTCAAGCCTAGGCTTAACCGTTATCTTCCCTACATATCCGCATCTACCAGCTTCTTCTCCCGAACCACGGCTCTGTGAAATAGACTCTCAAGTAGATGTTTCCCCGAACACTACAATCTTAACCTGTTCAAGCCTAGGGTTAACCGTTATCTTCCCTACATATCCGCATCTACCAGCTTCTTCTCACGAACCACGGCTCTGTGAAATAGATTCTCAAGTAGATGTTTCCCCGAACACTACAATCTTAACCTGTTCAAGCCTAGGGTTAACCGTTATCTTCCCTACATATCCGCATCTACCAGCTTCTTCTCACGAACCACGGCTCTGTGAAATAGACTCTCAAGTAGATGTTTCCCCGAACACTACAATCTTAACCTGTTCAAGCCTAGGCTTAACCGTTATCTTCCCTACATATCCGCATCTACCAGCTTCTTCTGCCGAACCACGGCTCTGTGAAATAGATTCTCAAGTAGATGTTTCCCCGAACACTACAATCTTAACCTGTTCCAGCCTAGGGTTAACCGTTATCTTCCCTACATATCCGCATCTACCAGCTTCTTCTCACGAACCACGGCTCTGTGAAATAGATTCTCAAGTAGATGTTTCCCCGAACACTACAATCTTAACCTGTTCAAGCCTAGGGTTAACCGTTATCTTCCCCACATATCCGCATCTACCAGCTTCTTCTCACGAACCACGCCTCTGTGAAATAGACTCTCAAGTAGATGTTTCCCCGAACACTACAATCTTAACCTGTTCAAGCCTAGGCTTAACCGTTATCTTCCCTACATATCCGCATCTACCAGCTTCTTCTGACGAACCACGGCTCTGTGAAATAGATTCTCAAGTAGATGTTTCCCCGAACACTACAATCTTAACCTGTTCAAGCCTAGGCTTAACCGTTATCTTCCCTACATATCCGCATCTACCAGCTTCTTCTCACGAACCACGGCTCTGTGAAATAGACTCTCAAGTAGATGTTTCCCCGAACACTACAATCTTAACCTGTTCAAGTCTAGGGTAACCGTTATCTTCCCTACATATCCGCATCTACCAGCTTCTTCTCACGAACCACGGCTCTGTGAAATAGACTCTCAAGTAGATGTTTCCCCGAACACTACAATCTTAACCTGTTCAAGCCTAGGGTTAACCGTTATCTTCCCTACATATCCGCATCTACCAGCTTCTTCTCCCGAACCACGGCTCTGTGAAATAGATTCTCAAGTAGATGTTTCCCCGAACACTACAATCTTAACCTGTTCCAGCCGAGGGTTAACCGTTATCTTCCCTACATATCCGCATCTACCAGCTTCTTCTCACGAACCACGGCTCTGTGAAATAGATTCTCAAGTAGATGTTTCCCCGAACACTACAATCTTAACCTGTTCAAGCCTAGGCTTAACCGTTATCTTCCCTACATATCCGCATCTACCAGCTTCTTCTGCCGAACCACGGCTCTGTGAAATAGATTCTCAAGTAGATGTTTCCCCGAACACTACAATCTTAACCTGTTCAAGCCTAGGGTTAACCGTTATCTTCCCTACATATCCGCATCTACCAGCTTCTTCTCACGAACCACGGCTCTGTGAAATAGATTCTCAAGTAGATGTTTCCCCGAACACTACAATCTTAACCTGTTCAAGCCTAGGGTTAACCGTTATCTTCCCTACATATCCGCATCTACCAGCTTCTTCTCACGAACCACGGCTCTGTGAAATAGATTCTCAAGTAGATGTTTCCCCGAACACTACAATCTTAACCTGTTCAAGCCTAGGGTTAACTTATCTTCCCTACATATCCGCATCTACCAGCTTCTTCTGCCGAACCACGGCTCTGTGAAATAGACTCTCAAGTAGATGTTTCCCCGAACACTACAATCTTAACCTGTTCAAGCCTAGGGTTAACCGTTATCTTCCCTACATATCCGCATCTACCAGCTTCTTCTCACGAACCACGGCTCTGTGAAATAGACTCTCAAGTAGATGTTTCCCCGTACACTACAATCTTAACCTGTTCAAGCCTAGGCTTAACCGTTATCTTCCCTACATATCCGCATCTACCAGCTTCTTCACACGAACCACGGCTCTGTGAAATAGACTCTCAAGTAGATGTTTCCCCGAACACTACAATCTTAACCTGTTCAAGCCTAGTGTTAACCGTTATCTTCCCTACATATCCGCATCTACCAGCTTCTTCTCACGAACCACGGCTCTGTGAAATATACTCTCAAGTAGATGTTTCCCCGAACACTACAATCTTAACCTGTTCAAGCCTAGGCTTAAGCGTTATCTTCCCTACATATCCGCATCTACCAGCTTCTTCTCACGAACCACGGCTCTGTGAAATAGACTCTCAAGTAGATGTTTCCCCGAACACTACAATCTTAACCTGTTCAAGCCTAGGCTTAACCGTTATCTTCCCTACATATCCGCATCTACCAGCTTCTTCTCACGAACCACGGCTCTGTGAAATATACTCTCAAGTAGATGTTTCCCCGAACACTACAATCTTAACCTGTTCAAGCCTAGGCTTAAGCGTTATCTTCCCTACATATCCGCATCTACCAGCTTCTTCTCACGAACCACGGCTCTGTGAAATAGACTCTCAAGTAGATGTTTCCCCGAACACTACAATCTTAACCTGTTCAAGCCTAGGGTTAACCGTTATCTTCCCTACATATCCGCATCTACCAGCTTCTTCTCACGAACCACGGCTCTGTGAAATAGACTCTCAAGTAGATGTTTCCCCGAACACTACAATCTTAACCTGTTCAAGCCTAGGCTTAACGGTTATCTTCCCTACATATCCGCATCTACCAGCTTCTTCTCACGAACCACGGCTCTGTGAAATAGACTCTCAAGTAGATGTTTCCCCGAACACTACAATCTTAACCTGTTCAAGCCTAGGGTTAACCGTTATCTTCCCGACATATCCGCATCTACCAGCTTCTTCTCACGAACCACGGCTCTGTGAAATAGACTCTCAAGTAGATGTTTCCCCGAACACTACAATCTTAACCTGTTCAAGCCTAGGCTTAACGGTTATCTTCCCTACATATCCGCATCTACCAGCTTCTTCTCACGAACCACGGCTCTGTGAAATAGACTCTCAAGTAGATGTTTCCCCGAACACTACAATCTTAACCTGTTCAAGCATAGGCTTAACGGTTATCTTCCCTACATATCCGCATCTACCAGCTTCTTCTCACGAACCACGGCTCTGTGAAATAGACTCTCAAGTAGATGTTTCCCCGAACACTACAATCTTAACCTGTTCAAGCCTAGGCTTAACCGTTATCTTCCCTACATATCCGCATCTACCAGCTTCTTCTCACGAACCACGGCTCTGTGAAATAGACTCTCAAGTAGATGTTTCCCCGAACACTACAATCTTAACCTGTTCAAGCCTAGGGTTAACCGTTATCTTCCCGACATATCCGCATCTACCAGCTTCTTCTCACGAACCACGGCTCTGTGAAATAGACTCTCAAGTACATGTTTCCCCGAACACTACAATCTTAACCTGTTCAAGCCTAGGCTTAACGGTTATCTTCCCTACATATCCGCATCTACCAGCTTCTTCTCACGAACCACGGCTCTGTGAAATAGACTCTCAAGTAGATGTTTCCCCGAACACTACAATCTTAACCTGTTCAAGCATAGGCTTAACGGTTATCTTCCCTACATATCCGCATCTACCAGCTTCTTCTCACGAACCACGGCTCTGTGAAATAGACTCTCAAGTAGATGTTTCCCCGAACACTACAATCTTAACCTGTTCAAGCATAGGCTTAACGGTTATCTTCCCTACATATCCGCATCTACCAGCTTCTTCTCACGAACCACGGCTCTGTGAAATAGACTCTCAAGTAGATGTTTCCCCGAACACTACAATCTTAACCTGTTCAAGCCTAGGCTTAACCGTTATCTTCCCTACATATCCGCATCTACCAGCTTCTTCTCACGAACCACGGCTCTGTGAAATAGACTCTCAAGTAGATGTTTCCCCGAACACTACAATCTTAACCTGTTCAAGCCTAGGGTTAACCGTTATCTTCCCTACATATCCGCATCTACCAGCTTCTTCTCACGAACCACGGCTCTGTGAAATAGACTCTCAAGTAGATGTTTCCCCGAACACTACAATCTTAACCTGTTCAAGCCTAGGCTTAACCGTTATCTTCCCTACATATCCGCATCTACCAGCTTCTTCTCACGAACCACGGCTCTGTGAAATAGACTCTCAAGTAGATGTTTCCCCGAACACTACAATCTTAACCTGTTCAAGCCTAGGCTTAACGGTTATCTTCCCTACATATCCGCATCTACCAGCTTCTTCTCACGAACCACGGCTCTGTGAAATAGACTCTCAAGTAGATGTTTCCCCGTACACTACAATCTTAACCTGTTCAAGCCTAGGCTTAACCGTTATCTTCCCTACATATCCGCATCTACCAGCTTCTTCTCACGAACCACGGCTCTGTGAAATAGACTCTCAAGTAGATGTTTCCCCGAACACTACAATCTTAACCTGTTCAAGCATAGGCTTAACGGTTATCTTCCCTACATATCCGCATCTACCAGCTTCTTCTCACGAACCACGGCTCTGTGAAATAGACTCTCAAGTAGATGTTTCCCCGTACACTACAATCTTAACCTGTTCAAGCCTAGGCTTAACCGTTATCTTCCCTACATATCCGCATCTACCAGCTTCTTCTCACGAACCACGGCTCTGTGAAATAGACTCTCAAGTAGATGTTTCCCCGAACACTACAATCTTAACCTGTTCAAGCCTAGGGTTAACCGTTATCTTCCCTACATATCCGCATCTACCAGCTTCTTCTCACGAACCACGGCTCTGTGAAATAGACTCTCAAGTAGATGTTTCCCCGAACACTACAATCTTAACCTGTTCAAGCCTAGGCTTAACCGTTATCTTCCCTACATATCCGCATCTACCAGCTTCTTCTCACGAACCACGGCTCTGTGAAATAGACTCTCAAGTAGATGTTTCCCCGAACACTACAATCTTAACCTGTTCAAGCCTAGGCTTAAGCGTTATCTTCCCTACATATCCGCATCTACCAGCTTCTTCTCACGAACCACGGCTCTGTGAAATATACTCTCAAGTAGATGTTTCCCCGAACACTACAATCTTAACCTGTTCAAGCCTAGGCTTAAGCGTTATCTTCCCTACATATCCGCATCTACCAGCTTCTTCTCACGAACCACGGCTCTGTGAAATATACTCTCAAGTAGATGTTTCCCCGAACACTACAATCTTAACCTGTTCAAGCCTAGGGTTAACCGTTATCTTCCCTACATATCCGCATCTACCAGCTTCTTCTCACGAACCACGGCTCTGTGAAATAGACTCTCAAGTAGATGTTTCCCCGAACACTACAATCTTAACCTGTTCAAGCCTAGGCTTAAGCGTTATCTTCCCTACATATCCGCATCTACCAGCTTCTTCTCACGAACCACGGCTCTGTGAAATAGACTCTCAAGTAGATGTTTCCCCGAACACTACAATCTTAACCTGTTCAAGCCTAGGCATAACCGTTATCTTCCCTACATATCCGCATCTACCAGCTTCTTCTCACGAACCACGGCTCTGTGAAATAGACTCTCAAGTAGATGTTTCCCCGAACACTACAATCTTAACCTGTTCAAGCCTAGGCATAACCGTTATCTTCCCTACATATCCGCATCTACCAGCTTCTTCTCACGAACCACGGCTCTGTGAAATAGACTCTCAAGTAGATGTTTCCCCGAACACTACAATCTTAACCTGTTCAAGCCTAGGCATAACCGTTATCTTCCCTACATATCCGCATCTACCAGCTTCTTCTCACGAACCACGGCTCTGTTAAATAGACTCTCAAGTAGATGTTTCCCCGAACACTACAATCTTAACCTGTTCAAGCCTAGGCTTAACCGTTATCTTCCCTACATATCCGCATCTACCAGCTTCTTCTCACGAACCACGGCTCTGTGAAATAGACTCTCAAGTAGATGTTTCCCCGAACACTACAATCTTAACCTGTTCAAGCCTAGGGTTAACCGTCATCTTCCCTACATATCCGCATCTACCAGCTTCTTCTCACGAACCACGGCTCTGTGAAATAGACTCTCAAGTAGATGTTTCCCCGAACACTACAATCTTAACCTGTTCAAGCCTAGGTATAACCGTCATCTTCCCTACATATCCGCATCTACCAGCTTCTTCTCACGAACCACGGCTCTGTGAAATAGACTCTCAAGTAGATGTTTCCCCGAACACTACAATCTTAACCTGTTCAAGCCTAGGCTTAACCGTTATCTTCCCTACATATCCGCATCTACCAGCTTCTTCTCACGAACCACGGCTCTGTGAAATAGACTCTCAAGTAGATGTTTCCCCGAACACTACAATCTTAACCTGTTCAAGCCTAGGGTTAACCGTCATCTTCCCTACATATCCGCATCTACCAGCTTCTTCTCACGAACCACGGCTCTGTGAAATAGACTCTCAAGTAGATGTTTCCCCGAACACTACAATCTTAACCTGTTCAAGCCTAGGCATAACCGTCATCTTCCCTACATATCCGCATCTACCAGCTTCTTCTCACGAACCACGGCTCTGTGAAATAGACTCTCAAGTAGATGTTTCCCCGAACACTACAATCTTAACCTGTTCAAGCCTAGGCATAACCGTCATCTTCCCTACATATCCGCATCTACCAGCTTCTTCTCACGAACCACGGCTCTGTGAAATAGACTCTCAAGTAGATGTTTCCCCGAACACTACAATCTTAACCTGTTCAAGCCTAGGCTTAACCGTTATCTTCCCTACATATCCGCATCTACCAGCTTCTTCTCACGAACCACGGCTCTGTGAAATAGACTCTCAAGTAGATGTTTCCCCGAACACTACAATCTTAACCTGTTCAAGCCTAGGGTTAACCGTCATCTTCCCTACATATCCGCATCTACCAGCTTCTTCTCACGAACCACGGCTCTGTGAAATAGACTCTCAAGTAGATGTTTCCCCGAACACTACAATCTTAACCTGTTCAAGCCTAGGCATAACCGTCATCTTCCCTACATATCCGCATCTACCAGCTTCTTCTCACGAACCACGGCTCTGTGAAATAGACTCTCAAGTAGATGTTTCCCCGAACACTACAATCTTAACCTGTTCAAGCCTAGGCATAACCGTCATCTTCCCTACATATCCGCATCTACCAGCTTCTTCTCACGAACCCCGGCTCTGTGAAATAGACTCTCAAGTAGATGTTTCCCCGAACACTACAATCTTAACCTGTTCAAGCCTAGGCTTAACCGTTATCTTCCCTACATATCCGCATCTACCAGCTTCTTCTCACGAACCACGGCTCTGTGAAATAGACTCTCAAGTAGATGTTTCCCCGAACACTACAATCTTAACCTGTTCAAGCCTAGGGTTAACCGTTATCTTCCCTACATATCCGCATCTACCAGCTTCTTCTCACGAACCACGGCTCTGTGAAATAGACTCTCAAGTAGATGTTTCCCCGAACACTACAATCTTAACCTGTTCAAGCCTAGGGTTAACCGTTATCTTCCCTACATATCCGCATCTACCAGCTTCTTCTCACGAACCACGGCTCTGTGAAATAGACTCTCAAGTAGATGTTTCCCCGAACACTACAATCTTAACCTGTTCAAGCCTAGGCTTAACCGTTATCTTCCCTACATATCCGCATCTACCAGCTTCTTCTCACGAACCCCGGCTCTGTGAAATAGACTCTCAAGTAGATGTTTCCCCGAACACTACAATCTTAACCTGTTCAAGCCTAGGCTTAACCGTTATCTTCCCTACATATCCGCATCTACCAGCTTCTTCTCACGAACCACGGCTCTGTGAAATAGACTCTCAAGTAGATGTTTCCCCGAACACTACAATCTTAACCTGTTCAAGCCTAGGCTTAACCGTTATCTTCCCTACATATCCGCATCTACCAGCTTCTTCTCACGAACCACGGCTCTGTGAAATAGACTCTCAAGTAGATGTTTCCCCGAACACTACAATCTTAACCTGTTCAAGCCTAGGGTTAACCGTTATCTTCCCTACATATCCGCATCTACCAGCTTCTTCTCACGAACCACGGCTCTGTGAAATAGACTCTCAAGTAGATGTTTCCCCGAACACTACAATCTTAACCTGTTCAAGCCTAGGCATAACCGTCATCTTCCCTACATATCCGCATCTACCAGCTTCTTCTCACGAACCCCGGCTCTGTGAAATAGACTCTCAAGTAGATGTTTCCCCGAACACTACAATCTTAACCTGTTCAAGCCTAGGCTTAACCGTTATCTTCCCTACATATCCGCATCTACCAGCTTCTTCTCACGAACCACGGCTCTGTGAAATAGACTCTCAAGTAGATGTTTCCCCGAACACTACAATCTTAACCTGTTCAAGCCTAGGGTTAACCGTTATCTTCCCTACATATCCGCATCTACCAGCTTCTTCTCACGAACCACGGCTCTGTGAAATAGACTCTCAAGTAGATGTTTCCCCGAACACTACAATCTTAACCTGTTCAAGCCTAGGCTTAACCGTTATCTTCCCTACATATCCGCATCTACCAGCTTCTTCTCACGAACCACGGCTCTGTGAAATAGACTCTCAAGTAGATGTTTCCCCGAACACTACAATCTTAACCTGTTCAAGCCTAGGCTTAACCGTTATCTTCCCTACATATCCGCATCTACCAGCTTCTTCTCACGAACCCCGGCTCTGTGAAATAGACTCTCAAGTAGATGTTTCCCCGAACACTACAATCTTAACCTGTTCAAGCCTAGGCTTAACCGTTATCTTCCCTACATATCCGCATCTACCAGCTTCTTCTCACGAACCACGGCTCTGTGAAATAGACTCTCAAGTAGATGTTTCCCCGAACACTACAATCTTAACCTGTTCAAGCCTAGGGTTAACCGTTATCTTCCCTACATATCCGCATCTACCAGCTTCTTCTCACGAACCACGGCTCTGTGAAATAGACTCTCAAGTAGATGTTTCCCCGAACACTACAATCTTAACCTGTTCAAGCCTAGGGTTAACCGTTATCTTCCCTACATATCCGCATCTACCAGCTTCTTCTCACGAACCACGGCTCTGTGAAATAGACTCTCAAGTAGATGTTTCCCCGAACACTACAATCTTAACCTGTTCAAGCCTAGGCTTAACCGTTATCTTCCCTACATATCCGCATCTACCAGCTTCTTCTCACGAACCCCGGCTCTGTGAAATAGACTCTCAAGTAGATGTTTCCCCGAACACTACAATCTTAACCTGTTCAAGCCTAGGGTTAACCGTTATCTTCCCTACATATCCGCATCTACCAGCTTCTTCTCACGAACCACGGCTCTGTGAAATAGACTCTCAAGTAGATGTTTCCCCGAACACTACAATCTTAACCTGTTCAAGCCTAGGCTTAACCGTTATCTTCCCTACATATCCGCATCTACCAGCTTCTTCTCACGAACCACGGCTCTGTGAAATAGACTCTCAAGTAGATGTTTCCCCGAACACTACAATCTTAACCTGTTCAAGCCTAGGCATAACCGTTATCTTCCCTACATATCCGCATCTACCAGCTTCTTCTCACGAACCACGGCTCTGTGAAATAGACTCTCAAGTAGATGTTTCCCCGAACACTACAATCTTAACCTGTTCAAGCCTAGGCATAACCGTCATCTTCCCTACATATCCGCATCTACCAGCTTCTTCTCACGAACCACGGCTCTGTGAAATAGACTCTCAAGTAGATGTTTCCCCGAACACTACAATCTTAACCTGTTCAAGCCTAGGCATAACCGTTATCTTCCCTACATATCCGCATCTACCAGCTTCTTCTCACGAACCACGGCTCTGTGAAATAGACTCTCAAGTAGATGTTTCCCCGAACACTACAATCTTAACCTGTTCAAGCCTAGGCATAACCGTCATCTTCCCTACATATCCGCATCTACCAGCTTCTTCTCACGAACCACGGCTCTGTGAAATAGACTCTCAAGTAGATGTTTCCCCGAACAATACAATCTTAACCTGTTCAAGCCTAGGCATAACCGTTATCTTCCCTACATATCCGCATCTACCAGCTTCTTCTCACGAACCACGGCTCTGTGTAATAGACTCTCAAGTAGATGTTTCCCCGAACACTACAATCTTAACCTGTTCAAGCCTAGGGTTAACCGTTATCTTCCCTACATATCCGCATCTACCAGCTTCTTCTCACGAACCACGGCTCTGTGAAATAGACTCTCAAGTAGATGTTTCCCCGAACACTACAATCTTAACCTGTTCAAGCCTAGGGTTAACCGTTATCTTCCCTACATATCCGCATCTACCAGCTTCTTCTCACGAACCCCGGCTCTGTGAAATAGACTCTCAAGTAGATGTTTCCGCGAACACTACAATCTTAACCTGTTCAAGTCTAGGCTTAACCGTCATCTTCCCTACATATCCGCATCTACCAGCTTCTTCTCACGAACCACGGCTCTGTGAAATAGACTCTCAAGTAGATGTTTCCCCGAACACTACAATCTTAACCTGTTCAAGCCTAGGCTTAACCGTTATCTTCCCTACATATCCGCATCTACCAGCTTCTTCTCACGAACCACGGCTCTGTGAAATAGACTCTCAAGTAGATGTTTCCCCGAACACTACAATCTTAACCTGTTCAAGCCTAGGCTTAACCGTTATCTTCCCTACATATCCGCATCTACCAGCTTCTTCTCACGAACCACGGCTCTGTGAAATATACTCTCAAGTAGATGTTTCCCCGAACACTACAATCTTAACCTGTTCAAGCCTAGGCTTAACCGTTATCTTCCCTACATATCCGCATCTACCAGCTTCTTCTCACGAACCACGGCTCTGTGAAATAGACTCTCAAGTAGATGTTTCCCCGAACACTACAATCTTAACCTGTTCAAGCCTAGGCTTAACCGTCATCTTCCCTACATATCCGCATCTACCAGCTTCTTCTCACGAACCACGGCTCTGTGAAATAGACTCTCAAGTAGATGTTTCCCCGAACACTACAATCTTAACCTGTTCAAGCCTAGGGTTAACCGTTATCTTCCCTACATATCCGCATCTACCAGCTTCTTCTCACGAACCACGGCTCTGTGAAATAGACTCTCAAGTAGATGTTTCCCCGAACACTACAATCTTAACCTGTTCAAGCCTAGGCTTAACCGTTATCTTCCCTACATATCCGCATCTACCAGCTTCTTCTCACGAACCACGGCTCTGTGAAATAGACTCTCAAGTAGATGTTTCCCCGAACACTACAATCTTAACCTGTTCAAGTCTAGGCTTAACCGTTATCTTCCCTACATATCCGCATCTACCAGCTTCTTCTCACGAACCACGGCTCTGTGAAATAGACTCTCAAGTAGATGTTTCCCCGAACACTACAATCTTAACCTGTTCAAGCCTAGGCTTAACCGTTATCTTCCCTACATATCCGCATCTACCAGCTTCTTCTCACGAACCACGGCTCTGTGAAATAGACTCTCAAGTAGATGTTTCCCCGAACACTACAATCTTAACCTGTTCAAGCCTAGGCTTAACCGTCATCTTCCCTACATATCCGCATCTACCAGCTTCTTCTCACGAACCACGGCTCTGTGAAATATACTCTCAAGTAGATGTTTCCCCGAACACTACAATCTTAACCTGTTCAAGCCTAGGGTTAACCGTTATCTTCCCTACATATCCGCATCTACCAGCTTCTTCTCACGAACCACGGCTCTGTGAAATAGACTCTCAAGTAGATGTTTCCCCGAACAATACAATCTTAACCTGTTCAAGCCTAGGCATAACCGTTATCTTCCCTACATATCCGCATCTACCAGCTTCTTCTCACGAACCACGGCTCTGTGAAATAGACTCTCAAGTAGATGTTTCCCCGAACACTACAATCTTAACCTGTTCAAGTCTAGGCTTAACCGTCATCTTCCCTACATATCCGCATCTACCAGCTTCTTCTCACGAACCACGGCTCTGTGAAATAGACTCTCAAGTAGATGTTTCCCCGAACACTACAATCTTAACCTGTTCAAGCCTAGGCTTAAGCGTTATCTTCCCTACATATCCGCATCTACCAGCTTCTTCTCACGAACCACGGCTCTGTGAAATAGACTCTCAAGTAGATGTTTCCCCGAACACTACAATCTTAACCTGTTCAAGCCTAGGCTTAAGCGTTATCTTCCCTACATATCCGCATCTACCAGCTTCTTCTCACGAACCACGGCTCTGTGAAATAGACTCTCAAGTAGATGTTTCCCCGAACACTACAATCTTAACCTGTTCAAGCCTAGGCTTAAGCGTTATCTTCCCTACATATCCGCATCTACCAGCTTCTTCTCACGAACCACGGCTCTGTGAAATAGACTCTCAAGTAGATGTTTCCCCGAACACTACAATCTTAACCTGTTCAAGTCTAGGCTTAACCGTTATCTTCCCTACATATCCGCATCTACCAGCTTCTTCTCACGAACCACGGCTCTGTGAAATAGACTCTCAAGTAGATGTTTCCCCGAACACTACAATCTTAACCTGTTCAAGCCTAGGCTTAACCGTCATCTTCCCTACATATCCGCATCTACCAGCTTCTTCTCACGAACCACGGCTCTGTGAAATAGACTCTCAAGTAGATGTTTCCCCGAACACTACAATCTTAACCTGTTCAAGCCTAGGCTTAAGCGTTATCTTCCCTACATATCCGCATCTACCAGCTTCTTCTCACGAACCACGGCTCTGTGAAATAGACTCTCAAGTAGATGTTTCCCCGAACACTACAATCTTAACCTGTTCAAGCCTAGGCTTAACCGTCATCTTCCCTACATATCCGCATCTACCAGCTTCTTCTCACGAACCACGGCTCTGTGAAATAGACTCTCAAGTAGATGTTTCCCCGAACACTACAATCTTAACCTGTTCAAGCCTAGGCATAACCGTCATCTTCCCTACATATCCGCATCTACCACCTTCTTCTCACGAACCACGGCTCTGTGAAATAGACTCTCAAGTAGGTGTTTCCCCGAACACTACAATCTTAACCTGTTCAAGCCTAGGCTTAACCGTTATCTTCCCTACATATCCGCATCTACCAGCTTCTTCTCACGAACCACGGCTCTGTGAAATAGACTCTCAAGTAGATGTTTCCCCGAACACTACAATCTTAACCTGTTCAAGCCTAGGCTTAACCGTTATCTTCCCTACATATCCGCATCTACCAGCTTCTTCTCACGAACCACGGCTCTGTGAAATAGACTCTCAAGTAGATGTTTCCCCGAACACTACAATCTTAACCTGTTCAAGCCTAGGCTTAACCGTCATCTTCCCTACATATCCGCATCTACCAGCTTCTTCTCACGAACCACGGCTCTGTGAAATAGACTCTCAAGTAGGTGTTTCCCCGAACACTACAATCTTAACCTGTTCAAGCCTAGGCTTAACCGTTATCTTCCCTACATATCCGCATCTACCAGCTTCTTCTCACGAACCACGGCTCTGTGAAATAGACTCTCAAGTAGATGTTTCCCCGAACACTACAATCTTAACCTGTTCAAGCCTAGGCTTAACCGTTATCTTCCCTACATATCCGCATCTACCAGCTTCTTCTCACGAACCACGGCTCTGTGAAATAGACTCTCAAGTAGATGTTTCCCCGAACACTACAATCTTAACCTGTTCAAGCCTAGGCATAACCGTCATCTTCCCTACATATCCGCATCTACCAGCTTCTTCTCACGAACCACGGCTCTGTGAAATAGACTCTCAAGTAGGTGTTTCCCCGAACACTACAATCTTAACCTGTTCAAGCCTAGGCTTAACCGTTATCTTCCCTACATATCCGCATCTACCAGCTTCTTCTCACGAACCACGGCTCTGTGAAATAGACTCTCAAGTAGATGTTTCCCCGAACACTACAATCTTAACCTGTTCAAGCCTAGGCTTAACCGTTATCTTCCCTACATATCCGCATCTACCAGCTTCTTCTCACGAACCACGGCTCTGTGAAATAGACTCTCAAGTAGATGTTTCCCCGAACACTACAATCTTAACCTGTTCAAGCCTAGGCTTAACCGTCATCTTCCCTACATATCCGCATCTACCAGCTTCTTCTCACGAACCACGGCTCTGTGAAATAGACTCTCAAGTAGGTGTTTCCCCGAACACTACAATCTTAACCTGTTCAAGCCTAGGCTTAACCGTTATCTTCCCTACATATCCGCATCTACCAGCTTCTTCTCACGAACCACGGCTCTGTGAAATAGACTCTCAAGTAGATGTTTCCCCGAACACTACAATCTTAACCTGTTCAAGCCTAGGCTTAACCGTCATCTTCCCTACATATCCGCATCTACCAGCTTCTTCTCACGAACCACGGCTCTGTGAAATAGACTCTCAAGTAGGTGTTTCCCCGAACACTACAATCTTAACCTGTTCAAGCCTAGGCTTAACCGTTATCTTCCCTACATATCCGCATCTACCAGCTTCTTCTCACGAACCACGGCTCTGTGAAATAGACTCTCAAGTAGATGTTTCCCCGAACACTACAATCTTAACCTGTTCAAGCCTAGGCTTAACCGTTATCTTCCCTACATATCCGCATCTACCAGCTTCTTCTCACGAACCACGGCTCTGTGAAATAGACTCTCAAGTAGATGTTTCCCCGAACACTACAATCTTAACCTGTTCAAGCCTAGGCTTAACCGTCATCTTCCCTACATATCCGCATCTACCAGCTTCTTCTCACGAACCACGGCTCTGTGAAATAGACTCTCAAGTAGGTGTTTCCCCGAACACTACAATCTTAACCTGTTCAAGCCTAGGCTTAACCGTTATCTTCCCTACATATCCGCATCTACCAGCTTCTTCTCACGAACCACGGCTCTGTGAAATAGACTCTCAAGTAGATGTTTCCCCGAACACTACAATCTTAACCTGTTCAAGCCTAGGCATAACCGTTATCTTCCCTACATATCCGCATCTACCAGCTTCTTCTCACGAACCACGGCTCTGTGAAATAGACTCTCAAGTAGATGTTTCCCCGAACACTACAATCTTAACCTGTTCAAGTCTAGGCTTAACTGTTATCTTCCCTACATATCCGCATCTACCAGCTTCTTCTCACGAACCACGGCTCTGTGAAATAGACTCTCAAGTAGATGTTTCCCCGAACACTACAATCTTAACCTGTTCAAGCCTAGGCTTAAGCGTTATCTTCCCTACATATCCGCATCTACCAGCTTCTTCTCACGAACCACGGCTCTGTGAAATAGACTCTCAAGTAGATGTTTCCCCGAACACTACAATCTTAACCTGTTCAAGTCTAGGGTTAACCGTTATCTTCCCTACATATCCGCATCTACCAGCTTCTTCCCCGAACCACGGCTCTGTGAAATAGACTCTCAAGTAGATGTTTCCCCGAACACTACAATCTTAACCTGTTCAAGCCTAGGCTTAAGCGTTATCTTCCCTACATATCCGCATCTACCAGCTTCTTCTCACGAACCACGGCTCTGTGAAATAGACTCTCAAGTAGATGTTTCCCCGAACACTACAATCTTAACCTGTTCAAGCCTAGGCTTAACCGTTATCTTCCCTACATATCCGAATCTACCAGCTTCTTCTCACGAACCACGGCTCTGTGAAATATACTCTCAAGTAGATGTTTCCCCGAACACTACAATCTTAACCTGTTCAAGCCTAGGCTTAACCGTCATCTTCCCTACATATCCGCATCTACCAGCTTCTTCTCACGAACCACGGCTCTGTGAAATAGACTCTCAAGTAGATGTTTCCCCGAACACTACAATCTTAACCTGTTCAAGCCTAGGCTTAAGCGTTATCTTCCCTACATATCCGCATCTACCAGCTGCTTCTCACGAACCCCGGCTCTGTGAAATAGACTCTCAAGTAGATGTTTCCCCGAACACTACAATCTTAACCTGTTCAAGCCTAGGCTTAACCGTCATCTTCCCTACATATCCGCATCTACCAGCTTCTTCTCACGAACCACGGCTCTGTGAAATAGACTCACAAGTAGATGTTTCCCCGAACACTACAATCTTAACCTGTTCAAGCCTAGGCATAACTGTCATCTTCCCTACATATCCGCATCTACCAGCTTCTTCTCACGAACCACGGCTCTGTGAAATAGACTCTGAAGTAGATGTTTCCCCGAACACTACAATCTTAACCTGTTCAAGCCTAGGGTTAACCGTTATCTTCCCTACATATCCGCATCTACCAGCTTCTTCTCACGAACCACGGCTCTGTGAAATAGACTCTCAAGTAGATGTTTCCCCGAACACTACAATCTTAACCTGTTCAAGCCTAGGGTTAACCGTTATCTTCCCTACATATCCGCATCTACCAGCTTCTTCTCACGAACCACGGCTCTGTGAAATAGACTCTCAAGTAGATGTTTCCCCGAACACTACAATCTTAACCTGTTCAAGCCTAGGGTTAACCGTTATCTTCCCTACATATCCGCATCTACCAGCTTCTTCTCACGAACCACGGCTCTGTGAAATAGACTCTCAAGTAGATGTTTCCCCGAACACTACAATCTTAACCTGTTCAAGCCTAGGGTTAACCGTTATCTTCCCTACATATCCGCATCTACCAGCTTCTTCTCACGAACCACGGCTCTGTGAAATAGACTCTCAAGTAGATGTTTCCCCGAACACTACAATCTTAACCTGTTCAAGCCTAGGCATAACCGTTATCTTCCCTACATATCCGCATCTACCAGCTTCTTCTCACGAACCACGGCTCTGTGAAATAGACTCTCAAGTAGATGTTTCCCCGAACAATACAATCTTAACCTGTTCAAGCCTAGGCTTAACCGTCATCTTCCCTACATATCCGCATCTACCAGCTTCTTCTCACGAACCACGGCTCTGTGAAATAGACTCTCAAGTAGATGTTTCCCCGAACACTACAATCTTAACCTGTTCAAGCCTAGGCATAACCGTCATCTTCCCTACATATCCGCATCTACCAGCTTCTTCTCACGAACCACGGCTCTGTGAAATAGACTCTCAAGTAGATGTTTCCCCGAACACTACAATCTTAACCTGTTCAAGCCTAGGGTTAACCGTTATCTTCCCTACATATCCGCATCTACCAGCTTCTTCTCACGAACCACGGCTCTGTGAAATAGACTCTCAAGTAGATGTTTCCCCGAACACTACAATCTTAACCTGTTCAAGCCTAGGGTTAACCGTTATCTTCCCTACATATCCGCATCTACCAGCTTCTTCTCACGAACCACGGCTCTGTGAAATAGACTCTCAAGTAGATGTTTCCCCGTACACTACAATCTTAACCTGTTCAAGCCTAGGCATAACCGTCATCTTCCCTACATATCCGCATCTACCAGCTTCTTCTCACGAACCACGGCTCTGTGAAATAGACTCTCAAGTAGATGTTTCCCCGAACACTACAATCTTAACCTGTTCAAGCCTAGGGTTAACCGTTATCTTCCCTACATATCCGCATCTATCAGCTTCTTCTCACGAACCACGGCTCTGTGAAATAGATTCTCAAGTAGATGTTTCCCCGAACACTACAATCTTAACCTGTTCAAGCCTAGGGTTAACCGTTATCTTCCCTACATATCCGCATCTACCAGCTTCTTCTCACGAACCATGGCTCTGTGAAATAGATTCTCAAGTAGATGTTTCCCCGAACACTACAATCTTAACCTGTTCAAGTCTAGGCTTAACCGTTATCTTCCCTACATATCCGCATCTACCAGCTTCTTCTCACGAACCACGGCTCTGTGAAATAGACTCTCAAGTAGATGTTTCCCCGAACACTACAATCTTAACCTGTTCAAGCCTAGGCTTAACCGTTATCTTCCCTACATATCCGCATCTACCAGCTTCTTCTCACGAACCACGGCTCTGTGAAATAGACTCTCAAGTAGATGTTTCCCCGAACACTACAATCTTAACCTGTTCAAGCCTAGGCTTAACCGTTATCTTCCCTACATATCCGCATCTACCAGCTTCTTCTCACGAACCACGGCTCTGTGAAATAGACTCTCAAGTAGATGTTTCCCCGAACACTACAATCTTAACCTGTTCAAGCCTAGGCATAACCGTTATCTTCCCTACATATCCGCATCTACCAGCTTCTTCTCACGAACCACGGCTCTGTGAAATAGACTCTCAAGTAGATGTTTCCCCGAACAATACAATCTTAACCTGTTCAAGCCTAGGCTTAACCGTCATCTTCCCTACATATCCGCATCTACCAGCTTCTTCTCACGAACCACGGCTCTGTGAAATAGACTCTCAAGTAGATGTTTCCCCGAACACTACAATCTTAACCTGTTCAAGCCTAGGCATAACCGTCATCTTCCCTACATATCCGCATCTACCAGCTTCTTCTCACGAACCACGGCTCTGTGAAATAGATTCTCAAGTAGATGTTTCCCCGAACACTACAATCTTAACCTGTTCAAGCCTAGGGTTAACCGTTATCTTCCCTACATATCCGCATCTACCAGCTTCTTCTCACGAACCACGGCTCTGTGAAATAGACTCTCAAGTAGATGTTTCCCCGAACACTACAATCTTAACCTGTTCAAGTCTAGGCTTAACCGTTATCTTCCCTACATATCCGCATCTACCAGCTTCTTCTCACGAACCACGGCTCTGTGAAATAGATTCTCAAGTAGATGTTTCCCCGAACACTACAATCTTAACCTGTTCAAGTCTAGGCTTAACCGTTATCTTCCCTACATATCCGCATCTACCAGCTTCTTCTCACGAACCACGGCTCTGTCAAATAGACTCTCAAGTAGATGTTTCCCCGAACACTACAATCTTAACCTGTTCAAGCCTAGGGTTAACCGTTATCTTCCCTACATATCCGCATCTACCAGCTTCTTCTCACGAACCACGGCTCTGTGAAATAGATTCTCAAGTAGATGTTTCCCCGAACACTACAATCTTAACCTGTTCAAGCCTAGGCATAACCGTTATCTTCCCTACATATCCGCATCTACCAGCTTCTTCTCACGAACCACGGCTCTGTGAAATAGACTCTCAAGTAGATGTTTCCCCGAACACTACAATCTTAACCTGTTCAAGTCTAGGCTTAACCGTTATCTTCCCTACATATCCGCATCTACCAGCTTCTTCTCACGAACCACGGCTCTGTGAAATAGATTCTCAAGTAGATGTTTCCCCGAACACTACAATCTTAACCTGTTCAAGTCTAGGCTTAACCGTTATCTTCCCTACATATCCGCATCTACCAGCTTCTTCTCACGAACCACGGCTCTGTGAAATAGACTCTCAAGTAGATGTTTCCCCGAACACTACAATCTTAACCTGTTCAAGCCTAGGGTTAACCGTTATCTTCCCTACATATCCGCATCTACCAGCTTCTTCTCACGAACCACGGCTCTGTGAAATAGACTCTCAAGTAGATGTTTCCCCGAACACTACAATCTTAACCTGTTCAAGCCTAGGCATAACCGTTATCTTCCCTACATATCCGCATCTACCAGCTTCTTCTCACGAACCACGGCTCTGTGAAATAGACTCTCAAGTAGATGTTTCCCCGAACAATACAATCTTAACCTGTTCAAGCCTAGGCTTAACCGTCATCTTCCCTACATATCCGCATCTACCAGCTTCTTCTCACGAACCACGGCTCTGTGAAATAGACTCTCAAGTAGATGTTTCCCCGAACACTACAATCTTAACCTGTTCAAGCCTAGGCTTAACCGTCATCTTCCCTACATATCCGCATCTACCAGCTTCTTCTCACGAACCACGGCTCTGTGAAATAGATTCTCAAGTAGATGTTTCCCCGAACACTACAATCTTAACCTGTTCAAGCCTAGGGTTAACCGTTATCTTCCCTACATATCCGCATCTACCAGCTTCTTCTCACGAACCACGGCTCTGTGAAATAGACTCTCAAGTAGATGTTTCCCCGAACACTACAATCTTAACCTGTTCAAGTCTAGGCTTAACCGTTATCTTCCCTACATATCCGCATCTACCAGCTTCTTCTCACGAACCACGGCTCTGTGAAATAGATTCTCAAGTAGATGTTTCCCCGAACACTACAATCTTAACCTGTTCAAGTCTAGGCTTAACCGTTATCTTCCCTACATATCCGCATCTACCAGCTTCTTCTCACGAACCACGGCTCTGTGAAATAGACTCTCAAGTAGATGTTTCCCCGAACACTACAATCTTAACCTGTTCAAGCCTAGGCATAACCGTTATCTTCCCTACATATCCGCATCTACCAGCTTCTTCTCACGAACCACGGCTCTGTGAAATAGACTCTCAAGTAGATGTTTCCCCGAACACTACAATCTTAACCTGTTCAAGCCTAGGCTTAACCGTTATCTTCCCTACATATCCGCATCTACCAGCATCTTCTCACGAACCACGGCTCTGTGAAATAGACTCTCAAGTAGATGTTTCCCCGAACACTACAATCTTAACCTGTTCAAGCCTAGGCTTAACCGTTATCTTCCCTACATATCCGCATCTACCAGCTTCTTCTCACGAACCACGGCTCTGTGAAATAGACTCTCAAGTAGATGTTTCCCCGAACACTACAATCTTAACCTGTTCAAGCCTAGGGTTAACCGTTATCTTCCCTACATATCCGCATCTACCAGCTTCTTCTCACGAACCACGGCTCTGTGAAATAGACTCTCAAGTAGATGTTTCCCCGAACACTACAATCTTAACCTGTTCAAGCCTAGGCTTAACCGTTATCTTCCCTACATATCCGCATCTACCAGCTTCTTCTCACGAACCACGGCTCTGTGAAATAGACTCTCAAGTAGATGTTTCCCCGAACACTACAATCTTAACCTGTTCAAGCCTAGGCTTAACCGTTATCTTCCCTACATATCCGCATCTACCAGCTTCTTCTCACGAACCACGGCTCTGTGAAATAGACTCTCAAGTAGATGTTTCCCCGAACACTACAATCTTAACCTGTTCAAGCCTAGGCTTAACCGTTATCTTCCCTACATATCCGCATCTACCAGCTTCTTCTCACGAACCACGGCTCTGTGAAATAGACTCTCAAGTAGATGTTTCCCCGAACACTACAATCTTAACCTGTTCAAGCCTAGGCTTAACCGTTATCTTCCCTACATATCCGCATCTACCAGCTTCTTCTCACGAACCACGGCTCTGTGAAATAGACTCTCAAGTAGATGTTTCCCCGAACACTACAATCTTAACCTGTTCAAGCCTAGGCTTAACCGTTATCTTCCCTACATATCCGCATCTACCAGCTTCTTCTCACGAACCACGGCTCTGTGAAATAGACTCTCAAGTAGATGTTTCCCCGAACACTACAATCTTAACCTGTTCAAGCCTAGGCTTAACCGTTATCTTCCCTACATATCCGCATCTACCAGCTTCTTCTCACGAACCACGGCTCTGTGAAATAGACTCTCAAGTAGATGTTTCCCCGAACACTACAATCTTAACCTGTTCAAGCCTAGGCTTAACCGTTATCTTCCCTACATATCCGCATCTACCAGCTTCTTCTCACGAACCACGGCTCTGTGAAATAGATTCTCAAGTAGATGTTTCCCCGAACACTACAATCTTAACCTGTTCAAGCCTAGGGTTAACCGTTATCTTCCCTACATATCCGCATCTACCAGCTTCTTCTCACGAACCACGGCTCTGTGAAATAGATTCTCAAGTAGATGTTTCCCCGAACACTACAATCTTAACCTGTTCAAGCCTAGGCATAACCGTTATCTTCCCTACATATCCGCATCTACCAGCTTCTTCTCCCGAACCACGGCTCTGTGAAATAGACTCTCAAGTAGATGTTTCCCCGAACACTACAATCTTAACCTGTTCAAGTCTAGGCTTAACCGTTATCTTCCCTACATATCCGCATCTATCAGCTTCTTCTCACGAACCACGGCTCTGTGAAATAGACTCTCAAGTAGATGTTTCCCCGAACACTACAATCTTAACCTGTTCAAGCCTAGGGTTAACTTATCTTCCCTACATATCCGCATCTACCAGCTTCTTCTCACGAACCACGGCTCTGTGAAATAGACTCTCAAGTAGATGTTTCCCCGAACACTACAATCTTAACCTGTTCAAGCCTAGGCATAACCGTCATCTTCCCTACATATCCGCATCTACCAGCTTCTTCTCACGAACCACGGCTCTGTGAAATAGACTCTCAAGTAGATGTTTCCCCGAACACTACAATCTTAACCTGTTCAAGCCTAGGCATAACCGTTATCTTCCCTACATATCCGCATCTACCAGCTTCTTCTCACGAACCACGGCTCTGTGAAATAGACTCTCAAGTAGATGTTTCCCCGAACAATACAATCTTAACCTGTTCAAGCCTAGGCTTAACCGTCATCTTCCCTACATATCCGCATCTACCAGCTTCTTCTCACGAACCACGGCTCTGTGAAATAGATTCTCAAGTAGATGTTTCCCCGAACACTACAATCTTAACCTGTTCAAGCCTAGGCTTAACCGTTATCTTCCCTACATATCCGCATCTACCAGCTTCTTCTCCCGAACCACGGCTCTGTGAAATAGATTCTCAAGTAGATGTTTCCCCGAACACTACAATCTTAACCTGTTCAAGCCTAGGCTTAACCGTTATCTTCCCTACATATCCGCATCTACCAGCTTCTTCTCCCGAACCACGGCTCTGTGAAATAGATTCTCAAGTAGATGTTTCCCCGAACACTACAATCTTAACCTGTTCAAGCCTAGGCTTAACCGTTATCTTCCCTACATATCCGCATCTACCAGCTTCTTCTCACGAACCACGGCTCTGTGAAATAGACTCTCAAGTAGATGTTTCCCCGAACACTACAATCTTAACCTGTTCAAGCCTAGGCATAACCGTCATCTTCCCTACATATCCGCATCTACCAGCTTCTTCTCACGAACCACGGCTCTGTGAAATAGACTCTCAAGTAGATGTTTCCCCGAACAATACAATCTTAACCTGTTCAAGCCTAGGCATAACCGTTATCTTCCCTACATATCCGCATCTACCAGCTTCTTCTCACGAACCACGGCTCTGTGAAATAGACTCTCAAGTAGATGTTTCCCCGAACACTACAATCTTAACCTGTTCAAGCCTAGGCTTAACCGTTATCTTCCCTACATATCCGCATCTACCAGCTTCTTCTCACGAACCACGGCTCTGTGAAATAGACTCTCAAGTAGATGTTTCCCCGAACACTACAATCTTAACCTGTTCAAGCCTAGGGTTAACTTATCTTCCCTACATATCCGCATCTACCAGCTTCTTCTCACGAACCACGGCTCTGTGAAATAGACTCTCAAGTAGATGATTCCCCGAACACTACAATCTTAACCTGTTCAAGCCTAGGCATAACCGTCATCTTCCCTACATATCCGCATCTACCAGCTTCTTCTCACGAACCACGGCTCTGTGAAATAGACTCTCAAGTAGATGTTTCCCCGAACACTACAATCTTAACCTGTTCAAGCCTAGGGTTAACTTATCTTCCCTACATATCCGCATCTACCAGCTTCTTCTCACGAACCACGGCTCTGTGAAATAGACTCTCAAGTAGATGTTTCCCCGAACACTACAATCTTAACCTGTTCAAGCCTAGGCATAACCGTTATCTTCCCTACATATCCGCATCTACCAGCTTCTTCTCACGAACCACGGCTCTGTGAAATAGACTCTCAAGTAGATGTTTCCCCGAACACTACAATCTTAACCTGTTCAAGCCTAGGCTTAACCGTTATCTTCCCTACATATCCGCATCTATCAGCTTCTTCTCACGAACCACGGCTCTGTGAAATAGACTCTCAAGTAGATGTTTCCCCGAACACTACAATCTTAACCTGTTCAAGCCTAGGCTTAACCGTTATCTTCCCTACATATCCGCATCTACCAGCTTCTTCTCACGAACCACGGCTCTGTGAAATAGACTCTCAAGTAGATGTTTCCCCGAACACTACAATCTTAACCTGTTCAAGCCTAGGCTTAACCGTTATCTTCCCTACATATCCGCATCTACCAGCTTCTTCTCACGAACCACGGCTCTGTGAAATAGACTCTCAAGTAGATGTTTCCCCGAACACTACAATCTTAACCTGTTCAAGCCTAGGGTTAACCGTTATCTTCCCTACATATCCGCATCTACCAGCTTCTTCTCACGAACCACGGCTCTGTGAAATAGACTCTCAAGTAGATGTTTCCCCGAACACTACAATCTTAACCTGTTCAAGCCTAGGCTTAACCGTTATCTTCCCTACATATCCGCATCTACCAGCTTCTTCTCACGAACCACGGCTCTGTGAAATAGACTCTCAAGTAGATGTTTCCCCGAACACTACAATCTTAACCTGTTCAAGCCTAGGCTTAACCGTTATCTTCCCTACATATCCGCATCTACCAGCTTCTTCTCACGAACCACGGCTCTGTGAAATAGACTCTCAAGGAGATGTTTCCCCGAACACTACAATCTTAACCTGTTCAAGCCTAGGCTTAACCGTTATCTTCCCTACATATCCGCATCTACCAGCTTCTTCTCACGAACCACGGCTCTGTGAAATAGACTCTCAAGTAGATGTTTCCCCGAACACTACAATCTTAACCTGTTCAAGCCTAGGGTTAACCGTTATCTTCCCTACATATCCGCATCTACCAGCTTCTTCTCACGAACCACGGCTCTGTGAAATAGACTCTCAAGTAGATGTTTCCCCGAACACTACAATCTTAACCTGTTCAAGCCTAGGCTTAACCGTTATCTTCCCTACATATCCGCATCTACCAGCTTCTTCTCACGAACCACGGCTCTGTGAAATAGACTCTCAAGTAGATGTTTCCCCGAACACTACAATCTTAACCTGTTCAAGCCTAGGCATAACCGTCATCTTCCCTACATATCCGCATCTACCAGCTTCTTCTCACGAACCACGGCTCTGTGAAATAGACTCTCAAGTAGATGTTTCCCCGAACACTACAATCTTAACCTGTTCAAGCCTAGGGTTAACTTATCTTCCCTACATATCCGCATCTACCAGCTTCTTCTCACGAACCACGGCTCTGTGAAATAGACTCTCAAGTAGATGTTTCCCCGAACACTACAATCTTAACCTGTTCAAGCCTAGGCATAACCGTTATCTTCCCTACATATCCGCATCTACCAGCTTCTTCTCACGAACCACGGCTCTGTGAAATAGACTCTCAAGTAGATGTTTCCCCGAACACTACAATCTTAACCTGTTCAAGCCTAGGCTTAACCGTTATCTTCCCTACATATCCGCATCTATCAGCTTCTTCTCACGAACCACGGCTCTGTGAAATAGACTCTCAAGTAGATGTTTCCCCGAACACTACAATCTTAACCTGTTCAAGCCTAGGCTTAACCGTTATCTTCCCTACATATCCGCATCTACCAGCTTCTTCTCACGAACCACGGCTCTGTGAAATAGACTCTCAAGTAGATGTTTCCCCGAACACTACAATCTTAACCTGTTCAAGCCTAGGCATAACCGTTATCTTCCCTACATATCCGCATCTACCAGCTTCTTCTCACGAACCACGGCTCTGTGAAATAGACTCTCAAGTAGATGTTTCCCCGAACACTACAATCTTAACCTGTTCAAGCCTAGGCATAACCGTTATCTTCCCTACATATCCGCATCTATCAGCTTCTTCTCACGAACCACGGCTCTGTGAAATAGACTCTCAAGTAGATGTTTCCCCGAACACTACAATCTTAACCTGTTCAAGCCTAGGCTTAACCGTTATCTTCCCTACATATCCGCATCTATCAGCTTCTTCTCACGAACCACGGCTCTGTGAAATATACTCTCAAGTAGATGTTTCCCCGAACACTACAATCTTAACCTGTTCAAGCCTAGGCATAACCGTTATCTTCCCTACATATCCGCATCTACCAGCTTCTTCTCACGAACCACGGCTCTGTGAAATAGACTCTCAAGTAGATGTTTCCCCGAACAATACAATCTTAACCTGTTCAAGCCTAGGCTTAACCGTCATCTTCCCTACATATCCGCATCTACCAGCTTCTTCTCACGAACCACGGCTCTGTGAAATAGACTCTCAAGTAGATGTTTCCCCGAACACTACAATCTTAACCTGTTCAAGCCTAGGGTTAACTTATCTTCCCTACATATCCGCATCTACCAGCTTCTTCTCACGAACCACGGCTCTGTGAAATAGACTCTCAAGTAGATGTTTCCCCGAACACTACAATCTTAACCTGTTCAAGCCTAGGCATAACCGTCATCTTCCCTACATATCCGCATCTACCAGCTTCTTCTCACGAACCACGGCTCTGTGAAATAGACTCTCAAGTAGATGTTTCCCCGAACACTACAATCTTAACCTGTTCAAGTCTAGGCTTAACCGTTATCTTCCCTACATATCCGCATCTACCAGCTTCTTCTCACGAACCACGGCTCTGTGAAATAGACTCTCAAGTAGATGTTTCCCCGAACACTACAATCTTAACCTGTTCAAGCCTAGGCATAACCGTTATCTTCCCTACATATCCGCATCTACCAGCTTCTTCTCACGAACCACGGCTCTGTGAAATAGACTCTCAAGTAGATGTTTCCCCGAACACTACAATCTTAACCTGTTCAAGCCTAGGCATAACCGTCATCTTCCCTACATATCCGCATCTACCAGCTTCTTCTCACGAACCACGGCT
Organism: Acanthosepion esculentum; assembly: GCA_964036315.1. Classification (NCBI taxonomy): domain Eukaryota; kingdom Metazoa; phylum Mollusca; class Cephalopoda; order Sepiida; family Sepiidae; genus Acanthosepion; species Acanthosepion esculentum. The sequence continues at coordinate 26,967,135 of OZ038519.1, forward strand.
CTGTGAAATAGACTCTCAAGTAGATGTTTCCCCGAACAATACAATCTTAACCTGTTCAAGCCTAGGCTTAACCGTCATCTTCCCTACATATCCGCATCTACCAGCTTCTTCTCACGAACCACGGCTCTGTGAAATAGACTCTCAAGTAGATGTTTCCCCGAACACTACAATCTTAACCTGTTCAAGCCTAGGGTTAACTTATCTTCCCTACATATCCGCATCTACCAGCTTCTTCTCACGAACCACGGCTCTGTGAAATAGACTCTCAAGTAGATGTTTCCCCGAACACTACAATCTTAACCTGTTCAAGCCTAGGCATAACCGTCATCTTCCCTACATATCCGCATCTACCAGCTTCTTCTCACGAACCACGGCTCTGTGAAATAGACTCTCAAGTAGATGTTTCCCCGAACACTACAATCTTAACCTGTTCAAGTCTAGGCTTAACCGTTATCTTCCCTACATATCCGCATCTACCAGCTTCTTCTCACGAACCACGGCTCTGTGAAATAGACTCTCAAGTAGATGTTTCCCCGAACACTACAATCTTAACCTGTTCAAGCCTAGGCTTAACCGTCATCTTCCCTACATATCCGCATCTACCAGCTTCTTCTCACGAACCACGGCTCTGTGAAATAGACTCTCAAGTAGATGTTTCCCCGAACACTACAATCTTAACCTGTTCAAGCCTAGGCATAACCGTCATCTTCCCTACATATCCGCATCTACCAGCTTCTTCTCACGAACCACGGCTCTGTGAAATAGACTCTCAAGTAGATGTTTCCCCGAACAATACAATCTTAACCTGTTCAAGCCTAGGCATAACCGTTATCTTCCCTACATATCCGCATCTACCAGCTTCTTCTCACGAACCACGGCTCTGTGAAATAGACTCTCAAGTAGATGTTTCCCCGAACACTACAATCTTAACCTGTTCAAGCCTAGGCTTAACCGTTATCTTCCCTACATATCCGCATCTACCAGCTTCTTCTCACGAACCACGGCTCTGTGAAATAGACTCTCAAGTAGATGTTTCCCCGAACACTACAATCTTAACCTGTTCAAGCCTAGGGTTAACTTATCTTCCCTACATATCCGCATCTACCAGCTTCTTCTCACGAACCACGGCTCTGTGAAATAGACTCTCAAGTAGATGTTTCCCCGAACACTACAATCTTAACCTGTTCAAGCCTAGGCATAACCGTCATCTTCCCTACATATCCGCATCTACCAGCTTCTTCTCACGAACCACGGCTCTGTGAAATAGACTCTCAAGTAGATGTTTCCCCGAACACTACAATCTTAACCTGTTCAAGCCTAGGGTTAACTTATCTTCCCTACATATCCGCATCTACCAGCTTCTTCTCACGAACCACGGCTCTGTGAAATAGACTCTCAAGTAGATGTTTCCCCGAACACTACAATCTTAACCTGTTCAAGCCTAGGCATAACCGTTATCTTCCCTACATATCCGCATCTACCAGCTTCTTCTCACGAACCACGGCTCTGTGAAATAGACTCTCAAGTAGATGTTTCCCCGAACAATACAATCTTAACCTGTTCAAGCCTAGGCTTAACCGTCATCTTCCCTACATATCCGCATCTACCAGCTTCTTCTCACGAACCACGGCTCTGTGAAATAGACTCTCAAGTAGATGTTTCCCCGAACACTACAATCTTAACCTGTTCAAGCCTAGGCATAACCGTTATCTTCCCTACATATCCGCATCTACCAGCTTCTTCTCACGAACCACGGCTCTGTGAAATAGACTCTCAAGTAGATGTTTCCCCGAACACTACAATCTTAACCTGTTCAAGCCTAGGCATAACCCTCATCTTCCCTACATATCCGCATCTACCAGCTTCTTCTCACGAACCACGGCTCTGTGAAATAGACTCTCAAGTAGATGTTTCCCCGAACACTACAATCTTAACCTGTTCAAGCCTAGGGTTAACTTATCTTCCCTACATATCCGCATCTACCAGCTTCTTCTCACGAACCACGGCTCTGTGAAATAGACTCTCAAGTAGATGTTTCCCCGAACACTACAATCTTAACCTGTTCAAGCCTAGGCTTAACCGTTATCTTCCCTACATATCCGCATCTACCAGCTTCTTCTCACGAACCACGGCTCTGTGAAATAGACTCTCAAGTAGATGTTTCCCCGAACACTACAATCTTAACCTGTTCAAGCCTAGGCTTAACCGTTATCTTCCCTACATATCCGCATCTACCAGCTTCTTCTCACGAACCACGGCTCTGTGAAATAGACTCTCAAGTAGATGTTTCCCCGAACACTACAATCTTAACCTGTTCAAGCCTAGGGTTAACTTATCTTCCCTACATATCCGCATCTACCAGCTTCTTCTCACGAACCACGGCTCTGTGAAATAGACTCTCAAGTAGATGTTTCCCCGAACACTACAATCTTAACCTGTTCAAGCCTAGGCATAACCGTCATCTTCCCTACATATCCGCATCTACCAGCTTCTTCTCACGAACCACGGCTCTGTGAAATAGACTCTCAAGTAGATGTTTCCCCGAACACTACAATCTTAACCTGTTCAAGCCTAGGCATAACCGTTATCTTCCCTACATATCCGCATCTACCAGCTTCTTCTCACGAACCACGGCTCTGTGAAATAGACTCTCAAGTAGATGTTTCCCCGAACAATACAATCTTAACCTGTTCAAGCCTAGGCTTAACCGTCATCTTCCCTACATATCCGCATCTACCAGCTTCTTCTCACGAACCACGGCTCTGTGAAATAGACTCTCAAGTAGATGTTTCCCCGAACAATACAATCTTAACCTGTTCAAGCCTAGGGTTAACCGTTATCTTCCCTACATATCCGCATCTACCAGCTTCTTCTCACGAACCACGGCTCTGTGAAATAGACTCTCAAGTAGATGTTTCCCCGAACACTACAATCTTAACCTGTTCAAGCCTAGGCTTAAGCGTTATCTTCCCTACATATCCGCATCTACCAGCTTCTTCTCACGAACCACGGCTCTGTGAAATATACTCTCAAGTAGATGTTTCCCCGAACACTACAATCTTAACCTGTTCAAGTCTAGGCTTAACCGTTATCTTCCCTACATATCCGCATCTACCAGCTTCTTCTCACGAACCACGGCTCTGTGAAATAGACTCTCAAGTAGATGTTTCCCCGAACAATACAATCTTAACCTGTTCAAGCCTAGGCTTAACCGTCATCTTCCCTACATATCCGCATCTACCAGCTTCTTCTCACGAACCACGGCTCTGTGAAATAGACTCTCAAGTAGATGTTTCCCCGAACACTACAATCTTAACCTGTTCAAGCCTAGGCTTAACCGTCATCTTCCCTACATATCCGCATCTACCAGCTTCTTCTCACGAACCACGGCTCTGTGAAATAGACTCTCAAGTAGATGTTTCCCCAAACAATACAATCTTAACCTGTTCAAGCCTAGGCTTAACCGTCATCTTCCCTACATATCCGCATCTACCAGCTTCTTCTCACGAACCACGGCTCTGTGAAATAGACTCTCAAGTAGATGTTTCCCCGAACACTACAATCTTAACCTGTTCAAGTCTAGGCTTAACCGTTATCTTCCCTACATATCCGCATCTACCAGCTTCTTCTCACGAACCACGGCTCTGTGAAATAGACTCTCAAGTAGATGTTTCCCCGAACAATACAATCTTAACCTGTTCAAGCCTAGGCTTAACCGTCATCTTCCCTACATATCCGCATCTACCAGCTTCTTCTCACGAACCACGGCTCTGTGAAATAGACTCTCAAGTAGATGTTTCCCCGAACACTACAATCTTAACCTGTTCAAGCCTAGGCATAACCGTTATCTTCCCTACATATCCGCATCTACCAGCTTCTTCTCACGAACCACGGCTCTGTGAAATAGACTCTCAAGTAGATGTTTCCCCGAACACTACAATCTTAACCTGTTCAAGTCTAGGCTTAACCGTCATCTTCCCTACATATCCGCATCTACCAGCTTCTTCTCACGAACCACGGCTCTGTGAAATAGACTCTCAAGTAGATGTTTCCCCGAACACTACAATCTTAACCTGTTCAAGCCTAGGCATAACCGTCATCTTCCCTACATATCCGCATCTACCAGCTTCTTCTCACGAACCACGGCTCTGTGAAATAGACTCTCAAGTAGATGTTTCCCCGAACACTACAATCTTAACCTGTTCAAGCCTAGGCATAACCGTCATCTTCCCTACATATCCGCATCTACCAGCTTCTTCTCACGAACCACGGCTCTGTGAAATAGACTCTCAAGTAGATGTTTCCCCGAACACTACAATCTTAACCTGTTCAAGCCTAGGCTTAACCGTCATCTTCCCTACATATCCGCATCTACCAGCTTCTTCTCACGAACCACGGCTCTGTGAAATAGACTCTCAAGTAGATGTTTCCCCGAACACTACAATCTTAACCTGTTCAAGCCTAGGCATAACCGTCATCTTCCCTACATATCCGCATCTACCAGCTTCTTCTCACGAACCACGGCTCTGTGAAATAGACTCTCAAGTAGATGTTTCCCCGAACAATACAATCTTAACCTGTTCAAGCCTAGGCATAACCGTTATCTTCCCTACATATCCGCATCTATCAGCTTCTTCTCACGAACCACGGCTCTGTGAAATAGACTCTCAAGTAGATGTTTCCCCGAACACTACAATCTTAACCTGTTCAAGCCTAGGCTTAACCGTTATCTTCCCTACATATCCGCATCTACCAGCTTCTTCTCACGAACCACGGCTCTGTGAAATAGACTCTCAAGTAGATGTTTCCCCGAACACTACAATCTTAACCTGTTCAAGCCAAGGCTTAACCGTTATCTTCCCTACATATCCGCATCTACCAGCTTCTTCTCACGAACCACGGCTCTGTGAAATAGACTCTCAAGTAGATGTTTCCCCGAACACTACAATCTTAACCTGTTCAAGCCTAGGCTTAACCGTCATCTTCCCTACATATCCGCATCTACCAGCTTCTTCTCACGAACCACGGCTCTGTGAAATAGACTCTCAAGTAGATGTTTCCCCGAACACTACAATCTTAACCTGTTCAAGCCTAGGCATAACCGTTATCTTCCCTACATATCCGCATCTACCAGCTTCTTCTCACGAACCACGGCTCTGTGAAATAGACTCTCAAGTAGATGTTTCCCCGAACACTACAATCTTAACCTGTTCAAGCCTAGGCATAACCGTCATCTTCCCTACATATCCGCATCTACCAGCTTCTTCTCACGAACCACGGCTCTGTGAAATAGACTCTGAAGTAGATGTTTCCCCGAACACTACAATCTTAACCTGTTCAAGCCTAGGCTTAACCGTTATCTTCCCTACATATCCGCATCTACCAGCTTCTTCTCACGAACCACGGCTCTGTGAAATAGACTCTCAAGTAGATGTTTCCCCGAACACTACAATCTTAACCTGTTCAAGTCTAGGCTTAAGCGTTATCTTCCCTACATATCCGCATCTACCAGCTTCTTCTCACGAACCACGGCTCTGTGAAATAGACTCTCAAGTAGATGTTTCCCCGAACACTACAATCTTAACCTGTTCAAGTCTAGGCTTAAGCGTTATCTTCCCTACATATCCGCATCTACCAGCTTCTTCTCACGAACCACGGCTCTGTGAAATAGACTCTCAAGTAGATGTTTCCCCGAACAATACAATCTTAACCTGTTCAAGCCTAGGCATAACCGTCATCTTCCCTACATATCCGCATCTACCAGCTTCTTCTCACGAACCACGGCTCTGTGAAATAGACTCTCAAGTAGATGTTTCCCCGAACACTACAATCATAACCTGTTCAAGTCTAGGCTTAAGCGTTATCTTCCCTACATATCCGCATCTACCAGCTTCTTCTCACGAACCACGGCTCTGTGAAATAGACTCTCAAGTAGATGTTTCCCCGAACACTACAATCTTAACCTGTTCAAGTCTAGGCTTAAGCGTTATCTTCCCTACATATCCGCATCTACCAGCTTCTTCTCACGAACCACGGCTCTGTGAAATAGACTCTCAAGTAGATGTTTCCCCGAACAATACAATCTTAACCTGTTCAAGCCTAGGCATAACCGTCATCTTCCCTACATATCCGCATCTACCAGCTGCTTCTCACGAACCACGGCTCTGTGAAATAGACTCTCAAGTAGATGTTTCCCCGAACACTACAATCTTAACCTGTTCAAGTCTAGGCTTAACCGTTATCTTCCCTACATATCCGCATCTACCAGCTTCTTCTCACGAACCACGGCTCTGTGAAATAGACTCTCAAGTAGATGTTTCCCCGAACACTACAATCTTAACCTGTTCAAGCCTAGGCATAACCGTTATCTTCCCTACATATCCGCATCTACCAGCTTCTTCTCACGAACCACGGCTCTGTGAAATAGACTCTCAAGTAGATGTTTCCCCGAACACTACAATCTTAACCTGTTCAAGCCTAGGCATAACCGTCATCTTCCCTACATATCCGCATCTACCAGCTGCTTCTCACGAACCACGGCTCTGTGAAATAGACTCTCAAGTAGATGTTTCCCCGAACACTACAATCTTAACCTGTTCAAGCCTAGGCTTAACCGTTATCTTCCCTACATATCCGCATCTACCAGCTTCTTCTCACGAACCACGGCTCTGTGAAATAGACTCTCAAGTAGATGTTTCCCCGAACACTACAATCTTAACCTGTTCAAGTCTAGGCTTAAGCGTTATCTTCCCTACATATCCGCATCTACCAGCTTCTTCTCACGAACCACGGCTCTGTGAAATAGACTCTCAAGTAGATGTTTCCCCGAACAATACAATCTTAACCTGTTCAAGCCTAGGCATAACCGTCATCTTCCCTACATATCCGCATCTACCAGCTGCTTCTCACGAACCACGGCTCTGTGAAATAGACTCTCAAGTAGATGTTTCCCCGAACACTACAATCTTAACCTGTTCAAGTCTAGGCTTAAGCGTTATCTTCCCTACATATCCGCATCTACCAGCTTCTTCTCACGAACCACGGCTCTGTGAAATAGACTCTCAAGTAGATGTTTCCCCGAACACTACAATCTTAACCTGTTCAAGCCTAGGCATAACCGTTATCTTCCCTACATATCCGCATCTACCAGCTTCTTCTCACGAACCACGGCTCTGTGAAATAGACTCTCAAGTAGATGTTTCCCCGAACACTACAATCTTAACCTGTTCAAGCCTAGGCATAACCGTCATCTTCCCTACATATCCGCATCTACCAGCTGCTTCTCACGAACCACGGCTCTGTGAAATAGACTCTCAAGTAGATGTTTCCCCGAACACTACAATCTTAACCTGTTCAAGCCTAGGCTTAACCGTTATCTTCCCTACATATCCGCATCTATCAGCTTCTTCTCACGAACCACGGCTCTGTGAAATATACTCTCAAGTAGATGTTTCCCCGAACACTACAATCTTAACCTGTTCAAGCCTAGGCATAACCGTTATCTTCCCTACATATCCGCATCTACCAGCTTCTTCTCACGAACCACGGCTCTGTGAAATAGACTCTCAAGTAGATGTTTCCCCGAACACTACAATCTTAACCTGTTCAAGCCTAGGCATAACCGTTATCTTCCCTACATATCCGCATCTACCAGCTTCTTCTCACGAACCACGGCTCTGTGAAATAGACTCTCAAGTAGATGTTTCCCCGAACACTACAATCTTAACCTGTTCAAGCCTAGGCATAACCGTTATCTTCCCTACATATCCGCATCTACCAGCTTCTTCTCACGAACCACGGCTCTGTGAAATAGACTCTCAAGTAGATGTTTCCCCGAACAATACAATCTTAACCTGTTCAAGCCTAGGCTTAACCGTTATCTTCCCTACATATCCGCATCTACCAGCTTCTTCTCACGAACCACGGCTCTGTGAAATAGACTCTCAAGTAGATGTTTCCCCGAACACTACAATCTTAACCTGTTCAAGCCTAGGCTTAACCGTTATCTTCCCTACATATCCGCATCTACCAGCTTCTTCTCACGAACCACGGCTCTGTGAAATAGACTCTCAAGTAGATGTTTCCCCGAACACTACAATCTTAACCTGTTCAAGCCTAGGCTTAACCGTTATCTTCCCTACATATCCGCATCTACCAGCTTCTTCTCACGAACCACGGCTCTGTGAAATAGACTCTCAAGTAGATGTTTCCCCGAACACTACAATCTTAACCTGTTCAAGTCTAGGCTTAACCGTTATCTTCCCTACATATCCGCATCTACCAGCTTCTTCTCACGAACCACGGCTCTGTGAAATAGACTCTCAAGTAGATGTTTCCCCGAACACTACAATCTTAACCTGTTCAAGTCTAGGCTTAACCGTTATCTTCCCTACATATCCGCATCTACCAGCTTCTTCTCACGAACCACGGCTCTGTGAAATATACTCTCAAGTAGATGTTTCCCCGAACACTACAATCTTAACCTGTTCAAGCCTAGGCATAACCGTTATCTTCCCTACATATCCGCATCTACCAGCTTCTTCTCACGAACCACGGCTCTGTGAAATAGACTCTCAAGTAGATGTTTCCCCGAACACTACAATCTTAACCTGTTCAAGTCTAGGCTTAACCGTTATCTTCCCTACATATCCGCATCTACCAGCTTCTTCTCACGAACCACGGCTCTGTGAAATAGACTCTCAAGTAGATGTTTCCCCGAACACTACAATCTTAACCTGTTCAAGTCTAGGCTTAACCGTTATCTTCCCTACATATCCGCATCTACCAGCTTCTTCTCACGAACCACGGCTCTGTGAAATAGACTCTCAAGTAGATGTTTCCCCGAACACTACAATCTTAACCTGTTCAAGCCTAGGCATAACCGTTATCTTCCCTACATATCCGCATCTACCAGCTTCTTCTCACGAACCACGGCTCTGTGAAATATACTCTCAAGTAGATGTTTCCCCGAACACTACAATCTTAACCTGTTCAAGCCTAGGCATAACCGTCATCTTCCCTACATATCCGCATCTACCAGCTTCTTCTCACGAACCACGGCTCTGTGAAATAGACTCTCAAGTAGATGTTTCCCCGAACACTACAATCTTAACCTGTTCAAGTCTAGGCTTAACCGTTATCTTCCCTACATATCCGCATCTACCAGCTTCTTCTCACGAACCACGGCTCTGTGAAATAGACTCTCAAGTAGATGTTTCCCCGAACACTACAATCTTAACCTGTTCAAGCCTAGGGTTAACCGTTATCTTCCCTACATATCCGCATCTACCAGCTTCTTCTCACGAACCACGGCTCTGTGAAATAGACTCTCAAGTAGATGTTTCCCCGAACACTACAATCTTAACCTGTTCAAGTCTAGGCTTAACCGTTATCTTCCCTACATATCCGCATCTACCAGCTTCTTCTCACGAACCACGGCTCTGTGAAATAGACTCTCAAGTAGATGTTTCCCCGAACACTACAATCTTAACCTGTTCAAGCCTAGGCATAACCGTTATCTTCCCTACATATCCGCATCTACCAGCTTCTTCTCACGAACCACGGCTCTGTGAAATAGACTCTCAAGTAGATGTTTCCCCGAACACTACAATCTTAACCTGTTCAAGCCTAGGCTTAACCGTCATCTTCCCTACATATCCGCATCTACCAGCTTCTTCTCACGAACCACGGCTCTGTGAAATAGACTCTCAAGTAGATGTTTCCCCGAACACTACAATCTTAACCTGTTCAAGCCTAGGCTTAACCGTCATCTTCCCTACATATCCGCATCTACCAGCTTCTTCTCACGAACCACGGCTCTGTGAAATATACTCTCAAGTAGATGTTTCCCCGAACACTACAATCTTAACCTGTTCAAGTCTAGGCTTAACCGTTATCTTCCCTACATATCCGCATCTACCAGCTTCTTCTCACGAACCACGGCTCTGTGAAATAGACTCTCAAGTAGATGTTTCCCCGAACAATACAATCTTAACCTGTTCAAGCCTAGGCATAACCGTTATCTTCCCTACATATCCGCATCTACCAGCTTCTTCTCACGAACCACGGCTCTGTGAAATATACTCTCAAGTAGATGTTTCCCCGAACACTACAATCTTAACCTGTTCAAGCCTAGGCATAAACGTTATCTTCCCTACATATCCGCATCTACCAGCTTCTTCTCACGAACCACGGCTCTGTGAAATAGACTCTCAAGTAGATGTTTCCCCGAACAATACAATCTTAACCTGTTCAAGCCTAGGCATAACCGTTATCTTCCCTACATATCCGCATCTACCAGCTTCTTCTCACGAACCACGGCTCTGTGAAATAGACTCTCAAGTAGATGTTTCCCCGAACACTACAATCTTAACCTGTTCAAGCCTAGGCATAACCGTTATCTTCCCTACATATCCGCATCTACCAGCTTCTTCTCACGAACCACGGCTCTGTGAAATAGACTCTCAAGTAGATGTTTCCCCGAACACTACAATCTTAACCTGTTCAAGCCTAGGCATAACCGTTATCTTCCCTACATATCCGCATCTACCAGCTTCTTCTCACGAACCACGGCTCTGTGAAATAGACTCTCAAGTAGATGTTTCCCCGAACACTACAATCTTAACCTTTTCAAGCCTAGGCATAACCGTTATCTTCCCTACATATCCGCATCTACCAGCTTCTTCTCACGAACCACGGCTCTGTGAAATAGACTCTCAAGTAGATGTTTCCCCGAACACTACAATCTTAACCTGTTCAAGCCTAGGCATAACCGTTATCTTCCCTACATATCCGCATCTACCAGCTTCTTCTCACGAACCACGGCTCTGTGAAATATACTCTCAAGTAGATGTTTCCCCGAACACTACAATCTTAACCTGTTCAAGCCTAGGCTTAACCGTTATCTTCCCTACATATCCGCATCTACCAGCTTCTTCTCACGAACCACGGCTCTGTGAAATAGACTCTCAAGTAGATGTTTCCCCGAACACTACAATCTTAACCTGTTCAAGCCTAGGCTTAAGCGTTATCTTCCCTACATATCCGCATCTACCAGCTTCTTCTCACGAACCACGGCTCTGTGAAATATACTCTCAAGTAGATGTTTCCCCGAACACTACAATCTTAACCTGTTCAAGCCTAGGCATAACCGTTATCTTCCCTACATATCCGCATCTACCAGCTTCTTCTCACGAACCACGGCTCTGTGAAATAGACTCTCAAGTAGATGTTTCCCCGAACAATACAATCTTAACCTGTTCAAGCCTAGGCATAACCGTTATCTTCCCTACATATCCGCATCTACCAGCTTCTTCTCACGAACCACGGCTCTGTGAAATATACTCTCAAGTAGATGTTTCCCCGAACAATACAATCTTAACCTGTTCAAGCCTAGGCATAACCGTTATCTTCCCTACATATCCGCATCTACCAGCTTCTTCTCACGAACCACGGCTCTGTGAAATAGACTCTCAAGTAGATGTTTCCCCGAACAATACAATCTTAACCTGTTCAAGCCTAGGCATAACCGTTATCTTCCCTACATATCCGCATCTACCAGCTTCTTCTCACGAACCACGGCTCTGTGAAATAGACTCTCAAGTAGATGTTTCCCCGAACACTACAATCTTAACCTGTTCAAGCCTAGGCTTAAGCGTTATCTTCCCTACATATCCGCATCTACCAGCTTCTTCTCACGAACCACGGCTCTGTGAAATATACTCTCAAGTAGATGTTTCCCCGAACACTACAATCTTAACCTGTTCAAGCCTAGGCATAACCGTTATCTTCCCTACATATCCGCATCTACCAGCTTCTTCTCACGAACCACGGCTCTGTGAAATAGACTCTCAAGTAGATGTTTCCCCGAACAATACAATCTTAACCTGTTCAAGCCTAGGCATAACCGTTATCTTCCCTACATATCCGCATCTACCAGCTTCTTCTCACGAACCACGGCTCTGTGAAATATACTCTCAAGTAGATGTTTCCCCGAACAATACAATCTTAACCTGTTCAAGCCTAGGCATAACCGTTATCTTCCCTACATATCCGCATCTACCAGCTTCTTCTCACGAACCACGGCTCTGTGAAATAGACTCTCAAGTAGATGTTTCCCCGAACAATACAATCTTAACCTGTTCAAGCCTAGGCATAACCGTTATCTTCCCTACATATCCGCATCTACCAGCTTCTTCTCACGAACCACGGCTCTGTGAAATAGACTCTCAAGTAGATGTTTCCCCGAACACTACAATCTTAACCTGTTCAAGCCTAGGCATAACCGTTATCTTCCCTACATATCCGCATCTACCAGCTTCTTCTCACGAACCACGGCTCTGTGAAATATACTCTCAAGTAGATGTTTCCCCGAACACTACAATCTTAACCTGTTCAAGCCTAGGCATAACCGTTATCTTCCCTACATATCCGCATCTACCAGCTTCTTCTCACGAACCACGGCTCTGTGAAATAGACTCTCAAGTAGATGTTTCCCCGAACACTACAATCTTAACCTGTTCAAGCCTAGGCATAACCGTTATCTTCCCTACATATCCGCATCTACCAGCTTCTTCTCACGAACCACGGCTCTGTGAAATAGACTCTCAAGTAGATGTTTCCCCGAACACTACAATCTTAACCTGTTCAAGCCTAGGCATAACCGTTATCTTCCCTACATATCCGCATCTACCAGCTTCTTCTCACGAACCACGGCTCTGTGAAATAGACTCTCAAGTAGATGTTTCCCCGAACACTACAATCTTAACCTGTTCAAGCCTAGGCATAACCGTTATCTTCCCTACATATCCGCATCTACCAGCTTCTTCTCACGAACCACGGCTCTGTGAAATAGACTCTCAAGTAGATGTTTCCCCGAACACTACAATCTTAACCTGTTCAAGCCTAGGCATAACCGTTATCTTCCCTACATATCCGCATCTACCAGCTTCTTCTCACGAACCACGGCTCTGTGAAATAGACTCTCAAGTAGATGTTTCCCCGAACACTACAATCTTAACCTGTTCAAGCCTAGGCTTAACCGTTATCTTCCCTACATATCCGCATCTACCAGCTTCTTCTCACGAACCACGGCTCTGTGAAATAGACTCTCAAGTAGATGTTTCCCCGAACACTACAATCTTAACCTGTTCAAGCCTAGGCATAACCGTCATCTTCCCTACATATCCGCATCTACCAGCTTCTTCTCACGAACCACGGCTCTGTGAAATAGACTCTCAAGTAGATGTTTCCCCGAACACTACAATCTTAACCTGTTCAAGCCTAGGCATAACCGTCATCTTCCCTACATATCCGCATCTACCAGCTTCTTCTCACGAACCACGGCTCTGTGAAATAGACTCTCAAGTAGATGTTTCCCCGAACACTACAATCTTAACCTGTTCAAGCCTAGGCATAACCGTTATCTTCCCTACATATCCGCATCTACCAGCTTCTTCTCACGAACCACGGCTCTGTGAAATAGACTCTCAAGTAGATGTTTCCCCGAACACTACAATCTTAACCTGTTCAAGCCTAGGCTTAACCGTTATCTTCCCTACATATCCGCATCTACCAGCTTCTTCTCACGAACCACGGCTCTGTGAAATAGACTCTCAAGTAGATGTTTCCCCGAACACTACAATCTTAACCTGTTCAAGCCTAGGCATAACCGTCATCTTCCCTACATATCCGCATCTACCAGCTTCTTCTCACGAACCACGGCTCTGTGAAATAGACTCTCAAGTAGATGTTTCCCCGAACACTACAATCTTAACCTGTTCAAGCCTAGGCTTAACCGTTATCTTCCCTACATATCCGCATCTACCAGCTTCTTCTCACGAACCACGGCTCTGTGAAATAGACTCTCAAGTAGATGTTTCCCCGAACACTACAATCTTAACCTGTTCAAGCCTAGGCATAACCGTTATCTTCCCTACATATCCGCATCTACCAGCTTCTTCTCACGAACCACGGCTCTGTGAAATAGACTCTCAAGTAGATGTTTCCCCGAACACTACAATCTTAACCTGTTCAAGCCTAGGCATAACCGTTATCTTCCCTACATATCCGCATCTACCAGCTTCTTCTCACGAACCACGGCTCTGTGAAATAGACTCTCAAGTAGATGTTTCCCCGAACACTACAATCTTAACCTGTTCAAGCCTAGGCATAACCGTTATCTTCCCTACATATCCGCATCTACCAGCTTCTTCTCACGAACCACGGCTCTGTGAAATAGACTCTCAAGTAGATGTTTCCCCGAACACTACAATCTTAACCTGTTCAAGCCTAGGCATAACCGTTATCTTCCCTACATATCCGCATCTACCAGCTTCTTCTCACGAACCACGGCTCTGTGAAATAGACTCTCAAGTAGATGTTTCCCCGAACACTACAATCTTAACCTGTTCAAGCCTAGGCATAACCGTCATCTTCCCTACATATCCGCATCTACCAGCTTCTTCTCACGAACCACGGCTCTGTGAAATAGACTCTCAAGTAGATGTTTCCCCGAACACTACAATCTTAACCTGTTCAAGCCTAGGCATAACCGTTATCTTCCCTACATATCCGCATCTACCAGCTTCTTCTCACGAACCACGGCTCTGTGAAATAGACTCTCAAGTAGATGTTTCCCCGAACACTACAATCTTAACCTGTTCAAGCCTAGGCATAACCGTTATCTTCCCTACATATCCGCATCTACCAGCTTCTTCTCACGAACCACGGCTCTGTGAAATAGACTCTCAAGTAGATGTTTCCCCGAACACTACAATCTTAACCTGTTCAAGCCTAGGCATAACCGTTATCTTCCCTACATATCCGCATCTACCAGCTTCTTCTCACGAACCACGGCTCTGTGAAATAGACTCTCAAGTAGATGTTTCCCCGAACAATACAATCTTAACCTGTTCAAGCCTAGGCTTAACCGTTATCTTCCCTACATATCCGCATCTACCAGCTTCTTCTCACGAACCACGGCTCTGTGAAATAGACTCTCAAGTAGATGTTTCCCCGAACACTACAATCTTAACCTGTTCAAGCCTAGGCATAACCGTTATCTTCCCTACATATCCGCATCTACCAGCTTCTTCTCACGAACCACGGCTCTGTGAAATATACTCTCAAGTAGATGTTTCCCCGAACACTACAATCTTAACCTGTTCAAGCCTAGGCTTAACCGTCATCTTCCCTACATATCCGCATCTACCAGCTTCTTCTCACGAACCACGGCTCTGTGAAATAGACTCTCAAGTAGATGTTTCCCCGAACACTACAATCTTAACCTGTTCAAGCCTAGGCTTAACCGTTATCTTCCCTACATATCCGCATCTACCAGCTTCTTCTCACGAACCACGGCTCTGTGAAATAGACTCTCAAGTAGATGTTTCCCCGAACACTACAATCTTAACCTGTTCAAGCCTAGGCTTAACCGTTATCTTCCCTACATATCCGCATCTACCAGCTTCTTCTCACGAACCACGGCTCTGTGAAATAGACTCTCAAGTAGATGTTTCCCCGAACACTACAATCTTAACCTGTTCAAGCCTAGGCATAACCGTTATCTTCCCTACATATCCGCATCTACCAGCTTCTTCTCACGAACCACGGCTCTGTGAAATAGACTCTCAAGTAGATGTTTCCCCGAACACTACAATCTTAACCTGTTCAAGCCTAGGCATAACCGTTATCTTCCCTACATATCCGCATCTACCAGCTTCTTCTCACGAACCACGGCTCTGTGAAATAGACTCTCAAGTAGATGTTTCCCCGAACACTACAATCTTAACCTGTTCAAGCCTAGGCATAACCGTTATCTTCCCTACATATCCGCATCTACCAGCTTCTTCTCACGAACCACGGCTCTGTGAAATAGACTCTCAAGTAGATGTTTCCCCGAACACTACAATCTTAACCTGTTCAAGCCTAGGCATAACCGTTAACTTCCCTACATATCCGCATCTACCAGCTTCTTCTCACGAACCACGGCTCTGTGAAATAGACTCTCAAGTAGATGTTTCCCCGAACACTACAATCTTAACCTGTTCAAGCCTAGGCTTAACCGTCATCTTCCCTACATATCCGCATCTACCAGCTTCTTCTCACGAACCACGGCTCTGTGAAATAGACTCTCAAGTAGATGTTTCCCCGAACACTACAATCTTAACCTGTTCAAGCCTAGGCATAACCGTTATCTTCCCTACATATCCGCATCTACCAGCTTCTTCTCACGAACCACGGCTCTGTGAAATAGACTCTCAAGTAGATGTTTCCCCGAACACTACAATCTAAACCTGTTCAAGCCTAGGCATAACCGTTATCTTCCCTACATATCCGCATCTACCAGCTTCTTCTCACGAACCACGGCTCTGTGAAATAGACTCTCAAGTAGATGTTTCCCCGAACACTACAATCTTAACCTGTTCAAGCCTAGGCATAACCGTTATCTTCCCTACATATCCGCATCTACCAGCTTCTTCTCACGAACCACGGCTCTGTGAAATAGACTCTCAAGTAGATGTTTCCCCGAACACTACAATCTTAACCTGTTCAAGCCTAGGCTTAACCGTCATCTTCCCTACATATCCGCATCTACCAGCTTCTTCTCACGAACCACGGCTCTGTGAAATAGACTCTCAAGTAGATGTTTCCCCGAACACTACAATCTTAACCTGTTCAAGCCTAGGCATAACCGTTATCTTCCCTACATATCCGCATCTACCAGCTTCTTCTCACGAACCACGGCTCTGTGAAATAGACTCTCAAGTAGATGTTTCCCCGAACACTACAATCTTAACCTGTTCAAGCCTAGGCATAACCGTTATCTTCCCTACATATCCGCATCTACCAGCTTCTTCTCACGAACCACGGCTCTGTGAAATAGACTCTCAAGTAGATGTTTCCCCGAACACTACAATCTTAACCTGTTCAAGCCTAGGCATAACCGTTATCTTCCCTACATATCCGCATCTACCAGCTTCTTCTCACGAACCACGGCTCTGTGAAATAGACTCTCAAGTAGATGTTTCCCCGAACACTACAATCTTAACCTGTTCAAGCCTAGGCATAACCGTTATCTTCCCTACATATCCGCATCTACCAGCATCTTCTCACGAACCACGGCTCTGTGAAATAGACTCTCAAGTAGATGTTTCCCCGAACACTACAATCTTAACCTGTTCAAGCCAAGGCTTAACCGTTATCTTCCCTACATATCCGCATCTACCAGCTTCTTCTCACGAACCACGGCTCTGTGAAATAGACTCTCAAGTAGATGTTTCCCCGAACACTACAATCTTAACCTGTTCAAGCCTAGGCATAACCGTCATCTTCCCTACATATCCGCATCTACCAGCTTCTTCTCACGAACCACGGCTCTGTGAAATAGACTCTCAAGTAGATGTTTCCCCGAACACTACAATCTTAACCTGTTCAAGCCTAGGGTTAACTTATCTTCCCTACATATCCGAATCTACCAGCTTCTTCTCACGAACCACGGCTCTGTGAAATAGACTCTCAAGTAGATGTTTCCCCGAACACTACAATCTTAACCTGTTCAAGCCTAGGCTTAAGCGTTATCTTCCCTACATATCCGCATCTACCAGCTTCTTCTCACGAACCACGGCTCTGTGAAATAGACTCTCAAGTAGATGTTTCCCCGAACACTACAATCTTAACCTGTTCAAGCCTAGGCTTAACCGTTATCTTCCCTACATATCCGCATCTACCAGCTTCTTCTCACGAACCACGGCTCTGTGAAATAGACTCTCAAGTAGATGTTTCCCCGAACACTACAATCTTAACCTGTTCAAGCCTAGGCATAACCGTCATCTTCCCTACATATCCGCATCTACCAGCTTCTTCTCACGAACCACGGCTCTGTGAAATAGACTCTCAAGTAGATGTTTCCCCGAACACTACAATCTTAACCTGTTCAAGCCTAGGCATAACCGTTATCTTCCCTACATATCCGCATCTACCAGCTTCTTCTCACGAACCACGGCTCTGTGAAATAGACTCTCAAGTAGATGTTTCCCCGAACACTACAATCTTAACCTGTTCAAGCCTAGGCATAACCGTTATCTTCCCTACATATCCGCATCTACCAGCTTCTTCTCACGAACCACGGCTCTGTGAAATAGACTCTCAAGTAGATGTTTCCCCGAACACTACAATCTTAACCTGTTCAAGCCTAGGCTTAACCGTCATCTTCCCTACATATCCGCATCTACCAGCTGCTTCTCACGAACCACGGCTCTGTGAAATAGACTCTCAAGTAGATGTTTCCCCGAACACTACAATCTTAACCTGTTCAAGCCTAGGGTTAACCGTTATCTTCCCTACATATCCGCATCTACCAGCTTCTTCTCACGAACCACGGCTCTGTGAAATAGACTCTCAAGTAGATGTTTCCCCGAACACTACAATCTTAACCTGTTCAAGCCTAGGCATAACCGTTATCTTCCCTACATATCCGCATCTACCAGCTTCTTCTCACGAACCACGGCTCTGTGAAATAGACTCTCAAGTAGATGTTTCCCCGAACACTACAATCTTAACCTGTTCAAGCCTAGGCATAACCGTTATCTTCCCTACATATCCGCATCTACCAGCTTCTTCTCACGAACCACGGCTCTGTGAAATAGACTCTCAAGTAGATGTTTCCCCGAACACTACAATCTTAACCTGTTCAAGCCTAGGCTTAACCGTCATCTTCCCTACATATCCGCATCTACCAGCTGCTTCTCACGAACCACGGCTCTGTGAAATAGACTCTCAAGTAGATGTTTCCCCGAACACTACAATCTTAACCTGTTCAAGCCTAGGGTTAACCGTTATCTTCCCTACATATCCGCATCTACCAGCTTCTTCTCACGAACCACGGCTCTGTGAAATAGACTCTCAAGTAGATGTTTCCCCGAACACTACAATCTTAACCTGTTCAAGCCTAGGCATAACCGTTATCTTCCCTACATATCCGCATCTACCAGCTTCTTCTCACGAACCACGGCTCTGTGAAATAGACTCTCAAGTAGATGTTTCCCCGAACACTACAATCTTAACCTGTTCAAGCCTAGGCATAACCGTTATCTTCCCTACATATCCGCATCTACCAGCTTCTTCTCACGAACCACGGCTCTGTGAAATAGACTCTCAAGTAGATGTTTCCCCGAACACTACAATCTTAACCTGTTCAAGCCTAGGCTTAACCGTCATCTTCCCTACATATCCGCATCTACCAGCTTCTTCTCACGAACCACGGCTCTGTGAAATAGACTCTCAAGTAGATGTTTCCCCGAACACTACAATCTTAACCTGTTCAAGCCTAGGGTTAACCGTTATCTTCCCTACATATCCGCATCTACCAGCTTCTTCTCACGAACCACGGCTCTGTGAAATAGACTCTCAAGTAGATGTTTCCCCGAACACTACAATCTAAACCTGTTCAAGCCTAGGCTTAACCGTCATCTTCCCTACATATCCGCATCTACCAGCTGCTTCTCACGAACCACGGCTCTGTGAAATAGACTCTCAAGTAGATGTTTCCCCGAACACTACAATCTTAACCTGTTCAAGCCTAGGGTTAACCGTTATCTTCCCTACATATCCGCATCTACCAGCTTCTTCTCACGAACCACGGCTCTGTGAAATAGACTCTCAAGTAGATGTTTCCCCGAACACTACAATCTTAACCTGTTCAAGCCTAGGCATAACCGTTATCTTCCCTACATATCCGCATCTACCAGCTTCTTCTCACGAACCACGGCTCTGTGAAATAGACTCTCAAGTAGATGTTTCCCCGAACACTACAATCTTAACCTGTTCAAGCCTAGGCTTAAGCGTTATCTTCCCTACATATCCGCATCTACCAGCTTCTTCTCACGAACCACGGCTCTGTGAAATAGACTCTCAAGTAGATGTTTCCCCGAACACTACAATCTTAACCTGTTCAAGCCTAGGCTTAACCGTTATCTTCCCTACATATCCGCATCTACCAGCTTCTTCTCACGAACCACGGCTCTGTGAAATAGACTCTCAAGTAGATGTTTCCCCGAACACTACAATCTTAACCTGTTCAAGCCTAGGCATAACCGTCATCTTCCCTACATATCCGCATCTACCAGCTTCTTCTCACGAACCACGGCTCTGTGAAATAGACTCTCAAGTAGATGTTTCCCCGAACACTACAATCTTAACCTGTTCAAGCCTAGGCATAACCGTTATCTTCCCTACATATCCGCATCTACCAGCTTCTTCTCACGAACCACGGCTCTGTGAAATAGACTCTCAAGTAGATGTTTCCCCGAACACTACAATCTTAACCTGTTCAAGCCTAGGCATAACCGTTATCTTCCCTACATATCCGCATCTACCAGCTTCTTCTCACGAACCACGGCTCTGTGAAATAGACTCTCAAGTAGATGTTTCCCCGAACACTACAATCTTAACCTGTTCAAGCCTAGGCTTAACCGTCATCTTCCCTACATATCCGCATCTACCAGCTGCTTCTCACGAACCACGGCTCTGTGAAATAGACTCTCAAGTAGATGTTTCCCCGAACACTACAATCTTAACCTGTTCAAGCCTAGGGTTAACCGTTATCTTCCCTACATATCCGCATCTACCAGCTTCTTCTCACGAACCACGGCTCTGTGAAATAGACTCTCAAGTAGATGTTTCCCCGAACACTACAATCTTAACCTGTTCAAGCCTAGGCATAACCGTTATCTTCCCTACATATCCGCATCTACCAGCTTCTTCTCACGAACCACGGCTCTGTGAAATAGACTCTCAAGTAGATGTTTCCCCGAACACTACAATCTTAACCTGTTCAAGCCTAGGCATAACCGTTATCTTCCCTACATATCCGCATCTACCAGCTTCTTCTCACGAACCACGGCTCTGTGAAATAGACTCTCAAGTAGATGTTTCCCCGAACACTACAATCTTAACCTGTTCAAGCCTAGGCTTAACCGTCATCTTCCCTACATATCCGCATCTACCAGCTGCTTCTCACGAACCACGGCTCTGTGAAATAGACTCTCAAGTAGATGTTTCCCCGAACACTACAATCTTAACCTGTTCAAGCCTAGGGTTAACCGTTATCTTCCCTACATATCCGCATCTACCAGCTTCTTCTCACGAACCACGGCTCTGTGAAATAGACTCTCAAGTAGATGTTTCCCCGAACACTACAATCTTAACCTGTTCAAGCCTAGGCATAACCGTTATCTTCCCTACATATCCGCATCTACCAGCTTCTTCTCACGAACCACGGCTCTGTGAAATAGACTCTCAAGTAGATGTTTCCCCGAACACTACAATCTTAACCTGTTCAAGCCTAGGCATAACCGTTATCTTCCCTACATATCCGCATCTACCAGCTTCTTCTCACGAACCACGGCTCTGTGAAATAGACTCTCAAGTAGATGTTTCCCCGAACACTACAATCTTAACCTGTTCAAGCCTAGGCTTAACCGTCATCTTCCCTACATATCCGCATCTACCAGCTTCTTCTCACGAACCACGGCTCTGTGAAATAGACTCTCAAGTAGATGTTTCCCCGAACACTACAATCTTAACCTGTTCAAGCCTAGGGTTAACCGTTATCTTCCCTACATATCCGCATCTACCAGCTTCTTCTCACGAACCACGGCTCTGTGAAATAGACTCTCAAGTAGATGTTTCCCCGAACACTACAATCTAAACCTGTTCAAGCCTAGGCTTAACCGTCATCTTCCCTACATATCCGCATCTACCAGCTGCTTCTCACGAACCACGGCTCTGTGAAATAGACTCTCAAGTAGATGTTTCCCCGAACACTACAATCTTAACCTGTTCAAGCCTAGGGTTAACCGTTATCTTCCCTACATATCCGCATCTACCAGCTTCTTCTCACGAACCACGGCTCTGTGAAATAGACTCTCAAGTAGATGTTTCCCCGAACACTACAATCTTAACCTGTTCAAGCCTAGGCATAACCGTTATCTTCCCTACATATCCGCATCTACCAGCTTCTTCTCACGAACCACGGCTCTGTGAAATAGACTCTCAAGTAGATGTTTCCCCGAACACTACAATCTTAACCTGTTCAAGCCTAGGCATAACCGTTATCTTCCCTACATATCCGCATCTACCAGCTTCTTCTCACGAACCACGGCTCTGTGAAATAGACTCTCAAGTAGATGTTTCCCCGAACACTACAATCTTAACCTGTTCAAGCCTAGGCATAACCGTTATCTTCCCTACATATCCGCATCTACCAGCTTCTTCTCACGAACCACGGCTCTGTGAAATAGACTCTCAAGTAGATGTTTCCCCGAACACTACAATCTTAACCTGTTCAAGCCTAGGCTTAACCGTCATCTTCCCTACATATCCGCATCTACCAGCTGCTTCTCACGAACCACGGCTCTGTGAAATAGACTCTCAAGTAGATGTTTCCCCGAACACTACAATCTTAACCTGTTCAAGCCTAGGGTTAACCGTTATCTTCCCTACATATCCGCATCTACCAGCTTCTTCTCACGAACCACGGCTCTGTGAAATAGACTCTCAAGTAGATGTTTCCCCGAACACTACAATCTTAACCTGTTCAAGCCTAGGCATAACCGTTATCTTCCCTACATATCCGCATCTACCAGCTTCTTCTCACGAACCACGGCTCTGTGAAATAGACTCTCAAGTAGATGTTTCCCCGAACACTACAATCTTAACCTGTTCAAGCCTAGGCATAACCGTTATCTTCCCTACATATCCGCATCTACCAGCTTCTTCTCACGAACCACGGCTCTGTGAAATAGACTCTCAAGTAGATGTTTCCCCGAACACTACAATCTTAACCTGTTCAAGCCTAGGCATAACCGTTATCTTCCCTACATATCCGCATCTACCAGCTTCTTCTCACGAACCACGGCTCTGTGAAATAGACTCTCAAGTAGATGTTTCCCCGAACACTACAATCTTAACCTGTTCAAGCCTAGGCTTAACCGTCATCTTCCCTACATATCCGCATCTACCAGCTTCTTCTCACGAACCACGGCTCTGTGAAATAGACTCTCAAGTAGATGTTTCCCCGAACACTACAATCTTAACCTGTTCAAGCCTAGGCATAACCGTCATCTTCCCTACATATCCGCATCTACCAGCTTCTTCTCACGAACCACGGCTCTGTGAAATAGACTCTCAAGTAGATGTTTCCCCGAACACTACAATCTTAACCTGTTCAAGCCTAGGCATAACCGTTATCTTCCCTACATATCCGCATCTACCAGCTTCTTCTCACGAACCACGGCTCTGTGAAATAGACTCTCAAGTAGATGTTTCCCCGAACACTACAATCTTAACCTGTTCAAGCCTAGGCTTAACCGTCATCTTCCCTACATATCCGCATCTACCAGCTTCTTCTCACGAACCACGGCTCTGTGAAATAGACTCTCAAGTAGATGTTTCCCCGAACACTACAATCTTAACCTGTTCAAGCCTAGGCTTAACCGTCATCTTCCCTACATATCCGCATCTACCAGCTTCTTCTCACGAACCACGGCTCTGTGAAATAGACTCTCAAGTAGATGTTTCCCCGAACACTACAATCTTAACCTGTTCAAGCCTAGGCATAACCGTTATCTTCCCTACATATCCGCATCTACCAGCTTCTTCTCACGAACCACGGCTCTGTGAAATAGACTCTCAAGTAGATGTTTCCCCGAACACTACAATCTTAACCTGTTCAAGCCTAGGCATAACCGTTATCTTCCCTACATATCCGCATCTACCAGCTTCTTCTCACGAACCACGGCTCTGTGAAATAGACTCTCAAGTAGATGTTTCCCCGAACACTACAATCTTAACCTGTTCAAGCCTAGGCTTAACCGTCATCTTCCCTACATATCCGCATCTACCAGCTTCTTCTCACGAACCACGGCTCTGTGAAATAGACTCTCAAGTAGATGTTTCCCCGAACACTACAATCTTAACCTGTTCAAGCCTAGGCATAACCGTCATCTTCCCTACATATCCGCATCTACCAGCTTCTTCTCACGAACCACGGCTCTGTGAAATAGACTCTCAAGTAGATGTTTCCCCGTACACTACAATCTTAACCTGTTCAAGCCTAGGCTTAAGCGTTATCTTCCCTACATATCCGCATCTATCAGCTTCTTCTCACGAACCACGGCTCTGTGAAATAGACTCTCAAGTAGATGTTTCCCCGAACACTACAATCTTAAGCTGTTCAAGCCTAGGGTTAACCGTTATCTTCCCTACATATCCGCATCTACCAGCTTCTTCTCACGAACCACGGCTCTGTGAAATAGACTCTCAAGTAGATGTTTCCCCGAACAATACAATCTTAACCTGTTCAAGCCTAGGCTTAACCGTCATCTTCCCTACATATCCGCATCTACCAGCTTCTTCTCACGAACCACGGCTCTGCGAAATAGACTCTCAAGTAGATGTTTCCCCGAACAATACAATCTTAACCTGTTCAAGCCTAGGGTTAACCGTTATCTTCCCTACATATCCGCATCTACCAGCTTCTTCTCACGAACCACGGCTCTGTGAAATAGACTCTCAAGTAGATGTTTCCCCGAACACTACAATCTTAACCTGTTCAAGCCTAGGCTTAAGCGTTATCTTCCCTACATATCCGCATCTATCAGCTTCTTCTCACGAACCACGGCTCTGTGAAATAGACTCTCAAGTAGATGTTTCCCCGAACACTACAATCTTAACCTGTTCAAGCCTAGGCTTAACCGTCATCTTCCCTACATATCCGCATCTACCAGCTTCTTCTCACGAACCACGGCTCTGTGAAATAGACTCTCAAGTAGATGTTTCCCCGAACAATACAATCTTAACCTGTTCAAGCCTAGGGTTAACCGTTATCTTCCCTACATATCCGCATCTACCAGCTTCTTCTCACGAACCACGGCTCTGTGAAATAGACTCTCAAGTAGATGTTTCCCCGAACACTACAATCTTAACCTGTTCAAGCCTAGGCTTAAGCGTTATCTTCCCAACATATCCGCATCTATCAGCTTCTTCTCACGAACCACGGCTCTGTGAAATAGACTCTCAAGTAGATGTTTCCCCGAACACTACAATCTTAACCTGTTCAAGCCTAGGCTTAACCGTTATCTTCCCTACATATCCGCATCTACCTGCTTCTTCTCACGAACCACGGCTCTGTGAAATAGACTCTCAAGTAGATGTTTCCCCGAACACTACAATCTTAACCTGTTCAAGCCTAGGCATAACCGTTATCTTCCCTACATATCCGCATCTACCAGCTTCTTCTCACGAACCACGGCTCTGTGAAATAGACTCTCAAGTAGATGTTTCCCCGAACACTACAATCTTAACCTGTTCAAGCCTAGGCATAACCGTTATCTTCCCTACATATCCGCATCTACCAGCTTCTTCTCACGAACCACGGCTCTGTGAAATAGACTCTCAAGTAGATGTTTCCCCGAACACTACAATCTTAACCTGTTCAAGCCTAGGCTTAACCGTCATCTTCCCTACATATCCGCATCTACCAGCTTCTTCTCACGAACCACGGCTCTGTGAAATAGACTCTCAAGTAGATGTTTCCCCGAACAATACAATCTTAACCTGTTCAAGCCTAGGCTTAACCGTCATCTTCCCTACATATCCGCATCTACCAGCTTCTTCTCACGAACCACGGCTCTGTGAAATAGACTCTCAAGTAGATGTTTCCCCGAACAATACAATCTTAACCTGTTCAAGCCTAGGGTTAACCGTTATCTTCCCTACATATCCGCATCTACCAGCTTCTTCTCACGAACCACGGCTCTGTGAAATAGACTCTCAAGTAGATGTTTCCCCGAACACTACAATCTTAACCTGTTCAAGCCTAGGCTTAAGCGTTATCTTCCCTACATATCCGCATCTATCAGCTTCTTCTCACGAACCACGGCTCTGTGAAATAGACTCTCAAGTAGATGTTTCCCCGAACACTACAATCTTAACCTGTTCAAGCCTAGGCATAACCGTTATCTTCCCTACATATCCGCATCTACCAGCTTCTTCTCACGAACCACGGCTCTGTGAAATAGACTCTCAAGTAGATGTTTCCCCGAACACTACAATCTTAACCTGTTCAAGCCTAGGCATAACCGTTATCTTCCCTACATATCCGCATCTACCAGCTTCTTCTCACGAACCACGGCTCTGTGAAATAGACTCTCAAGTAGATGTTTCCCCGAACACTACAATCTTAACCTGTTCAAGCCTAGGCTTAACCGTCATCTTCCCTACATATCCGCATCTACCAGCTTCTTCTCACGAACCACGGCTCTGTGAAATAGACTCTCAAGTAGATGTTTCCCCGAACACTACAATCTTAACCTGTTCAAGCCTAGGCTTAACCGTCATCTTCCCTACATATCCGCATCTACCAGCTTCTTCTCACGAACCACGGCTCTGTGAAATAGACTCTCAAGTAGATGTTTCCCCGAACAATACAATCTTAACCTGTTCAAGCCTAGGGTTAACCGTTATCTTCCCTACATATCCGCATCTACCAGCTTCTTCTCACGAACCACGGCTCTGTGAAATAGACTCTCAAGTAGATGTTTCCCCGAACACTACAATCTTAACCTGTTCAAGCCTAGGCTTAAGCGTTATCTTCCCTACATATCCGCATCTATCAGCTTCTTCTCACGAACCACGGCTCTGTGAAATAGACTCTCAAGTAGATGTTTCCCCGAACACTACAATCTTAACCTGTTCAAGCCTAGGCTTAACCGTTATCTTCCCTACATATCCGCATCTACCAGCTTCTTCTCACGAACCACGGCTCTGTGAAATAGACTCTCAAGTAGATGTTTCCCCGAACACTACAATCTTAACCTGTTCAAGCCTAGGCATAACCGTTATCTTCCCTACATATCCGCATCTACCAGCTTCTTCTCACGAACCACGGCTCTGTGAAATAGACTCTCAAGTAGATGTTTCCCCGAACACTACAATCTTAACCTGTTCAAGCCTAGGCTTAACCGTCATCTTCCCTACATATCCGCATCTACCAGCTTCTTCTCACGAACCACGGCTCTGTGAAATAGACTCTCAAGTAGATGTTTCCCCGAACAATACAATCTTAACCTGTTCAAGCCTAGGCTTAACCGTCATCTTCCCTACATATCCGCATCTACCAGCTTCTTCTCACGAACCACGGCTCTGTGAAATAGACTCTCAAGTAGATGTTTCCCCGAACAATACAATCTTAACCTGTTCAAGCCTAGGGTTAACCGTTATCTTCCCTACATATCCGCATCTACCAGCTTCTTCTCACGAACCACGGCTCTGTGAAATAGACTCTCAAGTAGATGTTTCCCCGAACACTACAATCTTAACCTGTTCAAGCCTAGGCTTAAGCGTTATCTTCCCTACATATCCGCATCTATCAGCTTCTTCTCACGAACCACGGCTCTGTGAAATAGACTCTCAAGTAGATGTTTCCCCGAACACTACAATCTTAACCTGTTCAAGCCTAGGCTTAACCGTTATCTTCCCTACATATCCGCATCTACCAGCTTCTTCTCACGAACCACGGCTCTGTGAAATAGACTCTCAAGTAGATGTTTCCCCGAACACTACAATCTTAACCTGTTCAAGCCTAGGCATAACCGTTATCTTCCCTACATATCCGCATCTACCAGCTTCTTCTCACGAACCACGGCTCTGTGAAATAGACTCTCAAGTAGATGTTTCCCCGAACACTACAATCTTAACCTGTTCAAGCCTAGGCTTAACCGTCATCTTCCCTACATATCCGCATCTACCAGCTTCTTCTCACGAACCACGGCTCTGTGAAATAGACTCTCAAGTAGATGTTTCCCCGAACAATACAATCTTAACCTGTTCAAGCCTAGGGTTAACCGTTATCTTCCCTACATATCCGCATCTACCAGCTTCTTCTCACGAACCACGGCTCTGTGAAATAGACTCTCAAGTAGATGTTTCCCCGAACACTACAATCTTAACCTGTTCAAGCCTAGGCTTAAGCGTTATCTTCCCTACATATCCGCATCTATCAGCTTCTTCTCACGAACCACGGCTCTGTGAAATAGACTCTCAAGTAGATGTTTCCCCGAACACTACAATCTTAACCTGTTCAAGCCTAGGCTTAACCGTTATCTTCCCTACATATCCGCATCTACCAGCTTCTTCTCACGAACCACGGCTCTGTGAAATAGACTCTCAAGTAGATGTTTCCCCGAACACTACAATCTTAACCTGTTCAAGCCTAGGCATAACCGTTATCTTCCCTACATATCCGCATCTACCAGCTTCTTCTCACGAACCACGGCTCTGTGAAATAGACTCTCAAGTAGATGTTTCCCCGAACACTACAATCTTAACCTGTTCAAGCCTAGGCTTAACCGTCATCTTCCCTACATATCCGCATCTACCAGCTTCTTCTCACGAACCACGGCTCTGTGAAATAGACTCTCAAGTAGATGTTTCCCCGAACAATACAATCTTAACCTGTTCAAGCCTAGGGTTAACCGTTATCTTCCCTACATATCCGCATCTACCAGCTTCTTCTCACGAACCACGGCTCTGTGAAATAGACTCTCAAGTAGATGTTTCCCCGAACACTACAATCTTAACCTGTTCAAGCCTAGGCTTAAGCGTTATCTTCCCTACATATCCGCATCTATCAGCTTCTTCTCACGAACCACGGCTCTGTGAAATAGACTCTCAAGTAGATGTTTCCCCGAACACTACAATCTTAACCTGTTCAAGCCTAGGCTTAACCGTTATCTTCCCTACATATCCGCATCTACCAGCTTCTTCTCACGAACCACGGCTCTGTGAAATAGACTCTCAAGTAGATGTTTCCCCGAACACTACAATCTTAACCTGTTCAAGCCTAGGCATAACCGTTATCTTCCCTACATATCCGCATCTACCAGCTTCTTCTCACGAACCACGGCTCTGTGAAATAGACTCTCAAGTAGATGTTTCCCCGAACACTACAATCTTAACCTGTTCAAGCCTAGGCTTAACCGTCATCTTCCCTACATATCCGCATCTACCAGCTTCTTCTCACGAACCACGGCTCTGTGAAATAGACTCTCAAGTAGATGTTTCCCCGAACACTACAATCTTAACCTGTTCAAGCCTAGGCTTAACCGTTATCTTCCCTACATATCCGCATCTACCAGCTTCTTCTCACGAACCACGGCTCTGTGAAATAGACTCTCAAGTAGATGTTTCCCCGAACACTACAATCTTAACCTGTTCAAGCCTAGGCTTAACCTTCATCTTCCCTACATATCCGCATCTACCAGCTTCTTCTCACGAACCACGGCTCTGTGAAATAGACTCTCAAGTAGATGTTTCCCCGAACACTACAATCTTAACCTGTTCAAGCCTAGGCTTAACCGTTATCTTCCCTACATATCCGCATCTACCAGCTTCTTCTCACGAACCACGGCTCTGTGAAATAGTCTCTCAAGTAGATGTTTCCCCGAACACTACAATCTTAACCTGTTCAAGCCTAGGCATAACCGTTATCTTCCCTACATATCCGCATCTACCAGCTTCTTCTCACGAACCACGGCTCTGTGAAATAGACTCTCAAGTAGATGTTTCCCCGAACACTACAATCTTAACCTGTTCAAGCCTAGGCTTAACCGTTATCTTCCCTACATATCCGCATCTACCAGCTTCTTCTCACGAACCACGGCTCTGTGAAATAGACTCTCAAGTAGATGTTTCCCCGAACACTACAATCTTAACCTGTTCAAGCCTAGGCATAACCGTTATCTTCCCTACATATCCGCATCTACCAGCTTCTTCTCACGAACCACGGCTCTGTGAAATAGACTCTCAAGTAGATGTTTCCCCGAACACTACAATCTTAACCTGTTCAAGCCTAGGCATAACCGTCATCTTCCCTACATATCCGCATCTACCAGCTTCTTCTCACGAACCACGGCTCTGTGAAATAGACTCTCAAGTAGATGTTTCCCCGAACACTACAATCTTAACCTGTTCAAGTCTAGGCTTAACCGTTATCTTCCCTACATATCCGCATCTACCAGCTTCTTCTCACGAACCACGGCTCTGTGAAATAGACTCTCAAGTAGATGTTTCCCCGAACACTACAATCTTAACCTGTTCAAGCCTAGGCTTAAGCGTTATCTTCCCTACATATCCGCATCTACCAGCTTCTTCTCACGAACCACGGCTCTGTGAAATAGATTCTCAAGTAGATGTTTCCCCGAACACTACAATCTTAACCTGTTCAAGTCTAGGCTTAAGCGTTATCTTCCCTACATATCCGCATCTACCAGCTTCTTCTCACGAACCACGGCTCTGTGAAATAGACTCTCAAGTAGATGTTTCCCCGAACACTACAATCTTAACCTGTTCAAGTCTAGGCTTAAGCGTTATCTTCCCTACATATCCGCATCTACCAGCTTCTTCTCACGAACCACGGCTCTGTGAAATAGATTCTCAAGTAGATGTTTCCCCGAACACTACAATCTTAACCTGTTCAAGTCTAGGCTTAACCGTTATCTTCCCTACATATCCGCATCTACCAGCTTCTTCTCACGAACCACGGCTCTGTGAAATAGACTCTCAAGTAGATGTTTCCCCGTACACTACAATCTTAACCTGTTCAAGCCTAGGCTTAACCGTTATCTTCCCTACATATCCGCATCTACCAGCTTCTTCTCACGAACCACGGCTCTGTGAAATAGACTCTCAAGTAGATGTTTCCCCGAACACTACAATCTTAACCTGTTCAAGCCTAGGCATAACCGTTATCTTCCCTACATATCCGCATCTACCAGCTTCTTCTCACGAACCACGGCTCTGTGAAATAGACTCTCAAGTAGATGTTTCCCCGAACAATACAATCTTAACCTGTTCAAGCCTAGGCTTAACCGTTATCTTCCCTACATATCCGCATCTACCAGCTTCTTCTCACGAACCACGGCTCTGTGAAATAGACTCTCAAGTAGATGTTTCCCCGAACACTACAATCTTAACCTGTTCAAGCCTAGGGTTAACCGTTATCTTCCCTACATATCCGCATCTACCAGCTTCTTCTCACGAACCACGGCTCTGTGAAATAGACTCTCAAGTAGATGTTTCCCCGAACAATACAATCTTAACCTGTTCAAGCCTAGGCTTAACCGTTATCTTCCCTACATATCCGCATCTACCAGCTTCTTCTCACGAACCACGGCTCTGTGAAATAGACTCTCAAGTAGATGTTTCCCCGAACACTACAATCTTAACCTGTAAAAGCCTAGGCATAACCGTTATCTTCCCTACATATCCGCATCTACCAGCTTCTTCTCACGAACCACGGCTCTGTGAAATAGACTCTCAAGTAGATGTTTCCCCGAACACTACAATCTTAACCTGTTCAAGCCTAGGCTTAACCGTTATCTTCCCTACATATCCGCATCTACCAGCTTCTTCTCACGAACCACGGCTCTGTGAAATAGACTCTCAAGTAGATGTTTCCCCGTACACTACAATCTTAACCTGTTCAAGCCTAGGCTTAACCGTTATCTTCCCTACATATCCGCATCTACCAGCTTCTTCTCACGAACCACGGCTCTGTGAAATAGACTCTCAAGTAGATGTTTCCCCGAACACTACAATCTTAACCTGTTCAAGCCTAGGCTTAACCGTCATCTTCCCTACATATCCGCATCTACCAG
Source organism: Acanthosepion esculentum (assembly GCA_964036315.1). Taxonomy (NCBI): domain Eukaryota; kingdom Metazoa; phylum Mollusca; class Cephalopoda; order Sepiida; family Sepiidae; genus Acanthosepion; species Acanthosepion esculentum. Next base: position 26,998,853 of record OZ038519.1, read on the forward strand.
CTTCTTCTCACGAACCACGGCTCTGTGAAATAGACTCTCAAGTAGATGTTTCCCCGAACACTACAATCTTAACCTGTTCAAGCCTAGGCATAACCGTCATCTTCCCTACATATCCGCATCTACCAGCTTCTTCTCACGAACCACGGCTCTGTGAAATAGACTCTCAAGTAGATGTTTCCCCGAACACTACAATCTTAACCTGTTCAAGCCTAGGCTTAACCGTCATCTTCCCTACATATCCGCATCTACCAGCTTCTTCTCACGAACCACGGCTCTGTGAAATAGACTCTCAAGTAGATGTTTCCCCGAACACTACAATCTTAACCTGTCCAAGCCTAGGCTTAACCGTTATCTTCCCTACATATCCGCATCTACCAGCTTCTTCTCACGAACCACGGCTCTGTGAAATAGACTCTCAAGTAGATGTTTCCCCGAACACTACAATCTTAACCTGTTCAAGCCTAGGCTTAACCGTCATCTTCCCTACATATCCGCATCTACCAGCTTCTTCTCACGAACCACGGCTCTGTGAAATAGACTCTCAAGTAGATGTTTCCCCGAACACTACAATCTTAACCTGTTCAAGCCTAGGCTTAACCGTCATCTTCCCTACATATCCGCATCTACCAGCTTCTTCTCACGAACCACGGCTCTGTGAAATAGACTCTCAAGTAGATGTTTCCCCGAACACTACAATCTTAACCTGTTCAAGCCTAGGGTTAACCGTCATCTTCCCTACATATCCGCATCTACCACCTTCTTCTCACGAACCACGGCTCTGTGAAATAGACTCTCAAGTAGATGTTTCCCCGAACACTACAATCTTAACCTGTCCAAGCCTAGGCTTAACCGTTATCTTCCCTACATATCCGCATCTACCAGCTTCTTCTCACGAACCACGGCTCTGTGAAATAGACTCTCAAGTAGATGTTTCCCCGAACACTACAATCTTAACCTGTTCAAGCCTAGGCTTAACCGTCATCTTCCCTACATATCCGCATCTACCAGCTTCTTCTCACGAACCACGGCTCTGTGAAATAGACTCTCAAGTAGATGTTTCCCCGAACACTACAATCTTAACCTGTTCAAGCCTAGGGTTAACCGTCATCTTCCCTACATATCCGCATCTACCAGCTTCTTCTCACGAACCACGGCTCTGTGAAATAGACTCGCAAGTAGATGTTTCCCCGAACACTACAATCTTAACCTGTTCAAGCCTAGGCATAACCGTCATCTTCCCTACATATCCGCATCTACCAGCTTCTTCTCACGAACCACGGCTCTGTGAAATAGACTCTCAAGTAGATGTTTCCCCGAACACTACAATCTTAACCTGTTCAAGCCTAGGCTTAACCGTCATCTTCCCTACATATCCGCATCTACCAGCTTCTTCTCACGAACCACGGCTCTGTGAAATAGACTCTCAAGTAGATGTTTCCCCGAACACTACAATCTTAACCTGTTCAAGCCTAGGGTTAACTTATCTTCCCTACATATCCGCATCTACCAGCTTCTTCTCACGAACCACGGCTCTGTGAAATAGACTCTCAAGTAGATGTTTCCCCGAACACTACAATCTTAACCTGTTCAAGCCTAGGCTTAACCGTTATCTTCCCTACATATCCGCATCTACCAGCTTCTTCTCACGAACCACGGCTCTGTGAAATAGTCTCTCAAGTAGATGTTTCCCCGAACACTACAATCTTAACCTGTTCAAGCCTAGGCTTAACCGTCATCTTCCCTACATATCCGCATCTACCAGCTTCTTCTCACGAACCACGGCTCTGTGAAATAGACTCTCAAGTAGATGTTTCCCCGAACACTACAATCTTAACCTGTTCAAGCCTAGGCTTAACCGTCATCTTCCCTACATATCCGCATCTACCAGCTTCTTCTCACGAACCACGGCTCTGTGAAATAGACTCTCAAGTAGATGTTTCCCCGAACACTACAATCTTAACCTGTTCAAGCCTAGGCTTAACCGTCATCTTCCCTACATATCCGCATCTACCAGCTTCTTCTCACGAACCACGGCTCTGTGAAATAGACTCTCAAGTAGATGTTTCCCCGAACACTACAATCTTAACCTGTTCAAGCCTAGGCTTAACCGTCATCTTCCCTACATATCCGCATCTACCAGCTTCTTCTCACGAACCACGGCTCTGTGAAATAGACTCTCAAGTAGATGTTTCCCCGAACACTACAATCTTAACCTGTTCAAGCCTAGGCTTAACCGTTATCTTCCCTACATATCCGCATCTACCAGCTTCTTCTCACGAACCACGGCTCTGTGAAATAGTCTCTCAAGTAGATGTTTCCCCGAACACTACAATCTTAACCTGTTCAAGCCTAGGCTTAACCGTCATCTTCCCTACATATCCGCATCTACCAGCTTCTTCTCACGAACCACGGCTCTGTGAAATAGACTCTCAAGTAGATGTTTCCCCGAACACTACAATCTTAACCTGTTCAAGCCTAGGGTTAACCGTTATCTTCCCTACATATCCGCATCTACCAGCTTCTTCTCACGAACCACGGCTCTGTGAAATAGACTCTCAAGTAGATGTTTCCCCGAACACTACAATCTTAACCTGTTCAAGCCTAGGCTTAACCGTCATCTTCCCTACATATCCGCATCTACCAGCTTCTTCTCACGAACCACGGCTCTGTGAAATAGACTCTCAAGTAGATGTTTCCCCGAACACTACAATCTTAACCTGTTCAAGCCTAGGGTTAACCGTTATCTTCCCTACATATCCGCATCTACCAGCTTCTTCTCACGAACCACGGCTCTGTGAAATAGACTCTCAAGTAGATGTTTCCCCGAACACTACAATCTTAACCTGTTCAAGCCTAGGCTTAACCGTTATCTTCCCTACATATCCGCATCTACCAGCTTCTTCTCACGAACCACGGCTCTGTGAAATAGTCTCTCAAGTAGATGTTTCCCCGAACACTACAATCTTAACCTGTTCAAGCCTAGGCTTAACCGTCATCTTCCCTACATATCCGCATCTACCAGCTTCTTCTCACGAACCACGGCTCTGTGAAATAGACTCTCAAGTAGATGTTTCCCCGAACACTACAATCTTAACCTGTTCAAGCCTAGGCTTAACCGTCATCTTCCCTACATATCCGCATCTACCAGCTTCTTCTCACGAACCACGGCTCTGTGAAATAGACTCTCAAGTAGATGTTTCCCCGAACACTACAATCTTAACCTGTTCAAGCCTAGGCTTAACCGTTATCTTCCCTACATATCCGCATCTACCAGCTTCTTCTCACGAACCCCGGCTCTGTGAAATAGACTCTCAAGTAGATGTTTCCCCGAACACTACAATCTTAACCTGTTCAAGCCTAGGCTTAACCGTTATCTTCCCTACATATCCGCATCTACCAGCTTCTTCTCACGAACAACGGCTCTGTGAAATAGTCTCTCAAGTAGATGTTTCCCCGAACACTACAATCTTAACCTGTTCAAGCCTAGGCTTAACCGTCATCTTCCCTACATATCCGCATCTACCAGCTTCTTCTCACGAACCACGGCTCTGTGAAATAGACTCTCAAGTAGATGTTTCCCCGAACACTACAATCTTAACCTGTTCAAGCCTAGGCTTAACCGTCATCTTCCCTACATATCCGCATCTACCAGCTTCTTCTCACGAACCACGGCTCTGTGAAATAGACTCTCAAGTAGATGTTTCCCCGAACACTACAATCTTAACCTGTTCAAGCCTAGGCTTAACCGTTATCTTCCCTACATATCCGCATCTACCAGCTTCTTCTCACGAACCACGGCTCTGTGAAATAGACTCTCAAGTAGATGTTTCCCCGAACACTACAATCTTAACCTGTTCAAGCCTAGGCTTAACCGTCATCTTCCCTACATATCCGCATCTACCAGCTTCTTCTCACGAACCACGGCTCTGTGAAATAGTCTCTCAAGTAGATGTTTCCCCGAACACTACAATCTTAACCTGTTCAAGCCTAGGCTTAACCGTTATCTTCCCTACATATCCGCATCTACCAGCTTCTTCTCACGAACCACGGCTCTGTGAAATAGTCTCTCAAGTAGATGTTTCCCCGAACACTACAATCTTAACCTGTTCAAGCCTAGGCTTAACCGTCATCTTCCCTACATATCCGCATCTACCAGCTTCTTCTCACGAACCACGGCTCTGTGAAATAGTCTCTCAAGTAGATGTTTCCCCGAACACTACAATCTTAACCTGTTCAAGCCTAGGGTTAACGGTTATCTTCCCGACATATCCGTATCTACCAGCTTCTTCTCACGAACCACGGCTCTGTGAAATAGACTCTCAAGTAGATGTTTCCCCGAACACTACAATCTTAACCTGTTCAAGCCTAGGGTTAACGGTTATCTTCCCTACATATCCGCATCTACCAGCTTCTTCTCACGAACCACGGCTCTGTGAAATAGACTCTCAAGTAGATGTTTCCCCAAACACTACAATCTTAACCTGTTCAAGCCTAGGCTTAACCGTTATCTTCCCTACATATCCGCATCTACCAGCTTCTTCTCACGAACCACGGCTCTGTGAAATAGACTCTCAAGTAGATGTTTCCCCGAACACTACAATCTTAACCTGTTCAAGCCTAGGCTTAACCGTTATCTTCCCTACATATCCGCATCTACCAGCTTCTTCTCACGAACCACGGCTCTGTGAAATAGACTCTCAAGTAGATGTTTCCCCGAACACTACAATCTTAACCTGTTCAAGCCTAGGCTTAACCGTCATCTTCCCTACATATCCGCATCTACCAGCTTCTTCTCACGAACCACGGCTCTGTGAAATAGACTCTCAAGTAGATGTTTCCCCGAACACTACAATCTTAACCTGTTCAAGCCTAGGGTTAACGGTTATCTTCCCTACATATCCGCATCTACCAGCTTCTTCTCACGAACCACGGCTCTGTGAAATAGACTCTCAAGTAGATGTTTCCCCGAACACTACAATCTTAACCTGTTCAAGCCTAGGCTTAACCGTCATCTTCCCTACATATCCGTATCTACCAGCTTCTTCTCACGAACCACGGCTCTGTGAAATAGACTCTCAAGTAGATGTTTCCCCGAACACTACAATCTTAACCTGTTCAAGCCTAGGCTTAACCGTCATCTTCCCTACATATCCGCATCTACCAGCTTCTTCTCACGAACCACGGCTCTGTGAAATAGACTCTCAAGTAGATGTTTCCCCGAACACTACAATCTTAACCTGTTCAAGCCTAGGCTTAACCGTCATCTTCCCTACATATCCGCATCTACCAGCTTCTTCTCACGAACCACGGCTCTGTGAAATAGACTCTCAAGTAGATGTTTCCCCGAACACTACAATCTTAACCTGTTCAAGCCTAGGGTTAACGGTTATCTTCCCTACATATCCGCATCTACCAGCTTCTTCTCACGAACCACGGCTCTGTGAAATAGACTCTCAAGTAGATGTTTCCCCAAACACTACAATCTTAACCTGTTCAAGCCTAGGCTTAACCGTTATCTTCCCTACATATCCGCATCTACCAGCTTCTTCTCAAGAACCACGGCTCTGTGAAATAGACTCTCAAGTAGATGTTTCCCCGAACACTACAATCTTAACCTGTTCAAGCCTAGGCTTAACCGTTATCTTCCCTACATATCCGCATCTACCAGCTTCTTCTCACGAACCACGGCTCTGTGAAATAGACTCTCAAGTAGATGTTTCCCCGAACACTACAATCTTAACCTGTTCAAGCCTAGGCTTAACCGTCATCTTCCCTACATATCCGCATCTACCAGCTTCTTCTCACGAACCACGGCTCTGTGAAATAGACTCTCAAGTAGATGTTTCCCCGAACACTACAATCTTAACCTGTTCAAGCCTAGGGTTAACGGTTATCTTCCCTACATATCCGCATCTACCAGCTTCTTCTCACGAACCACGGCTCTGTGAAATAGACTCTCAAGTAGATGTTTCCCCGAACACTACAATCTTAACCTGTTCAAGCCTAGGCTTAACCGTCATCTTCCCTACATATCCGTATCTACCAGCTTCTTCTCACGAACCACGGCTCTGTGAAATAGACTCTCAAGTAGATGTTTCCCCGAACACTACAATCTTAACCTGTTCAAGCCTAGGCTTAACCGTCATCTTCCCTACATATCCGCATCTACCAGCTTCTTCTCACGAACCACGGCTCTGTGAAATAGACTCTCAAGTAGATGTTTCCCCGAACACTACAATCTTAACCTGTTCAAGCCTAGGCTTAACCGTCATCTTCCCTACATATCCGCATCTACCAGCTTCTTCTCACGAACCACGGCTCTGTGAAATAGACTCTCAAGTAGATGTTTCCCCGAACACTACAATCTTAACCTGTTCAAGCCTAGGCTTAACCGTTATCTTCCCTACATATCCGCATCTACCAGCTTCTTCTCACGAACCACGGCTCTGTGAAATAGACTCTCAAGTAGATGTTTCCCCGAACACTACAATCTTAACCTGTTCAAGCCTAGGCTTAACCGTTATCTTCCCTACATATCCGCATCTACCAGCTTCTTCTCACGAACCACGGCTCTGTGAAATAGACTCTCAAGTAGATGTTTCCCCGAACACTACAATCTTAACCTGTTCAAGCCTAGGCTTAACCGTCATCTTCCCTACATATCCGCATCTACCAGCTTCTTCTCACGAACCACGGCTCTGTGAAATAGATTCTCAAGTAGATGTTTCCCCGAACACTACAATCTTAACCTGTTCAAGCCTAGGCTTAACCGTCATCTTCCCTACATATCCGCATCTACCAGCTTCTTCTCACGAACCACGGCTCTGTGAAATAGACTCTCAAGTAGATGTTTCCCCGAACACTACAATCTTAACCTGTTCAAGCCTAGGGTTAACCGTTATCTTCCCTACATATCCGCATCTACCAGCTTCTTCTCCCGAACCACGGCTCTGTGAAATAGATTCTCAAGTAGATGTTTCCCCGAACACTACAATCTTAACCTGTTCAAGCCTAGGCTTAACCGTCATCTTCCCTACATATCCGCATCTACCAGCTTCTTCTCACGAACCACGGCTCTGTGAAATAGACTCTCAAGTAGATGTTTCCCCGAACACTACAATCTTAACCTGTTCAAGCCTAGGCTTAACCGTCATCTTCCCTACATATCCGCATCTACCAGCTTCTTCTCACGAACCACGGCTCTGTGAAATAGACTCTCAAGTAGATGTTTCCCCGAACACTACAATCTTAACCTGTTCAAGCCTAGGGTTAACCGTTATCTTCCCTACATATCCGCATCTACCAGCTTCTTCTCACGAACCACGGCTCTGTGAAATAGACTCTCAAGTAGATGTTTCCCCGAACACTACAATCTTAACCTGTTCAAGCCTAGGCTTAACCGTTATCTTCCCTACATATCCGCATCTACCAGCTTCTTCTCACGAACCACGGCTCTGTGAAATAGACTCTCAAGTAGATGTTTCCCCGAACACTACAATCTTAACCTGTTCAAGCCTAGGCTTAACCGTCATCTTCCCTACATATCCGCATCTACCAGCTTCTTCTCACGAACCACGGCTCTGTGAAATAGACTCTCAAGTAGATGTTTCCCCGAACACTACAATCTTAACCTGTTCAAGCCTAGGCTTAACCGTTATCTTCCCTACATATCCGCATCTACCAGCTTCTTCTCACGAACCACGGCTCTGTGAAATAGACTCTCAAGTAGATGTTTCCCCGAACACTACAATCTTAACCTGTTCAAGCCTAGGCTTAACCGTCATCTTCCCTACATATCCGCATCTACCAGCTTCTTCTCACGAACCACGGCTCTGTGAAATAGACTCTCAAGTAGATGTTTCCCCGAACACTACAATCTTAACCTGTTCAAGCCTAGGCTTAACCGTTATCTTCCCTACATATCCGCATCTACCAGCTTCTTCTCACGAACCACGGCTCTGTGAAATAGACTCTCAAGTAGATGTTTCCCCGAACACTACAATCTTAACCTGTTCAAGCCTAGGCTTAACCGTTATCTTCCCTACATATCCGCATCTACCAGCTTCTTCTCACGAACCACGGCTCTGTGAAATAGACTCTCAAGTAGATGTTTCCCCGAACACTACAATCTTAACCTGTTCAAGCCTAGGCTTAACCGTCATCTTCCCTACATATCCGCATCTACCAGCTTCTTCTCAGGAACCACGGCTCTGTGAAATAGACTCTCAAGTAGATGTTTCCCCGAACACTACAATCTTAACCTGTTCAAGCCTAGGCATAACCGTCATCTTCCCTACATATCCGCATCTACCAGCTTCTTCTCAGGAACCACGGCTCTGTGAAATAGACTCTCAAGTAGATGTTTCCCCGAACACTACAATCTTAACCTGTTCAAGCCTAGGCTTAATCGTTATCTTCCCTACATATCCGCATCTACCAGCTTCTTCTCACGAACCACGGCTCTGTGAAATAGACTCTCAAGTAGATGTTTCCCCGAACACTACAATCTTAACCTGTTCAAGCCTAGGCTTAACCGTTATCTTCCCTACATATCCGCATCTACCAGCTGCTTCTCACGAACCCCGGCTCTGTGAAATAGACTCTCAAGTAGATGTTTCCCCGAACACTACAATCTTAACCTGTTCAAGCCTAGGCTTAACCGTCATCTTCCCTACATATCCGCATCTACCAGCTTCTTCTCACGAACCACGGCTCTGTGAAATAGACTCTCAAGTAGATGTTTCCCCGAACACTACAATCTTAACCTGTTCAAGCCTAGGCTTAACCGTCATCTTCCCTACATATCCGCATCTACCAGCTTCTTCTCACGAACCACGGCTCTGTGAAATAGACTCTCAAGTAGATGTTTCCCCGAACACTACAATCTTAACCTGTTCAAGCCTAGGCTTAACCGTCATCTTCCCTACATATCCGCATCTACCAGCTTCTTCTCACGAACCACGGCTCTGTGAAATAGTCTCTCAAGTAGATGTTTCCCCGAACACTACAATCTTAACCTGTTCAAGCCTAGGCTTAACCGTCATCTTCCCTACATATCCGCATCTACCAGCTTCTTCTCACGAACCACGGCTCTGTGAAATAGACTCTCAAGTAGATGTTTCCCCGAACACTACAATCTTAACCTGTTCAAGCCTAGGCTTAACCGTCATCTTCCCTACATATCCGCATCTACCAGCTTCTTCTCACGAACCACGGCTCTGTGAAATAGACTCTCAAGTAGATGTTTCCCCGAACACTACAATCTTAACCTGTTCAAGCCTAGGCTTAACCGTCATCTTCCCTACATATCCGCATCTACCAGCTTCTTCTCACGAACCACGGCTCTGTGAAATAGACTCTCAAGTAGATGTTTCCCCGAACACTACAATCTTAACCTGTTCAAGCCTAGGCTTAACCGTCATCTTCCCTACATATCCGCATCTACCAGCTTCTTCTCACGAACCACGGCTCTGTGAAATAGACTCTCAAGTAGATGTTTCCCCGAACACTACAATCTTAACCTGTTCAAGCCTAGGCTTAACCGTCATCTTCCCTACATATCCGCATCTACCAGCTTCTTCTCACGAACCACGGCTCTGTGAAATAGACTCTCAAGTAGATGTTTCCCCGAACACTACAATCTTAACCTGTTCAAGCCTAGGCTTAACCGTCATCTTCCCTACATATCCGCATCTACCAGCTTCTTCTCACGAACCACGGCTCTGTGAAATAGACTCTCAAGTAGATGTTTCCCCGAACACTACAATCTTAACCTGTTCAAGCCTAGGCTTAACCGTCATCTTCCCTACATATCCGCATCTACCAGCTTCTTCTCACGAACCACGGCTCTGTGAAATAGACTCTCAAGTAGATGTTTCCCCGAACACTACAATCTTAACCTGTTCAAGCCTAGGCTTAACCGTCATCTTCCCTACATATCCGCATCTACCAGCTTCTTCTCACGAACCACGGCTCTGTGAAATAGACTCTCAAGTAGATGTTTCCCCGAACACTACAATCTTAACCTGTTCAAGCCTAGGCTTAACCGTCATCTTCCCTACATATCCGCATCTACCAGCTTCTTCTCACGAACCACGGCTCTGTGAAATAGACTCTCAAGTAGATGTTTCCCCGAACACTACAATCTTAACCTGTTCAAGCCTAGGCTTAACCGTCATCTTCCCTACATATCCGCATCTACCAGCTTCTTCTCACGAACCACGGCTCTGTGAAATAGACTCTCAAGTAGATGTTTCCCCGAACACTACAATCTTAACCTGTTCAAGCCTAGGCTTAACCGTCATCTTCCCTACATATCCGCATCTACCAGCTTCTTCTCACGAACCACGGCTCTGTGAAATAGACTCTCAAGTAGATGTTTCCCCGAACACTACAATCTTAACCTGTTCAAGCCTAGGCTTAACCGTCATCTTCCCTACATATCCGCATCTACCAGCTTCTTCTCACGAACCACGGCTCTGTGAAATAGACTCTCAAGTAGATGTTTCCCCGAACACTACAATCTTAACCTGTTCAAGCCTAGGCTTAACCGTCATCTTCCCTAATATCCGCATCTACCAGCTTCTTCTCACGAACCACGGCTCTGTGAAATAGACTCTCAAGTAGATGTTTCCCCGAACACTACAATCTTAACCTGTTCAAGCCTAGGCTTAACCGTCATCTTCCCTACATATCCGCATCTACCAGCTTCTTCTCACGAACCACGGCTCTGTGAAATAGACTCTCAAGTAGATGTTTCCCCGAACACTACAATCTTAACCTGTTCAAGCCTAGGCTTAACCGTCATCTTCCCTACATATCCGCATCTACCAGCTTCTTCTCACGAACCCCGGCTCTGTGAAATAGTCTCTCAAGTAGATGTTTCCCCGAACACTACAATCTTAACCTGTTCAAGCCTAGGCTTAACCGTCATCTTCCCTACATATCCGCATCTACCAGCTTCTTCTCACGAACCACAGCTCTGTGAAATAGACTCTCAAGTAGATGTTTCCCCGAACACTACAATCTTAACCTGTTCAAGCCTAGGCTTAACCGTCATCTTCCCTACATATCCGCATCTACCAGCTGCTTCTCACGAACCACGGCTCTGTGAAATAGACTCTCAAGTAGATGTTTCCCCGAACACTACAATCTTAACCTGTTCAAGCCTAGGGTTAACCGTTATCTTCCCTACATATCCGCATCTACCAGCTTCTTCTCACGAACCACGGCTCTGTGAAATAGACTCTCAAGTAGATGTTTCCCCGAACACTACAATCTTAACCTGTTCAAGCCTAGGCTTAACCGTCATCTTCCCTACATATCCGCATCTACCAGCTTCTTCTCAGGAACCACGGCTCTGTGAAATAGACTCTCAAGTAGATGTTTCCCCGAACACTACAATCTTAACCTGTTCAAGCCTAGGCTTAACCGTTATCTTCCCTACATATCCGCATCTACCAGCTTCTTCTCACGAACCACGGCTCTGTGAAATAGACTCTCAAGTAGATGTTTCCCCGAACACTACAATCTTAACCTGTTCAAGCCTAGGCTTAACCGTCATCTTCCCTACATATCCGCATCTACCAGCTTCTTCTCACGAACCACGGCTCTGTGAAATAGACTCTCAAGTAGATGTTTCCCCGAACACTACAATCTTAACCTGTTCAAGCCTAGGCTTAACCGTCATCTTCCCTACATATCCGCATCTACCAGCTTCTTCTCACGAACCACGGCTCTGTGAAATAGACTCTCAAGTAGATGTTTCCCCGAACACTACAATCTTAACCTGTTCAAGCCTAGGGTTAACCGTTATCTTCCCTACATATCCGCATCTACCAGCTTCTTCTCCCGAACCACGGCTCTGTGAAATAGACTCTCAAGTAGATGTTTCCCCGAACACTACAATCTTAACCTGTTCAAGCCTAGGCTTAACCGTCATCTTCCCTACATATCCGCATCTACCAGCTTCTTCTCACGAACCACGGCTCTGTGAAATAGACTCTCAAGTAGATGTTTCCCCGAACACTACAATCTTAACCTGTTCAAGCCTAGGGTTAACCGTTATCTTCCCTACATACCCGCATCTACCAGCTTCTTCTCACGAACCACGGCTCTGTGAAATAGACTCTCAAGTAGATGTTTCCCCGAACACTACAATCTTAACCTGTTCAAGCCTAGGGTTAACCGTTATCTTCCCTACATATCCGCATCTACCAGCTTCTTCTCACGAACCACGGCTCTGTGAAATAGACTCTCAAGTAGATGTTTCCCCGAACACTACAATCATAACCTGTTCAAAACTAGGGTTAACCGTTATCTTCCCTACATATCCGCATCTACCAGCTTCTTCTCACGAACCACGGCTCTGTGAAATAGACTCTCAAGTAGATGTTTCCCCGAACACTACAATCTTAACCTGTTCAAAACTAGGGTTAACCGTTATCTTCCCTACATATCCGCATCTACCAGCTTCTTCTCACGAACCACGGCTCTGTGAAATAGACTCTCAAGTAGATGTTTCCCCGAACACTACAATCTTAACCTGTTCAAAACTAGGGTTAACCGTTATCTTCCCTACATATCCGCATCTACCAGCTTCTTCTCACGAACCACGGCTCTGTGAAATAGACTCTCAAGTAGATGTTTCCCCGAACACTACAATCTTAACCTGTTCAAAACTAGGGTTAAGCGTTATCTTCCCTACATATCCGCATCTACCAGCTTCTTCTCACGAACCACGGCTCTGTGAAATAGACTCTCAAGTAGATGTTTCCCCGAACACTACAATCTTAACCTGTTCAAAACTAGGGTTAACCGTTATCTTCCCTACATATCCGCATCTACCAGCTTCTTCTCACGAACCACGGCTCTGTGAAATAGACTCTCAAGTAGATGTTTCCCCGAACACTACAATCTTAACCTGTTCAAGCCTAGGCTTAACCGTTATCTTCCCTACATATCCGCATCTACCAGCTTCTTCTCACGAACCACGGCTCTGTGAAATAGACTCTCAAGTAGATGTTTCCCCGAACACTACAATCTTAACCTGTTCAAAACTAGGGTTAACCGTTATCTTCCCTACATATCCGCATCTACCAGCTTCTTCTCACGAACCACGGCTCTGTGAAATAGACTCTCAAGTAGATGTTTCCCCGAACACTACAATCTTAACCTGTTCAAAACTAGGGTTAACCGTTATCTTCCCTACATATCCGCATCTACCAGCTTCTTCTCACGAACCACGGCTCTGTGAAATAGACTCTCAAGTAGATGTTTCCCCGAACACTACAATCTTAACCTGTTCAAAACTAGGGTTAACCGTTATCTTCCCTACATATCCGCATCTACCAGCTTCTTCTCACGAACCACGGCTCTGTGAAATAGACTCTCAAGTAGATGTTTCCCCGAACACTACAATCTTAACCTGTTCAAGCCTAGGCTTAACCGTTATCTTCCCTACATATCCGCATCTACCAGCTTCTTCTGCCGAACCACGGCTCTGTGAAATAGACTCTCAAGTAGATGTTTCCCCGAACACTACAATCTTAACCTGTTCAAGCCTAGGCTTAACCGTTATCTTCCCTACATATCCGCATCTACCAGCTTCTTCTCACGAACCACGGCTCTGTGAAATAGACTCTCAAGTAGATGTTTCCCCGAACACTACAATCTTGACCTGTTCAAGCCTAGGCTTAACCGTTATCTTCCCTACATATCCGCATCTACCAGCTTCTTCTCCCGAACCACGGCTCTGTGAAATAGACTCTCAAGTAGATGTTTCCCCGAACACTACAATCTTAACCTGTTCAAGCCTAGGGTTAACCGTTATCTTCCCTACATATCCGCATCTACCAGCTTCTTCTCCCGAACCACGGCTCTGTGAAATAGACTCTCAAGTAGATGTTTCCCCGAACACAAAAATCTTAACCTGTTCAAGCCTAGGGTTAACCGTTATCTTCCCTACATATCCGCATCTACCAGCTTCTTATCACGAACCACGGCTCTGTGAAATAGACTCTCAAGTAGATGTTTCCCCGAACACTACAATCTTAACCTGTTCAAGCCTAGATTTAACCGTCATCTTCCCTACATATCCGCATCTACCAGCTTCTTCTCACGAACCACGGCTCTGTGAAATAGACTCTCAAGTAGATGTTTCCCCGAACACTACAATCTTAACCTGTTCAAGCCTAGGGTTAACCGTTATCTTCCCTACATATCCGCATCTACCAGCTTCTTCTCACGAACCACGGCTCTGTGAAATAGATTCTCAAGTAGATGTTTCCCCGAACACTACAATCTTAACCTGTTCAAGCCTAGGGTTAACCGTTATCTTCCCTACATATCCGCATCTACCAGCTTCTTCTCACGAACCACGGCTCTGTGAAATAGACTCTCAAGTAGATGTTTCCCCGAACACTACAATCTTAACCTGTTAAAGCCTAGGGTTAAGCGTTATCTTCCCTACATATCCGCATCTACCAGCTTCTTCTCCCGAACCACGGCTCTGTGAAATAGACTCTCAAGTAGATGTTTCCCCGAACACTACAATCTTAACCTGTTCAAGCCTAGGGTTAACCGTTATCTTCCCTACATATCCGCATCTACCAGCTTCTTCTCACGAACCACGGCTCTGTGAAATAGACTCTCAAGTAGATGTTTCCCCGAACACTACAATCTTAACCTGTTCAAGCCTAGGGTTAAGCGTTATCTTCCCTACATATCCGCATCTACCAGCTTCTTCTCACTAACCACGGCTCTGTGAAATAGACTCTCAAGTAGATGTTTCCCCGAACACTACAATCTTAACCTGTTCAAGCCTAGGGTTAAGCGTTATCTTCCCTACATATCCGCATCTACCAGCTTCTTCTCACGAACCACGGCTCTGTGAAATAGACTCTCAAGTAGATGTTTCCCCGAACACTACAATCTTAACCTGTTCAAGCCTAGGGTTAACCGTTATCTTCCCTACATATCCGCATCTACCAGCTTCTTCTCACGAACCACGGCTCTGTGAAATAGACTCTCAAGTAGATGTTTCCCCGAACACTACAATCTTAACCTGTTCAAGCCTAGGCTTAACCGTTATCTTCCCTACATATCCGCATCTACCAGCTTCTTCTCACGAACCACGGCTCTGTGAAATAGACTCTCAAGTAGATGTTTCCCCGAACACTACAATCTGAACCTGTTCAAGCCTAGGGTTAACCGTTATCTTCCCTACATATCCGCATCTACCAGCTTCTTCTCACGAACCACGGCTCTGTGAAATAGACTCTCAAGTAGATGTTTCCCCGAACACTACAATCTTAACCTGTTCAAATCTAGGGTTAACCGTTATCTTCCCTACATATCCGCATCTACCAGCTTCTTCTCTCGAACCACGGCTCTGTGAAATAGACTCTCAAATAGATGTTTCCCCGAACACTACAATCTTATCCTGTTCAAGCCTAGGGTTATCTTATCTTCCCTACATATCCGCATCTACCAGCTTCTTCTCACGAACCACGGCTCTGTGAAATAGACTCTCAAGTAGATGTTTCCCCGAACACTACAATCTTAACCTGTTCAAGCCTAGGGTTAACCGTTATCTTCCCTACATATCCGCATCTACCAGCTTCTTCTCACGAACCACGGCTCTGTGAAATAGACTCTCAAGTAGATGTTTCCCCGAACACTACAATCTTAACCTGTTCAAGCCTAGGGTTAACCGTTATCTTCCCTACATATCCGCATCTACCAGCTTCTTCTCCCGAACCACGGCTCTGTGAAATAGACTCTCAAGTAGATGTTTCCCCGAACACTACAATCTTAACCTGTTCAAGCCTAGGGTTAAGCGTTATCTTCCCTACATATCCGCATCTACCAGCTTCTTCTCACGAACCACGGCTCTGTGAAATAGACTCTCAAGTAGATGTTTCCCCGAACACTACAATCTTAACCTGTTCAAGCCTAGGGTTAAGCGTTATCTTCCCTACATATCCGCATCTACCAGCTTCTTCTCCCGAACCACGGCTCTGTGAAATAGACTCTCAAGTAGATGTTTCCCCGAACACTACAATCTTAACCTGTACAAGCCTAGGGTTAACCGTTATCTTCCCGACATATCCGCATCTACCAGCTTCTTCTCACGAACCACGGCTCTGTGAAATAGACTCTCAAGTAGATGTTTCCCCGAACACTACAATCTTAACCTGTTCAAGCCTAGGGTTAACCGTTATCTTCCCTACATATCCGCATCTACCAGCTTCTTCTCTCGAACCAAGGCTCTGTGAAATAGACTCTCAAGTAGATGTTTCCCCGAACACTACAATCTTAACCTGTTCAAGCCTAGGGTTAAGCGTTATCTTCCCTACATATCCGCATCTACCAGCTTCTTCTCACGAACCACGGCTCTGTGAAATAGACTCTCAAGTAGATGTTTCCCCGAACACTACAATCTTAACCTGTTCAAGCCTAGGGTTAAGCGTTATCTTCCCTACATATCCGCATCTACCAGCTTCTTCTCCCGAACCACGGCTCTGTGAAATAGACTCTCAAGTAGATGTTTCCCCGAACACTACAATCTTAACCTGTTCAAGCCTAGGGTTAAGCGTTATCTTCCCTACATATCCGCATCTATCAGCTTCTTCTCACGAACCACGGCTCTGTGAAATAGACTCTCAAGTAGATGTTTCCCCGAACACTACAATCTTAACCTGTTCAAGCCTAGGGTTAACCGTTATCTTCCCTACATATCCGCATCTACCAGCTTCTTCTCCCGAACCACGGCTCTGTGAAATAGACTCTCAAGTAGATGTTTCCCCGAACACTACAATCTTAACCTGTTCAAGCCTAGGGTTAAGCGTTATCTTCCCTACATATCCGCATCTACCAGCTTCTTCTCACGAACCACGGCTCTGTGAAATAGACTCTCAAGTAGATGTTTCCCCGAACACTACAATCTTAACCTGTTCAAGCCTAGGGTTAAGCGTTATCTTCCCTACATATCCGCATCTACCAGCTTCTTCTCCCGAACCACGGCTCTGTGAAATAGACTCTCAAGTAGATGTTTCCCCGAACACTACAATCTTAACCTGTTCAAGCCTAGGGTTAAGCGTTATCTTCCCTACATATCCGCATCTACCAGCTTCTTCTCACGAACCACGGCTCTGTGAAATAGACTCTCAAGTAGATGTTTCCCCGAACACTACAATCTTAACCTGTTCAAGCCTAGGGTTAAGCGTTATCTTCCCTACATATCCGCATCTACCAGCTTCTTCTCACGAACCACGGCTCTGTGAAATAGACTCTCAAGTAGATGTTTCCCCGAACACTACAATCTTAACCTGTTCAAGCCTAGGGTTAACCGTTATCTTCCCTACATATCCGCATCTACCAGCTTCTTCTCCCGAACCACGGCTCTGTGAAATAGACTCTCAAGTAGATGTTTCCCCGAACACTACAATCTTAACCTGTTCAAGCCTAGGGTTAAGCGTTATCTTCCCTACATATCCGCATCTACCAGCTTCTTCTCCCGAACCACGGCTCTGTGAAATAGACTCTCAAGTAGATGTTTCCCCGAACACTACAATCTTAACCTGTTCAAGCCTAGGGTTAAGCGTTATCTTCCCTACATATCCGCATCTACCAGCTTCTTCTCACGAACCACGGCTCTGTGAAATAGACTCTCAAGTAGATGTTTCCCCGAACACTACAATCTTAACCTGTTCAAGCCTAGGGTTAAATGTTATCTTCCCTACATATCCGCATCTACCAGCTTCTTCTCACGAACCACGGCTCTGTGAAATAGACTCTCAAGTAGATGTTTCCCCGAACACTACAATCTTAACCTGTTCAAGCCTAGGGTTAACCGTTATCTTCCCTACATATCCGCATCTACCAGCTTCTTCTCACGAACCACGGCTCTGTGAAATAGACTCTCAAGTAGATGTTTCACCGAACACTACAATCTTAACCTGTTCAAGCCTAGGGTTAACCGTTATCTTCCCTACATATCCGCATCTACCAGCTTCTTCTCACGAACCACGGCTCTGTGAAATAGACTCTCAAGTAGATGTTTCCCCGAACACTACAATCTTAACCTGTTCAAGCCTAGGGTTAAGCGTTATCTTCCCTACATATCCGCATCTACCAGCTTCTTCTCACGAACCACGGCTCTGTGAAATAGACTCTCAAGTAGATGTTTCCCCGAACACTACAATCTTAACCTGTTCAAGCCTAGGGTTAACCGTTATCTTCCCTACATATCCGCATCTACCAGCTTCTTCTCACGAACCACGGCTCTGTGAAATAGACTCTCAAGTAGATGTTTCCCCGAACACTACAATCTTAACCTGTTCAAAACTAGGGTTAACCGTTATCTTCCCTACATATCCGCATCTACCAGCTTCTTCTCCCGAACCACGGCTCTGTGAAATAGACTCTCAAGTAGATGTTTCCCCGAACACTACAATCTTAACCTGTTCAAGCCTAGGGTTAAGCGTTATCTTCCCTACATATCCGCATCTATCAGCTTCTTCTCACGAACCACGGCTCTGTGAAATAGACTCTCAAGTAGATGTTTCCCCGAACACTACAATCTTAACCTGTTCAAGCCTAGGGTTAACCGTTATCTTCCCTACATATCCGCATCTACCAGCTTCTTCTCACGAACCACGGCTCTGTGAAATAGACTCTCAAGTAGATGTTTCCCCGAACACTACAATCTTAACCTGTTCAAGCCTAGGGTTAAGCGTTATCTTCCCTACATATCCGCATCTACCAGCTTCTTCTCCCGAACCACGGCTCTGTGAAATAGACTCTCAAGTAGATGTTTCCCCGAACACTACAATCTTAACCTGTTCAAGCCTAGGGTTAAGCGTTATCTTCCCTACATATCCGCATCTACCAGCTTCTTCTCACGAACCACGGCTCTGTGAAATAGACTCTCAAGTAGATGTTTCCCCGAACACTACAATCTTAACCTGTTCAAGCCTAGGGTTAACCGTTATCTTCCCTACATATCCGCATCTACCAGCTTCTTCTCACGAACCACGGCTCTGTGAAATAGACTCTCAAGTAGATGTTTCCTCGAACACTACAATCTTAACCTGTTCAAGCCTAGGGTTAACCGTTATCTTCCCTACATATCCGCATCTACCAGCTTCTTCTCCCGAACCACGGCTCTGTGAAATAGACTCTCAAGTAGATGTTTCCCCGAACACTACAATCTTAACCTGTTCAAGCCTAGGGTTAAGCGTTATCTTCCCTACATATCCGCATCTACCAGCTTCTTCTCCCGAACCACGGCTCTGTGAAATAGACTCTCAAGTAGATGTTTCCCCGAACACTACAATCTTAACCTGTTCAAAACTAGGGTTAACCGTTATCTTCCCTACATATCCGCATCTACCAGCTTCTTCTCCCGAACCACGGCTCTGTGAAATAGACTCTCAAGTAGATGTTTCCCCGAACACTACAATCTTAACCTGTTCAAGCCTAGGGTTAACCGTTATCTTCCCTACATATCCGCATCTACCAGCTTCTTCTCACGAACCACGGCTCTGTGAAATAGACTCTCAAGTAGATGTTTCCCCGAACACTACAATCTTAACCTGTTCAAGCCTAGGGTTAACCGTTATCTTCCCTACATATCCGCATCTACCAGCTTCTTCTCCCGAACCACGGCTCTGTGAAATAGACTCTCAAGTAGATGTTTCCCCGAACACTACAATCTTAACCTGTCCAAGCCTAGGGTTAACCGTTATCTTCCCTACATATCCGCATCTACCAGCTTCTTCTCACGAACCACGGCTCTGTGAAATAGACTCTCAAGTAGATGTTTCCCCGAACACTACAATCTTAACCTGTTCAAGCCTAGGGTTAACCGTTATCTTCCCTACATATCCGCATCTACCAGCTTCTTCTCTCGAACCAAGGCTCTGTGAAATAGACTCTCAAGTAGATGTTTCCCCGAACACTACAATCTTAACCTGTTCAAGCCTAGGGTTAAGCGTTATCTTCCCTACATATCCGCATCTACCAGCTTCTTCTCACGAACCACGGCTCTGTGAAATAGACTCTCAAGTAGATGTTTCCCCGAACACTACAATCTTAACCTGTTCAAGCCTAGGGTTAAGCGTTATCTTCCCTACATATCCGCATCTACCAGCTTCTTCTCACGAACCACGGCTCTGTGAAATAGACTCTCAAGTAGATGTTTCCCCGAACACTACAATCTTAACCTGTTCAAGCCTAGGGTTAACCGTTATCTTCCCTACATATCCCCATCTACCAGCTTCTTCTCCCGAACCACGGCTCTGTGAAATAGACTCTCAAGTAGATGTTTCCCCGAACACTACAATCTTAACCTGTTCAAGCCTAGGGTTAAGCGTTATCTTCCCTACATATCCGCATCTACCAGCTTCTTCTCTCGAACCAAGGCTCTGTGAAATAGACTCTCAAGTAGATGTTTCCCCGAACACTACAATCTTAACCTGTTCAAGCCTAGGGTTAAGCGTTATCTTCCCTACATATCCGCATCTACCAGCTTCTTCTCACGAACCACGGCTCTGTGAAATAGACTCTCAAGTAGATGTTTCCCCGAACACTACAATCTTAACCTGTTCAAGCCTAGGGTTAAGCGTTATCTTCCCTACATATCCGCATCTACCAGCATCTTCTCACGAACCACGGCTCTGTGAAATAGACTCTCAAGTAGATGTTTCCCCGAACAATACAATCTTAACCTGTTCAAGCCTAGGGTTAACCGTTATCTTCCCTACATATCCGCATCTACCAGCTTCTTCTCCCGAACCACGGCTCTGTGAAATAGACTCTCAAGTAGATGTTTCCCCGAACACTACAATCTTAATCTGTTCAAGTCTAGGGTTAACCGTTATCTTCCCTACATATCCGCATCTACCAGCTTCTTCTCACGAACCACGGCTCTGTGAAATAGACTCTCAAGTAGATGTTTCCCCGAACACTACAATCTTAACCTGTTCAAGCCTAGGGTTAACCGTTATCTTCCCTACATATCCGCATCTACCAGCTTCTTCTCTCGAACCACGGCTCTGTGAAATAGACTCTCAAGTAGATGTTTCCCCGAACACTACAATCTTAACCTGTACAAGCCTAGGGTTAACCGTTATCTTCCCTACATATCCGCGTCTACCAGCTTCTTCTCACGAACCACGGCTCTGTGAAATAGACTCTCAAGTAGATGTTTCCCCGAACACTACAATCTTAACCTGTTCAAGCCTAGGGTTAAGCGTTATCTTCCCTACATATCCGCATCTACCAGCTTCTTCTCCCGAACCACGGCTCTGTGAAATAGACTCTCAAGTAGATGTTTCCCCGAACACTACAATCTTAACCTGTTCAAGCCTAGGGTTAAGCGTTATCTTCCCTACATATCCGCATCTACCAGCTTCTTCTCCCGAACCACGGCTCTGTGAAATAGACTCTCAAGTAGATGTTTCCCCGAACACTACAATCTTAACCTGTTCAAGCCTAGGGTTAAGCGTTATCTTCCCTACATATCCGCATCTATCAGCTTCTTCTCACGAACCACGGCTCTGTGAAATAGACTCTCAAGTAGATGTTTCCCCGAACACTACAATCTTAACCTGTTCAAGCCTAGGGTTAACCGTTATCTTCCCTACATATCCGCATCTACCAGCTTCTTCTCACGAACCACGGCTCTGTGAAATAGACTCTCAAGTAGATGTTTCCCCGAACACTACAATCTTAACCTGTTCAAGCCTAGGGTTAAGCGTTATCTTCCCTACATATCCGCATCTACCAGCTTCTTCTCACGAACCACGGCTCTGTGAAATAGACTCTCAAGTAGATGTTTCCCCGAACACTACAATCTTAACCTGTTCAAGCCTAGGGTTAACCGTTATCTTCCCTACATATCCGCATCTACCAGCTTCTTCTCCCGAACCACGGCTCTGTGAAATAGACTCTCAAGTAGATGTTTCCCCGAACACTACAATCTTAACCTGTTCAAGCCTAGGGTTAAGCGTTATCTTCCCTACATATCCGCATCTACCAGCTTCTTCTCACGAACCACGGCTCTGTGAAATAGACTCTCAAGTAGATGTTTCCCCGAACACTACAATCTTAACCTGTTCAAGCCTAGGGTTAAGCGTTATCTTCCCTACATATCCGCATCTACCAGCTTCTTCTCACGAACCACGGCTCTGTGAAATAGACTCTCAAGTAGATGTTTCCCCGAACACTACAATCTTAACCTGTTCAAGCCTAGGGTTAACCGTTATCTTCCCTACATATCCGCATCTACCAGCTTCTTCTCCCGAACCACGGCTCTGTGAAATAGACTCTCAAGTAGATGTTTCCCCGAACACTACAATCTTAACCTGTTCAAGCCTAGGGTTAAGCGTTATCTTCCCTACATATCCGCATCTACCAGCTTCTTCTCCCGAACCACGGCTCTGTGAAATAGACTCTCAAGTAGATGTTTCCCCGAACACTACAATCTTAACCTGTTCAAGCCTAGGGTTAAGCGTTATCTTCCCTACATATCCGCATCTACCAGCTTCTTCTCACGAACCACGGCTCTGTGAAATAGACTCTCAAGTAGATGTTTCCCCGAACACTACAATCTTAACCTGTTCAAGCCTAGGGTTAACTGTTATCTTCCCTACATATCCGCATCTACCAGCTTCTTCTCACGAACCACGGCTCTGTGAAATAGACTCTCAAGTAGATGTTTCCCCGAACACTACAATCTTAACCTGTTCAAGCCTAGGGTTAACCGTTATCTTCCCTACATATCCGCATCTACCAGCTTCTTCTCACGAACCACGGCTCTGTGAAATAGACTCTCAAGTAGATGTTTCACCGAACACTACAATCTTAACCTGTTCAAGCCTAGGGTTAACCGTTATCTTCCCTACATATCCGCATCTACCAGCTTCTTCTCACGAACCACGGCTCTGTGAAATAGACTCTCAAGTAGATGTTTCCCCGAACACTACAATCTTAACCTGTTCAAGCCTAGGGTTAAGCGTTATCTTCCCTACATATCCGCATCTACCAGCTTCTTCTCACGAACCACGGCTCTGTGAAATAGACACTCAAGTAGATGTTTCCCCGAACACTACAATCTTAACCTGTTCAAGCCTAGGGTTAACCGTTATCTTCCCTACATATCCGCATCTACCAGCTTCTTCTCACGAACCACGGCTCTGTGAAATAGACTCTCAAGTAGATGTTTCCCCGAACACTACAATCTTAACCTGTTCAAAACTAGGGTTAACCGTTATCTTCCCTACATATCCGCATCTACCAGCTTCTTCTCCCGAACCACGGCTCTGTGAAATAGACTCTCAAGTAGATGTTTCCCCGAACACTACAATCTTAACCTGTTCAAGCCTAGGGTTAAGCGTTATCTTCCCTACATATCCGCATCTATCAGCTTCTTCTCACGAACCACGGCTCTGTGAAATAGACTCTCAAGTAGATGTTTCCCCGAACACTACAATCTTAACCTGTTCAAGCCTAGGGTTAACCGTTATCTTCCCTACATATCCGCATCTACCAGCTTCTTCTCACGAACCACGGCTCTGTGAAATAGACTCTCAAGTAGATGTTTCCCCGAACACTACAATCTTAACCTGTTCAAGCCTAGGCTTAACCGTTATCTTCCCTACATATCCGCATCTACCAGCTTCTTCTCACGAACCACGGCTCTGTGAAATAGACTCTCAAGTAGATGTTTCCCCGAACACTACAATCTGAACCTGTTCAAGCCTAGGGTTAACCGTTATCTTCCCTACATATCCGCATCTACCAGCTTCTTCTCACGTACCACGGCTCTGTGAAATAGACTCTCAAGTAGATGTTTCCCCGAACACTACAATCTTAACCTGTTCAAATCTAGGGTTAACCGTTATCTTCCCTACATATCCGCATCTACCAGCTTCTTCTCTCGAACCACGGCTCTGTGAAATAGACTCTCAAATAGATGTTTCCCCGAACACTACAATCTTATCCTGTTCAAGCCTAGGGTTATCTTATCTTCCCTACATATCCGCATCTACCAGCTTCTTCTCACGAACCACGGCTCTGTGAAATAGACTCTCAAGTAGATGTTTCCCCGAACACTACAATCTTAACCTGTTCAAGCCTAGGGTTAACCGTTATCTTCCCTACATATCCGCATCTACCAGCTTCTTCTCACGAACCACGGCTCTGTGAAATAGACTCTCAAGTAGATGTTTCCCCGAACACTACAATCTTAACCTGTTCAAGCCTAGGGTTAACCGTTATCTTCCCTACATATCCGCATCTACCAGCTTCTTCTCCCGAACCACGGCTCTGTGAAATAGACTCTCAAGTAGATGTTTCCCCGAACACTACAATCTTAACCTGTTCAAGCCTAGGGTTAAGCGTTATCTTCCCTACATATCCGCATCTACCAGCTTCTTCTCACGAACCACGGCTCTGTGAAATAGACTCTCAAGTAGATGTTTCCCCGAACACTACAATCTTAACCTGTTCAAGCCTAGGGTTAAGCGTTATCTTCCCTACATATCCGCATCTACCAGCTTCTTCTCCCGAACCACGGCTCTGTGAAATAGACTCTCAAGTAGATGTTTCCCCGAACACTACAATCTTAACCTGTACAAGCCTAGGGTTAACCGTTATCTTCCCGACATATCCGCATCTACCAGCTTCTTCTCACGAACCACGGCTCTGTGAAATAGACTCTCAAGTAGATGTTTCCCCGAACACTACAATCTTAACCTGTTCAAGCCTAGGGTTAACCGTTATCTTCCCTACATATCCGCATCTACCAGCTTCTTCTCTCGAACCAAGGCTCTGTGAAATAGACTCTCAAGTAGATGTTTCCCCGAACACTACAATCTTAACCTGTTCAAGCCTAGGGTTAAGCGTTATCTTCCCTACATATCCGCATCTACCAGCTTCTTCTCACGAACCACGGCTCTGTGAAATAGACTCTCAAGTAGATGTTTCCCCGAACACTACAATCTTAACCTGTTCAAGCCTAGGGTTAAGCGTTATCTTCCCTACATATCCGCATCTACCAGCTTCTTCTCCCGAACCACGGCTCTGTGAAATAGACTCTCAAGTAGATGTTTCCCCGAACACTACAATCTTAACCTGTTCAAGCCTAGGGTTAAGCGTTATCTTCCCTACATATCCGCATCTACCAGCTTCTTCTCCCGAACCACGGCTCTGTGAAATAGACTCTCAAGTAGATGTTTCCCCGAACACTACAATCTTAACCTGTTCAAGCCTAGGGTTAAGCGTTATCTTCCCTACATATCCGCATCTACCAGCTTCTTCTCACGAACCACGGCTCTGTGAAATAGACTCTCAAGTAGATGTTTCCCCGAACACTACAATCTTAACCTGTTCAAGCCTAGGGTTAACTGTTATCTTCCCTACATATCCGCATCTACCAGCTTCTTCTCACGAACCACGGCTCTGTGAAATAGACTCTCAAGTAGATGTTTCCCCGAACACTACAATCTTAACCTGTTCAAGCCTAGGGTTAACCGTTATCTTCCCTACATATCCGCATCTACCAGCTTCTTCTCACGAACCACGGCTCTGTGAAATAGACTCTCAAGTAGATGTTTCACCGAACACTACAATCTTAACCTGTTCAAGCCTAGGGTTAACCGTTATCTTCCCTACATATCCGCATCTACCAGCTTCTTCTCACGAACCACGGCTCTGTGAAATAGACTCTCAAGTAGATGTTTCCCCGAACACTACAATCTTAACCTGTTCAAGCCTAGGGTTAAGCGTTATCTTCCCTACATATCCGCATCTACCAGCTTCTTCTCACGAACCACGGCTCTGTGAAATAGACTCTCAAGTAGATGTTTCCCCGAACACTACAATCTTAACCTGTTCAAGCCTAGGGTTAACCGTTATCTTCCCTACATATCCGCATCTACCAGCTTCTTCTCACGAACCACGGCTCTGTGAAATAGACTCTCAAGTAGATGTTTCCCCGAACACTACAATCTTAACCTGTTCAAAACTAGGGTTAACCGTTATCTTCCCTACATATCCGCATCTACCAGCTTCTTCTCCCGAACCACGGCTCTGTGAAATAGACTCTCAAGTAGATGTTTCCCCGAACACTACAATCTTAACCTGTTCAAGCCTAGGGTTAAGCGTTATCTTCCCTACATATCCGCATCTATCAGCTTCTTCTCACGAACCACGGCTCTGTGAAATAGACTCTCAAGTAGATGTTTCCCCGAACACTACAATCTTAACCTGTTCAAGCCTAGGGTTAACCGTTATCTTCCCTACATATCCGCATCTACCAGCTTCTTCTCACGAACCACGGCTCTGTGAAATAGACTCTCAAGTAGATGTTTCCCCGAACACTACAATCTTAACCTGTTCAAGCCTAGGCTTAACCGTTATCTTCCCTACATATCCGCATCTACCAGCTTCTTCTCACGAACCACGGCTCTGTGAAATAGACTCTCAAGTAGATGTTTCCCCGAACACTACAATCTGAACCTGTTCAAGCCTAGGGTTAACCGTTATCTTCCCTACATATCCGCATCTACCAGCTTCTTCTCACGAACCACGGCTCTGTGAAATAGACTCTCAAGTAGATGTTTCCCCGAACACTACAATCTTAACCTGTTCAAATCTAGGGTTAACCGTTATCTTCCCTACATATCCGCATCTACCAGCTTCTTCTCTCGAACCACGGCTCTGTGAAATAGACTCTCAAATAGATGTTTCCCCGAACACTACAATCTTATCCTGTTCAAGCCTAGGGTTATCTATTCTTCCCTACATATCCGCATCTACCAGCTTCTTCTCACGAACCACGGCTCTGTGAAATAGACTCTCAAGTAGATGTTTCCCCGAACACTACAATCTTAACCTGTTCAAGCCTAGGGTTAACCGTTATCTTCCCTACATATCCGCATCTACCAGCTTCTTCTCACGAACCACGGCTCTGTGAAATAGACTCTCAAGTAGATGTTTCCCCGAACACTACAATCTTAACCTGTTCAAGCCTAGGGTTAACCGTTATCTTCCCTACATATCCGCATCTACCAGCTTCTTCTCCCGAACCACGGCTCTGTGAAATAGACTCTCAAGTAGATGTTTCCCCGAACACTACAATCTTAACCTGTTCAAGCCTAGGGTTAAGCGTTATCTTCCCTACATATCCGCATCTACCAGCTTCTTCTCACGAACCACGGCTCTGTGAAATAGACTCTCAAGTAGATGTTTCCCCGAACACTACAATCTTAACCTGTTCAAGCCTAGGGTTAAGCGTTATCTTCCCTACATATCCGCATCTACCAGCTTCTTCTCCCGAACCACGGCTCTGTGAAATAGACTCTCAAGTAGATGTTTCCCCGAACACTACAATCTTAACCTGTACAAGCCTAGGGTTAACCGTTATCTTCCCGACATATCCGCATCTACCAGCTTCTTCTCACGAACCACGGCTCTGTGAAATAGACTCTCAAGTAGATGTTTCCCCGAACACTACAATCTTAACCTGTTCAAGCCTAGGGTTAACCGTTATCTTCCCTACATATCCGCATCTACCAGCTTCTTCTCTCGAACCAAGGCTCTGTGAAATAGACTCTCAAGTAGATGTTTCCCCGAACACTACAATCTTAACCTGTTCAAGCCTAGGGTTAAGCGTTATCTTCCCTACATATCCGCATCTACCAGCTTCTTCTCACGAACCACGGCTCTGTGAAATAGACTCTCAAGTAGATGTTTCCCCGAACACTACAATCTTAACCTGTTCAAGCCTAGGGTTAAGCGTTACCTTCCCTACATATCCGCATCTACCAGCTTCTTCTCCCGAACCACGGCTCTGTGAAATAGACTCTCAAGTAGATGTTTCCCCGAACACTACAATCTTAACCTGTTCAAGCCTAGGGTTAAGCGTTATCTTCCCTACATATCCGCATCTATCAGCTTCTTCTCACGAACCACGGCTCTGTGAAATAGACTCTCAAGTAGATGTTTCCCCGAACACTACAATCTTAACCTGTTCAAGCCTAGGGTTAACCGTTATCTTCCCTACATATCCGCATCTACCAGCTTCTTCTGCCGAACCACGGCTCTGTGAAATAGACTCTCAAGTAGATGTTTCCCCGAACACTACAATCTTAACCTGTTCAAGCCTAGGGTTAAGCGTTATCTTCCCTACATATCCGCATCTACCAGCTTCTTCTCACGAACCACGGCTCTGTGAAATAGACTCTCAAGTAGATGTTTCCCCGAACACTACAATCTTAACCTGTTCAAGCCTAGGGTTAAGCGTTATCTTCCCTACATATCCGCATCTACCAGCTTCTTCTCCCGAACCACGGCTCTGTGAAATAGACTCTCAAGTAGATGTTTCCCCGAACACTACAATCTTAACCTGTTCAAGCCTAGGGTTAAGCGTTATCTTCCCTACATATCCGCATCTACCAGCTTCTTCTCCCGAACCACGGCTCTGTGAAATAGACTCTCAAGTAGATGTTTCCCCGAACACTACAATCTTAACCTGTTCAAGCCTAGGGTTAAGCGTTATCTTCCCTACATATCCGCATCTATCAGCTTCTTCACACGAACCACGGCTCTGTGAAATAGACTCTCAAGTAGATGTTTCCCCGAACACTACAATCTTAACCTGTTCAAGCCTAGGGTTAACCGTTATCTTCCCTACATATCCGCATCTACCAGCTTCTTCTCACGAACCACGGCTCTGTGAAATAGACTCTCAAGTAGATGTTTCCCCGAACACTACAATCTTAACCTGTTCAAGCCTAGGGTTACGCGTTATCTTCCCTACATATCCGCATCTACCAGCTTCTTCTCACGAACCAAGGCTCTGTGAAATAGACTCTCAAGTAGATGTTTCCCCGAACACTACAATCTTAACCTGTTCAAGCCTAGGGTTAACCGTTATCTTCCCTACATATCCGCATCTACCAGCTTCTTCTCCCGAACCACGGCTCTGTGAAATAGACTCTCAAGTAGATGTTTCCCCGAACACTACAATCTTAACCTGTTCAAGCCTAGGGTTAAGCGTTATCTTCCCTACATATCCGCATCTACCAGCTTCTTCTCACGAACCACGGCTCTGTGAAATAGACTCTCAAGTAGATGTTTCCCCGAACACTACAATCTTAACCTGTTCAAGCCTAGGGTTAAGCGTTATCTTCCCTACATATCCGCATCTACCAGCTTCTTCTCACGAACCACGGCTCTGTGAAATAGACTCTCAAGTAGATGTTTCCCCGAACACTACAATCTTAACCTGTTCAAGCCTAGGGTTAACCGTTATCTTCCCTACATATCCGCATCTACCAGCTTCTTCTCCCGAACCACGGCTCTGTGAAATAGACTCTCAAGTAGATGTTTCCCCGAACACTACAATCTTAACCTGTTCAAGCCTAGGGTTAAGCGTTATCTTCCCTACATATCCGCATCTACCAGCTTCTTCTCCCGAACCACGGCTCTGTGAAATAGACTCTCAAGTAGATGTTTCCCCGAACACTACAATCTTAACCTGTTCAAGCCTAGGGTTAAGCGTTATCTTCCCTACATATCCGCATCTACCAGCTTCTTCTCACGAACCACGGCTCTGTGAAATAGACTCTCAAGTAGATGTTTCCCCGAACACTACAATCTTAACCTGTTCAAGCCTAGGGTTAACTGTTATCTTCCCTACATATCCGCATCTACCAGCTTCTTCTCACGAACCACGGCTCTGTGAAATAGACTCTCAAGTAGATGTTTCCCCGAACACTACAATCTTAACCTGTTCAAGCCTAGGGTTAACCGTTATCTTCCCTACATATCCGCATCTACCAGCTTCTTCTCACGAACCACGGCTCTGTGAAATAGACTCTCAAGTAGATGTTTCACCGAACACTACAATCTTAACCTGTTCAAGCCTAGGGTTAACCGTTATCTTCCCTACATATCCGCATCTACCAGCTTCTTCTCACGAACCACGGCTCTGTGAAATAGACTCTCAAGTAGATGTTTCCCCGAACACTACAATCTTAACCTGTTCAAGCCTAGGGTTAACCGTTATCTTCCCTACATATCCGCATCTACCAGCTTCTTCTCACGAACCACGGCTCTGTGAAATAGACTCTCAAGTAGATGTTTCCCCGAACACTACAATCTTAACCTGTTCAAAACTAGGGTTAACCGTTATCTTCCCTACATATCCGCAACTACCAGCTTCTTCTCCCGAACCACGGCTCTGTGAAATAGACTCTCAAGTAGATGTTTCCCCGAACACTACAATCTTAACCTCTTCAAGCCTAGGGTTAAGCGTTATCTTCCCTACATATCCGCATCTATCAGCTTCTTCTCACGAACCACGGCTCTGTGAAATAGACTCTCAAGTAGATGTTTCCCCGAACACTACAATCTTAACCTGTTCAAGCCTAGGGTTAACCGTTATCTTCCCTACATATCCGCATCTACCAGCTTCTTCTCACGAACCACGGCTCTGTGAAATAGACTCTCAAGTAGATGTTTCCCCGAACACTACAATCTTAACCTGTTCAAGCCTAGGGTTAAGCGTTATCTTCCCTACATATCCGCATCTACCAGCTTCTTCTCCCGAACCACGGCTCTGTGAAATAGACTCTCAAGTAGATGTTTCCCCGAACACTACAATCTTAACCTGTTCAAGCCTAGGGTTAAGCGTTATCTTCCCTACATATCCGCATCTACCAGCTTCTTCTCACGAACCACGGCTCTGTGAAATAGACTCTCAAGTAGATGTTTCCCCGAACACTACAATCTTAACCTGTTCAAGCCTAGGGTTAACCGTTATCTTCCCTACATATCCGCATCTACCAGCTTCTTCTCACGAACCACGGCTCTGTGAAATAGACTCTCAAGTAGATGTTTCCTCGAACACTACAATCTTAACCTGTTCAAGCCTAGGGTTAACCGTTATCTTCCCTACATATCCGCATCTACCAGCTTCTTCTCCCGAACCAAGGCTCTGTGAAATAGACTCTCAAGTAGATGTTTCCCCGAACACTACAATCTTAACCTGTTCAAGCCTAGGGTTAAGCGTTATCTTCCCTACATATCCGCATCTACCAGCTTCTTCTCCCGAACCACGGCTCTGTGAAATAGACTCTCAAGTAGATGTTTCCCCGAACACTACAATCTTAACCTGTTCAAAACTAGGGTTAACCGTTATCTTCCCTACATATCCGCATCTACCAGCTTCTTCTCCCGAACCACGGCTCTGTGAAATAGACTCTCAAGTAGATGTTTCCCCGAACACTACAATCTTAACCTGTTCAAGCCTAGGGTTAACCGTTATCTTCCCTACATATCCGCATCTACCAGCTTCTTCTCACGAACCACGGCTCTGTGAAATAGACTCTCAAGTAGATGTTTCCCCGAACAATACAATCTTAACCTGTTCAAGCCTAGGGTTAACCGTTATCTTCCCTACATATCCGCATCTACCAGCTTCTTCTCCCGAACCACGGCTCTGTGAAATAGACTCTCAAGTAGATGTTTCCCCGAACACTACAATCTTAATCTGTTCAAGTCTAGGGTTAACCGTTATCTTCCCTACATATCCGCATCTACCAGCTTCTTCTCACGAACCACGGCTCTGTGAAATAGACTCTCAAGTAGATGTTTCCCCGAACACTACAATCTTAACCTGTTCAAGCCTAGGGTTAACCGTTATCTTCCCTACATATCCGCATCTACCAGCTTCTTCTCTCGAACCACGGCTCTGTGAAATAGACTCTCAAGTAGATGTTTCCCCGAACACTACAATCTTAACCTGTTCAAGCCTAGGGTTAACCGTTATCTTCCCTACATATCCGCATCTACCAGCTTCTTCTCCCGAACCACGGCTCTGTGAAATAGACTCTCAAGTAGATGTTTCCCCGAACACTACAATCTTAATCTGTTCAAGTCTAGGGTTAACCGTTATCTTCCCTACATATCCGCATCTACCAGCTTCTTCTCACGAACCACGGCTCTGTGAAATAGACTCTCAAGTAGATGTTTCCCCGAACACTACAATCTTAACCTGTTCAAGCCTAGGGTTAACCGTTATCTTCCCTACATATCCGCATCTACCAGCTTCTTCTCTCGAACCACGGCTCTGTGAAATAGACTCTCAAGTAGATGTTTCCCCGAACACTACAATCTTAACCTGTACAAGCCTAGGGTTAACCGTTATCTTCCCTACATATCCGCATCTACCAGCTTCTTCTCACGAACCACGGCTCTGTGAAATAGACTCTCAAGTAGATGTTTCCCCGAACACTACAATCTTAACCTGTTCAAGCCTAGGGTTAAGCGTTATCTTCCCTACATATCCGCATCTACCAGATTCTTCTCCCGAACCACGGCTCTGTGAAATAGACTCTCAAGTAGATGTTTCCCCGAACACTACAATCTTAACCTGTTCAAGCCTAGGGTTAAGCGTTATCTTCCCTACATATCCGCATCTACCAGCTTCTTCTCCCGAACCACGGCTCTGTGAAATAGACTCTCAAGTAGATGTTTCCCCGAACACTACAATCTTAACCTGTTCAAGCCTAGGGTTAAGCGTTATCTTCCCTACATATCCGCATCTATCAGCTTCTTCTCACGAACCACGGCTCTGTGAAATAGACTCTCAAGTAGATGTTTCCCCGAACACTACAATCTTAACCTGTTCAAGCCTAGGGTTAACCGTTATCTTCCCTACATATCCGCATCTACCAGCTTCTTCTCACGAACCACGGCTCTGTGAAATAGACTCTCAAGTAGATGTTTCCCCGAACACTACAATCTTAACCTGTTCAAGCCTAGGGTTAAGCGTTATCTTCCCTACATATCCGCATCTACCAGCTTCTTCTCACGAACCACGGCTCTGTGAAATAGACTCTCAAGTAGATGTTTCCCCGAACACTACAATCTTAACCTGTTCAAGCCTAGGGTTAACCGTTATCTTCCCTACATATCCGCATCTACCAGCTTCTTCTCCCGAACCACGGCTCTGTGAAATAGACTCTCAAGTAGATGTTTCCCCGAACACTACAATCTTAACCTGTTCAAGCCTAGGGTTAAGCGTTATCTTCCCTACATATCCGCATCTACCAGCTTCTTCTCACGAACCACGGCTCTGTGAAATAGACTCTCAAGTAGATGTTTCCCCGAACACTACAATCTTAACCTGTTCAAGCCTAGGGTTAAGCGTTATCTTCCCTACATATCCGCATCTACCAGCTTCTTCTCACGAACCACGGCTCTGTGAAATAGACTCTCAAGTAGATGTTTCCCCGAACACTACAATCTTAACCTGTTCAAGCCTAGGGTTAACCGTTATCTTCCCTACATATCCGCATCTACCAGCTTCTTCTCCCGAACCACGGCTCTGTGAAATAGACTCTCAAGTAGATGTTTCCCCGAACACTACAATCTTAACCTGTTCAAGCCTAGGGTTAAGCGTTATCTTCCCTACATATCCGCATCTACCAGCTTCTTCTCCCGAACCACGGCTCTGTGAAATAGACTCTCAAGTAGATGTTTCCCCGAACACTACAATCTTAACCTGTTCAAGCCTAGGGTTAAGCGTTATCTTCCCTACATATCCGCATCTACCAGCTTCTTCTCACGAACCACGGCTCTGTGAAATAGACTCTCAAGTAGATGTTTCCCCGAACACTACAATCTTAACCTGTTCAAGCCTAGGGTTAACTGTTATCTTCCCTACATATCCGCATCTACCAGCTTCTTCTCACGAACCACGGCTCTGTGAAATAGACTCTCAAGTAGATGTTTCCCCGAACACTACAATCTTAACCTGTTCAAGCCTAGGGTTAACCGTTATCTTCCCTACATATCCGCATCTACCAGCTTCTTCTCACGAACCACGGCTCTGTGAAATAGACTCTCAAGTAGATGTTTCACCGAACACTACAATCTTAACCTGTTCAAGCCTAGGG
This sequence comes from Acanthosepion esculentum, assembly GCA_964036315.1. Taxonomy (NCBI): domain Eukaryota; kingdom Metazoa; phylum Mollusca; class Cephalopoda; order Sepiida; family Sepiidae; genus Acanthosepion; species Acanthosepion esculentum. The sequence continues at coordinate 27,032,827 of OZ038519.1, forward strand.
TTAACCGTTATCTTCCCTACATATCCGCATCTACCAGCTTCTTCTCACGAACCACGGCTCTGTGAAATAGACTCTCAAGTAGATGTTTCCCCGAACACTACAATCTTAACCTGTTCAAGCCTAGGGTTAAGCGTTATCTTCCCTACATATCCGCATCTACCAGCTTCTTCTCACGAACCACGGCTCTGTGAAATAGACTCTCAAGTAGATGTTTCCCCGAACACTACAATCTTAACCTGTTCAAGCCTAGGGTTAACCGTTATCTTCCCTACATATCCGCATCTACCAGCTTCTTCTCACGAACCACGGCTCTGTGAAATAGACTCTCAAGTAGATGTTTCCCCGAACACTACAATCTTAACCTGTTCAAAACTAGGGTTAACCGTTATCTTCCCTACATATCCGCATCTACCAGCTTCTTCTCCCGAACCACGGCTCTGTGAAATAGACTCTCAAGTAGATGTTTCCCCGAACACTACAATCTTAACCTGTTCAAGCCTAGGGTTAAGCGTTATCTTCCCTACATATCCGCATCTATCAGCTTCTTCTCACGAACCACGGCTCTGTGAAATAGACTCTCAAGTAGATGTTTCCCCGAACACTACAATCTTAACCTGTTCAAGCCTAGGGTTAACCGTTATCTTCCCTACATATCCGCATCTACCAGCTTCTTCTCACGAACCACGGCTCTGTGAAATAGACTCTCAAGTAGATGTTTCCCCGAACACTACAATCTTAACCTGTTCAAGCCTAGGGTTAAGCGTTATCTTCCCTACATATCCGCATCTACCAGCTTCTTCTCCCGAACCACGGCTCTGTGAAATAGACTCTCAAGTAGATGTTTCCCCGAACACTACAATCTTAACCTGTTCAAGCCTAGGGTTAAGCGTTATCTTCCCTACATATCCGCATCTACCAGCTTCTTCTCCCGAACCACGGCTCTGTGAAATAGACTCTCAAGTAGATGTTTCCCCGAACACTACAATCTTAACCTGTTCAAAACTAGGGTTAACCGTTATCTTCCCTACATATCCGCATCTACCAGCTTCTTCTCCCGAACCACGGCTCTGTGAAATAGACTCTCAAGTAGATGTTTCCCCGAACACTACAATCTTAACCTGTTCAAGCCTAGGGTTAACCGTTATCTTCCCTACATATCCGCATCTACCAGCTTCTTCTCACGAACCACGGCTCTGTGAAATAGACTCTCAAGTAGATGTTTCCCCGAACACTACAATCTTAACCTGTTCAAGCCTAGGGTTAACCGTTATCTTCCCTACATATCCGCATCTACCAGCTTCTTCTCCCGAACCACGGCTCTGTGAAATAGACTCTCAAGTAGATGTTTCCCCGAACACTACAATCTTAACCTGTCCAAGCCTAGGGTTAACCGTTATCTTCCCTACATATCCGCATCTACCAGCTTCTTCTCACGAACCACGGCTCTGTGAAATAGACTCTCAAGTAGATGTTTCCCCGAACACTACAATCTTAACCTGTTCAAGCCTAGGGTTAACCGTTATCTTCCCTACATATCCGCATCTACCAGCTTCTTCTCTCGAACCAAGGCTCTGTGAAATAGACTCTCAAGTAGATGTTTCCCCGAACACTACAATCTTAACCTGTTCAAGCCTAGGGTTAAGCGTTATCTTCCCTACATATCCGCATCTACCAGCTTCTTCTCACGAACCACGGCTCTGTGAAATAGACTCTCAAGTAGATGTTTCCCCGAACACTACAATCTTAACCTGTTCAAGCCTAGGGTTAAGCGTTATCTTCCCTACATATCCGCATCTACCAGCTTCTTCTCACGAACCACGGCTCTGTGAAATAGACTCTCAAGTAGATGTTTCCCCGAACACTACAATCTTAACCTGTTCAAGCCTAGGGTTAACCGTTATCTTCCCTACATATCCCCATCTACCAGCTTCTTCTCCCGAACCACGGCTCTGTGAAATAGACTCTCAAGTAGATGTTTCCCCGAACACTACAATCTTAACCTGTTCAAGCCTAGGGTTAAGCGTTATCTTCCCTACATATCCGCATCTACCAGCTTCTTCTCTCGAACCAAGGCTCTGTGAAATAGACTCTCAAGTAGATGTTTCCCCGAACACTACAATCTTAACCTGTTCAAGCCTAGGGTTAAGCGTTATCTTCCCTACATATCCGCATCTACCAGCTTCTTCTCACGAACCACGGCTCTGTGAAATAGACTCTCAAGTAGATGTTTCCCCGAACACTACAATCTTAACCTGTTCAAGCCTAGGGTTAAGCGTTATCTTCCCTACATATCCGCATCTACCAGCTTCTTCTCACGAACCACGGCTCTGTGAAATAGACTCTCAAGTAGATGTTTCCCCGAACAATACAATCTTAACCTGTTCAAGCCTAGGGTTAACCGTTATCTTCCCTACATATCCGCATCTACCAGCTTCTTCTCCCGAACCACGGCTCTGTGAAATAGACTCTCAAGTAGATGTTTCCCCGAACACTACAATCTTAATCTGTTCAAGTCTAGGGTTAACCGTTATCTTCCCTACATATCCGTATCTACCAGCTTCTTCTCACGAACCACGGCTCTGTGAAATAGACTCTCAAGTAGATGTTTCCCCGAACACTACAATCTTAACCTGTTCAAGCCTAGGGTTAACCGTTATCTTCCCTACATATCCGCATCTACCAGCTTCTTCTCTCGAACCACGGCTCTGTGAAATAGACTCTCAAGTAGATGTTTCCCCGAACACTACAATCTTAACCTGTTCAAGCCTAGGGTTAAGCGTTATCTTCCCTACATATCCGCATCTACCAGCTTCTTCTCACGAACCACGGCTCTGTGAAATAGACTCTCAAGTAGATGTTTCCCCGAACACTACAATCTTAACCTGTTCAAGCCTAGGGTTAACCGTTATCTTCCCTACATATCCGCATCTACCAGCTTCTTCTCCCGAACCACGGCTCTGTGAAATAGACTCTCAAGTAGATGTTTCCCCGAACACTACAATCTTAACCTGTTCAAGCCTAGGGTTAAGCGTTATCTTCCCTACATATCCGCATCTACCAGCTTCTTCTCACGAACCACGGCTCTGTGAAATAGACTCTCAAGTAGATGTTTCCCCGAACACTACAATCTTAACCTGTTCAAGCCTAGGGTTAACCGTTATCTTCCCTACATATCCGCATCTACCAGCTTCTTCTCCCGAACCACGGCTCTGTGAAATAGACTCTCAAGTAGATGTTTCCCCGAACACTACAATCTTAACCTGTCCAAGCCTAGGGTTAAGCGTTATCTTCCCTACATATCCGCATCTACCAGCTTCTTCTCACGAACCACGGCTCTGTGAAATAGACTCTCAAGTAGATGTTTCCCCGAACACTACAATCTTAACCTGTTCAAGCCTAGGGTTAACCGTTATCTTCCCTACATATCCGCATCTACCAGCTTCTTCTCACGAACCACGGCTCTGTGAAATAGACTCTCAAGTAGATGTTTCCCCGAACACTACAATCTTAACCTGTTCAAAACTAGGGTTAACCGTTATCTTCCCTACATATCCGCATCTACCAGCTTCTTCTCCCGAACCACGGCTCTGTGAAATAGACTCTCAAGTAGATGTTTCCCCGAACACTACAATCTTAACCTGTTCAAGCCTAGGGTTAAGCGTTATCTTCCCTACATATCCGCATCTACCAGCTTCTCTCACGAACCACGGCTCTGTGAAATAGACTCTCAAGTAGGTGTTTCCCCGAACACTACAATCTTAACCTGTTCAAGCCTAGGGTTAACCGTTATCTTCCCTACATATCCGCATCTACCAGCTTCTTCTCACGAACCACGGCTCTGTGAAATAGACTCTCAAGTAGATGTTTCCCCGAACACTACAATCTTAACCTGTTCAAGCCTAGGGTTAACCGTTATCTTCCCTACATATCCGCATCTACCAGCTTCTTCTCTCGAACCAAGGCTCTGTGAAATAGACTCTCAAGTAGATGTTTCCCCGAACACTACAATCTTAACCTGTTCAAGCCTAGGGTTAAGCGTTATCTTCCCTACATATCCGCATCTACCAGCTTCTTCTCACGAACCACGGCTCTGTGAAATAGACTCTCAAGTAGGTGTTTCCCCGAACACTACAATCTTAACCTGTTCAAGCCTAGGGTTAACCGTTATCTTCCCTACATATCCGCATCTACCAGCTTCTTCTCACGAACCACGGCTCTGTGAAATAGACTCTCAAGTAGATGTTTCCCCGAACACTACAATCTTAACCTGTTCAAGCCTAGGGTTAACCGTTATCTTCCCTACATATCCGCATCTACCAGCTTCTTCTCTCGAACCAAGGCTCTGTGAAATAGACTCTCAAGTAGATGTTTCCCCGAACACTACAATCTTAACCTGTTCAAGCCTAGGGTTAAGCGTTATCTTCCCTACATATCCGCATCTACCAGCTTCTTCTCACGAACCACGGCTCTGTGAAATAGACTCTCAAGTAGGTGTTTCCCCGAACACTACAATCTTAACCTGTTCAAGCCTAGGGTTAACCGTTATCTTCCCTACATATCCGCATCTACCAGCTTCTTCTCACGAACCACGGCTCTGTGAAATAGACTCTCAAGTAGATGTTTCCCCGAACACTACAATCTTAACCTGTTCAAGCCTAGGGTTAACCGTTATCTTCCCTACATATCCGCATCTACCAGCTTCTTCTCTCGAACCAAGGCTCTGTGAAATAGACTCTCAAGTAGATGTTTCCCCGAACACTACAATCTTAACCTGTTCAAGCCTAGGGTTAAGCGTTATCTTCCCTACATATCCGCATCTACCAGCTTCTTCTCACGAACCACGGCTCTGTGAAATAGACTCTCAAGTAGATGTTTCCCCGAACACTACAATCTTAACCTGTTCAAGCCTAGGGTTAACCGTTATCTTCCCTACATATCCGCATCTACCAGCTTCTTCTCACGAACCACGGCTCTGTGAAATAGACTCTCAAGTAGATGTTTCCCCGAACACTACAATCTTAACCTGTTCAAGCCTAGGGTTAAGCGTTATCTTCCCTACATATCCGCATCTACCAGCTTCTTCTCACGAACCACGGCTCTGTGAAATAGACTCTCAAGTAGATGTTTCCCCGAACACTACAATCTTAACCTGTTCAAGCCTAGGGTTAACCGTTATCTTCCCTACATATCCGCATCTACCAGCTTCTTCTCTCGAACCAAGGCTCTGTGAAATAGACTCTCAAGTAGATGTTTCCCCGAACACTACAATCTTAACCTGTTCAAGCCTAGGGTTAAGCGTTATCTTCCCTACATATCCGCATCTACCAGCTTCTTCTCACGAACCACGGCTCTGTGAAATAGACTCTCAAGTAGATGTTTCCCCGAACACTACAATCTTAACCTGTTCAAGCCTAGGGTTAACCGTTATCTTCCCTACATATCCGCATCTACCAGCTTCTTCTCACGAACCACGGCTCTGTGAAATAGACTCTCAAGTAGATGTTTCCCCGAACACTACAATCTTAACCTGTTCAAGCCTAGGGTTAAGCGTTATCTTCCCTACATATCCGCATCTACCAGCTTCTTCTCACGAACCACGGCTCTGTGAAATAGACTCTCAAGTAGATGTTTCCCCGAACACTACAATCTTAACCTGTTCAAGCCTAAGGTTAACCGTTATCTTCCCTACATATCCGCATCTACCAGCTTCTTCTCACGAACCACGGCTCTGTGAAATAGACTCTCAAGTAGATGTTTCCCCGAACACTACAATCTTAACCTGTTCAAGCCTAGGGTTAACCGTTATCTTCCCTACATATCCGCATCTACCAGCTTCTTCTCTCGAACCAAGGCTCTGTGAAATAGACTCTCAAGTAGATGTTTCCCCGAACACTACAATCTTAACCTGTTCAAGCCTAGGGTTAAGCGTTATCTTCCCTACATATCCGCATCTACCAGCTTCTTCTCACGAACCACGGCTCTGTGAAATAGACTCTCAAGTAGATGTTTCCCCGAACACTACAATCTTAACCTGTTCAAGCCTAGGGTTAACCGTTATCTTCCCTACATATCCGCATCTACCAGCTTCTTCTCACGAACCACGGCTCTGTGAAATAGACTCTCAAGTAGATGTTTCCCCGAACACTACAATCTTAACCTGTTCAAGCCTAGGGTTAACCGTTATCTTCCCTACATATCCGCATCTACCAGCTTCTTCTCACGAACCACGGCTCTGTGAAATAGACTCTCAAGTAGATGTTTCCCCGAACACTACAATCTTAACCTGTTCAAGCCTAGGGTTAAGCGTTATCTTCCCTACATATCCGCATCTACCAGCTTCTTCTCACGAACCACGGCTCTGTGAAATAGACTCTCAAGTAGATGTTTCCCCGAACACTACAATCTTAACCTGTTCAAGCCTAGGGTTAACCGTTATCTTCCCTACATATCCGCATCTACCAGCTTCTTCTCACGAACCACGGCTCTGTGAAATAGACTCTCAAGTAGATGTTTCCCCGAACACTACAATCTTAACCTGTTCAAGCCTAGGGTTAACCGTTATCTTCCCTACATATCCGCATCTACCAGCTTCTTCTCACGAACCACGGCTCTGTGAAATAGACTCTCAAGTAGATGTTTCCCCGAACACTACAATCTTAACCTGTTCAAGCCTAGGGTTAACCGTTATCTTCCCTACATATCCGCATCTACCAGCTTCTTCTCACGAACCACGGCTCTGTGAAATAGACTCTCAAGTAGATGTTTCCCCGAACACTACAATCTTAACCTGTTCAAGCCTAGGGTTAACCGTTATCTTCCCTACATATCCGCATCTACCAGCTTCTTCTCTCGAACCAAGGCTCTGTGAAATAGACTCTCAAGTAGATGTTTCCCCGAACACTACAATCTTAACCTATTCAAGCCTAGGGTTAACCATTATCTTCCCTACATATCCGCATCTACCAGCTTCTTCTCACGAACCACGGCACTGTGAAATAGACTCTCAAGTAGATGTTTCCCCGAACACTACAATCTTAACCTGTTCAAGCCTAGGGTTAACCGTTATCTTCCCTACATATCCGCATCTACCAGCTACTTCTCACGAACCACGGCTCTGTTTAAATAGACTCTCAACTAGATGTTTCCCCGAACACTACAATCTTAACCTATTCAAGCCTAGGGTTAACCATTATCTTCCCTACATATCCGCATCTACCAGCTTCTTCTCACGAACCACGGCTCTGTGAAATAGACTCTCAAGTAGATGTTTCCCCGAACACTACAATCTTAACCTGTTCAAGCCTGGGGTTAACCGTTATCTTCCCTACATATCCGCATCTACCAGCTTCTTCTCACGAACCACGGCTCTGTGAAATAGACTCTCAAGTAGATGTTTCCCCGAACACTACAATCTTAACCTGTTCAAGCCTAGGGTTAACCGTTATCTTCCCTACATATCCGCATCTACCAGCTTCTTCTCACGAACCACGGCTCTGTGAAATAGACTCTCAAGTAGATGTTTCCCCGAACACTACAATCTTAACCTGTTCAAATCTAGGGTTAACCGTTATCTTCCCTACATATCCGCATCTACCAGCTTCTTCTCATGAACCACGGCTCTGTGAAATAGACTCTCAAGTAGATGTTTCCCCGAACACTACAATCTTAACCTGTTCAAATCTAGGGTTAACCGTTATCTTCCCTACATATCCGCATCTACCAGCTTCTTCTCACGAACCACGGCTCTGTGAAATAGACTCTCAAGTAGATGTTTCCCCGAACACTACAATCTTAACCTGTCCAAGCCTAGGGTTAACCGTTATCTTCCCTACATATCCGCATCTACCAGCTTCTTCTCACGAACCACGGCTCTGTGAAATAGACTCTCAAGTAGATGTTTCCCCGAACACTACAATCTTAACCTGTTCAAGCCTAGGGTTAACCGTTATCTTCCCTACATATCCGCATCTACCAGCTTCTTCTCACGAAACACGGCTCTGTGAAATAGACTCTCAAGTAGATGTTTCCCCGAACACTACAATCTTAACCTGTTCAAGCCTAGGGTTAACCGTTATCTTCCCTACATATCCGCATCTACCACCTTCTTCTCACGAACCACAGCTCTGTGAAATAGACTCTCAAGTAGATGTTTCCCCGAACACTACAATCTTAACCTGTTCAAGTCTAGGGTTAACCGTTATCTTCCCTACATATCCGCATCTACCAGCTTCTTCCCCGAACCACGGCTCTGTGAAATAGACTCTCAAGTAGATGTTTCCCCGAACACTACAATCTTAACCTGTCCAAGCCTAGGGTTAACCGTTATCTTCCCTACATATCCGCATCTACCAGCTTCTTCTCACGAACCACGGCTCTGTGAAATAGACTCTCAAGTAGATGTTTCCCCGAACACTTCAATCTTAACCTGTTCAAGCCTAGGGTTAACCGTTATCTTCCCTACATATCCGCATCTACCACCTTCTTCTCACGAATCACGGCTCTGTGAAATAGTCTCTCAAGTAGATGTTTCCCCGAACACTACAATCTTAACCTGTTCAAATCTAGGGTTAACCGTTATCTTCCCTACATATCCGCATCTACCAGCTTCTTCTCCCGAACCACGGCTCTGTGAAATAGACTCTCAAGTAGATGTTTCCCCGAACACTACAATCTTAACCTGTCCAAGCCTAGGGTTAAGCGTTATCTTCCCTACATATCCGCATCTACCAGCTTCTTCTCACGAACCACGGCTCTGTGAAATAGACTCTCAAGTAGATGTTTCCCCGTACACTACAATCTTAACCTGTTCAAGTCTAGGGTTAACCGTTATCTTCCCTACATATCCGCATCTACCAGCTTCTTCTCACGAACCACGGCTCTCTGAAATAGACTCTCAAGTAGATGTTTCACCGAACACTACAATCTTAACCTGTTCAAGTCTAGGGTTAACCGTTATCTTCCCTACATATCCGCATCTACCAGCTTCTTCTCACGAACCACGGCTCTGTGAAATAGACTCTCAAGTAGATGTTTCACCGAACACTACAATCTTAACCTGTTCAAGTCTAGGGTTAACCGTTATCTTCCCTACATATCCGCATCTACCAGCTTCTTCTCACGAACCACGGCTCTGTGAAATAGACTCTCAAGTAGATGTTTCCCCGAACACTACAATCTTAACCTGTTCAAGCCTAGGGTTAACCGTTATCTTCCCTACATATCCGCATCTACCAGCTTCTTCTCACGAACCACGGCTCTGTGAAATAGACTCTCAAGTAGATGTTTCCCCGTACACTATAATCTTAACCTGTTCAAGTCTAGGGTTAACCGTTATCTTCCCTACATATCCGCATCTACCAGCTTCTTCTCACGAACCACGGCTCTGTGAAATAGACTCTCAAGTAGATGTTTCACCGAACACTACAATCTTAACCTGTTCAAGTCTAGGGTTAACCGTTATCTTCACCACATGTACATATCGACCAACTTCTTCCCTCGATTCAATGCTCTGAGGAACCGACTCACAGATAATCTTAACTTGTTGAAGTCTAAAGTTAACCGCTGTCTTCCCTTCTATTCGTTTAAACAACTCTTTGACTAACTGACTATTCGAGTGACACCGTGCCTTGAACTCTACTGTAAAAAAAAAACAAAAAAAAAACACAGTATTTTATCTTTCTCTTTTTTATATCTCTCCTCATCAATTGTCTTTTCACTCTCTCCTAAATGTATGTCTCTTTTCTCTCACTTTTATGTCCCCCTCCCAAATATCCTCAGTGTTTTTTTTTTACTTCCTCCTCCCCTCACTCTTAAATAATCTCGCCCTTCTCTTAGTTTTCCCTCTTTTTTTTATCATTCGTACTCCGTCCGTTGTCTCAATTTTTTCTTTTCATCGATATCTTTCTATCAATTTCTCTTCTTTTCTGTTTTGTTCCCTTCTTTTTTTGTCCTTTGTTTTAAGAAGGCTATCGCAGACGTGTGAGCTATTCAGTTTCTGTGTGGAATGTGTTCGGAATTCATCGGGATTTTTCGGAATTTGCCGTAAAATGTCGAACGCCCAAGAAGCAACGCTTTTCGAGTATTTTTCGTTTCAGATGTCTCCACGGAACATCTGCGTTTGAGCCAAATGCTGACATTATTCTGTAGTAATGAAATCCCGGGTTTATGGAAAATTGATTCAAACAATCGTTCGATGGGTGGTTGGGGCATAAATACACGTGCGTGTTTCTTGGGTGTCTGTGGCTGTTCAGGGTAACAGGATAGGGTGGAATGATGAAAAAAAAAAAATTCAATCTTAAATGCCGGGGTTGTTAATATTCGTGTCGGAAAACATCTGTTTTAACTTCTGTCAAATATTTCTTCATTTTTTTTGTTTTTTTTTTCAAAAAAAAAAATTGTTTTTGCTTTTTAAATAAAAATAAAATAAAACAAAAGGAAAAACACCCTCCGCCAAAAACAAAGCCAGTTCCCCCAACACACCCCTTGAAAAAAAAAAAGACATAGTTATATATAGAAAAATTTTCCCAGAGGTTTTAAGACAGATAGCCGTCAAGGTTGGCAATGGAGGTAGAAGCATTTAAAACTTTAGTAAATAAATACAAATTCGAATGACTTTTATCCTTCCACTTGACGTTTCGCTGAGATACAAAATCCGCTGATCGGGATACGATCGATCGCATGGATTCAATAACATACACCACATTTATAATCTCATCATCACCATCGCCATCATCAGAATCATCTTCACCATCATAACCATCATCATCAGAATAGTCATCACCATCATCATCATCATGGCCACCGCCATCATCATCATCATCATTACTATCACCATCATTGACATCATCAACATCATAATCATCATCACGATCAACATCATCACCATTGTCACCATCACTATCATCATCATCATCATCATCACCACCATCGTTGTAATCATCATCATTACCACCATCATTATCGTCGCCATCATCGCCATCATCATCATCATCACCTTCATCATCATGACTACTGTCATCATCATAACCATCATCACCATCATCATCACGGACATCGCAATCATCATCAGCATCATCATCACAATCGACATTATCATCACCATCATCGTCATCATCATCATTACCATCATCATCATAATCATCAAACTCATCATGCCATCATCATCATGACCATCGTCACCATCACTATCATCATCATCATCATCATCATCATCATCATCATCATCATCATCATCATCATCATCATCATCACCACAAACGTTGTGATCATCATCATCATCACCACCGTCATCATCATCGCCATCATCATCACCTTCATCATCACCATCATCATCATCAGCATCGCAATCATCATCATCATCATCATCATAATCCTCAACTTCATCATCACCATTATCATCATTATGACCATCATCATCATCATCATCATCATCTGTACCATGGCCTGAGCTGGTCGTAGGGTCACTTCGCAGCTAAGAACCTGATCAGCTCCCCACATATACCCCGGATGTTCGTTTGTGGCTGAGTGTCCGCAAATGATCTTCCAGCACACACATTGATGCTGTCTGGCCATTTTTTTTGTAATCACAGATTATTTATTTGAGGCATCTCAGTTGTGAAAAAGACCTGGGCCTCAAAGGCCAAACAATGGAGCTTCCACCGTCACCGATCGGGCCAAGAGATTTCCCCAATCGTGATGAAACGGATCTTCCCTCGGGGAGACCCAACGCTTTGAGCGCCTATTGGGACTTAATTAGGACTCAACCCAGACCTCAAGTGGAACTCGTACATACGATCCATCGCTACAGATGATGGGGGAAATGGTCGGTTCCCCGCACCGCCCCAGTAAGTACCCGACTCCTCCGGTTATCGTCTACCTTTACAAGAGCCAACTCAGGCCGAAAATAGAGTACTGCAACCATATATGGACGGGGGACGCCCTATCTGCACTTTCACGCGCTTGAGAATGTCCAAAAGTGTCTCTGCGTCCTTGCAGGCGACGAATTAGATTCTACCCTGCAACCCCTTTCTCACAAGCTCCCTAGATATTGAGTCACTGGAAGAGTCTTCTCAGTTATAAAGTCCTTCCGAACGGTTAGGTCTCCGAAGTTAATTGTTAATTCTCCGAATCCCAGAACAGCAACGCGGGCGTCCATCAAGGTTCGCTTCTCGGTCAACCCTCTACTCCCCACTCTGCATAAATGACCTGCCTCCGATTATTTTTGAATATCTATGTAGATGATACAACGGTATACAGGTGCAACTCCCAAACCCTTGATATCCCGAGCGTGGCATCCTATATTTCCTCTGATTTAATTGTAGCTGCTCAGTGGTGGAAGAACTGGCTGATCTCATTCAGTGCCTCAAAGACCAAACTGATGAACTTCCACCATCACCGATCGGGCCGAGTAATTTCCACGATAGTGATGAACAGATGTTCTCGCAAGGAGACCCCATGACTTGACCGCTTATTGGGACTTAATTGGGACTCAACCCAGATCACAAGTGAAATTCGTTCATAGAGTAGGACCTGGGGACACATGCATTAGTACGGAATGATCTAGACGAATGGCCATTTAGGATAACTCTCATTTCACGATTTGACTGGAAAGACTGGATCAGTTTTAAAAAATGTTTATTTAATTATGACTTTCTATAAAATAAGTTTTTATGCAATTAATATTTTTTATACAGTATATTTTATATATTTAAAAAAAATATTTTTATACACTATATATTATGTTTTTATGCAATGTATTTTATATATATATTTTTAATGGCTTTCTATAAAAATATAGATATATACAGTATATATTATGTTTTTATGCAATGTATTTTTTATATATATATATATTTTTAAATGTCTTTCTATAAAAATGTTTTATACAGTATATATATTACGTTTTTATACAATATTTTTATAAATATTTTTTAAATGACTTTCGACATAAAAGGTTTTCTACAATATATATAATGGTTTTCTACAATATTTTTATAAATATTTTTTAAATGACTTTCGACATAAAAGGTTTTCTACAATATATATAATGGTTTTCTACAATATTTTTATAAATATTTTTTAAATGACTTTCGACATAAAAGGTTTTCTACAATATATATAATGGTTTTCTACAATATTTTTATAAATATTTTTTAAATGACTTTCGACATAAAAGGTTTTCTACAATATATATAATGGTTTTCTACAATATTTTTATAAATATTTTTTAAATGACTTTCGACATAAAAGGTTTTCTACAATATATATAATGGTTTTCTACAATATTTTTATAAATATTTTTTAAATGACTTTCGACATAAAAGGTTTTCTACAATATATATAATGGTTTCTCTACAATATTTTTATAAATATTTTTTAAATGACTTTCGACATAAAAGGTTTTCTACAATATATATAATGGTTTTCTACAATATTTTTATAAATATTTTTTAAATGACTTTCGACATAAAAGGTTTTCTACAATATATATAATGGTTTTCTACAATATTTTTATAAATATTTTTAAAATGACTTTCGACATAAAAGGTTTTCTACAATATATATAATGGTTTTCTACAATATATTTTATAAATATTTTTAAATGCTTTTCTACAAATATGTTTTTATACAATTAACATTTCTATACAATATATTTTATATATTTTTAAATGACTTCCATATATGCATAATAAATAGCTTTCTATAAAAAAAATGCTTTGTACAAAATATATTATACATATACATATTTAAATACATTCCTATAAAAAATGTTTTTTGTATACAATATATATTATGTTTTATACATTATATTTTATAAATATTTTTAAATGCTTTTCTATAAAAATATTTGTATACAATATATATATTGTTTTTATACAATACATGTATTATTTATATATATTGTATAAAATATAATATATATTATATAAAAACTTAATTATAGAATGACATTTAAATATCTATATCTATCTATCTATATATATATATATATATATATATATATATATATATATATATATATATATATATATATATTATAATATTTAAAAAAAAAATATGTTCCTTCGCTACATAAGAGTTTCAAAAGCGAGAGCCGAGACCCTCAATATAATTTTTGAAATTAAGTTGAATTAAGGTGGCTGGTCTCGCTTCCTCGTCAAGCGAGAATTTGGCAATAAGCTATCTTGTGGTTTGCGCGTGTTTATAAGTATGGTCGCTTGCAACATTAGTTACTATGGAAACGGCTAGGGTCGGCTATGTTGGTTAGGTGGTCTAGGATGTAAGAATTAATTTTTATCTACAGACCAGTCCCCTTCGAAAGGTTTATGTCAGGTTATGTTGGGGTCCCTATTTCAAGTCTGATAGTAGCGGTCGCTGTTTAGTTGGTCAAAAAAGGCATCTTTTGTCCTTGCGGCAGGTCGTTAAGTGTCGAGAGGATTCTGTTTCATTATTATCTGTCTATTAATCTCTTTATTTATTTGTGTAAATAAATGGATGGAACGCTGTCTGTTTAAAAATAAAAGCAAAAATACTAAGGAACTCCGGATTATTTACCTAACGTGTTCTTTCCTATTTTTTTGCATACCTGCACATATATACATATATATATATATATATATATATATATATATATATATATATATATATATATATATATGCATATACATTTCAATGCCTTCCTATAAAAGATTTTATACAATATATATTATGTTTTTATACAATATATTTCATACATTTTTTAAATGTTTTCCCTTAAGTGTCAAATTATTTAATACATAAATTTCAAAGTATTTTGTCAGGTTATAACTTTTTGGGAATCGGCCATATTTAAAAGTTAATTAAAAACAATAATTAACATATTTCTTTCTTTTTTTTTTACAGTAGTGTTCAACCTGTACAAGGCCCTGGAGCCACTCGAGGTAGAGGTTTACAGACTAACAGACGCAGTCTGCGGATATGTTCGAGAGATAACTGATAACCCTAGACTTGAACAGGTTAAGATTGTAGTGATCGGGGAAGCAGCATCTTGGGAGTCGGCTCCATAAGGCAGCGGTTCGTGGGAAGAATCTGTTTGAGCGGAACTTACATCTCACCAGGGGGTTGGGGATATGAAGGGAATGAGGGTGATTCGCTACAATGGGCGTGGCATGGCGTGTCTTAGCCGGAAAGCTGGTGGAACTAAGGAGTATCGTACATCTGGACACTCACGGAGGAAATGGCGTTAGAGCAGCGAGAGGTTTGCGACGTTTCGCTTGTGAGAAAGGGGTTTCAGGGTGGAAAATAATTCGTCCATTCTTAGAATATTGCTACCATATAAGGTCAGGTGTCCCTGCTATTATATCTTGAGCTCCTTGATAAGATCCAAAGACGAATCTGCAATATTATTGGTTCTAATCTGCCAGCTCGTCTTCAGTTACTTTCCCATTCAATTTAACATATAAACTATAAATTCTTCATTTAAATTATAAATTTCACATTTAAATAATTAATTCCACGTTAAAATTATAAACCACACATTCAAATTATAAATCCCACATTTAAATTATAAATCCCACAATTAAATTATAAATCCCATATTTAAGTTATAAATTCCACATTCAAATTATAAATTCCACATTAAAATTATAAATTCCTCATTTAAATTATAAATTTCACATTCAAATTATAAATTCCGCATTTAAATTATAAATTCCACGTTGAAATTATAAATTCCACATTTAAATTATAAATTCCACATTTAAGTTATAAATTCCACATTCAAATTATAAATTCCACATTTAAATTGTAAATCCCACATTTAAATTATAAATCCCTCATTCAAATTATAAATTCGACATTTAAATTTTAATTTCCACATTCAAGTTATAAATTTCACATTTAAATTATAAATTCAACTTTTGACTTATAAATTACAAAAATTAAATTGTATATTTGTCATTTGAATAACAAATTCTGCATTTAAATTATAAACTCCATATTAAATAATATGTATCACATTTAAATTATAAATTCCAACTTTAAATAATAAATGTTGCATTTAAATTATAAATTCCACATTTAAATTATAAATCTCTCACTCCCTTTACATATGTATATTTCCCCCCTTTTGTACGCGACTATAACGGAATAGTCCGTTATTTAGGGATATTGGCAGTGCGTAACGCTTGTGCAAACAAAGGGTGGTACCAGCAAAATTATAATAGGTTAGGAGTAGGAATAGTACAGCGATTTCCACTCACTCTTTCTACTCATTAATATTTGTTGCTTAGATCTTATTTTAAAAAAATTAAAAAAACGATTCTCTTAGCGCTAGAGCGAAGGAAGTTCCCTTGTTACTCTCTTTCTCTCCATCTCTCCCCGCCTCCATATTACCCTGGTTCGTTCGAATTATTCAAAATCCACTTAAAATAGTTACCCAAATGTTTCGGTCTGATAAATTTGACATTAGAAAAGCCTTATTTATTAGTTGTCACCGCCTTTTTCTTTTTGTTTGTTAGATACATATGCAGTTTGTATCTCCTGTTTGAGTTTGGCAAGAAATCTTTAAAAAAAAAAATCCGGAAACTTTACAATCAGATGGAAAACATCAGGAGATAAATTCTTACTTCGCTAGGGTCCCCCCAGTGACCCCCCCACTTACACAAACACACATAATTTCGTTTCTCAACGCCAGACGTCCTGTGTATAACGACAAACTGCATCTGGCAGCATGACCTCTGATCAGGAGGTTTTGACGAGCGTGGAACCACCTCTTAATTACTGAACCAGGGTGCTACAACCTAACTGGGTCCTAGTTAACACCGAGACTGTTGTAAAAACACTATGAAAGTTTAAAAATAGTTTTTTTTATAATAAATATACCAGTAATACATTTTTGAAAAAAAAATATTACTAGCAATAAAAAAATTAAATATCCATTGAGATTGATATACCGTAAAACAAAATAAATTAAACCTAATATACAAAGTGATTTCTTACAAAGAATACATATTCTATTCATACGAACCTATCCTATAAATCTTGTTGGCATTAAATAACCCATCGAGGTGCTGATATGCCATAAAACCAAATAAACCAAACCTAATCTACAAATTGATTTATTCCAGAGAATACATATTCTATTCATACGAACCTATCCTAAAAATCTTGTCAGCATTAAATAACCCATTGAGGTTGATATGCCGTAAAACAAAATAAATGAAACCTCATCTACGAACTGATTTCTTACAAAGAATACATATTCTATTCATACGAACCGATCCTAAAAATCTTGTCGGCAGTAAATAACCCATTGATGTCTTGATATGCCGTAAAACAAAATAAACAAAACTTGATCAACAAACTGATTTCTTACAAAGAATACATATTCTGTTCATATGAACCTATCCTAAAAATATTGTCGGCATTAAATGACCCATTTAGGTTCATATGCCGTAAAACAAAATTAACCAAACCTGATATACAAACTGATTTCTTGCAAAGAATAAATATTCTATTCATACGAACCTATCCTAAAAATCTTGTCGGCATTAAATAACCCATTGAGGTGTTGATGTGTCGTAAAACAAAATAAACCAAACCAAACACGGAGAGTGCTGGACTCGGCTGAAAAGTCCCTAGGCTGACGAAGATATAAATGTCGGCCAGGTATTTATTCTGGCAGACTTGCATGTCTGCCAACTGGTGTGTCTCCGTATATTCATATCTTGGGTAGCCTATGGACTTTCCAGCCGATGCTAGTAATATCACTCTCCCTTATATGCCAGGGAATGCTGGACAATTTCCTCACAGATGATGACGAGACTCGAGGCAGCAGAAATATAGTTCTACAGGCGGATGCTGAGAATATCATAGACCGAGCATGTGATTAAGAAGGAAGAAGGAAAATGGCGGGCGGGGCGAAGAACTATTCTTAAAATCAGAAAAAGGCGGTTGAAATTTCTGGGACACTTTATGAAGAAAAAGGGTTTGGTTTGGTTATTTTTAAAAAATATCATTTCACTTCAAAGCAATAAAGCCACTTCGATGCAAGGGTGTTACTGACCGTGAGAGAATATGAGAAGAAAAAAAAACCTTATTAATGAGAGAGAACAATAAAAGAAGACGAAAGAAGAAACTTAGCATAGAACTTACGGTTACATCTAGCCATTTCAACTGTAAAATGATGAGACCTTGTCGCCAATCTAGTACTGCATTTAAATTTTTGAAGATCAAAGTTGACTGGAAAGCAAGAACCCGGAAGAGAGTTCCACAAGCGAGAAGTGTGAGAGAAGAAACTGTTAGCATAGAACTTACGGTAACATGAAGCCATTTCGACTGAATAAAAGAAAAACGCTATTAAGGAGCGAGAACAATAAAAGAAGAGAATTTCAAAGGACAAAGGATGAAGATCGATATTGCGTTTATCTTTTGGAAGATCAAAGTTGACTGGAAAGCAAGAAGCCGGAAGAGAGTTCCACAAGCGAGAAGTACGGGAGAAGAAAGTGTTAGCATAGAGCTTACGGTTACATCTCGTCATTTCGACTGAATAAAAGAAGAAAAAAAAACTATTAAGGAGCGAGGACAATAAAAGAACAGAATTTCAGGGGACAAAGTATAAAGCTTGACATTGAATCTTAATCTTCGAAGATCAAAGTTGAATGAAGAGGAAGAAACCAGAAGAGAGTCCCACAAGTCAGAATGGAGAAAGAAGAAACGATTAACATAGAACTTACGGTTGCATTACAACTGTAAAATCTCGAGACCTTGCCGCCTAACACCAGTTTTTTTTCCTTATTTCATCCTCCTCTTTCTTCTTCTTCTTCTTCTTCTTCTTCTTCTTCTTCTTCTTCTTCTTCTTCTTCTTCTTCTTCTTCTTCTTCTTCTTTGTTATCGTTTCTAATTCCATTTTACCTTTTTTGTCTTTTATCGTTTTCTTTTTCCTTTTTTCCTCTGTATTTGTTATTTCTTTCTTTCTTCTATATTTACCTCGTTCTTATTTTTCTTCTTCTTCTTCTTCTTCTTCTTCTTCTTTCTTTCTTTCTTTCTTTGTTATCGTTTCTAATTTCATTTTACCGTCTTGTCTCTTATCGTTTTCCTTTACCCATTTTCTTCTGTATTTAATTTCTTCTTCTTCTTTTTCTTTTTCTTTTTCTTCTTCTTCTTCTTCTTCTTCTTCTTCTTCTTCTTCTTCTTCTTCTTTCTTTGTTGCTTCTATATTTCCCTTCTTCTCCTTCTTCTTCTTCTTCTTCTTCTTCTTCTTCTTCTTCTTTCTTTGTTGCTTCTATATTTCCCTTCTTCTTCTTCTTCTCCTTCTTCTTCTACTTCTTCTTTTTCTTCTTCTTCTTTCTTTGTTTCTTCTATATTTCCCTTCATCTTCTTTATTCTTCTTCTTCTTCTTCTTCTTCTTCTTCTTCTTCTTCTTCTTCTTCTTCTTCTTCTTGTACTCCTTCATTTTCTTGTCTTTTTCTTTTTCATGCCCCTTTTCCTCCTTGTTCTAATTCTCTTTCCTCTTCACTTCTGCTTTTTCCTTCTCGCTCTTCTTGCGTCTGTTACTGCACCTAATACCCCGTCCACTATCAATCTACCTTTCATTTGCTTCTCTCTCTCTCTCTCTCTCATCTGACCCACCTCGAAAAGCGTACCCAGTAGCTTCTCCCTCTTTAGAACGGTTATCTCTCTGCTATTTTTCAGCCGATCTGTCTGTCCGTTTGTATGTATGTATGTATGTATGTATGTATGTATGTATGTATGTATGTATGTATGTGTGTGTTCACAAGGTTAGCTTGTCACAAAATGCTACAAAGGTGTCAGTTCGTTTGTGGACTCTGTTAGGTACAGAGTCCCTATCAAACCAACCTAATGAGCGTACCTTTCATAAAAACCAAACAAATAAACCCCCCACCAAACAAAAAAAGAAAAGAAAAGAAAACGAGAGTAAAAGTGGCAAACATACAAGTCAAGATAGAAATAATCGGAAGACCGACTTTTACAGATCGAAAAAAGATAAAATCCGTGTCGACAATGAAAGGCAAGGTGAGGCAGTGCCTTTTCTTTTCCTTTTTTTTTAAACAATGGCACCGTTTTTCAACAAGTGCCCTGTTTTTTGCTATTCAGTGACCCGCCGACGACAAGCAGCTCCTTTGTTTAAAAAAATAAACCCCAAACACAAAACAGACGGCCAAAGGAATAACGTTGAAACAAAAATAAAATGTCGTTGATATGAAGACATCTACATTGTATGTTAAACTCGGGTTCTAACCCCGGAGTCTTCAAATATTGATAAGCTGGCATGGAGAATAAGGGGCATTGAATTTAAGCAACCTGTCTAAATACAGGTGTACTGGTTCGAGAAAATAAATTAGTGCAAACATTTTCTATGGCTTTTAAATGTGGAGGTTTGAAATAAATATATATATATATATATATATATATATATATATATATATATATATATATATATATATATATATATATATTTCAAACCTCGACATTTAAAAATTAATTTCGGTTGAGCTCTCTGGTTAGAGGTGTGAATTTGTAAACAGTGATTATTTAACCTAATATTGCACGACTCTTTGGCAGAATTGAGTCACTGTCAGTCACTGTGTGTTTACCTAATTCTAAAAATAAACACGCTAAAATTCACCTTCATCCCTGGCGTGCGCCGACGGCTTAGTGGGAGAAGTTCCGACTGACGCAAATTCAGTCGGGTTTCGATCCTAGCTTGAGGGCACCGGACATCTAACCACACTGATGACCTGTGAAACAGCGAAACAGTCTGTATGTGGATGATATATATATATATATATATATATATATATATATATATATATATATATATATATATATATATATATATATATATATATATCATAATTAAGTAATTCAGCGAGTTTTAGAAGAAACCTCAACAGAATGCACTGGACGGCCGTTTCGTCCTATATATATTTGATTTTTTATATATAAAATTAATATATATATATATTATATATATATATATGATTTTTTATATATAAAATTAATATATATATATTTGATTTTATATATAGATATGTATATGTGTGTTCATCTGTGTGTATGCGTGTGTCTATATGTGAATATATATATATGTGAATGTGTATATATATATATATATATATATATATGTGTATATATATACATATATATATATTTGAATTTTGATATATAAAATTAATATATATATATATTTGATATATATATATATTGGATTTTTATATATAGATATATATATATGTGCGTTCATGTGTGTGTATGTGTGTATATGTGAATATATATATATGTGTATGTGTATATATATATGTGTGTGTATATATATATATATATTTGCTTTTTGATATATAAAATTAATATATATATATATTATATATATATATATATATTTGATTTTTATATATAGATATGTATATGTGCGTTCATGTGTGTGTATGTATGTGTGTATATGTGAATATATATATATGTGTATGTGTATATATGTGCGTATATATGTATATATATGATATATGGATGTATGTATATGTAATGCCCCACAAAATTGTGTAAATTTCATTTCATTTTTCGTTTCAACCTTTGGAAGTAAAGGCTGTGGTGAAATAATTTATTATACCTTAGCTCTCCCCATACGGATTACCTAGTTTTTTGTAAACTAACTAACTATATATATATATATATATATATATATATATATATATATATATATCCTGGCTTGAGGCATTCGGAAGTCTAGTCACACTGAGGAGCTGCGATACAGCGAAACAGTACTGTCTGTGAATGACATATATATATATATATATATATATATATATATATATATATATATATATATATATATATATATATGAGGTCTCTGTAATGTGTATATGTGCACACGAGTGTGTATGTATATATTTACGCATCGGTACGTACCGGGTGTAACATCAAAATTACCCCCCAATGTAACAGCATAATTGTCCATCCCACAAAATGTTTAATATGTAAAGAAAAAACACTAAACTAATTGAGTTTCTCTTTTGTCAGATTTTCAGGTAAGGCGTGTAGCCATCTTGACACCATTTTTCGTAAGAATCACTGAAAACCCTGTTCAGTGATTCACACCAAACAGAGAGCAGGTTGAAATTGTTTTGTGTTAGACACCACTGTCTACCCAACTGAGCAATGGTGGAAGGAAAATCATTCAGACCTTTAGCAATGTTACCGACATTCATACTCTGGCTTCCATCTTGAATAATTTAAAAAAAGAGAGAACAGTGGAGAGGAAAATTGGATCAGGATGTCACAACAGGAAGAGGGATCATCATTTCAACTTAGAGCTAAAGAGATCAATTAGAAAAGATCCAACTCAATCCATAAGACGTTTGGCACGTGAGAGAGGAGATTCACCTATGACAGTCCAAAGAGCAGTGAAAAAGGACTTTAAAATGAAATTGTACATGAAACCTATGAGACAGCTTGTTATACCAGGACAGAATATTAGGAGGTTAGAGAGGACGAAGATCATCTTGAGTAGGTTGGAAAATAATCCTGAAATTATATACATATATTTGAACTTTATTTCGATTCTTCATGAGCTTCCGATCCTTAGCTATGATTAATTAATGATGAACGTGTCATTGCCATCTGTGATCGATTTCATCACGATTCTTCTGTTAAGCTTGGAGAGTAATTATACATTCTTATTGCTCAAAGTAGAGTCCACTAGTGTTATAAAAACCTTGGAGAATTCCAGAAAAATAACTTTAATCATATCTAAGATACAACGGTTCAGAGCTTAATGTAACAATTGAATAATTTTGGTGTTACACGATTTGGACAATTTTGCTGATAGACCCAGTATCTCTG
The DNA here is from genome assembly GCA_964036315.1 of Acanthosepion esculentum. NCBI lineage: Eukaryota > Metazoa > Mollusca > Cephalopoda > Sepiida > Sepiidae > Acanthosepion > Acanthosepion esculentum. Next base: position 27,055,663 of record OZ038519.1, read on the forward strand.
ACAAAAAAAGTAAGTACTTACTGGGTGTAACAGTAAAATTGTCCAAATCGGGTAACAGCATGGGATAATTGTCCATCCCACAAAATGTTTTATATTAAAAAAAAAACAATAAGCTGAAGGTTTTTAGCCATCTTGACACCATTTTTTATAAGAATAACTGAAAAACCCTTAGCGTAATTCAGCTAGTAAGAGAACAGTTCAAAATCGTTTTGTGTCAGTAATGGTACCAGCATTCATACACTGGCTTCTGTTTTGAAAGACCATTCAAGAAGCATCAATAGAATGGTGAATAAGTTTAAAAAAGAGGGAACAGTAAAGAGGAAAACTGGATCAGGAGGTCACAACAGGAAGAGGGATCATCATTTCAACTTAGAGCTAAATACATTCTTATTGTTTATTCAAGAAGCATCAAGAGAATGGTGAAAAAGTTTCCTAACATATATATATATATATATATATATATATATATATATATATATATATATATATATATATATGAAAACGCTACACAATAGTTTTCGTGATTCGGCATTTTGTGCATCTTCAGGCGATGGTAAGTAACTGGTGATTAAATGATTTATAAGAAAATTTCAAAACCAAAGTGTTACCTCTTTTTCGAAAGATAAACGGAGGGTGAGAACACTCAAGGTCAGAATAAAATCAAAAATGCTGTATCGGCCATATTGGAGAGTGATGTTTCTCGTATCTCGTAATCAAATAAAACTAAAAAAAACTCTTATGACAGCGTGATACAATTTAAGCAAAGAAGAAGCCATGCACTTCAGTTAAGAAGAGATGAAGGGCTATGGTGAAAACAAAAGGTGGCCATTTTGAATTTGTCAATATTTATCTAAAATATTGTCAATTATATATATATATATATATATATATATATATACAGGTTGAGCCAAAAGAACGGGAACTTTTTAACAATCCAATAAAACCAAGAGTGATGGAAGAAAAATATTTAATTCATAGTAATTGAAACCTTAAAACATGCCATTTAAGAAACAATGATGAAATTTTTCATTTTTTTAAAATTACGTCCTGTAGATGGCGTCCTCCTGTACGAATGCATTCTTGAAATCTGCTGTTGAGATTCCTCATTGACTGCTGCAACATCTCAGCTGGGATACTGTGAGTTTCATTCTCGTTACTATGATGGTGAAATGTTTACTTGCTCAAGGTCACTGTCTCGCAGTGTTGCCACTTGCTCATGTCTGGCAATACGCACTTCAAAAATTCCCGTTTTTTGGGGTCACCCTGTATATATATATATATATATATATATATATATACTAGCCGGTCGCTCGTAAGGTCGCGAGTACAGTCGATTTACTCCTGCAAATGCATTCGCTGCACTCATCCAATAGTGAGCGTGGGGCGCTCAATTGTACACACCTCATTCCGTCTACACTGGTCGCTATTTCTCAAATTTTCTCGTCCACCAGGGCATCTTAAATACCCAATCACAAACTCGCTGCGATTCGTCCAAGGAGAGTGGGAAAAAAATTCCATATTCCATAATGTAGGTCTTACTTAATTAGCTATTATGTTTCTCCGACTCTCCAAATATTGAATGTATCACTAATTCTAATTTCTATTTTCCCATCTTTACACTATATTAATTTTATCTTATAAATTGTCGCCTGTTCTGTCACCCATGAAATAAAAATAATTGTTTGTATGGAAAGTAAGGACCTACGTACATCAAATCGTCTTTAAATCAAGTAGCAGCAGAAGAATTATCGTTGAACTTTTAAAAGGTAAGCTTAAATATTAATGCAATATTTAAATGCAGCGATCAATTTTGAGTTCTTCTGTAGTTTATTGTTACCTATCACATCTACTCCTCCCTACCTATTGCGATGAAGGCCAAACCAAGAGTCCTCCACATGAGCTAGCTTAAATTCTGCCTGATAGAAAAATAAGGGTTACTTCCCTTGACCTATGAAAACAACGATAATGGCTAGTATAATATATATATATATATATATGTGTGTGTGTGTCTGTGTGTGTGTATGTATGTATATATATATATATATATATATATATATATATATATGATACACGCTTAGGCGATCATGTATCTTTCGATACACAAATGACGAGGCAGATTTTTCCCGCAGTAGGTTGCCATTTCTTTCTGCGGTAGACCAGTTGCCATCCAAGGCTATAGAACCCGGTCTGTCCTGCTATTTACCCATAGCTGGGGTTTGAGAAGAAAAGGATTCATACCTTTCCCAAGGGTATTAGCACGCCAGTCAGTCAGTTGTGAGCCATGCGTGATACACGCTTAAGCGATCATGTATCTTTCGATATATGACTGATGAGATTTTTTTTCGCAGTCGGTTGCCATTTCTTTCTGCGGTAGACCAGTTGCCATCCAAGGCTATAGAACCCAGTTTGCCCTGCTATTTACCCACATCTGGAGGGTGAAGAGGAGGATTCATACCTTTCCCAAGGGTATTAGCCCGTAAGTGAATGTAATGGATCTGACTGGAAATCGAACTCAGCTCTCCGATTCCTCAATCCGAGCCGCTATCCACCGTGCTACGGATTTATTGATTTACCTCCATATACCATCACGAAATTATATGCGTTGAGAATAAAAAAATAGATTATCTTAAAAAATAAAAAAGAGTGTTGTGCAAATTGAATGTTTCTTTCTTCTTTTTTTTGTATTATTAGTCTATGGACATTCATGTATCTAAATATTCACCGCAGAATGAAGTGCATTAACAAAGGTTATTTGGTTTGCTCCAGGTCCTGTCAATTATGAATTCAAGACAACCTTTGTCTTTCTTTGGCGTTTCTTTCATCTTTGGTTGTGCTGTAAGCAAGGAGTGTCCGTTTGTGACTTATTTGATTTCGTTGTCGAGAAACGACATATGGATATCATTTGATACAACAACAACAACAATAAATAAATAAATAAATAGAGGAAAATGGAGGTCTTTGGAAGACGTTACAAAGCCCCCTATCCCTCAAGCCCAACAGACACACAAAAACAAGAAAGGAGGGATACATTGACATATGAGATGAAGATCAATCGGGGGATTGTTGAAATTAGTATTATTCAGCGAAACAATGACATAAATTGTAATCGGACTAAGGAAGTATTTTTAGCCGACATACTAATAAGAACTAATAACAACGAGAACGAGAAAAACAAAAAACAAAAAAAGTATTTTTATTTTGTTTTGTTTGTTTAACGACACCTTAAAATAAAAAAAATAACTGATAAAAAATAACAAAAAATATAATATATGTTATTCTGCTTTCACAGTTGAATACATGGTAGATGATTCTCAGCTTTTGTGCATATACATGTCTATGTGGACATAATTACTAGAAGGAATGTGTTTCAAATATTAAGGAAATTTATAAATATTATTCAGACGGAAAGTCAACATAAACTATGGAGGATGCTATGTTTAACAGCATATCAACTACTTATAGGGTATTTAATATCGATATTTAATTTCGTTGGGAGCTCTGAAGTAACAAAAATGTGATGTATGTTATTCTGCTTTCACAGTTGAATACATGGTAGATGATACTCGGCCATTGGGCCTACACATGTGTGGCCATAACTATTAGAGGTGGGGATATGTGTTTTTTATATTGTAGTTTTGTTGAAGTTATATTTTGGAATACATTTTGATTTCTTTCATAAAAGGATATTAAATGGATTAATGTCATGATAGAGTTCTCTCATATTGGCTGTTTGGTCGTATTTTAAACAGATTTGAGTGAATTTGTTCCAATTTGTTAGTATGTGTTTTATTGTGTAGTTTTGTTGAAGTTATATTTTGGAATACATTTTGATTTCTTTCAGAAAAGGATATTAAATGGATTAATGTCATGATAGAGTTCTCTCATATTGGTTGTTTGGTCGTATTTTAAACAGATTCGAGTGAATTCGTTTCAATTTGTTAGTATGTGTTTTATTGTGTAGTTTTGTTGAAGTTATATTTTGGAATACAAATTTGATTTCTTTCAGAAAAGGATATTAAATGGATTAATGTCATGATAGAGTTCTCTCATATTGGTTGTTTGGTCGTATTTTAAACAGATTCGAGTGAATTCGTTTCAATTTGTTAGTATGTGTTTTATTGTGTAGTTTTGTTGAAGTTATATTTTGGAATACATTTTGATTTCTTTCAGAAAAGGATATTAAATGGATTAATGTCATGATAGAGTTCTCTCATATTGGTTGTTTGGTCGTATTTTAAACAGATTCGAGTGAATTCGTTTCAATTTGTTAGTATGTGTTTTATTGTGTAGTTTTGTTGAAGTTATATTTTGGAATACATTTTGATTTCTTTCAGAAAAGGATATTAAATGGATTAATGTCATGATAGAGTTCTCTCATATTGGTTGTTTGGTCGTATTTTAAACAGATTCGAGTGAATTCGTTTCAATGCATAAATTAGTATACATTTTTGAGGTTCTTTTCGAGTCATTATCTACGGTATATATCGCGAAATAGAGCAAAGAGGGCCCCCCAAATCAGGAAAGTGTTCAACCTCCTACCGCGATTCACTTGCATTGCAGATTGGCCATCTTGGACCTCAAGGCTCGCGCTATAGCGGTGTACATGTTTGACTGGACATGGTCACTAGAGACGATGTGATGTGTGAGTTTTATGTTGTAGTGTTATTGAAATTTTATACAGTTTGATTTCTTTAAGAAATTGTAGGTTATTATATGGATATATATCACGAAAGAGGCCTATTATTTAATTTAATTCTATAATTATTATTCTATTATCTAATGCCGAATCTAAATAGTTTGAATGCAGCTGCATGGCTTCAACTACAGATAAAAAGTATTCAATTTTGAAAGCAAAATAATGCGTATTTGTATTACATGAAAGCTCCCCCCCAAAATTAAATTTCAGTATTAAATGACCCATAAGGTGTTGATATTCCGTTAAACATACACACATACATATTTATTTATTATTTCGCCGGATTCTATTACTTATTACTTAAATTCATGCCCGACAGAAAAAATAGTTTTGTTTCATAAGATCTCTCGAATATTCAGACCGGTTGACGAAACTATATAAGTATACTGTTTTCAAATGCAAACGGAGCGACAACTCAAATATGCGTATCCACTAACAGTAACGTTAAGTAATAATAATAATTATTATTATATATATATATATATATATATATATATATATATATATATAAAATATAAATATTAAAAAGATGCACTAAGTAAAAAGCGGGCCATAAGTTCTGTAAGCTATGCACCGAGGAAAAATTAGCTATAGCTTTATATAATACACCTGATGATCTACTAAATTCCAAAACCGAGATTCTTAACAAATGTAGACACAGAGAAATGCTTGGTTACTGAAATAAGCTTCTCTCTCCCGATTGTAGCGTTATCATTATTGTTTGTGTTTTCTTAATTATCCCCTCTCCTTTTAGTTAGTTGAATAAATCTATACCCACCCCCTGTTGTCGCTTTTCTTTTTCTCTTTTTTTTTTTTCTCTTCCTTGGTCACGTGGTGTTGTCTTGGTGGTCGTCTCTATATATACGCCATTTTCTGTTGCCTCTTTAGCCGGCCAACCCTGACGATCTGCCTAAGTGAAACCTTGGTAGGTGTGTCTGGCTCATTAGGTTTGACTATATATATATATATATATATATATATATATATATATATATATATATATATATATATTACGTCACACATTATGAAATGGACAAAGTCCGACAATTATTTTAAGACATTTTTATGTTTATACATTCTTTTTATAAATACAAATATTTCAATAAATGTTCTCTGTTTTATAATAAACAGTATTAAACAACATTTACCGGCCTGAATGTCGGACAAATGTTCAATAAAAAATGTTCGTCCTCCGACAGGAATCGAACCTGTATCGTATACGGAATCGTCATATAGCCTGACGTGCCTCAACCGTTTCGGCCACAGAAGAGCGTTTCGAATAGCGAGGTCGAATTTACTGCTTTTAAACTACAATCTTCCATGAATCTCTCACGTGCATTCATATCTGCACAAAGCGTATCCAGATGTAAACAAATGACGTCACACATTATGAAATGGACAAAGTCCGACAATTATTTTAAGACAGTTTTATGTTTATACATTCTTTTTAGAGACACAAATATTTAAGTAAATGCTCTGTTTTATAATAAACAGTATTAAACAACATTTACCGGCCTGAATGTCCGAGAAATTTTCGTAGAAATATTATAAATCCAACCACTGAAACAACCCTTTTAGAAAAAGGTATACAAATGCAAATTTAACGGCATAACAGTAATGCCAATAACTCTATGCGTCAAATGGTTGTTATCATTGTCTTTAAAATAGACACCCCGACTCTACCTTGACTTAACCTTTTTTCCGAAAGAAACTAATATGTTGATACTATATGTTAACCCTTATGCCCCTAATTAAAATAATTGGTTTCGCTGTTTCCATAGTAATTAATATTACAAAAGTATATGCTTATAAAGCTCCGTAAATTTCAAAATTAGTTATTCCAAAATTCGCTTGAGGATGAAACAGACCTAGTTACTTTAATTCAATTTAATTTTTATAATTAAATTTAAGTTTTTAGTTTCTGTTTTTGAAACATGAGAACTCTTATGTAGCGATGGAATCATATTTTTTTTTAAAAATAATTATAATTTAGGCTCTACTTATGCATTGAGCACAGTTTTTAAAAAATAAAAACAAAAATGCTAAAGAACTTCTGATTATTAACGTAACGGTTCTTCCCTATTTTCTATATATTTGCACACACACACACACACACACACACACACACACACATATATATATATATATATATATATATATAATATGCTATAATTATTTTTAAAAAATATGATTCCGTCGCTACATAAGAGTTCTCATGTTTTAAAATCAGAAGCTAAAAACTTCCAATTCAGTTATAGAAATTAATTAAAGTACCTAGTTCTGTTTCAACCTGTGGGATGCCATTGCACAATCTCATCGACTGAGAATCCAAACATTGAAATGATATATATAGGATCCACGAAGAATGAATTTAAAATAAGGTGGAGACAACACAAAAGTTTCTTCAATAATATTAGAAATAAAAATCAGACATCACTATCTAAACATTTTTGGTATTTAAAAGAAACGAATAAAACACCAAAAGTAAAATGGAAAATAATAAATAGAACAAGAACTTGTAAAACCTGGGATGTCGCATGCTCTTTATGCCTACATGAAAAACTACACGTTATTAAGTTTCTAAAAAACGAAAAATTGTTAAATCATAGACATGAGATAACGGTTTTTGGCCGACACCAACAGATATTCGCCTTAAATAATTAACTTAAAAATTTTAAAATTTCAAAGTCTATAAACAAGTTCAATTAAAGCAATGGGTTTAAAAACCCAATTATAAGCTAAAATAAACAAACTTTAAGATGTCGTCACAAAAAAATAAACAAATTGTAGTTAAATACGACGTATTCATATACAAATAACCCTTTTAGAAAAAAAAATCTTTATGTACACAAATACAAATTTAACGGCGAAACAAAAGTGTCAAAAACTTTCTGTCGTTGAAATAGACCAAACGATATGCAAAGAATGGATATCATCATTCGTTTGAAAAAAGGCACCCCGACCCTACATTTACTTAACCTCTTTTCTAAAGTAACTAATATGTTGATACAATAGTTGTCAGTGAAAATGAATAACCTACTACCCCTTATTAAAATGATTGGTTTACTCCATATCCATAGAATATTACAAATGTATATGCTTATAAAGCTCCGTAATTTTCAAAATTAGTTATTCCAAAATTCGCTCGAGGCTGAAACAGAACAAGGTACTTTACTTTAATTTAATTTAGTTTCTATAATTGAATTGGAAGTTTTTAGCTTCTGTTTTTGAAACATGAGAACTCTTATGTAGCGATGGAACATTTTTATTTTTTAAATAATTATAATATACGCTCTACTTGTGAATCGAGCTCTGTTTTTTAAAAATGAAAACAAAATTACTAAAGAACATTGGATTATTAACCTAACGATTATTTCCTATTTTTCTATATATTTGCGCGCACACACACACACACACATATATACATGCATACATATATAAATATATATATGTGTGTGTGTGTGTGTGTGTGTGTGTGTGTGTGTGCGTGTGTGTATAAAGAAATATACTCTTAAGGTGTGCGATATTTATGGTATGAAGTGCTCAATATGAGAGATAGAGCGTGTGTAAACACTTAGAGGCGACAGTCTGTTTCATGCCTGCGTCCAGCATGAAACAGTTTGTCGCCTCTAAGTGTTGACTTCAATGTTCACTTTTATATATATATATATATATATATATATATATATAATCCCCCGTCGTATAAGGGTCAAGCAGCTCAGTTCCTAGGAGCCGGCAGCCCAGACACCAACAGATTTGATTTGATTATATTGTTGAAGGCTTTGTGTAGAACCAACCACACTTTTTGAAGGGCCAAATACAGAGACCTGGTGAACTACGTGCCACAGGGTTCCCAAACGACAATCCTCTGGTTTTGAATTCAGAGTTGTCCTTCTCCAAGACCAGTTGACAACCAAGGCTATAGAAACCAGTCTGTCCTGTTATTTACCCATAACTGGGTAGAGAAGAAGAGGATTCATACCTTTCCAAAGGGTATTAACACGTAAGTGAATGTAATGGAATCGACTGGAATTCGAACTTGGCTCTCCGATTCCTCCATCCGAGCCGCTATCCACGACTCCACCGCACTTCCATATACATGTGCATGCATGTGTGTGTGTTCTTGTGTGTGTGTTCTTGTGTGTGGGTGAGATGAAGAAAGAAAGAGAAAGAAGGCAACCAGAAATGAGACTAAAAAAAAAAAGAGGCAACGTGTATGCTGCTATGAAATGACACGCTTGGTTGATGAAGGAATAAACGAAGAACTAGCCGGCTGCTCTGAGTTCGTCTGGAGCAGACGGCGGAACGTCGGCCATGACAGATCTCAACCGGTTGCATTGTGGGTATTTGCACGGTCCACTTGTCTTGTTCAATGCCGGCGAAATATGTGCGATTATTTTGATTCATAAAGGAAATTGCTGGCAAGAGTGATGGCAAGAGAGAGGGAAGGAGAGAGGGAAGGAGAGAGTGGGAAGGAGAGAGAAAGAGAGAGAGAGAAAATGATGGGGAGATAAATGTTGGGGGCGGTAATCACAGATATTTCGAGAATGACAGTTCAAAGAAGACATTCGACGATATTGCAATAACTGGTATTCAAAAGAGTTACAAACTGATTGAAACATAACTCTATATTTAAGTAAGGATCCCTATCTATCTATCTATCTATCTATCTATCAGTCAGTCAGTTCATTATCGATCTATCTATCTATCTATCTATCTATCTATCAGTCAGTCAGTTCATATCTATCTATCTATCTATCTATCTATAAATCGGTTCATATCTGTCTGTCTCACTATATATCTATCAGTCGCTTCATATCTATCTTTCTATCTATCTATTTATCTATCTATCTATCTATCTATCTATCTATCTATCAGTCAGTCAGTTCATTATCGATCTATCTATCTATCTATCTATCTATCAGTCAGTCAGTCAGTTCATTATCTCTCTATCTATCTATCTATCTATCTATCAGTCAGTCAGTTCATTATCGATCTATCTATCTATCTATCTATCTATCAGTCAGTCAGTTCATATCTATCTATCTATCTATCTATCTATCAGTCAGTCAGTCAGTTCATTATCTATCTATCTATCTATCTATCTATCTATCTATCAGTCAGTCAGTTCATTATCGATCTATCTATCTATCTATCTATCTATCTATCTATCAGTCAGTCAGTTCATTATCGATCTATCTATCTATCAGTCAGTCAGTCAGTTCATTATCTATC
>OZ038519.1:27070593-27138093 GCA_964036315.1 Acanthosepion esculentum
ACAAATAGATATAGAGTAAAAAGAAAGATAGAAAGAATGAAAGAAAGAAAGAAAGAAGGAAATAAAAAGTAAAGAGAAAGGGAAGACAAATACATATAGAATAAAAAGAAAGAAAGAATGAAGAAAAGAAAGAATGAAAGAAAAATGAGAGAGAAAGGGAATACAAATAGATATAGACTAAAAAGAAAGATAGAAAGAATGAAAGAAAGAAAGAAAGAAGGAAATAAAAAGTAAAGAGAAAGGGAAGACAAATACATATAGAATAAAAAGAAAGAAAGAATGAAGAAAAGAAAGATTGAAAGAAAAATGAGAGAGAAAGGGAATACAAATAGATATAGACTAAAAAGAAAGATAGAAAGAATGAAAGAAAGAAAGAAAGAAAGAAAGAAGGAAATAAAAAGTAAAGAGAAAGGGAAGACAAATACATATAGAATAAAAAGAAAGAAAGAATGAAGAAAAGAAAGAATGAAAGAAAAATGAGAGAGAAAGGGAATACAAATAGATATAGACTAAAAAGAAAGATAGAAAGAAAGAAAGAATGAAAGAAGGAAATAAAAAGTAAAGAGAAAGGGAAGACAAATACATATAGAATAAAAAGAAAGAAAGAATGAAGAAAAGAAAGAATGAAAGAAAAATGAGAGAGAAAGGGAATACAAATAGATATAGACTAAAAAGAAAGATAGAAAGAATGAAAGAAAGAAAGAAAGAAAGAAAGAAGGAAATAAAAAGTAAAGAGAAAGGGAAGACAAATACATATAGAATAAAAAGAAAGAAAGAATCAAGAAAAGAAAGAATGAAAGAAAAATGAGAGAGAAAGGGAATACAAATAGATATAGACTAAAAAGAAAGATAGAAAGAATGAAAGAATGAAAGAAGGAAATAAAAAGTAAAGAGAAAGGGAAGACAAATACATATAGAAAAAAGAAAGAAAGAATGAAGAAAAGAAAGAATGAAAGAAAAATGAGAGAGAAAGGGAATACAAATAGATATAGACTAAAAAGAAAGATAGAAAGAAAGAAAGAATGAAAGAAGGAAATAAAAAGTAAAGAGAAAGGGAAGACAAATACATATAGAATAAAAAGAAAGAAAGAATGAAGAAAAGAAAGAATGAAAGAAAAATGAGAGAGAAAGGGAATACAAATAGATATAGACTAAAAAGAAAGATAGAAAGAATGAAAGAAAGAAAGAAAGAAAGAAAGAAGGAAATAAAAAGTAAAGAGAAAGGGAAGACAAATACATATAGAATAAAAAGAAAGAAAGAATGAAGAAAAGAAAGAATGAAAGAAAAATGAGAGAGAAAGGGAATACAAATAGATATAGACTAAAAAGAAAGATAGAAAGAATGAAAGAAAGAAAGAAGGAAATAAAAAGTAAAGAGAAAGGGAAGACAATACATATAGAATAAAAAGAAAGAAAGAATGAAGAAAAGAAAGAATGAAAGAAAAATGAGAGAGAAAGGGAATACAAATAGATATAGAGTAAAAAGAAAGATAGAAAGAATGAAAGAAAGAAAGAAAGAAGGAAATAAAAAGTAAAGAGAAAGGGAAGACAAATACATATAGAATAAAAAGAAAGAAAGAATGAAGAAAAGAAAGAATGAAAGAAAAATGAGAGAGAAAGGGAATACAAATAGATATAGAGTAAAAAGAAAGATAGAAAGAATGAAAGAAAGAAAGAAAGAAGGAAATAAAAAGTAAAGAGAAAGGGAAGACAAATACATATAGAATAAAAAGAAAGAAAGAATGAAGAAAAGAAAGAATGAAAGAAAAATGAGAGAGAAAGGGAATACAAATAGATATAGACTAAAAAGAAAGATAGAAAGAATGAAAGAAAGAAAGAAAGAAGGAAATAAAAAGTAAAGAGAAAGGGAAGACAAATACATATAGAATAAAAAGAAAGAAAGAATGAAGAAAAGAAAGATTGAAAGAAAAATGAGAGAGAAAGGGAATACAAATAGATATAGACTAAAAAGAAAGATAGAAAGAATGAAAGAAAGAAAGAAAGAAAGAAAGAAGGAAATAAAAAGTAAAGAGAAAGGGAAGACAAATACATATAGAATAAAAAGAAAGAAAGAATGAAGAAAAGAAAGAATGAAAGAAAAATGAGAGAGTAAGGGAATACAAATAGATATAGACTAAAAAGAAAGATAGAAAGAAAGAAAGAATGAAAGAAGGAAATAAAAAGTAAAGAGAAAGGGAAGACAAATACATATAGAATAAAAAGAAAGAAAGAATGAAGAAAAGAAAGAATGAAAGAAAAATGAGAGAGAAAGGGAATACAAATAGATATAGACTAAAAAGAAAGATAGAAAGAATGAAAGAAAGAAAGAAAGAAAGAAAGAAGGAAATAAAAAGTAAAGAGAAAGGGAAGACAAATACATATAGAATAAAAAGAAAGAAAGAATCAAGAAAAGAAAGAATGAAAGAAAAATGAGAGAGAAAGGGAATACAAATAGATATAGACTAAAAAGAAAGATAGAAAGAATGAAAGAATGAAAGAAGGAAATAAAAAGTAAAGAGAAAGGGAAGACAAATACATATAGAAAAAAGAAAGAAAGAATGAAGAAAAGAAAGAATGAAAGAAAAATGAGAGAGAAAGGGAATACAAATAGATATAGACTAAAAAGAAAGATAGAAAGAAAGAAAGAATGAAAGAAGGAAATAAAAAGTAAAGAGAAAGGGAAGACAAATACATATAGAATAAAAAGAAAGAAAGAATGAAGAAAAGAAAGAATGAAAGAAAAATGAGAGAGAAAGGGAATACAAATAGATATAGACTAAAAAGAAAGATAGAAAGAATGAAAGAAAGAAAGAAAGAAAGAAAGAAGGAAATAAAAAGTAAAGAGAAAGGGAAGACAAATACATATAGAATAAAAAGAAAGAAAGAATGAAGAAAAGAAAGAATGAAAGAAAAATGAGAGAGAAAGGGAATACAAATAGATATAGACTAAAAAGAAAGATAGAAAGAATGAAAGAAAGAAAGAAGGAAATAAAAAGTAAAGAGAAAGGGAAGACAATACATATAGAATAAAAAGAAAGAAAGAATGAAGAAAAGAAAGAATGAAAGAAAAATGAGAGAGAAAGGGAATACAAATAGATATAGACTAAAAAGAAAGATAGAAAGAATGAAAGAAAGAAAGAAAGAGAGAAAGAAGGAAATAAAAAGTAAAGAGAAAAGGAAGACAAATACATATAGAATAAAAAGAAAGAAAGAATGAAGAAAAGAAAGAATGAAAGAAAAATGAGAGAGAAAGGGAATACAAATAGATATAGACTAAAAAGAAAGATAGAAAGAATGAAAGAAAGAAAGAAAGAAGGAAATAAAAAGTAAAGAGAAAGGGAAGACAAATACATATAGAATAAAAAGAAAGAAAGAATGAAGAAAAGAAAGAATGAAAGAAAAATGAGAGAGAAAGGGAATACAAATAGATATAGACTAAAAAGAAAGATAGAAAGAATGAAAGAAATAAAGAAAGAAGGAAATAAAAAGTAAAGAGAAAGGGAAGACAAATACATATAGAATAAAAAGAAAGAAAGAATGAAGAAAAGAAAGAATGAAAGAAAAATGAGAGAGAAAGGGAATACAAATAGATATAGACTAAAAAGAAAGATAGAAAGAATGAAAGAAAGAAAGAAAGAAGGAAATAAAAAGTAAAGAGAAAGGGAAGACAAATACATATAGAATAAAAAGAAAGAAAGAATGAAGAAAAGAAAGAATGAAAGAAAAATGAGAGAGAAAGGGAATACAAATAGATATAGACTAAAAAGAAAGATAGAAAGAATGAAAGAAAGAAAGAAAGAAAGAAGGAAATAAAAAGTAAAGAGAAAGGGAAGACAAATACATATAGAATAAAAAGAAAGAAAGAATGAAGAAAAGAAAGAATGAAAGAAAAATGAGAGAGAAAGGGAATACAAATAGATATAGACTAAAAAGAAAGATAGAAAGAATGAAAGAAAGAAAGAAGGAAATAAAAAGTAAAGAGAAAGGGAAGACAAATACATATAGAAAAAAGAAAGAAAGAATGATGAAAAGAAAGAATGAAAGAAAAATGAGAGAGAAAGGGAATACAAATAGATATAGACTAAAAAGAAAGAAAGAAAGAATGAAAGAAAGAAAGAAAGAAAGAAAGAAGGAAATAAAAAGTAAAGAGAAAGGGAAGACAAATACATATAGAATAAAAAGAAAGAAAGAATGAAGAAAAGAAAGAATGAAAGAAAAATGAGAGAGAAAGGGAATACAAATAGATATAGACTAAAAAGAAAGATAGAAAGAATGAAAGAAAGAAAGAAGGAAATAAAAAGTAAAGAGAAAGGGAAGACAAATACATATAGAATAAAAAGAAAGAAAGAATGAAGAAAAGAAAGAATGAAAGAAAAATGAGAGAGAAAGGGAATACAAATAGATATAGACTAAAAAGAAAGATAGAAAGAATGAAAGAATGAAAGAAGGAAATAAAAAGTAAAGAGAAAGGGAAGACAAATACATATAGAAAAAAGAAAGAAAGAATGAAGAAAAGACAGAATGAAAGAAAAATGAGAGAGAAAGGGAATACAAATAGATGTAGACTAAAAAGAAAGAAAGAAAGAATGAAAGAAAGAAAGAAAGAAAGAAAGAAGGAAATAAAAAGTAAAGAGAAAGGGAAGACAAATACATATAGAATAAAAAGAAAGAAAGAATGAAGAAAAGAAAGAATGAAAGAAAAATGAGAGAGAAAGGGAATACAAATAGATATAGACTAAAAAGAAAGATAGAAAGAATGAAAGAAAGAAAGAAAGAAAGAAGGAAATAAAAAGTAAAGAGAAAGGGAAGACAAATACATATAGAATAAAAAGAAAGAAAGAATGAAGAAAAGAAAGAATGAAAGAAAAATGAGAGAGAAAGGGAATACAAATAGATATAGACTAAAAAGAAAGATAGAAAGAATGAAAGAAAGAAAGAAGGAAATAAAAAGTAAAGAGAAAGGGAAGACAAATACATATAGAAAAAAGAAAGAAAGAATGATGAAAAGAAAGAATGAAAGAAAAATGAGAGAGAAAGGGAATACAAATAGATATAGACTAAAAAGAAAGAAAGAAAGAATGAAAGAAAGAAAGAAAGAAAGAAAGAAGGAAATAAAAAGTAAAGAGAAAGGGAAGACAAATACATATAGAATAAAAAGAAAGAAAGAATGAAGAAAAGAAAGAATGAAAGAAAAATGAGAGAGAAAGGGAATACAAATAGATATAGACTAAAAAGAAAGATAGAAAGAATGAAAGAAAGAAAGAAGGAAATAAAAAGTAAAGAGAAAGGGAAGACAAATACATATAGAATAAAAAGAAAGAAAGAATGAAGAAAAGAAAGAATGAAAGAAAAATGAGAGAGAAAGGGAATACAAATAGATATAGACTAAAAAGAAAGATAGAAAGAATGAAAGAATGAAAGAAGGAAATAAAAAGTAAAGAGAAAGGGAAGACAAATACATATAGAAAAAAGAAAGAAAGAATGAAGAAAAGACAG
Source organism: Acanthosepion esculentum (assembly GCA_964036315.1). Classification (NCBI taxonomy): domain Eukaryota; kingdom Metazoa; phylum Mollusca; class Cephalopoda; order Sepiida; family Sepiidae; genus Acanthosepion; species Acanthosepion esculentum. Next base: position 27,076,090 of record OZ038519.1, read on the forward strand.
AATGAAAGAAAAATGAGAGAGAAAGGGAATACAAATAGATGTAGACTAAAAAGAAAGAAAGAAAGAATGAAAGAAAGAAAGAAAGAAAGAAGGAAATAAAAAGTAAAGAGAAAGGGAAGACAAATACATATAGAATAAAAAGAAAGAAAGAATGAAGAAAAGAAAGAATGAAAGAAAAATGAGAGAGAAAGGGAATACAAATAGATATAGACTAAAAAGAAAAAAAGAAAGAATGAAAGAAAGAAAGAAAGAAAGAAAGAAGGAAATAAAAAGTAAAGAGAAAGGGAAGACAAATACATATAGAATAAAAAGAAAGAAAGAATGAAGAAAAGAAAGAATGAAAGAAAAATGAGAGAGAAAGGGAATACAAATAGATATAGACTAAAAAGAAAGAAAGAAAGAAAGAATGAAAGAAAGAAAGAAAGAAAGAAAGAAGGAAATAAAAAGTAAAGAGAAAGGGAAGACAAATACATATAGAATAAAAAGAAAGAATGAAGAAAAGAAAGAATGAAAGAAAAATGAGAGAGAAAGGGAATACAAATAGATATAGACTAAAAAGAAAGAAAGAAAGAATGAAAGAAAGAAAGAAAGAAAGAAAGAAGGAAATAAAATGTAAAGAGAAAGGGAAGACAAATACATATAGAATAAAAAGAAAGAAAGAATGAAGAAAAGAAAGAATGAAAGAAAAATGAGAGAGAAAGGGAATACAAATAGATATAGACTAAAAAGAAAGATAGAAAGAATGAAAGAAAGAAAGAAAGAAGCAAATAAAAAGTAAAGAGAAAGGGAAGACAAATACATATAGAATAAAAAGAAAGAAAGAATGAAGAAAAGAAAGAATGAAAGAAAAATGAGAGAGAAAGGGAATACAAATAGATATAGACTAAAAAGAAAGAAAGAAAGAATGAAAGAAAGAAAGAAAGAAAGAAAGAAAGAAGGAAATAAAAAGTAAAGAGAAAGTGAAGACAAATACATATAGAATAAAAAGAAAGAAAGAATGAAGAAAAGAAAGAATGAAAGAAAAATGAGAGAGAAAGGGAATACAAATAGATATAGACTAAAAAGAAAGATAGAAAGAATGAAAGAAAGAAAGAAAGAAAGAAGGAAAGAAAGAAAGAAGGAAATAAAAAGTAAAGAGAAAGGGAAGACAAATACATATAGAATAAAAAGAAAGAAAGAATGAAGAAAAGAAAGAATGAAAGAAAAATGAGAGAGAAAGGGAATACAAATCGATATAGACTAAAAAGAAAGATAGAAAGAATGAAAGAAAGAAAGAAGGAAATAAAAAGTAAAGAGAAAGGGAAGACAAATACATATAGAATAAAAAGAAAGAAAGAATAAAGAAAAGAAAGAATGAAAGAAAAATGAGAGAGAAAGGGAATACAAATAGATATAGACTAAAAAGAAAGATAGAAAGAATGAAAGAAAGAAAAAAGGAAATAAAAAGTAAAGAGAAAGGGAAGACAAATACATATAGAATAAAAACAAAGAAAGAATGAAGAAAAGAAAGAATGAAAGAAAAATGAGAGAGAAAGGGAATACAAATAGATATAGACTAAAAAGAAAGATAGAAAGAATGAAAGAAAGAAAGAAAGAAAGAAGGAAATAAAAAGTAAAGTGAAAGGGAAGACAAATACATATAGAATAAAAAGAAAGAAAGAATGAAGAAAAGAAAGAATGAAAGGAAAATGAGAGAGAAAGGGAATATAAATAGATATAGACTAAAAAGAAAGATAGAAAGAATGAAAGAAAGAAAGAAGGAAATAAAAAGTAAAGAGAAAGGGAAGACAAATACATATAGAATAAAAAGAAAGAAAGAATGAAGAAAAGAAAGAATGAAAGAAAAATGAGAGAGAAAGGGAATACAAATAGATATAGACTAAAAAGAAAGATAGAAAGAATGAAAGAAAGAAAGAAAGAAAGAAGGAAATAAAAAGTAAAGAGAAAGGGAAGACAAATACATATAGAATAAAAAGAAAGAAAGAATGAAGAAAAGAAAGAATGAAAGAAAAATGAGAGAGAAAGGGAATACAAATAGATATTGAGTAAAAAGAAAGAATGAAAGAATGAAAGAATGAAAGAAGGAAATAAAAAGTAAAGAGAAAGGGAAGACAAATACATATAGAATAAAAAGAAAGAAAGAATGAAGAAAAGAAAGAATGAAAGAAAAATGAGAGAGAAAGGGAATACAAATAGATATAGACTAAAAAGAAAGATAGAAAGAATGAAAGAAAGAAAGAAAGAAGGAAATAAAAAGTAAAGAGAAAGGGAAGACAAATACATATAGAATAAAAAGAAAGAAAGAATGAAGAAAAGAAAGAATGAAAGAAAAATGAGAGAGAAAGGGAATACAAATAGATATAGACTAAAAAGAAAGATAGAAAGAATGAAAGAAATAAAGAAAGAAGGAAATAAAAAGTAAAGAGAAAGGGAAGACAAATACATATAGAATAAAAAGAAAGAAAGAATGAAGAAAAGAAAGAATGAAAGAAAAATGAGAGAGAAAGGGAATACAAATAGATATAGACTAAAAAGAAAGATAGAAAGAATGAAAGAAATAAAGAAAGAAGGAAATAAAAAGTAAAGAGAAAGGGAAGACAAATACATATAGAATAAAAAGAAAGAAAGAATGAAGAAAAGAAAGAATGAAAGAAAAATGAGAGAGAAAGGGAATACAAATAGATATAGACTAAAAAGAAAGATAGAAAGAATGAAAGAAAGAAAGAAAGAAGGAAATAAAAAGTAAAGAGAAAGGGAAGACAAATACATATAGAATAAAAAGAAAGAAAGAATGAAGAAAAGAAAGAATGAAAGAAAAATGAGAGAGAAAGGGAATACAAATAGATATAGACTAAAAAGAAAGATAGAAAGAATGAAAGAAATAAAGAAAGAAGGAAATAAAAAGTAAAGAGAAAGGGAAGACAAATACATATAGAATAAAAAGAAAGAAAGAATGAAGAAAAGAAAGAATGAAAGAAAAATGAGAGAGAAAGGGAATACAAATAGATATAGACTAAAAAGAAAGAAAGAAAGAATGAAAGAAAGAAAGAAAGAAAGAAAGAAAGAAGGAAATAAAAAGTAAAGAGAAAGTGAAGACAAATACATATAGAATAAAAAGAAAGAAAGAATGAAGAAAAGAAAGAATGAAAGAAAAATGAGAGAGAAAGGGAATACAAATAGATATAGACTAAAAAGAAAGATAGAAAGAATGAAAGAAAGAAAGAAAGAAAGAAGGAAAGAAAGAAAGAAGGAAATAAAAAGTAAAGAGAAAGGGAAGACAAATACATATAGAATAAAAAGAAAGAAAGAATGAAGAAAAGAAAGAATGAAAGAAAAATGAGAGAGAAAGGGAATACAAATCGATATAGACTAAAAAGAAAGATAGAAAGAATGAAAGAAAGAAAGAAGGAAATAAAAAGTAAAGAGAAAGGGAAGACAAATACATATAGAATAAAAAGAAAGAAAGAATAAAGAAAAGAAAGAATGAAAGAAAAATGAGAGAGAAAGGGAATACAAATAGATATAGACTAAAAAGAAAGATAGAAAGAATGAAAGAAAGAAAAAAGGAAATAAAAAGTAAAGAGAAAGGGAAGACAAATACATATAGAATAAAAACAAAGAAAGAATGAAGAAAAGAAAGAATGAAAGAAAAATGAGAGAGAAAGGGAATACAAATAGATATAGACTAAAAAGAAAGATAGAAAGAATGAAAGAAAGAAAGAAAGAAAGAAGGAAATAAAAAGTAAAGTGAAAGGGAAGACAAATACATATAGAATAAAAAGAAAGAAAGAATGAAGAAAAGAAAGAATGAAAGGAAAATGAGAGAGAAAGGGAATATAAATAGATATAGACTAAAAAGAAAGATAGAAAGAATGAAAGAAAGAAAGAAGGAAATAAAAAGTAAAGAGAAAGGGAAGACAAATACATATAGAATAAAAAGAAAGAAAGAATGAAGAAAAGAAAGAATGAAAGAAAAATGAGAGAGAAAGGGAATACAAATAGATATAGACTAAAAAGAAAGATAGAAAGAATGAAAGAAAGAAAGAAAGAAAGAAGGAAATAAAAAGTAAAGAGAAAGGGAAGACAAATACATATAGAATAAAAAGAAAGAAAGAATGAAGAAAAGAAAGAATGAAAGAAAAATGAGAGAGAAAGGGAATACAAATAGATATTGAGTAAAAAGAAAGAATGAAAGAATGAAAGAATGAAAGAAGGAAATAAAAAGTAAAGAGAAAGGGAAGACAAATACATATAGAATAAAAAGAAAGAAAGAATGAAGAAAAGAAAGAATGAAAGAAAAATGAGAGAGAAAGGGAATACAAATAGATATAGACTAAAAAGAAAGATAGAAAGAATGAAAGAAAGAAAGAAAGAAGGAAATAAAAAGTAAAGAGAAAGGGAAGACAAATACATATAGAATAAAAAGAAAGAAAGAATGAAGAAAAGAAAGAATGAAAGAAAAATGAGAGAGAAAGGGAATACAAATAGATATAGACTAAAAAGAAAGATAGAAAGAATGAAAGAAATAAAGAAAGAAGGAAATAAAAAGTAAAGAGAAAGGGAAGACAAATACATATAGAATAAAAAGAAAGAAAGAATGAAGAAAAGAAAGAATGAAAGAAAAATGAGAGAGAAAGGGAATACAAATAGATATAGACTAAAAAGAAAGATAGAAAGAATGAAAGAAATAAAGAAAGAAGGAAATAAAAAGTAAAGAGAAAGGGAAGACAAATACATATAGAATAAAAAGAAAGAAAGAATGAAGAAAAGAAAGAATGAAAGAAAAATGAGAGAGAAAGGGAATACAAATAGATATAGACTAAAAAGAAAGATAGAAAGAATGAAAGAAAGAAAGAAAGAAGGAAATAAAAAGTAAAGAGAAAGGGAAGACAAATACATATAGAATAAAAAGAAAGAAAGAATGAAGAAAAGAAAGAATGAAAGAAAAATGAGAGAGAAAGGGAATACAAATAGATATAGACTAAAAAGAAAGATAGAAAGAATGAAAGAAATAAAGAAAGAAGGAAATAAAAAGTAAAGAGAAAGGGAAGACAAATACATATAGAATAAAAAGAAAGAAAGAATGAAGAAAAGAAAGAATGAAAGAAAAATGAGAGAGAAAGGGAATACAAATAGATATAGACTAAAAAGAAAGATAGAAAGAATGAAAGAAAGAAAGAAAGAAGGAAATAAAAAGTAAAGAGAAAGGGAAGACAAATACATATAGAATAAAAAGAAAGAAAGAATGAAGAAAAGAAAGAATGAAAGAAAAATGAGAGAGAAAGGGAATACAAATAGATATAGACTAAAAAGAAAGATAGAAAGAATGAAAGAAATAAAGAAAGAAGGAAATAAAAAGTAAAGAGAAAGGGAAGACAAATACATATAGAATAAAAAGAAAGAAAGAATGAAGAAAAGAAAGAATGAAAGAAAAATGAGAGAGAAAGGGAATACAAATAGATATAGACTAAAAAGAAAGATAGAAAGAATGAAAGAAAGAAAGAAAGAAGGAAATAAAAAGTAAAGAGAAAGGGAAGACAAATACATATAGAATAAAAAGAAAGAAAGAATGAAGAAAAGATAGAATGAAAGAAAAATGAGAGAGAAAGGGAATACAAATAGATATAGACTAAAAAGAAAGATAGAAAGAATGAAAGAAATAAAGAAAGAAGGAAATAAAAAGTAAAGAGAAAGGGAAGACAAATACATATAGAATAAAAAGAAAGAAAGAATGAAGAAAAGAAAGAATGAAAGAAAAATGAGAGAGAAAGGGAATACAAATAGATATAGACTAAAAAGAAAGATAGAAAGAATGAAAGAAATAAAGAAAGAAGGAAATAAAAAGTAAAGAGAAAGGGAAGACAAATACATATAGAATAAAAAGAAAGAAAGAATGAAGAAAAGAAAGAATGAAAGAAAAATGAGAGAGAAAGGGAATACAAATAGATATAGACTAAAAAGAAAGATAGAAAGAATGAAAGAAAGAAAGAAAGAAGGAAATAAAAAGTAAAGAGAAAGGGAAGACAAATACATATAGAATAAAAAGAAAGAAAGAATGAAGAAAAGAAAGAATGAAAGAAAAATGAGAGAGAAAGGGAATACAAATAGATATAGAGTAAAAAGAAAGATAGAAAAATGAAAGAAAGAAAGAAAGAAAGAAAGAAGCAAATAAAAAGTAAAGAGAAAGGGAAGACAAATACATATAGAATAAAAAGAAAGAAAGAATGAAGAAAAGAAAGAATGAAAGAAAAATGAGAGAGAAAGGGAATACAAATAGATATAGAGTAAAAAGAAAGAATGAAAGAAAGAAAGAAAGAAAGAAAGAAGCAAATAAAAAGTAAAGAGAAAGGGAAGACAAATACATATAGAATAAAAAGAAAGAAAGAATGAAGAAAAGAAAGAATGAAAGAAAAATGAGAGAGAAAGGGAATACAAATAGATATAGAGTAAAAAGAAAGAATGAAAGAAAGAAAGAAGGAAATAAAAAGTAAAGAGAAAGGGAAGACAAATACATATAGAATAAAAAGAAAGAAAGAATGAAGAAAAGAAAGAATGAAAGAAAAATGAGAGAGAAAGGGAATACAAATAGATATAGACTAAAAAGAAAGAAAGAAAGAATGAAAGAAAGAAATAAAAAAATAAAGAAAGAAAGAAGGAAATAAACAGTAAAGAGAAAGGGTAGACAAATAGATATAGAATAAAAAGAAAGAAAGAAAGAATGAAAAATTGGAGGGAAAGGAAATGCAAATGGATATAGAATAAAAAGAAAGAAAGAAAACAGAAAGAAAGAAAGAAAAAGTAAAGAGAAAGGGAATACAAATAGATAAGGAATAAAAAAGAAAGAAAGAATGAAGGAATGAAAGAAAGAAAGAAAAATTGAAGGGAAAGGAATACAAATAGATATAGAATAGAATAGAAAGAAAGAAAGAAAGAAAGAAAGAAAGAAGGAAAGAACTAATGAAAAACGACAGAAAGAAATAACAAAAATATGACGAAAGAAGGACGGATTTAAAATAGAAATGTCGTCGAAAACATGTAACCGAGCTGTGCATCTTAAGCATTCCTTTTCACTGAACCCCCTGGTCGCCAAGTCATGGGTCAAAGGTTAAAGCGATAAGCTGTCGGATTAAATTCGATAGTCGCGTCTTTCCGAATTAAAATAAATAAATAAATCCGCCACCAACGTCAGTATTCGTTCCATGCCACTACGCCCCGACCCGCCCCGATTCAGGACACGCAGCACCAAATGAATACAGCCCATACTTACTAAACCATCATTATCCAAGCGTCTCTCTTTCTCTCTCTGGAAACCAATTTATGTCATTATCGCTTTTCTCTTTGACAAGAGTAAATGAACTGCAGTTCAAAGGTTACTTCCCCTTTAGAAGGTAGACAACATCGCTAGAAAATAGCCTCCTCCCACCCACGAGAACCAAAAAAAAAAAACAAATTGTGAGTGTTGGGGGGCAGGCTGACGGAAAGCGTTGTAGCAGCCATCGCTCTAAAATTCTGTTGTATAGGTCAGAAGTGTAAATATCTAGGGTTCGTCATCACGATGACATTCGCTATAAGCCCCCAGAGTCTCTTTCTTGTCTATATGCCATATCCCTTCGGGAGGTGCCGGGGATAATGAAGGCTCTCCGCGGTTTCCTCTAAGTAGTAGTCGCGATATAGCAGTCGTTGCTCTCTCTCACAATTTGAACGTCTTTACAGGATCTAAACACCATTCTGGACTTCAAGTAGACCACATACAGAGCTGTTCGGTAAAAGTGTCTCACCTGATTTTTTTTACTTAAAATTTTTTTCGCCTATTGTTTTTGAGGTCAAACTAATTTTTAATCTTACTAATATAAAGACCCCTGCCCGACTCACCTTAAGTTTACTCACCCTAAGGTATTCTATTGATAATTATAATTTTGGATATAAATGAGATGTAGAGAAAAAATCTGTGCAAAAAAAGTGACTCACTTATTTCCCGCAACTAGTAATCAATAGAAACATAATCGAACAGCTTTAAATAAAGAATAATAGAGATATAATTTATTTATAATAGGTAATATAGTTCGAAATATTTAATAATCTATGGGTCCTCCTTTATTTTGAATAACCTTTTCAACCCTTTTTGGCATTGATTTGATCAGGTTCTGGCAAATCTCATCTCCAAGCATTGAATTCCATTCGGATATGAAATTCACAATCAAATCCTCTTTGTTGCTCAACTGCTTTCTCGAGAGCCTGTACTTTATAATGCTCCATAAGTTTTCGATGGGGTTGAGGTCAGGAGATTGGGGCGGTCATAACACTCACCTGCTTCTCATCAAAGTATTCCTTCATCAATTTTGATTTGTGACAGGGAGCGTTATCCTGCATAAAAATGAGCTTGGTGGGGTCGATTTGTACCCTTTCAGTAGAAGGGAGCAGACAAGACTCTAATATTCTCTTGTAATGCTCGCTCCTGAGGGTCTTTTCAATAGGTTTTAAGAAACCAGTTCCATGAAAAGAAAAGCATCCCCAGAACATTATACTGAACAGATGCTTGACAGTACTTGCTGCTAAATTCAAAGAGCTTTCAAAGCTTCTTCTTCGGATTTTAGATCGCTTATCCTTTGAATTTAGCTCAACTTTCGTTTCATCGGAGAAGAGAACATTTAGTAAAAAAAAAAAAAAAAAGTCAGGTAAGTCACTTTTATCGAACAGCACTGTATATACAACCCATAGCTAAAGACGATGGGAAAATTACTTTTCCTATCGTTCCTCAAGGTTCCTGATTTTTCCTCTAATGCCCTGTCATTAAAAGAGTCAGATTTGACCAAAAAATGGAGTATTGATGTCATATCTGGATAGGCTTGGATTATTCGTACCAAATAAATATCAGTTTCAAAAAGACGGTCCTATATGAAAATTACTTTTTTTTATTGATTGATTCGTTTTCTATGGCTTATTGACCTTTTGCCGGTTATTTAAAGCCGGAAAACACATTGTTTTCGAGATAATGATTTAGTGATAGCAGTCTTACTAATTAACCCATAGGAGGGGGAGAAGGGGTGCATTCATAACTAATAAGTTTTTGATATACAAACAAGAAATTATAATATGGATATAAAGTGAGGGATCAATAATATAATCAGTACATAAACTGATCCCTCACTTTGTAACCACGGTAGTTTCTATGCATTTATATTCCAGAGAATGTCAATAAATCTAAGAGTCATGCCTGTGTAGCTAATCAGTATTTGATTGATTAATTGTTTTTTTACGGCTTATCAACCCTTTGCAGGTTATATAAATAGAGAAAATTTTTTTAGTTTGTAAGAATTTTTTGTTTTGTCTTTTGGAGATAATTGGGTTAGTGATACAAGTCAGACTATTTAATCCATAGTTGAGGGGAGAAGGGGTGGATTCATACCTAATAAGAATTTGATAAACAAACAAGATATTATAATATGGATATAAATTGGGTGATCAATTCTGTATTATAATTAGTACATAGACTGATCCCTCACTTTGTTAACCACTGTAGTTTCTATGCATTTAAAATCCAGAGAATGTCAGTAAATCTAAAAGTCATGCCTGTGTAGCTAATCAGTATTTGATTGATTTGTTTTTTTACGGTTTATCAACCCTTTGCAGGTTATATAAAGACAGAAAGTATTTTTAGATACTGAGATTTGTTTTCTATATAATAATGATTTAGCGATAGAATTCTTACTAATTAAATCATACCTGGGTGAAAAAGTAGATTCATACCCTTTCTAATGATATTTGAACGTAAGTGGACATAACGAACCTAACTGGAATTGAAACTCTGCTCTCCCATTAACAGTCCCGAGCCATTATCCATTACGCCACCTGAATATCTTAGCTCGCATCAATAAAAAAAAAAAGAATGGAGTACTGAAATGTAATATTAATCCAAGTATATGCCAGTGAATGCTGGACAATCTCCTCACAGATGAAGAAGAGACTTGAAGCAACAGAAACAAAGAAAAGAGTACTGAAATGTTATGTAATATCAGTCCTCCTATATGGCAATGAATGCTGGACAATCTCCTCACAGATGAAGAAGTGACTTGAAGCAATAGAAACAAAGAAAAGAGTACTGAACTGTTATGTAATATCAGTCCTCCTATATGGCAGTGAATGCTGGACAATCTCCTCACAGATGAAGAAGAGACTTGAAGCAACAGAAAGAAAGAATATAGTTTTGAACTGTTACGTAATGCCTGTCTTTCAATATGACAGGGAATGCTGGACAATCTCCTCACAGATGAAGAAGAGACTTGAAGCATTACAAATGTGGTTCCACAGCAGGATGCTGAGAATACCATGGACTGAACATGTGAGCAACGACGAAGTTTTAGAGAATATCGAAACAAAAAAGTGTCTTATAATTAACACCAGAAAGAGAGAGTTTCAGATTTCTAGGGCACGTAATGAGGAAAGAGAGCTTGGAAAATATGATACTCACAGGACAACGAAGGCAAGAGGGACAGAGGAAAACGGAGCTTGACCTACCTAGACAGCTTGTAGAAACGGATGGCAGAAGAGGTTTTTAGAGTGATGACCAAAAGACAAACGTTACTAAGGGTTACAATGAACAGGAAGCAGTGGAGAGCCATGATCACCAATGTCCCGAAGGGATATGGTACAAGAAAATAGCAGAAGAATCATAAACAATCTGGCTCTATGGATAATGACAGATTTCCAAAATGCCGTCTGTTTCCAAGAGAGGCCCTGACACTAAAGTATCGCTCATCTGTCTGTTATTCTATCTTCAGATGACTGTCACAGGACATGCTTTGCTGCCGAATTAGAACCCGGAATCCGTTTCCAAATTCTTCGCAATTATTAAACTATTTTCCGGCTAAAAGATGAAGTGATATGAAGCGTACTGTGCTGACAATTTCTTTTCTGGCACTTCTCGCTTGTGGAACCCTCTTCCGGCTTCTTGCTTTCCAGTCAACTTTGATCTTCAAAAATGTAAATGCAATGTCATTCTTTATCCCCTCTCTGAAATTCTCTTCTTTTATTGTCCTCGCTCCTTACTAGTGTTTTTCTTATATTCATTCGAAATGGCTTAATGTCACCGTAAGTTCTATGCTAACAGTTTCTTCTCCCGCATTTCTCGCTTGTGGGACTCCCTTCCGTCTTCTTGCTTTGCAGTCAACTTCGATCTTTAAAAATGTAAATGTCAATCTTCATCCTTTGTCCTCTGAAATTCTCTTCTTTTACTGTTCTCGCTCCTTAATAGCGTTTTTCTTTTATTCAGTCGTATTGGCTGTATGTTACCGTAAGTTCTATGCTAACAGTTTCTTCTCTCACACTTCTCGCTTGTGGAACTCTCTTCCGGCTTCTTGCTTTCTAGTCAACTTTGAACTTCAAAAATCTAAATGCAATGTCGATCTTTGTTCTTTGTCCTTTGAAATTCTCTGCTTTTATTGTCCTCGCTACTTAATAATGTTTTTCGTATATTCATTTAAAATGACGAGATGTAACCGCAAGTTCTATGATAGCAGTTTCTTCTTTAAGGGTATGATCTATGCTAATAGTTCTTTTTTTTCCCACTACTTACATCGTTCGGACTTGTCCTCATCTTCATTGCCATATTCACGATGTTTCAGCCGTTGTACACCTGAGTCTCCTTCAGGATGTGATTATGTTCCTGAGATGAGGTATTGTAACTATTTACACTATTTACATCTTTCGGTCTGTTGCCCTCATCTTCATTGTTATATTCACGAGGTTTCAGCCGTTGTAAACCTCAGCCTTCTTCAGGATCTGTCTATAGTTCTGTGATGAGGTATTGTAACTATTTACGCTATTTACATCTTTCGGACTGTTGTCTTCATCTTCATAATCATATTCACGAGGTTTCAGACGTTGTACACCTCAGACTTCTTCAGGATCTATCTATATTTCTGAGATGATGTATTGTAACTATTTACACTACTTACATCGTTCGGACTGTTGTCGTCATCTTCATTTTCATATTCACGACGTTTCGACCGTTGTAGGCTTCGGTGTTTCTCAAGATATATCTATATTTCTGAGATGAGGTATTGTAACTATTTAAAAAGACAAATGAACATATAAACATAAAAAATGTATTAAAAATACATCTCTCTCTCTATATATATATATCTATATATCTATATATATATCTATATATATATCTATATATATATATATATATATATATATATATATATATATATATATATATATATATATATTACGTGAATCATTCATACGAAAAGCAGATAATGAAGTTAATGATATGGCAAGAATCACTCTCGCAAACAATATTTAATAATAAAATACATTAACCTCGAATCCGTTAATGAATGGTATGATCCTTGTTTATAAATTCCGGTTTTATCAGGTCTTATTTTTGCTACTAGCTTAGCTTTCAATCGTTTCATACGATCATCTTCAGGTAGGGAAATAGGTAAGTTTTTTTACATCCAGGTAATAACAGGACATCGAAAGATAGTGTAATCCGAAAGAAGTGTTTTTTTTAGAAATGTGATATTGTTAACTGTAAGAAATATTTTTGGAGCGTGCAGTCACGTCACTGAGGTTGAATTATTTTTTTTTTTAATTTTAAAATTGTGCTCTCTTGTACTAAGAATTAAGATTATGCACCACATAATTGATATTAAAATAACCGATCCGACGTGCGAATTCCTGATAATAACTATGTCATTATTTATTGAACAATTGAGTTCCTGCCACCTTTACTAAAAAAGCCTCCTTCTACAAAAGAATTCTCATATTACTATATTAGTACAAGAACGCACAATTTTAAAATTAAAATATATATATATATATATATATATATATATATATATAGAGAGAGAGAGAGAGAGAGAGAGAGAGATAACAACAATATATTTTCAAAGAGGAGTGGCAACATATTAACCCACCCCCACCCCTACTCCTATGTCATTCGAGCCATTCTAAGTATATCTAATCTTATGCAATTTGTGAGTACGCCAACGAATGTGGGAAATGTGATGATATTCACTCGCTGATTTAAGCTGTTAAATTCTCCGTATCAAATTCGGAAGCAATTATATATATATATATATATATATATATATATATATATATATATATATATATATTTAGAGAGAGAGTTATCAGCGGTTGCTGTTTTCTGGATAGTTTGATTTCAATTTGCGAATGGTTTGTGAAAAAAAAAAAGAAAGAAAAACCCTCTGGAAAAGGAGATAACTCAAGAGAAATGCGCTGAGCTAAACTTGACACCGCGATAGGAACGCCATCGTCCTTTTGTCTTCGTGTATTTTACGGCTTTTCTAAACCTTAATGAAATCGTTTAGATTATAATTAGACACAAACTGGAGTGTATGCGTGTGTGTTTGTGTGCGTGTGTGTTTCTGTGCGTGTGTGTGTTTCTGTGCGTGTGTGTGTTTGTGTGCGTGTGTGTGTTTCTGTGTGTGTTTGTGCATGTGTGTTTGTGTGCGTGTGTGTTTGTGTGCGTGTGTGTTTGTGTGCCTGTGTGTGTGTTTGTGTGTGTGTGTGTTTGTGTGTGCATTTGTGTGCGTGTGTTTGTGTGCCTGTGTGTGTGTTTGTGTGTGTCTGTTTGTGTTTGTGTGTGCATTTGTGTGTGTGTGTGTTTGTGTGCTTGTGTGTGTGTTTGTGTGTGTGCGTTTGTGTTTGTGTGTTTGTGTCCGTGTGTGTGTGTGTTTGTTTGTGTTTGTGTGTGTGTTGGTGTGTTTGTGCTTGTGTGTGTGCTTGTGTGTGTGTTTGTGTGCCTGTGGGTGTGTGTTTGTGTGTGTGCGTTTTTGTTTGTGTGTGTGTTTCTGTGCGTGTGTGTGTTTCTGTGCGTGTCTTTTTGTTTGTGTGTGTGTTTGTGTATGTGTGTGTGTTTGTGTTTGTGTGTGTGTTTGTGTGTGTGTTTGTGTGTCCGTGTGTGTTTGTGTGTGTGTTTGTGTGCCTATGTGTGTGTTTGTGTATGTGCGTTTTTGTTTGTGTGTTTGTGTCCGTGTGTGTGTTTGTTTGTGTTTGTGTGTGTGTGTGTTTCTGTGCGTGTGTATGTTTCTGTGCGTGTGTTTTTCTTTGGGTGTGTGTTTGTGTGTGTGTTTGTATGTGCCTGTATGTGTCTGTTTGTGTGTGTTTGTTTATGTGCGTGTGTTTGTTTGTGTCTGTGTTTGTGTGCGTGTGTGTTTGTGTATGTGTGTTTTTGTGTGCATGTGTCTGTTTGTGTGTTTGTTTGTATGTGTGTGTTTGTGTGTGTTTGTGTGTGTGTGTTTGTGTTTGTGTGTGTTTGTATGTGCCTGTGTGTGTCTGTTTGTGTGTGTTTGTTTATGTGCGTGTGTGTGTTTATGTGCGTGTGTGTGTTTATGTGTCTGTTTGTGTGCGTATGTGTTTGTGTTTGTGTGTGTGTTTGTGTGTGTGTGTTTGTGTGCCTGTGTGTGGGTTTGTGTGTGCGTTTTTTGTTTGTGTGTTTGTGTCAGTGTGTGTGTTTGTTTGTGTTTGTGTGCCTGTGTGTGTGTTTGTGTATGTGTGTTTCTGTGCGTGTGTGTGTTTCTGTGCGTGTGTGTGTTTCTGTGCGTGTCTTTTTGTTTGTGTTTGTGTTTGTGTCTCTGTTTGCGTGTGTTTTTGTGTGCCTATGTGTGTGTTTGTGTATGTGCGTTTTTGTTTGTGTGTTTGTGTCTGTGTATGTGTTTGTGTGTGTGTCTGTGTGCGGGTGTGTTTGTGTGCGTGTGTGTTTCTGTGCGTGTGTTTTTGTTTGTGTGTGTATTTGTGTATGTGTGTGTTTGTGTGTGTGTGTGCGTTTTTGCTTGTGTGTTTGTGGCCGTGTGTGTGTTTGTTTGTGTTTGTGTGTGTGTTAGTGCGTGTTTGTGTATGTGTGTTTCTGTGCGAGTGTGTGTTTCTGTGCATGTTTTTATTGTTTGTGTGTGTGTTTGTGTATGTGTGTGTGTTTGTGTGCCTATCTGTGTGTTTGTGTATGTGCGTTTTTGTTTGTGTGTTTGTGCCCGTGTGTGTGTTTGTTTGTGTGTGTGTTTGTGTGTGTGTTTGTGTGTGTTTGTGTATGTGTGTTTCTGTGCCTGTGTGTGTTTGTGTGTGTGCATTTTTGTTTGTGTGTTTGTGTCCGTGTGTGTGTTTGTTTGTGTGTTTGTGAGTGTTTGTGCATGTGTGTTTCTGTGCGTGTGTGTGTTTCTGTGCGTGTGTTTTTGTTTGTGTGTGTGTTTGTGTATGTGTGTGTTTGTGTATGTGTGTGTTTGTGTGTTTGTTTCTGTCTGTGTTTGTGTGTCTGTGTTTGTGTGTGTGTTTGTGTGTGCCTGTGTGTGTCTGTTTCTGTGTGTTTGTTTATGTGCGTGTGTTTGTGTGCTTCTGTATGTGTGTGTTTGTGTGCATGTGTCTGTTTGTGTGTGTATTTGTATGTGTCTGTTTGTGTGTGTGTTTGTGTTTGTGTGTGTCTTTGTGTGTGCGTGTTTGTGTATGTGTGTTTCTGTGCGTGTGTGTGTTTGTGTGCGTGTGTTTGTGTGTGTTTGTGTGTGTGTGTGTGTGTTACAGTGAGAGATATATCTAATGATAGAGGGTGAGAGATATATAGAATGAAAGATAGCAGTTAATAAGTGAATTGGACAACGTTCAAAGACAAAAAAACGGTTCTCTATGAATGTAGCCTTGAGCCAAACTTAGCGCAGTTTAGCAAATATCAACAGCTTCTCGATGAAAAATGCCTGATACATGAGGTTATAAAAACAGTGTGTCCACACAAATGCGACTAAAAATAGTATTTGATGCGCTAAATAGCAGACGGACGCATGCGCGAGAACGCACACGCGCACGCACGCACGCACGCACGCACGCATAAATTATTAAAAAAAAAACTTGCACCGATGTATAGTGCATATAAAAAAGGAAAATCAAGAAGTATCAGTGATCAAGTGCTAATACCCACTGACGAGTAGATGGAGTGATTCCCGGAGGGTCTGTCTACGAAACTCTGTGGTCGGAATGATGAAGGTAACATCAATCACATGAGTGAAAAATTTTTTACTTGTATTAATTATATATATATATATATATATATATATATATATATATATATATATATATATATATTATATCTCTCGATATTATTGTGAATATGTACATTGGTAACTATAAAAAAACAGTCTTCGATTACTATGGTTAAAATGAAGAATGTTTTACTGAACTTTAGAAAAATTTTAGCTCACTAATCGAACATTGCATTAATTAGACGTACATTAATCGATGTATTCTTGTACATATATATATATATATATATATATATATATATATATATATATAAAATCTATCTATCACTTTTCTTCATACCTGTCTATCATCGGGCGACACGCAATCATCAGGTGTGGCCAGATGTTTGCGTTTAGCAAGAAACAGTCTGTCGCCTCTCAGTGTTGACTTCATTGTTCACTTTCATATTTACACACACTCTATCTCTGATATTGAGCACTTTATCCGATAAATATAGACACCTTCATATATATATATATATATATATATATATATATATATATATATATATATATATAGTGTAACCCGGACATAAGATACCCGGATATAAGAGAAACCCTGATATAAGAGACTTCTTCTGCGGTCCCGACAACTCTCTTATATATATATATATATATATATATATATATACATATATATATATCTGCGTGTGTGTGATTCTATTCAACTACACCTTTGCGAAAATTAATTGAAGCAACAGCTTTAGTTTCCTTTATTTCATCATACAATCAGTTTTAGACCCACTGCAGTAACAGTGTGTAATCGATTTCTATTTTTTCCTCTGATTAGGTCATTTGCGCGGTGTGCAGTAATACGAATCTTTTCGGAGAGCTTGATGAAATTTGTTTGGCCTTGAAAAATATCGCGCCATCTCTGATTGCATCAGATTTTTATCAGGCCCAAACACTATTGTCTCGACTTTTGATTTGTTGTCCTACGGCCATTGTCTGCGATGGACGTTACTCCAAGGAAGCGTACGAAAATTGCACGAACACACTGGAAAGCCTTATCGGTGAACGAATCAAAGTACTATAGAATGGCACGGAATATCTCCGGATTTATATCCAATCGAGAATCTGTGGTCAATCTGCAAGGCACGACTTCGTAGAATGGATATATGAAGTAGTAACATGTGCACTGGGTCATGTTTCATTGGGAAAATGCGAAAAAGAAGTGAATAATAACGGAATTATTCGTATTGTTTCAATTAATTTGCACAAGGGTATACACAAACATAAACACACAATTGAAAAATTGACCCTCACACCAATACACAAATCATTTTCTAACTTAATATAAAATAAAGAAAATGAGAAAATCTTCTGTCAGTTGCTGAATCCTCATGACGAGTGGAAGAAACGATTGCAAAATAGTTCGTCTACTAAACTCCAGAGTCTACGTGCTGACTATAAAATCTATCGGCGTATTCACAAATTTTATTTGTATTAATACTTTTATATATATATATATATATATATATATATATATATATATATATATATATATATATATATATATATATGTTTTGAATGATGAAAAGACAATAGGAAAAATATACTTAGTTTTTCTGATGCGTTTCGTTATCTGTCGGACTTTATCAGGGCAAATTATGTCCAATGCGTCGATTAAACGAAGTATATTTTCCTATTGTCTTTTCATTCATATATATATATATATATATATATATATATATATATATATATATAATTCATCTGAAAATTATAACATAAATATGTTCAAAATCATTCACAGACTACTGTTTCGCTGTATCACAGCTATATATATATATATATATATATATATATATGTATCACAGCTATATATATATATATATATATATATATATATATATATATATATATATATATATATATATATATATATATATATATATATATATATATATAGCTGTGATACAGCGAAACAGTAGTCTGTGAATGATTTTGAACATATTTATGTTATAATTTTCAAATATATATATACATATATATATATATATATATATATATATATTCATTTAAAGAAAAACAGACCACTGTAAGGCTCCATTGTAATAATTTATTTCACCAGAGACTTTTAGTTTTCTCTGGATCTTCAGACTTCACTTTCAAAAGGTGAAAAGAAAAATGAAATTCAAATTTACACTTTTGACGGCAGTATTAAGCTTATACGAGTTGACATAGAGGGTGATGAGGAATGGTATGAGAGATATGGTCAAGTTTAGAGAGGGAAGGGAGAGTTTTAAAATTTATTTTTATATTTATTTTTATTATAATACTTAATATTGAGGAAGGAGAGGGTAAGGATAAGACATTGGCCTATTTAATCCGTCAACTGTATATATATATATATATATATATATATATATATATATATATATATATATATATATATATATATATATATATATATATATATATATATTGTGTATTTAGGCAGCAATCCTTCTTTCATGCACATTTCATTAAAAACGACTGACAAGGTGCTTTTATTTAGTTTTTTTATATAATTTCTCGTGCGATCTAATAATGTTTTTCTTTTCAGATGATAAATTATATAAAAACTGTCCGAATGTTCTTTTTATCAGAGCTCTTTCGGCTATACATTTAGCCATTTTCAAGGATTATATTTCAACTGTTAGAATTAGAAATAGTTTGTTATATGTATGTTTTATAAAATGTTTCATTTTTTGTTTCAAAACACGGTCAAGATATTATGTCCATGTTCAAAGTTAATATTATTAAGTGCTGGTTTGTTTGTTTTTATTAATAAGGCTTCCATTATTTTTAGCCTTTTTTTTTGCATGTGGATGATGCTATTATATTAGTGTTGTCAACAAGTATTTTCCGAATAGTGTCCGGTAGGTCTCCATGAATATTTAAATGAGATCTAATTGAGCTATTGTCAGAAAGCTGTAGAGTTAGTCTGCGTGATAAACAATTTTTAGTGTGGCCTATATAATTATTTACGAAAGTTGATTCTTGAGGAATACAATTCCTTAATGTGCAATTTGATAATAGCTTGAGAGAGAAAAAAATTTAAAAATATCTGATGATACGTTGTCCTTAGTAGGAGGAAAAATAAGCAGACTTCGGAATTACTTATTGAATCTACGGGCTGTCAAGGATTACTCAGACATTCCAAAGTTTACGCAAAAAATATTGCACTTTGGGAACTTTTGCAGTAAACCATAATGTTGGTTGCAAATATGTAACATTTATGAGGATAAAATACGGACATCTTTCCTGAGGTGTTTTTAACTTGTACACTGTCCAATTATTAACGTTAACAAAGAACTATTTTAAATTACAAAACTGTACTTGGATTAAACGAAAATTAATTACGATATGATACATATTACATTGAGGGGCAGTGTGCAAAATTTGGACATGAGACGCACAGAAGAAGTGACCCCATTCACGTCCTCACGCAAGTAGCTACCGCGCTGACAAACTACAAAGAACCACCTTCATTCCCTCTCTCTTCGAATTACAATCAAAGCGAAAGGAGTGATGGAAAACAGACACGAAAAGAAAGATATAGACAACTGCAAAGATAGAAAGACTGAAAGCAAGACAGAGAGAGAAAGAGAGCAGGGAAATAAAAAGGGAGAGAGAGAGAGAGAAAGAGAGAGGATATTCAAATGCCTTTTGTCGACTTGTGATAAGAGTTTATATATATAGATATATTGCATATAGTTCGCTTGATAATATTTCGTTCTTTCGTGTGGCACGACGTCATAGAACTGCATTAGAAATTTACGATTTGCATCTGATATTTCGAAACCGTTATCGTCGCATAGTAATCTTCTATATCAACATAACAGAATCGACTACTGTATTTGGTCATTATTTGTGCATGTTGCGTGATTTTGTGTGTGTGTGTGGGGGGTTATGATCTATTTAGTGCAGGTTTAAATATATATATATATATATATATATATATATACATGTATAAACTTTATATATATATATATATATATATATATATATATATATATATATATATATATATATATATATATATATAATCTTATCGCCAGTCCAAGAAGAAAAAAAAAAAGCAAACAAACATATTCTTGTCTCTGGTGATCGGATCTGATGAAGGAAAATAATTTATTGCCCCACGTATCCTCAAAAATCCCCAACTAATTTTTCACATTGTCTCATCATCTCTACATATGTGTGCGTATATACTAAGATAAGTAGATATGAACAAACTGAGATAGATAGATAGATAGATAGATAGATAGATAGATAGATAGATAGATAGATATAAACAGATTGAGATAGATACGAACGCATTGAACACTGAGATGTGAGGATTGAGCAGCTTCAGCTCGGATATGGCAACAGAAAAGGAAAAAGGCATATATATATATATATATATATATATATATATATATATATATATATATATATATATATATATATATATATATATATATATACAGTGAGAGGGAGAGAGAGAGAGAAACTAGCGATGAACAGACTCAAATAGATGTGAACAGCATGAAACATAGATAGATAGATAGATAATGAACAGACTCAGATAGATAGATAGATAGATAGATAGATAGATAGATAGATAGATAGATAGATAGATAGATAATGAACAGACTGGGATAGATAGATAGATAGATAGATAGATAGATAGATAGATAGATAGATAGATAGATAGATAATGAACAGACTCAGATAGATAGATAGATAGATAGATAGATAGATAGATAGATAGATAGATAGATAGATAGATAGATAGATAGATAATGAACAGACTGGGATAGATAGATAGATAGATAGATAGATAGATAGATAGATAGATAGATAGATAATGAACAGACTGGGATATATATATATATATATATATATATATATATATATATATAGATAGATAGATAGATAGATAGATAGATAGATAGATAGATAATGAACAGACTGGGATAGATAGATAGATAGATAGATAGATAGATAGATAGATAGATAGATAGATAGATAGATAATGAACAGACTAGGACAGACAGACAGAGAGATAGATAGATAGATAGATAGATATATAGATAGATATGAAAAGACCGAAATAGATAGATAGATAGATAGATAGATAGATAATAAACAAACTAGGGTCGATAGATAGATAGATAGATAGATAGATAGATAGATAGATAGATAGATAGATAGATAGATATTTGGATATTTGGAGAAAAATTTACGTTGTGACAGACGTAAAATCAAATCGTAAGAAAAAATATATATATATATATATATATATATATATATATATATATATATATATATATATATACAGTGAGAGGGAGAGAGAGAGAGAAACTAGCGATGAACAGACTCAAATAGATGTGAACAGCATGAAACATAGATAGATAGATAGATAATGAACAGACTCAGATAGATAGATAGATAGATAGATAGATAGATAGATAGATAATGAACAGACTGGGATAGATAGATAGATAGATAGATAGATAGATAGATAGATAGATAGATAGATAATGAACAGACTCAGATAGATAGATAGATAGATAGATAGATAGATAGATAGATAGATAGATAGATAGATAGATAGATAATGAACAGACTGGGATAGATAGATAGATAGATAGATAGATAGATAGATAGATAGATAGATAGATAGATAGATAGATAATGAACAGACTGGGATATATATATATATATATATATATATATATATATAGATAGATAGATAGATAGATAGATAGATAGATAGATAATGAACAGACTGGGATAGATAGATAGATAGATAGATAGATAGATAGATAGATAGATAGATAGATAGATAGATAGATAGATAGATAATGAACAGACTAGGACAGACAGACAGAGAGATAGATAGATAGATAGATAGATATATAGATAGATATGAAAAGACCGAAATAGATAGATAGATAGATAGATAGATAGATAATAAACAAACTAGGGTCGATAGATAGATAGATAGATAGATAGATAGATAGATAGATAGATAGATAGATAGATATTTGGATATTTGGAGAAAAATTTACGTTGTGACAGACGTAAAATCAAATCGTAAGAAAAAAAATAGCAACCGCCCTTCCATCCCCTTCTCATTTTACTTAGCCCAAATCTTGTCGGGTTCTTCGTCGCTCTACGAAACGGTCCTGAAATCGGATTGGCAGACATCCATGCAGAAAATAACGCCATTTTGAAAGACAGATTAACGACGCAAAGATTCCAGCGATTTGCCCGCCGCGGTTCTTCTAATTCGCGCCGATGACATTGCCGCAATAAACCGCCATTTTTAGTGGAGCTTTTACGGCCGTCTTATCCGTATTCAAACCTTCTTGCCGGGCGACCATTTCTATACCCCCTTTTTTCCCCCCATTCTCTCTCATTTTTCTTTCTTTCTTTAATTTCATGCTACAGCGGCCGAAGATGGCGGCGTCTCTTCGCACGATTTCATTGACACTTGATTTTCATTAAGTATTACGCGTATTTGTGTTTAACCGGAGTTCACCGCCATTGTTGTTGCATAAACTAACATGGCTGCTTCAATGATCCGGAAAAGAAAATAGATACATTCGTATTCCCTTTTATTCTCTTTCTTTATTTCTGTTTTTCTTTTTGTTATTACTGATTGCACGGGAGGTAGTCATGGAGGAGCGGGGTCTGGAAAAGCGCTCCTTTACGGTCTGTTCTAGAAACGTTTAACAAATCATAGCGTATCGGCAACTGGAGTTACTTTTGGTGGACACATCTGGCAACAAGTGACAACACAAGGAAGAGTGAACTCTTCTCTTCCAAGAAGATATTAGTGCCAAGAGGACATGTGTGGTTTGCGCAGAAAAATCTGAAATGATTTTTATTATTTTGTTTACGAAAACTCCCCCACATTATTTGTCTCTCTCTCCCTCTCTCTCTCTATGTCTCTCTCTCTCTCTCTCTATATATATATATTGTTTACGAAAATTCTCCCATATTATTTGTCTCTCTCTCCCTCTCTCTCTATTTCTCTCTGTCTCTCCCTCTCTCTCTCTATCCATCTCTCTCTCTATCTCTCTCTCTCTATATATATATATATATATATTGTTTACTTAAACTCTCCCACATTATTTGCTTCTCCCTCTCTCTCTCTCTATCTCTCTCTTTCTCTCTCTCTCTATATATATGTATTGTTTACGAAAACCCTTTCTCATTATTTGTCTCAAGCCCCTCGCTCTCTCTCTTCTCTCTCTCTCTCTCTCTCTCTATATATATATATATATATATATATTCTGTTTACGAAAACTCTCCCATATTATTTGTCTCTCTCTCCCTCTCACTCTGTCTGTCTCTCTCTCTATATATATATTGTTTACGAAAACTCTCTCTCAATATTTGTCTCAAGCCCCTCGCCCTCTCTCTCTCTCTCTCTCTGTATATATATATATATATATATATATATGTTTTTTTTGTTTACTTAAACTCTCCCACATTATTTGTCTCTCCCTCTCTCTCTCTCTCTATCTATCTCTCTCTCTCTTTCTCTCTCTCTCTCTATATATATATTGTTTACGAAAACCCTCTCTCAATATTTGTCTCAAGCCCCTCGCTCTCTCTCTCTCTCTCTCTATATATATATATATATATATATATATATGTTTATTTTGTTTACGAAAACTTTCCTCATTATTTGTCTCAAGCACCCCCCTCTCTTGCTCTTTCATTATCTCTCTCTTGATATATATATATATATATATATATATATATATATATATATACATATATTGTTTACGAAAACTCTTCCTCATTATTTGTCTCGAGCCCCTCTTCCCCCTCCCTCTCTCTCTCTCTCTCTCTCTCTCTCTATATATATATATATATATATATATATATATATATCTTGTTTACGAAAGCTCTCCCTCATTATTTGTCGCAAGTCTCTTCCTCTCTCCCTCTCTCTCTCTCTCTTTCTCACTCTCTATTATGAAAAAGTTATTGGTCAGTTGAATTAGACCAAAAAAAGTAGTATTAAAAACGGCCTAACACACAAAGCAGAATGAAAGATACAAATGGCCAGACCAAAACATGTATAGGAGGTACTGAAGGTAGCTTCAAGCAGAGGTGGTATAATCACAAGTCATCAATCAAGCTAGAAAGACTAAGTCTAGCTAGCCATGTGTGGAAATGAAAAGGAAAACATCTAAAAAATCCGATTGTAAACTGGGAAATCTTTAAAAAAATTGCCCAACCTGACAACAATCGAAGTGATATCTGCAATCTTTGCCAAGAAGAAAAGTTGGAAATAATAAAATTTCCAGACCAGAAAAAAACTTGAATCAGAGATCAGAAGTAATTACACGATATATATATATATATATATATATATATATATATATATATATATATATATATATATATATATATATAAATCCTTTTGAATTCATACGAACCAGGATGAAGGTATGTACGTTTAATATAACTACGATAGAATTTCAATACCCTCGCCTTCTATTAAAATTCGCGTTGTTCGTTTATTTATTTTTGCATACTGATACGTTAGAAAAATATTTAGCCCGAATCGTCTGAAGATACCGAAAGGTTGAAACCAAGGTAGCGTAATTGGCTGATCTCCTAATTTTACATATATATATATATATATATATATATATATATATATATATATATATATATATATATATATATATATATAAGTATAGGATTGGTGTATACGGAAAAAGTTCCAATAACCAACAAATACTATTCTTAAAAGAGTGCTCAATACAGAGTAGAGCAAATAGAATTCTTTATTGAAAAATTATAACATAAATATGTTATAAAATCACTAGAAAAATAGCCATTTTGTTTCAACACTTCTCGAAGAAGACGATCGTTCTGTTAGCAACATTGTAATTTGAAAACAGTAAAATCGACTGTGGCCCAATAGATTAAGTCATGTCACACTATATGACGATTCCGTATAGGTTACAGGTTCGATTCCTGTCGGAGGATGCATATTTTCTCTGAAAATTTCTCGAACATTCAGTTGTTGTTCAATACTGTTTATTATAAAACAGAGCATTTACTTAAATATTTGTATCTATAAAATAAAAGAATGTATGAACATAAAAATGTCTTAAAAATAATTGTCGGACTTTGTCCGTTTCATAATGTGTGACGTCATTTGTTTACATTTGGATACGCATTGAGCAGATATGAATGTACGTGAGAGAATCATGGAAGATTGTAGTTGAAAAACAGTTAAATCGACCTTGCTAACCGAACGCTCTTCTGTGGTCAAATCGCTTAAAGCACGTCAGGCTGTATGACGGTTCCGTATAGGATACAGGTTCGATACCTGTCGGAGGACGAATCTGTTCTATGAAACACTCAGGTCGGTAAATGTTGTTTATACTGTTTATTATAAACAGAGCATTTACTTAAATATTTGTATCTATAAAAAGAATGTATATACATAAAATGTCTTAAAACAATTGTCGGACTTTGTCCATTTCATAATAAATTTATACATATATATATATATATATATATATATTGGGTAGACAGAATCCTTAGGAGCCGTCGATAGCTGTGCTAGCACGAAGTAACAAGTCATCGTGGCCGAGGGCTTGAGTGTGCAGGCATTTTTCAAATTATTGATCACGCTAGATAATACGCTCTTTCACAGAAATTGTAACTAAGGTCTGCTCAGCATAGTTGCAGTATAAACCACAGGTGGCCTCTGTGGATGTTGAAATGCACCTGAGCAAGCGTCTACAATAGAGATTGGCTAGTCGCCCTATTAGACGGGTATCCTCGAATAAGATTGGCCAGGTATATATATATATATATATATATATATATATATATATATATATATATATATATATATATATATATATATATATACTAGCTGGCTTCGTCCGTTCGCTATCGTTTCGCAAAGTAAGATATATTCACTACTTGAAATCTTGGGAACAAAAATTTTAAATGAACATTTCATTAATAAATTGGCTTTTCACGGTTAAGGAAAGTTTTACAAATAGATGCCAACTTGTTAAAGGCCAAGTAAAATCCAAAATTTCAAACACTTTTCTGCACTATGTGAGACGATATTCCTAAACAGAACTATTTTTTATATAAAAATCAAAACGATCCTTGGATAAAAGAACACTAAGTTAATTAATGAAATATAATTTTTTTAAATCAATATGCAAATTAGTACAACCTGAAGAGTGATATTACTTAGAAGTAGATAATATATACTACAGATATTGAGCTGTCATCGTATAAATTCATCTTGCGGGGGCTGTGGGCAAATTTTGTCCCCGCCCGTTTGCTCGCACTCGGGACCCCACTTTAAAAAGACCTTGTGTCATATCCTTCTCGTGGGGGAATGAGTAAACACCGTATAAAATTCCTCTTTGGAGGGATTTCTAACGCATGGTTTATCATCTCTCAGTTGCGTCACTGTCCTTGGACAGACTGCGCTCAGGGGCTTCTCTGTCAAAGGACAGAGGGGCAACTGAGAAAATAATACTGAGAGGTGCCCAGCCCTGGGGAGCAGCTGCTCGAGGCCGCACCCTCCTATTGCACAAGTGGGAGGGATCGGTGCTCGCACCGAGGCCAGCGCAACCGACGGCGGCGGGGGCTGTGTGCAATTTTTGTCCCCGCCTGTGTGCACGCGCTCGGGTCCCCACTTTAACAAGACCTTGTGTCCCATCTCATTCTCGTGGGGGAATGAGTAAACACTGCGTATAAATTCCTCTTTAGTGTGTAAATTACAATAAGTAAGTGTAAATAAGTGTAAATTACTGCGGGGTGGGGTTTATCGTCATACCCAGGACAGGAAATTAAGAGGTGGTTCCACGTTCATCAAAACCTCCTGATCAGAGGTCTTGCTGCCGGGGTGGTGTTTATCGTCATACCCAGGACTAGAAATTAAGAGGTGGTTCCACGTTCATCAAAACCTCCTGATCAGAGGTCTTGCTGCCGGGTGGTGGTTATCGTCATACCCAGGACTAGAAATTAAGAGGTGGTTCCACGTTCATCAAAACCTCCTGATCAGAGGCCTTGCTGCCGGGTGGAGTTTATCGTCATACCCAGGACTAGAAATTAAGAGGTGGTTCCACGTACATCAAAACCTCCCGATCAGAGGTCTTGCTGCCGGGGTGGAGTTTATCGTCATACCCAGGACTAGAAATTAAGAGGTGGTTCCACGTACATCAAAACCTCCTGATCAGAGGTCTTGCTGCCGGGTGGTGTTTATCGTCATACCCAGGACTAGAAATTAAGAGGTGGTTCCACGTTCATCAAAACCTCCTGATCAGAGGTCTTGCTGCCGGGTGGTGTTTATCGTCATACCCAGGTCAGGAAATTAAGAGGTGGTTCCACGTTCATCAAAACCTCCTGATCAGAGGTCTTGCTGCCGGGTGGTGTTTATCGTCATACCGAGGACTAGAAATTAAGAGGTGTTTCTACTCTCCTCAAAGCCTGCCGATCAGAGGCCTTGCTGCGGTGTGGTGTTTATCGTCATACCGACGACTAGCAATTAGGAGGTGGTCACACGCTTCTCAAAACCTCCAATCTCCCGATCAGAGTCCTAGTTGCTGGATGTAGTTTATCGTCATACCTAGGTCACTCGTATTAGTGAACATAAAGTTTTGTTTCTAATAAAGTGATCTGTACGCAATGCTGGTGATTTTGAACTATCTGTTTATGTGTAAATTTAGCAATATACTATTTACAAATATTAACTAATTACTTAAAATTCTTAAAAATGTTAATCATAACAATCTGTGTTTAGATTTAGTGTCTACTGCCAGAATCATGGACAGTACATGTATACTGGAATTACTCAAAAATATACCTTTTTTTTAATCTACAAAAATTTAAATTCTACCCATTTTTCCATATGTATTTTTGAGAAAGTTTATTTATTTGTTATGAAAATTAAATGATTGAGTTGTAGTTGTGGGTGGGCCGATTTTGTCTCCTGGAAACCAATATTTTTTTTTAGACCCAGTCCGCCATTGCTCTAGCCATATCTTCAGTGAATGTATCATACGGTTCGGTGTGTCCTGTTTCGAAACACTGCTTTTGTTTCGTTTTGTTTTCTTAGAAGGAGGGGAGGTCTTTTAAATTAATTGGAACGGCAACGAACGGGAATGTTCTTTATATATGGAAATGCCAATTTATCCATTTTCGCTTGTAAGATTTCAGATTTACAGTGTTTGTTCCTAGCCGATCGGCCTCGAGGTTTGTTTACGCGATTTCTTGGTGTCTGGTTAGCGTTTAGTCACTCACGCCTCCCAGACCCCAACAGCGTGATATATATGCCTCTTCCCGACGGTAAATCGCCAAGGTATCATTTGTTCATACATTTGCTGTGATTTGTGGAATATATTTTGATCAGAAAAACAAGTGAACATGTTTGATGTTTCACTGTGTGTGTGTGTGCGTTGTGTGTTTCCAGTGTATGTGTGTGCGTGTGTGTATGTGTGTGTGTGGCGGAAGTGAACACGCATTCGAAATGAGCGCATGCGCACATAGACTAGTAGTTCATTGATTCCACAAACACGATTAACTTTCGCATGAAGACTTCACGAGAATCGAGCGTTATCTTAATGGCTCCGCTTCATCACGCTGGTATGTACACACACGCACACACACATACACACACGCAAACACACATGCAAACACACATGCACGTGCACCCACAGAAAACCACACACACAAACACGCTAACATACAATAAACACACATACAATAAACGCACACAGACACCAGCAAGCACAACACACAGATACATACCCACCCACACATGCGCGTGCGCATACACAAAGAGACAAACAAACACGGGCACATGTAAAACGCACGCACACACACACACACACACACGCACAAACACACACACACACACACACACACACACACAAGCCACCCAAATACACACACGTGTACACCCAGGCGAAATAAACACAAAACACACAGACACACACGCACACATATGTACGCACACAAACACACATGCCCGGGCGCGCACACAAACACACTCACATGCGCACTTACAAAAAAACACATAGACACAACAAAGTACGCACACACTCAAGAAAGCACACACACAGACACAACACACATGCAGATACACACACAGACACAACGCACACGCAGATACACACACAGACACAACGCACACGCAGATGCACACACAGACACAACGCACACACGCACATACAGATTCACATACAGACACAACACACACCCACGCACATGAAGATACACACACAGACACAGCTACAGCCAGCACACACACCCACATACAGATACACACACAGACACAACACACACACACGCACATACAGAAACACACAGAGACACAACACAACACACAAGCACATGCAAATACACACACAGACACAACACACACACGCACATACAGATACACACACTGACACAACACACACACACGCGCACATATAGATACACACACAGACACAACGCACAGACGCACATACAGATACATACACAAACACAACACACACACGCACATACAGATGCACATACAGACACAACACACACACGCACATACATATACACACACAGACACAACACACACACGCACATACAGATACACACACTGACACAACACACACACACGCACATACAGATACACACACAGACACAACACACACACACGCACATGCAGATATACACATCGCACACACACACGCACACGCAGATACACACACAGACACAGACACCACACACACACATACAGATACGAACACAGGCATACACTCATGCACCAGGACGCACAAAACAGGCACACAAACACAGACACATGCAAAATACACACAAACACACACACCAAAACACACAAACGCAAGCACACACACACAAGTGTACACATCAGGCGTAAACAAACACAATATACACACTGACACACACGCACACATATGTACACATACAAACGCACATGCGCGGACACACGTACAAGCACACACACACATACACGCGCACATAAAAAACACACACGGATGCAACAAAGCGCGCACACACAGCCAACAAAGGACACACACGCAAACAAACACAAAACACACGCATGCACGAGTACCCACAAAAAGAGACGCACAAAGACTCGCGCATAGAAAAGAAACACAAACACAACAAAGGACAGACACACAACACAGCACACGCGCAGACACACATGCGCAAACAAACACAACACACACGCGGAAACATATGCACACAGATATGCACACATGAGCGAGTACACACGCTAACACACACGCACGAACACGCGCGCACACAAAACACACACAAACAAAAACACACACATGCACACAACAAAACACGCACACACTGGGGCACACACACACACCTGCGAAATCATTCACAAAGCACAGAGACAAACACACGTATACGTAATTTGCACTTCCTTATAGACGAAGGCCATCTCTTGTCCGTTGAACTAAGCGGCCATGGACCTGTGCAAACCAACCTTACTCGCTGTATAATTTTCGACACATGTGACACACGAAAAAATTCCAAGGGTCTTGAAAGTGAATTTTGTTCCTCCTGCACTCGCATGTGCTTCTTCAGTCCGGCGTCAGACCTGCAAATGTTCTCACAGGACTGACATAAGGAGCCCGCAGTTCCGTCAGGAAAGACATCCACATAGTTGGCATTAACATCTGGTCTTCGGTGGCTAGCAAATACTGCACGACATAGAACAGCCGCCCCGCAGACGTTACATACACACAACAAGCCCGTGTTTAATCTCTTCTGGGATCTAGTCTGCACCAGCATTCCTAAGAGCACTTTCCAAACTTCAAATGCACAACGCTTCCGGCGTCAATGCGATTGCAACAATGAAGAAACTTTGTCCAACCAGATCGATTCTCTACCTATTTTACGCAGTCTTCGAGACTAATTTTTTATTTTTTTTATTTTTTTTTTATTTAAGCGTATCACCCCTAAGCAAGGTTGGAGGCCACTATCACGCAAGGGGTTATAGAAGGGTTGGAGGAAGAGCAAATAGGAGTGGTAAAGGAGAGGATGTGGAGAAAGAGAAAGACAGTGGGTCGATCAAGGCAAGGGGGTTACAGAAGATTTGGAGCGAGAGCAGATAGGAATGAAAGGTGAAAGGATGTGGAGAAGGGAAGTGGATAGATCAAGGCAACTGGAGATGTCGATTGACACTACACTTAAACCGTTGGAGATTGTATTTGGCAGGGAAACAGTAATAGGGAAGGGAGTTCCACAGGCGAGATGTGAGAGACATGAAGCTAATGGAGTAGAAGAAACGTCTACATCTAACAGTTTCAACAGTGAAGGGGTGGGAAAGAGATGCCAGCCTCGTAGGACGTTTAAATTCATGAGGCAAGATTTTTCAGATTATCTTTAATAAGGTGCTTTAAACATTTCTTGGGTTTGCGTGTGGGGCACTTACCAAGAGCGACGTCTCCATAAAACAGGTGCGTAGGCAATCTCTCATCCTCCATTCTCTTGAGATGCCCTGCCCAGCGCAATTTATATATATACTACGCTGGAAAGGATATATATATATATATATATATATATATTTAAAGACATTTTTATTTTTAACATTCTTTTTATAGCCTGAATATAGATTGAAGTTTATAAGGAGTAAATTCGACGACGGAACGATCCTCTGTGGCCGAATCGGTTAAAAAGGCACGTCGGGCTATATGACACTTCCGTATAGGATACAGGTTCGAATCCTGTCGGAGGACGAATATTTTCTATGAAAATTTCTCGGACATTCAGGCCGGTAAATGTTTTTTAATACTGTTTATTATAAAACAGAACATTTACTTAAAGACTTGTATCTATAAAAAGAATGTTAAACATAAAAAATGTCTTTAAATAATTGTCGGACTTTGTCCCCCCTTTCATAATATATATATATATATATATATATATATATATATATATATATATATATATATTAACTGATTTAAAATATGTTTTTTTTCGCTACACAGTAATAACCATGTTTCAAAAATGGAAGCTAAAACTTCAAATTTAATTATATAATTAAATTAAAAGTATTAGTTCTGTTTCATCTTCAAGCAAATTTTCTTCAAAATATATATATATATATATATGTCAATTTTGAGTCTGATTTGCTACCTCTTCGTCACCGAGAACTAACTCAATGAATTACTTAATTATAATTATCAAATCCTCCTAACAATTTCTATCATTTGTATATCATTGCTTGAACCCGGCTTCTAATGCTTCAGTTTGAGCGGCTTAGTGATAGTAGTCGTGGCTCCGGGGGCACAGTCCTATGGTTACAGAGGACTTCAGTTGAGTTCCACCACGGATAATGTGAGCGAGCGGTGCTATATTGAGTTTGATTTGCTACCTTTGTTACCGAGGCCCGTTTGGTATGGTGTTTGCTTGACAACCTAACTGTCAGGGTTTCAATTCTCAGTAGTGGATGAGCACTGTTGATGAGTCCCAAATATAGGACGAAACGGCCGTCCAGTGTTTTCTGCATTCTGTTGAGGTTTCTTTCAGACTCAATGGATTCATTTTAATTTTTTATTTTTATATATATATATATATATATATATATATATATATATATATATATATATATATATATATATATATATATATATATATATATATATATATATATATATATATATATTCAAGCATGTTTCATTGAATAATATAGACATATCATGTTTATTTATCTATATAATACTAGTCCGTGTTGCGTCCGTCCGGGGCATACTAATTTAAGGTAATCTGATTTAAGTGAATACAATTTAAAAAATACGAGTTATTTATACAGTAACTATTTTTATTCTTACTTCCTTCAAACAGACAATTTTTTTAATGAAAAAATATTTTCATATTAAAGACAGACACAAAGAGATTAAGCAATATTTTAAATAATAAAAAATATTTTTTGGCATATTTAAAAAATATTTATGAATATGATTTAGAAAATACTTTCGTGCATCTCGGTCCCACCCTTTCACTGTCGAAACGGTTAAATGTAACCGCCTCTTCTACTCCAACAGCTTCATGACTCGCACTTCCCGTCTGTGGAACTCCCTTCCTCTTACTTGCTTCCCTGATAACTATAATATTCAAACATTCAAGTGTAATGTCAATCGACATCTTCTGATACGTTGATCTTGTTCCCCGTTCTTATCTGTATCTTTTTCCTCAAACACGCCTCTTTGCTCTTGTCCTCAATCCTCTGTAACCCATTGCATGCAGGTGGCACTCTGGCATTGCTTGGGGTGAATTGCTTAAAACAAAATGATTTAAAATAATAAAAAAAAAAACCAGTGATCTGACACAGTCCAAGACAAGGGGAACAAGACAGAGCAATCGAGATAAAAATCTGCCAAATTTTAATATTGACAAATGACACAATAATACAATTAAAAGAAATATAGATTTTAAAATGTCCCGGGAGAAACAGTAGCTTGCAATCCAAAAATGAATCAATAATAATAATACAGTAAGTATTTTTATTTTAACTTCTTTCAAACGGACAATTTTTTAAATTTTAATTTTTTTAAATTAAAGGCAGACACAAAAAGATCCCGATTTGCTGTTTCCTCCAGTTTTTGTGGAATAATTGTTTATATTTCAGCTTTCTTTAAATATTTTACAGATATAAAGAATATTTTTAAGTTAACCTTAATTAAAAGATATTTTATGGGAATAAGATTTAAAAATACCTGTTGTCTATACAGTAAGTATTTTTATTTTAACTTTCTCAAACACTCCTCTTTACTCTTGTTCTCAGTCCTCTGTAACCCATTGCGCGCTGGTGGCACTCCTGCCTTGCTTGGGGTGAATTGCTTAAAAAAAAAAAAACATTTAAAATAAAAAAAATAACAGTGATTTGATACAGTCCAAAACAAAGGTAACATGAAAAAGGAATTCAGATAAAAATCTGCCAAAGTTTAATATTGACAAATGAAATTATAATACAATTAAAAGAAATGTAGATATTAAAAATGTCCCGGGAGAAACAGTAACTGGCAATCCAAAAATGAGACAACCACAATAATAATAATAATAATAATAATAATAATAATAATAATAATAATAGAGTAAGTATTTTTATTTTAACTTCTTTCAAACAGACAATTTTTTAAATTAAAATATTTTTAAATTAAAGACAGACACAAAGAGTAATTATTTATATTTCAGCTTTCTTTAAACAAACAATATCTAGATATTAAAAAAATATTGTTAAGTTAATCTGATATTAAAAATATTTTAAGTGAATAAGATTTTAAAATACGAGTTGTTTATACAGTAAGCATTTTTATATTAACTTTCCTCAAACAGGCAATATTTTTTAATTAAAAAATATTTTAAAGTTAACGACAGCCACAA
Organism: Acanthosepion esculentum; assembly: GCA_964036315.1. Lineage (NCBI taxonomy): Eukaryota > Metazoa > Mollusca > Cephalopoda > Sepiida > Sepiidae > Acanthosepion > Acanthosepion esculentum. The sequence continues at coordinate 27,110,505 of OZ038519.1, forward strand.
AGAGATCCCGCTTTGCTGTTTCGTCCAGTTTTTGTACAGGAATAATTTATATTTCAGCATTCTTTAAATAAACAATATTTTAAATATTTAAAAAGTATTTTTTGGCATATTTAAAAAATATTTTTAAGTTAATCTTATTTAAAGTTCGAGTTTATCCCGGAAATTAAATTTCATTTCAATGGTATGCTGAAATCAACTTCAATGTTTTATAAGCTGAACCGTCAGTGACCCAACTGGTCACGGGTAGTCTAGTATAATACAAAAAGTCGGGTGCATAATGATTTAAGTTTCTTTCCACATCTCTCATCTCTCTCTTTCCATCTCTCTCTCTCTCTTTTCACCTCTCCCCGCCATCCTCTCTTTCCACCTCTCTCTTTCTACCTCACTCTATCTTTCCATGTCTCTCTTTTTCCACCTCTCTCTTTTCTCTCTTTCCATCTCTCTCTTTCTATTTACCTCTCCCCGCCATTCTCTCTCTCCGCCTCACTCTATCTTTCCATATCTCTCTTTTCCCACCTCTTTCTTCTCTCTCTTTCACCTCTCTCTTTCCACCTCTCCATCTTTCCACCTCTCTTTCCATGTCTCTCTCTTTACACATCACTCTCATTCCGCCTAACCCTCTTTCCACGTCTTTCTTTCCATCTCTCTCTTACCACCTCTCTCTCTTTGCACATCTCCTTCTTTCCACCTCTCTCTTTCCATGTCTCTCTCTTTACACATCTCTCTCTTTCCACCTAACCCTCTTTCCACTTCTTTCTCTCCATCTCTCTCTTACCACTTCTCTCTCTCTTTCCACCTCTCCTTCTTTCCACCTCTCTTTCCATGTCTCTCTCTTTACACATCACTCCCTTTCCCCCAATCCTCTTTCCACGTCTTTCTTTTCATTTCTCTCTCTTTCCACCTCTCGTTTTTCTACCTCTCTTTCCATGTCTCTCTCTTTACACATCTCTCTCTTTCCACCTCTCTTTCCATGTCTCTCTCTTTACACATCTCTCTCTTTCCACCTAAACCTCTTTCCACGTCTTTCTTTCCATCTCTCTCTTTCCACTTCTCTCTCTTTGCACCTCTCCTTCTTTCCACCTCTCTCTTTCCATGTCTCTCTCTTTACACATCTCTCTCTTTCCACCTAACCCTCTTTCCACTTCTTTCTCTCCATCTCTCTCTTACCACCTCTCTCTCTTTGCACCTCTCCTTCTTTCCACCTCTCTCTTTCCATGTCTCTCTCTTTACACATCTCTCTCTTTCCACCTAACCCTCTTTCCACTTCTTTCTCTCCGTCTCTCTCTTACCACTTCTCTCTCTCTTTCCACTTCTCCTTCTTTCCACCTCTCTTTCCATGTCTCTCTCTTTACACATCACTCCCTTTCCCCCAATCCTCTTTCCACGTCTTTCTTTTCATTTCTCTCTCTTTCCACCTCTCGTTTTTCTACCTCTCTTTCCATGTCTCTCTCTTTACACATCTCTCTCTTTCCACCTCTCTTTCCATGTCTCTCTCTTTACACATCTCTCTCTTTCCACCTAAACCTCTTTCCACGTCTTTCTTTCCATCTCTCTCTTTCCACTTCTCTCTCTTTGCACCTCTCCTTCTTTCCACCTCTCTCTTTCCATGTCTCTCTCTTTACACATCTCTCTCTTTCCACCTAACCCTCTTTCCACTTCTTTCTCTCCATCTCTCTCTTACCACCTCTCTCTCTTTGCACCTCTCCTTCTTTCCACCTCTCTCTTTCCATGTCTCTCTCTTTACACATCTCTCTCTTTCCACCTAACCCTCTTTCCACTTCTTTCTCTCCATCTCTCTCTTACCACTTCTCTCTCTCTTTCCACTTCTCCTTCTTTCCACCTCTCTTTCCATGTCTCTCTCTTTACACATCACTCCCTTTCCACCTCTCTTTCCATGTCTCTCTCTTTACACATCTCTCTCTTTCCACCTCTCTTTCCATGTCTCTCTCTTTACACATCTCTCTCTTTCCACCTCTCTTTCCATGTTTCTCTCTTTACACATCTCTCTCTTTCCACCTAAACCTCTTTCCATCTCTCTCTTTCCACTTCTCTCTCTTTCTACCTATCTCAAAGAATATTTTCATGTGAATATGATTTTAAAATATTCTTTAATATTAAAAATATTTTAAGTTAATCTGATTTAATGTTCAAGTTTATCCCGGAAGTTATATTCCTCCTAAAATTTGTAAACAAAACGTTTAACATGAACTTGTAAACCAGAGAAATGATGACATGAACGAATTGAAATATTTAACTGAATCATAACTTTCATTTCAATGAAATATTATGATTAAGTTAACCTTAATCATAACATTTCATTAAAGTTAAATTAAGTTAACCTTAATTAAAAATATTTTAAGGGAATAAGATTTAAAAATACCTGTTGTCTATACATTAAGTATTTTTATTTTAACTTTCTTCAAACAGACAATTTTCTTAATTAAAATATTTTAAAGTTAAAGACAGACACAAAGAGATGCCGATTTGCTGTTTCGTCCAGTTGTTTATAGAGTAATTATTTATATTTCAGCTTTCTCCAAACAAATAATATTTTAAATATTAAAAAAAATAATTTTTGGTATATTTAAAAAATATTTTCAAGTGAATATGATTTTAAAATATTTTTTTTGCATATTGAAAGATATTTTTAATTTAATCTGATTTAAAGATCAAGTTCTATTCCTGTTAAATACTGTAAACAATTAGTAAAACGCTAAACATTAACTTCTAAACCAGACTAATGATGACACGAACGAAGTGAAATATTTAACTGAATCATATTAAAATTAAATTTCATTTCAATGGTATGCTGAAATCAACTTAAGTGTTTTATAACTAACGGCTCACGAGTTGTCTAGTTTTTATAATAATACTTTGTTGTCCTCTAATTAATTTCTTGTTAATTTGAAATTCAACAAGGAATTTTTTTAAAAAACCCAAACGCTCGCAAAAAACATAATAGCTACAACGGATATATTTAAAATTTTAAAATAATTATGAGAGACAGCATTTACAAAAATCACTATTACAAAGATCACAGTTACAACAAGTTGCTCATCGCAGTTCACCCCTGAGGATGATCCCGGAGGAGATCGAAAGTACTTGGCTTAACAAAAACAACAGCCTCTTCCTTGCTGAATTTCAACTTAACACCAAGAAGCTAGTTAGAAGAATAGAAAGGATTATTCTAATATATATATATATATTTTATATTTATACGTTTTTTTTTTATAGATACAAATATTTAAGTAAATGCTCTGTTTATAATAAACAGTATTAACAACATTTACCGTCCTGAATATCCGAGAAATTTTCAAAGAAAATGTGAGTCCTCCGATAGTAATCGAACCTGTATCCTATACGGAACCGTCATATAACTTGACGTGCTTTTACCGATTGAGCCACAGAGAAACGTTCCGGCTAGCAGGGATGATTTTACTGTTTTTAAACTACAATTCACCTTGATTTTTTCTCGTAAATACATAGCTGCTCGATGCGTATCCAAACGTAAACAAATGACGTCACACATTATGAAATGGACAAAGTCCGACAATTATTTTAAGATATTTTTTATGTTTATACGTTCTTTTTATAATATTTTTTTAAAAATAAAATAATTGAATATCTGAAAAGAGTCAACCTGCCCATTGTTGAAAGAACAACGCTATATATATTAAACGCTACAGTCTCGACACCGAAATAGAATTACCATTGCGTATGAATGTAAGTAAGGTTGTGTATATGCGCCTAATCTCGGATTGTTTATATGGATGTGTTTGTGTGAACTAAAATGCGTACACCTCTGTGTGTGTGTGTGTGTGTGTGTGTGTGTGTGTGTGATGGAGAGAGAGAGAGAGAGAGAGAGTGTGTGTGTGTGTGTGTGTGACCCCAACAGAACACAGTGGAGAATTCCCCCTCCCACCACCAAACATAATCAAACACAAACAAGGATAAACAGATTCAGTTTTCAAAAAATAAACCAGTTTGTCTGATGATCGCAAAAGCGTGAAACGCAGGGTCACAAACTCACATCCATACAACTGAATATGTTAGCTCTATTACAGATATTGAGCACTTTCCAATAAGTACTGCGTATATAAAATAATATATGCCGAAAAAAATTATATATATATATATATATATATAATATAAAAAAAAACAACTGAAAAGTTGCAAATTAAAAAAAAGTTGAATGTTTTTTGGGGAAGTATTTATATATATATATATATATATATATATATATATATATATATATATTTGATATTTCAGATTGGCCCAGATCTGAAAACAGCCATTTCTGATGATTATATAGTTTCTCATGTGTCCGTACAATTATTTTTCTTTTCAGGACATAAATTGTATAAAAAGTGTCCGAATAGCAACAGTGAACACAGAAAAAACAATGACATTAACATTTTCTGCAAAGGGTTTGATAGGGTTTGGCATGCCGGCCTTTATCGCAAGCTTCAGGGTTCTGGAATTTCAGGTCGATTGTTTGACTTAATACAACCATTCCTGTCAAACCGTGTATTGAAGGTTGTTCTTAACGGATTCTCCTCCAGCTCCTATCCCCCGAACGCAGGTGTTCCCCAAGGCTCCATCCTAGGCCCTACTCTGTTCCTTATATTCATTAACGATCTTCCTAATGTCATAAGTTCCCAAGTCGGCATCGACGCAGATGGCACTACAATTTACTCCTTCCTCAAAAACAAATCTAGTGTCGCTGACAAAGCTAACCTGGCTGTTCGTCTCGAAAAGGACCTCCAATCGGTTGTAAACTGGGGCAGCAATTGGCTGGTTAATTTTAACGCCTCAAAAAGAAAACTGCTCTCTATTACTCATCACAGAGAACCTTCCCCTGCCCCCCATTAGAATGTCTGACGCACAACTTCTCGAGAGTTCCTCTTTGCGACTACTCGGCCTCACAATGACTACTGACCTGAGATGGAACGAATACATTGAGTCAATAGCTTCGTCCACCGCAAGGAAATTTGGCTGCCTGTGCCACGCCAGGAATTTTTTCTCGCCGGAGTCGATCCTTCAAATCTACAAATCAACCATTCGCACTTGCATGGAGTATTGCTGCCATATATGGTCTGGTGCCCCTTATGTTTGTCTCAAGGTTCTTGATAAGATCCAGAGACGGATGTGCAATGTAATTGGCTCTGATCTGGCAGCTGGTCTGCAGTCGCTTTCTCACAGACGTGACATCGCCTCCCTCTGTCTTTTTTTCAAATACTTTCATGGTAACTGCTCGAATGAGCTGCTTTCGCTGGTTCCCAGACTTCATGAATTTAAGCGTTCTACTCGGCTGTCATATCGCTCACACCCGTTCACTGTCGCAACTGTTAAATGTCTCTTATACTCCAATAGCTTCAAGTCTCGCACCTCTCGTCTGTAGAACTCCGTCCCCTTTTCCTGTTTCCCTGATAGCTATAATCTCCAACTATTCAAATGTAGTGTCAATCGACGTCTCCAGATGCCGTGATCTATCCCCTATCCGTCTCTTCACTCTTTTCTCTATCACTCCTATTTGGTCTCGCTCCACCTCTCGGTAACCCCTTGCGTGCTAGGGGCTTCCCGCCTAGCTTGGGGTGAAACGCTTAATGTATATATATATATATATATATATATATATATATATATATATATATATATATATATATATATATATGTATATATAGTCTGTTTCATGCTAGTGCAACGTTGCCTGACGATTGCACTAGCATGAAACAAACTGTCGCCTCTAAGTGCTGACTTCCATGTCCACTTTTATATTTACACACGCTCTATTTCAGATATTGAGCACTTTATCCCATAAATATAGCACACTTTAAGACTATATTTGTTCATATATATATATATATATATATATATATATATATATATATATATATTACAATGAATCATTCATACAAAAAGTAAATTAGTAAAGTTAATGATATAAAATGACGAAATCCTTTCGCAAACAAATTTTAACGGTGCATTAACCTACAAATCATTCGATGAATATTATGATCTTTGTTTTAAAAAATTATAAACTGTATAAGGTATTTCTTTAATACGCAAGTACTTTCAACTGTACATTCAGTCATCTTCAGGCATGGAAATTATTTTGTTTTTGGTAAAATTCAGGTAGCATCCGAGACGAAAAAATGTAATGCGAATCGAAATGTTTTTTTTTTTTCAAATGTGTTATTGATAACGGATGCAAACTTTTGGAGCGTGCAATTGCAACGCTAAGGTTGAATATTTTTGAAAATTTAAGAGAATGCATTTTTATACTTTCTATTGATATTATTGAAATATATATCATATTTTTGCACTGATATATATATTTATATATGGGTGTGGTCCGACGATTGCATCTAGCATGAAACAGACTGTCGCCTCTCAGTGTTGACTTCTATGATCACTTTTATATTTACACACGCTCTATCTCTGATATTGAGCACTTTATCCCATAAATATAGCACACTTTAAGACTATATTTCTTCATATATATATATATTTATATACATATATATATATATATATATATATATATATATATATATATATATATATATATATATATATATATATATATATATTATTATTATTATTATGATACTGCTGTTTTAAAAAGTAAATTATACGAACAGTGGAATTTGTTCCTTCTCTCATTTGTGTGTGTGTATATATATATATATATATGTATATATATATATATATATATATATATATATATATATATATATGATGAAAATGTGGAAAAGACAAAGCAAAATCCGAATATGTGAGTTTACTGTTTTTATTTTGTTTTTGTTTTTGTTATTCTGTCGACGTCAGACGTTTCGGTCAAATAGACCTTCTTCAGGACATGGTTAATGGAGACATATTTATATTAGATTTAAGTTAGATGAAGAGACGATATATACAGGACTGGTCAGAAACAGAAAAAAACTGAAATTCTAAAGTCAAGTATTCTTTCTTAGTTTCTTTCAGGTCTTCGTAGTTGCCGCCCACGCGACGCCAGCATATCCGACTCTAAGAAAGAATACTTGACTTTAGAATTTCAGTTTTTCTGTTTCTGACCAGTCCTGTATATATCGTCTCTCCATCAAACTTAAATCTAATATAAATATGTCTCCATTAACCATGTCCCGAAGAAGGTCTATTTGACCGAAACGTCTGACGTCGACAGAATAACAAAAACAAAAACAAAATAAAAACAGTAAACTCACATATTCGGAATTTGCTTTGTCTTTTCCACATTTTCATCATACCGTCGGACCTACATCCACACATTTGCTTATATATATATATATATATATATATATATATATATATATATATATATATATATATATATATATATATATATATATATATATATATATATATATATATATATATTAAAAAGTACAGTCAGAACGTTCGTTTTCTGACCATGGGGACCCAGGTTCGAATCTCACCACGGTTGATTTGTCAGGAAGAAGACTTCTTGATGTTATCGGTCTAGAGGAGGACGATTCCAGCTTGCAGCACCTTTGGAAAGTGCCTGACAACCATACAACGGGTTCACCCAAGCCTTGTGATGGAAATTGGATCGATGGAACACTTGAGGTCCGGCGGTAGCTGCCACAAGTCATCGTGACCGAGGGTTTGCTTGTGCTGGCCTTGTTCAGGTTGTTGATCATGCTAGATAACACGCTCTCTCTCTCTGCTTTATTAAGGAATCCACCAAGACGAAAATGCGCTTCATAACTAAAGAGGATTTTTTGCGAAAAATCTTTTATCGGCTTGTCTTTGCTCGTGCACCTTAACTGACGAATGTACGGCGCTCCAAATGGTCAGCAGGTTTCAGTTCTTGTGTCAATTTGAAATTTGTAAGCGCGTAGAGACAAATCTTTTGCCAAAATTCGATGTAACGTTGTTGCGGAGAGGTTCAATTCCTGCGCGCGATGACGAATAGTGGGGTCTGGATTTTCGGCCACATTCTCGTGCCCTGCAGCAATGTTTTCAGCTGAACGGCGTAAACGAGCACGCAATGGTGTTTTCACATCTGCCACCGACCCAGTTTGTTTGAATTTACGAACAATTTTTCCTCTCTTGAAATTTTAACGAGTTGTTTGATTGTCAATCTTTCCATGGTTGAAATTGCCAAAGTCTTAAGTTGTTAAATCCGAAAGAAAAAGATAAAGAAAAAAAAAAATCATTAGACGCTTAAACTTAATTCACATTTAAAATCAGTTCAAGTTATTGGAACACCCGTTACGTATCAAAAAGTAACAATATTGGTGTGACAGACAGACGATTTGCCAAAAGTCAAAAAATATCCTAAACAAGGAAAGAAAAAGAAAAAGAAAAGAAAGAAAAACGATGTGCCGAAGGAATCCACTTGCCTTCGAAAAGGCTGTGGGCATATAGGATTTGATTCAGTGTGCGTCGAACTTCGTGCTTCGGGGTGATAGTCAACGCGCCAACCATTAGCCGACGACGCGGTGCCAGCCCCCTTTTACCCGTTCCTTGGATGTTGACGCATGTCATTGTGGGTATTTTTTGCAGTCATAGCTGTTTGCCTTTTCCGTGTATATTAATTTGTGCCGTCGAATGTTTGTTTATTTCCCGCCGCCACCACCACAACCGCCATCTTCCTTGCCCTGGTATCGTTCTTTGTTTTTCTTTCTTGTCGGCGTTGCAGTCATGTCTAGGTCGTCTCCAAACAAACAAGAGTATCTAAAGTGAATCCCGTCATGTTTTCCTTAAGGGTTTGCCGTTTACAAAAAAAAAAAAAAAAAAAAAAAAAAAAAAAAAAAAAACGTAAAAGAAGGCTTCTTTGTTTTCATTCGCAGTCGTATGCAGTTAAACCCCCTCATTCGAAAATATTTTTTATTTTATTTATTTATTTTTATTTTGGCAGGTCGGTGGGGGTGGCTGGAGATATTTTTTATTCAATAAGACCTCGGTTGTGAGTTTTTAGCATCGTTAGGTGGTGTTAGAGACAGTTTGTTTTGTTTTTATTTGCTTAATTTTTATTTTTCATTTTATCTCTGCGGAATTGGTGATAAGTGCAGTGTCGAAAAGGGTCGACTTTAACGGAGAAATTCAAAACGAAAGTAAATATAAAGAAGGGGGTGCGTGGACAATTAATGGCATAAAAAGTGAGGTCAGGGGTCAAATAATGATATTGGAACAGTGAAGGTAATAAGCAGCAGAAGGAGAAAATCATATTTTGGGTTTTTTTTTATTTTTAAAAGAATTTGCAATAACAACCAGCAATAACTGCATTGTATCTATCGAGTGTCTGCAGTGAAAGGAAAAGTTTTAGATATCTAGAAGGGGATTGACAGAATTTGACGAGCTAGCTAATTTCTCTTCTTTTATTTTCTCAACAGGGAGATTCACTCTGTACAAGGCCCGGGAGCCACTGGAAGTAGAGGCTTACAGAGTAAGAGGCACAGTTTATACGGATAACTGTGGAAAATAACGGTTGATGCACGACTTGAACAGGTTAAGAGTTTAGCGACCGAGAAAGCATTATTTTGCGAATCGGTTCCACAAAGCAGGTAAAGTTTTACAGAATAAGAGGCACAGTTTAGGAGGATATGGGGGGGGGGATAACGGTTAACCCTGGACTTGAACAGGTTAAGATTTTAGTGATCGGGGAAACATCTCCTTGGGAGTCGTTTCCACAAAGCAGGTAGAGGGTTACAGAGTAAGAGGCGCAGTTTATGCGGATTTTGAGAGAAGATAACGATTAACCTTAGACTTGAACAAGTTAAGATTGTAGCTATCGGGGAAGCATCCTCTTGGGAGTTGGTTCCCCAAAGCAGTAAAGGGTTACAAGAGTAAGAGGCACAGTTTATGCGGATTTTGAGAGAAGATAACGATTAACCCTAGACTTGAACAGGTTAAGATTGTAGCTATCGGGGAAGCATCCTCTTGGGAGTTGGTTCCCCAAAGCAGTAAAGGGTTACAAGAGTAAGAGGCACAGTTTATGCGGATTTTGAGAGAAGATAACGATTAACCCTAGACTTGAACAGGTTAAGATTGTAGCTATCGGGGAAGCATCCTCTTGGGAGTTGGTTCCCCAAAGCAGGTAGAGCGTTACAGAGTAAGAGGCACAGTTTATGCGGATTTTGAGAGAAGATAACGATTAACCCTAGACTTGAACAGGTGAAGATTGTAGTGATCGGGAAAGCATCCTCTTGGGAGTCGGTTCCACAAAGGTTACAGAGTAAGAGGCACAGTTTATGAGGATATGGGGGGGGGAGATAACGGTTAACCCTAGATTTGGACAGGTTAAGATTGTAGTGATCGGGAAAGCATCCTCTTGGGAGTCGGTTCCAAAAAGCAGAGGATTACAGAGTAAGATACACAGATTATGCGGATAGGTGGGGAAGATATCGGTTAACCCTAGACTTGAACAGGTTAGGATTTTATCGGTTTGGAAAGCATCATCTTGGGAGTCGAGTGAAACACTCTTCTCACCAATGGACTACGGACGGAATGTGCGTGGTAGCCTTCTACACATTCAACCGGTGGCTGGGCATTACGTCCTTTTTCTCTACCGCCGGTAAAGCAGTGCTCAAAGGGTTAAACAGTATAATGCTTAAGTGATAAAATCTGTCGGATTAGTAAATAAAAAATCCATTCTTTAGAAATTACACACACACACACACACACACACACACACACACACACATATTAACCCTTTGAGACTTGCGTTCCTGAACAATTTTAACCCTTCTTCCTGAGCTCCCGAGTCAAAATTCGCAAATAATTGGTATGTAATGTTTCACGGTAGATATAGAAATAGTTACAAGTGTTTACCCACCGTTCAACCGGTGGCTGGGCATTAAGTCATTTTTCTCTACCACCGTTCAACCGGTGGCTGGGCATTACGTCATTTTTCTCTACCACCGTTCAACCGGTGGCTGGGCATTACGTCATTTTTCTCTACCACCGTTCAACTGGGGGGTGGGTATTAAATCACTTTTTTCTACCACCGTTCAACCGGTGGCTGGGCATTACGTCATTTTTCTCTACCACCGTTCAACCGGTGACTGGGCATTACGTCATTTTTCTCTACCACCGTTCAACTGGTGGCTGGGCATTAAATCACTTTTCTCTACCACCGTTCAACCGGTGGGTGGGCATTAAATCATTTTTTTCTACCACCGTTCAACCGGTGGGTGGGCATTAAGTCATTTTTCTCTACCACCGTTCAACTGGTGGCCGGGCATTAAATCATTTTTCTCTACCACCGTTCAACCGGTGGCTGGGCATTACGTCATTTTTCTCTACCACCGTTCAACTGGGGGTGGGTATTAAATCACTTTTCTGTACCAGCGTTCAACCGGTGGGTGGGCATTAAATCATTTTTCTCTACCACCGTTCAACCGGTGGCTGGGCATTACGTCATTTTTCTTTACCAACGTTCAACCGGTTACTGGGCATTAAGTCATTTTTATCTACCACCGTTCAACCGGCGACTGGGGATTACGCCGTTTTTCTCTACCACCGGTAAATCTGTGGTCACAGTTGAAAGAGTTAAGCCTTGCTGAATTTTTTTTTAGGTGAGAAATGATCATTATATGTTTTGACACTCTTTGGGTCCTGTCACTGGATCTATCGAACTAACGTCTTTATCCTGAAGGACACATGGCACAGTGGATAAAAGCGTTAGTTAGATCCAGTGACAGGATCCAAAGAGTGTGAGTTCAATACCCGGTTAAGGCAGTGGAGAATTGGAGAGGGGAATTAACCGGAGATAACTGATAACTTATATCCATTAAACATGGCACGTGGAACTAGAGCAGTCTACTCCAGTGAGCGAAATAAAGTGTTCAGTTCGACATTCCAACCACCTGAAGAAGGCCCGAGCGTACAACGGCCGAAACTTTGTAATAAATATGAGGACAATAGTCCGAATAATGTAAATAATCGCAATTTCAACCGTGAAATTAAGTGACATGAGTTATCTCTCCTAAGCATTGAAAGGGAAATGAATAAAATCTACCATGGGGTTTAAATAAAACTGTCCATCCAAAACGCGACCAAGGTTACTGAGTCTTAGGTTCTCACAGCAGCCACCCTCTTGACCGATGACAAACACTAGAAGGTAGGAGATCAGATGGGCCGAAAATTTGAGAATTTCATAACCCAGATGAGAAAAAACACGCCATTTCCAACACTGGCGCAACACAATCTTCCAACCACCATTTCTTTTCCCAACAATTTTGATCGTCTACCGTACTAGGCTAATTTACCAACTATCCTGTCGCGATCAACGCATGCATTTCGAAAGCTGATTTTCAAAGAAAGCAAGAACGCGCTATTTTAAATGTTGGCGCAACACACTCTTTCAGATCCCAATTCTTCACAACTTTGTCTTGTGCGGAATTAGATTTAGTGTAGTAAATGCCGAATCCAATTACAAGCTAGGATTTTGGATGCTGATTTTCAAAGAAGACAGGCAATCAGCATTTATAAAAAATTTGGCGCTGCACAATCTTCCAACTACAATTTCATCATAGTTTTGGTTTTGTGTTAGACTGAGTATTTCATAGGAAATATATTTAACTAGAATGCTGATTTTCAAAGAAGGCACAGATACTTCAATTCGTAAAATTCTCTCAACACAATCTTCCAGTACAATTTCTTCACCATTGGGCACTTTGCCGAACGGTGTAATTATTATGACTAGGTAAAAGCTGGGTTTTAAAATAGTTATTTTCTTAGGAAGCTCGAACTCATTTTTCGGTGATTTGGCGCAACACGATCTTCCAAATTTTATTTCTTCCCAATTTGGACTTGTGTTGAACTGGATAACTATTAAGAGGCGACAAAAGCAAAATTTGCTGAATGCTGATTTTCAAAGAAGCCAGACCAACCATTGAGAAGGTGTAACCATTTGGCGTAACATGATCTTCTTTTCGTTATTTTACTCTCAATGTGTCTTACTAAGGAAAAGCTCTATATCTAATGACGAGACAAAATATCTTTAATCCGCAATGATAAACCCTGGATTAGCAACTGCAGATCTAAGAATAATCAGTTTTGTTGGTTGATATTTATCAAAAGGTTTTAGAGATCTTTAAGTTACCTCAATACCAAAGGTTGTTGATCAGGTCACATGGTTATCAATCTTGTGTTTCCTACAGGAAATACAAATCACACCTTCTTTAAGGGATGAGATAACAAAATCGGGATTATTATCGTCTTTCCTTATCACTTCCGGTATATTTTATTTCGTTTAGTTTCTTTTTTTTTTCTTTGTTTTTGTTTTACGTGATGACAGGCGTATTTCGTAAACGACTGAATGAAATTGATCTTTTTCAGCAAGTGGACCTTTACACCAGTGGTTCCCAACCGATTTTGGGGCCATGCCCCACTTCGGTATTTCTAAAATTATGGTGCTCGCCTGTAACATTTAATTCTTACATATTCAAAATTTTACTGCAATTCACGTGAAGGAAGATTAAAAGGCCATTAACATGGTCTCTAAACAAGCCTCCAAAGAACATGGCGTCCATGAGAGAGAAAAATTTAAAAAAACAAACAGACAGTTAAATATATATCGTTTCAAAACATATAATAGAGAACTGAAAGGCAGAAATATAAAATATTTGAATGAAAACTTATTCTGTCATATACTTCGATCATTTTAATCATGAAATAATAATGCAAAATAAAATTTGAGCTGACTAGAAAAAATTTTCTTTTCATAACTCATTTTCAAATTGCCCCCTTATTCTGTTGATATAGTAATCCAAAGAGTGCACATCTTACGCATGCCCCACCAAAATATTACATTGCCCCACCGGCGGGGACATGCGCCCCACGTTGGGAATCATTGCTTTAAACGTTGTTCAATTTTGCCATTCCTAAAATCGCCATTGGTGCAGACTGCAATGCATCTTTGAAGACAAAACAATCAAAGCTAATCGCCCTGACATCGGGATTAGAGACCGCAAAGACAAAATGTGCCTCCTTGTTGATATGGCAGTCCCTGCAGGTTGAACTGTATCTTTGAAGATCTTCAAAAAGCTACCAAAATACGAGGACCTTGAAATCGAAATCTCAAAAATGTGGCACATGAGAACATCAAAAATTCCAGTTGTAGTTGGGGCCCTCGGATAGGATGGAAAAGATTCCAATAGATTCATTGAAGAAATTCCTGATAGCTCATGCCTTAAAGAAATAAAAAAAATCTACTCAAAATACCGCCCACACTTTACGAAGGGCTTTTATCCATGTAAAAATATGGGCGCCTCGAGGCGGTGTAATGGTTAGCAAGCTTGTCTCGCTAGAAGAATTACGACTGAGTAGTGAGTTCGATCCTCACTGCGTGCCTCATACTTTCGGCCTTGTGCCGCATCTAAGCTATGCTTAGACAGTCTTTTTAGGGCACCTCGAGATGATGTAATGGCTAGCAAGCTTGTCTCGCTGGAACAATTACGATTATGGTATCACCATCTTTCTGTAGAACCGTATTTCAGACTTATTTGTTCAAGCCTTTCCTGTGAGGTACGCAGATACTTTTGACTATTAAACGATCCTCTCAACTTCGGTCTTGAAATCGGCTTTGTCGTTCTGTTGCTATTTTTTACCGAGAGATATTTCGAAAATTAGCATGAAAAGATATCGAGCAATAATCAATTTATGTAACAACCAGGAGTATTCCATGAATCATAGGTACCACTGAACTTGTAAATATATAAAAGGAACAGGTTAATCCAACGGTTCATTTGCCGCTGTTTTAGCTGTGAATTCTTGATCTTCGCTTTATTGAATCTCCATACATTGTTTGAAGGCTTTTGTTTCATTGCATCTCACTATTAAAATAATTGTTGCCATTTTTGACGGCATGGTCACACTAATAATAATAATAATAATAATAATAATAATAATAATAATAATAATAATGATAATAATACAAAAAATGTACTCATAAGTACAGCCCATACCTAACGAAGTGCTTCATCTATGTAAAATATGTGCGATTTTTTTTCAAACGTGCTCAGTGAAAAATGTTATGATGCTATTTCTGACCTTAGGTCTCGGGTTGGGACCCGGAAAGAAATAAGTATACACCAGAAACCTAAGGAAATAAATAAATAAATAATAATAATAATAATAATAATAATAATAATAATAATAATAATAATAAATGCATTGCTTCTTTTCAGGTAAACTGATATCTGATAGTTCAAAGAATATTTCAAAAGTAACTACATGTTTCCCAGTAAAAAAAAAGTGTAAAAATTATTATCACTGTTTTATATTTCAGGAATAATTAACCTTGAATAACCTGGAATAAATTTTTTGAATAATTCATGACCTTGAATAATCATTCGGCTCTCGCTTAATTACTTAATCTTGATTGGTTCCCGTCCTGGGTAAGACGTTAAACTACATCCGTGTCCTGGGTAAGACGATAAACTACATCCAGCAGCAAGGCCTCTGATCAGGAGGTTTTGAGGAACGTAGACCCACCTCTTAATTGCTGGTGTTCCCAGGTTCACCCTGACCTAGGGTGGTAGCACTTTTTAGGGTCCCAGCTATGGGCAAATAGTTAACTATTACCAACAAAACATTTTTGAATAATTTATTACCAACAATACAATTTTGAAGGAAAAATATTATGAGAAACAGATTTTTGACAAAGCAAAATATTACCAGCAATAAAAAAAGTTGTGGGCATTAAATAACCCATTGAGGTTGATATGCCGTCAAACAAAATAAACCAAACCAATCTAAAACAAAGAATACATATTCTATTCATAAAAATGTATCCTAAAAATGTCGTCGGCATTAAATAACCCATTGAGGTTGATATGCCGTCAAACAAAATAAACCAAACCAATCTAAACCAATGAATACATATTCTATTCATAAAAATGTATCCTAAAATTGTCGTCGGCATTAAATAACCCATTGAGGTTGATATGCCGTCAAACAAAATAAACCAAACCAATCTAAACCAAAGAATACATATTCTATTCATAAAAATGTATCCTAAAAATGTCGTCGGCATTAAATAACCCATTGAGGTTGATATGCCGCCAAACAAAATAAACCAAACCAATCTAAACCAATGAATACATATTCTATTCATAAAAATGTATCCTAAAATTGTCGTCGGCATTAAATAACCCATTGAGGTTGATATGCCGTCAAACAAAATAAACCAAACCAATCTAAAACAAAGAATACATATTCTATTCATAAAAATGTATCCTAAAAATGTCGTCGGCATTAAATAACCCATTGAGGTTGATATGCCGTCAAACAAAATAAACCAAACCAATCTAAACCAATGAATACATATTCTATTCATAAAAATGTATCCTAAAATTGTCGTCGGCATTAAATAACCCATTGAGGTTGATATGCCGTCAAACAAAATAAACCAAACCAATCTAAACCAATGAATACATATTCTATTCATAAAAATGTATCCTAAAAATGTCGTCGGCATTAAATAACCCATTGAGGTTGATATGCCGTCAAACAAAATAAACCAAACCAATCTAAACCAATGAATACATATTCTATTCATAAAAATGTATCCTAAAATTGTCGTCGGCATTAAATAACCCATTGAGGTTGATATGCCGTCAAACAAAATAAATCAAACCAATCTAAACCAATGAATACATATTCTATTCATAAAAATGTATCCTAAAAATGTCGTCGGCATTAAATAACCCATTGAGGTTGATATGCCGTCAAACAAAATAAACCAAACCAATCTAAACCAATGAATACATATTCTATTCATAAAAATGTATCCTAAAATTGTCGTCGGCATTAAATAACCCATTGAGGTTGATATGCCGCCAAACAAAATAAACCAAACCAATCTAAAACAAAGAATACATATTCTATTCATAAAAATGTATCCTAAAAATGTCGTCGGCATTAAATAACCCATTGAGGTTGATATGCCGTCAAACAAAATAAACCAAACCAATCTAAACCAATGAATACATATTCTATTCATAAAAATGTATCCTAAAATTGTCGTCGGCATTAAATAACCCATTGAGGTTGATATGCCGTCAAACAAAATAAATCAAACCAATCTAAACCAATGAATACATATTCTATTCATAAAAATGTATCCTAAAAATGTCGTCGGCATTAAATAACCCATTGAGGTTGATATGCCGTCAAACAAAATAAACCAAACCAATCTAAACCAATGAATACATATTCTATTCATAAAAATGTATCCTAAAATTGTCGTCGGCATTAAATAACCCATTGAGGTTGATATGCCGCCAAACAAAATAAACCAAACCAATCTAAAACAAAGAATACATATTCTATTCATAAAAATGTATCCTAAAATTGTCGTCGGCATTAAATAACCCATTGAGGTTGATATGCCGTCAAACAAAATAAACCAAACCAATCTAAACCAATGAATACATATTCTATTCATAAAAATGTATCCTAAAATTGTCGTCGGCATTAAATAACCCATTGAGGTTGATATGCCGTCAAACAAAATTAATCAAACCAATCTAAACCAATGAATACATATTCTATTCATAAAAATGTATCCTAAAAATGTCGTCGGCATTAAATAACCCATTGAGGTTGATATGCCGTCAAACAAAATAAACCAAACCAATCTAAACCAATGAATACATATTCTATTCATAAAAATGTATCCTAAAATTGTCGTCGGCATTAAATAACCCATTGAGGTTGATATGCCGCCAAACAAAATAAACCAAACCAATCTAAAACAAAGAATACATATTCTATTCATAAAAATGTATCCTAAAATTGTCGTCGGCATTAAATAACCCATTGAGGTTGATATGCCGTCAAACAAAATAAATCAAACCAATCTAAACCAATGAATACATATTCTATTCATAAAAATGTATCCTAAAAATGTCGTCGGCATTAAATAACCCATTGAGGTTGATATGCCGTCAAACAAAATAAACCAAACCAATCTAAACCAATGAATACATATTCTATTCATAAAAATGTATCCTAAAATTGTCGTCGGCATTAAATAACCCATTGAGGTTGATATGCCGTCAAACAAAATAAATCAAACCAATCTAAACCAATGAATACATATTCTATTCATAAAAATGTATCCTAAAATTGTCGTCGGCATTAAATAACCCATTGAGGTTGATATGCCGTCAAACAAAATAAACCAAACCAATCTAAACCAATGAATACATATTCTATTCATAAAAATGTATCCTAAAAATGTCGTCGGCATTAAATAACCCATTGAGGTTGATATGCCGTCAAACAAAATAAACCAAACCAATCTAAACCAATGAATACATATTCTATTCATAAAAATGTATCCTAAAATTGTCGTCGGCATTAAATAACCCATTGAGGTTGATATGCCGTCAAACAAAATAAACCAAACCAATCTAAACCAAAGAATACATATTCTATTCATAAAAATGTATCCTAAAAATGTCGTCGGCATTAAATAACCCATTGAGGTTGATATGCCGTCAAACAAAATAAACCAAACCAATCTAAACCAAAGAATACATATTCTATTCATAAAAATGTATCCTAAAAATGTCGTCGGCATTAAATAACCCATTGAGGTTGATATGCCGTCAAACAAAATAAACCAAACCAATCTAAACCAATGAATACATATTCTATTCATAAAAATGTATCCTAAAAATGTCGTCGGCATTAAATAACCCATTGAGGTTGATATGCCGCCAAACAAAATAAACCAAACCAATCTAAACCAATGAATACATATTCTATTCATAAAAATGTATCCTAAAATTGTCGTCGGCATTAAATAACCCATTGAGGTTGATATGCCGCCAAACAAAATAAACCAAACCAAACCTAATTGGTTCATTTATGATTGAATAATTGCTGCTCGATTTTATGACTCGTCATATAAATGTTATTTGCAGGCATCTTTCGTCTTTCTTTCGGCCCTTCACGCATGGCTAAACAACACTGGTTTTGAGCCTTCAAGTTATCATACCTTTCAAAGAAGAAAATCCGACGTGGGGATTGACGAAATGTGCAGAAATTCTTCCTGAATTTTTCAGTCATATCAGACGTCACCTGTTTTGAATGGCTGCCTCAGGTCTTTCTGAATTTACCGCTTTTTTTTTTACTGAGCACCCCGTGGTAACAGCTTCTCTTGAAAATTACTACCACCGAAGAGAACATCGATCGTGTTCACGACATGGTGTGATGGATGACAAGCGATTGACTATAGATCAAGTAGCCAATGCTATCAGCATATCTCATGAGAGAGTTGATAATAATTTGCAGGTTTCTGTTCGATCATTGTCACATCTGACCCCTGTGCAAAAGCACACCAGACTAATCAAATCACTGGAAAATCCAGCTGGTTTTGTTGAACGTTTCCTAACCCAGGATGAGTGTTGGGCTCACCACTTCGAGCGGGAGACAAAGAGATAATCCTTGCAGAGGAAAAACCCCAACTCACCTAATCAAAAGATCAACGTCGTTTCATCTGCAGAGAATGTTCTGTCTGTTCATCTTCAGTTTTCTTTTATACTAAAGGCGTTATGTTTATTGACTATCTTCAAAAGTGCCACACCATCAATAGCGAGTACGATGCCAACTTGCTAACGTAGTTACAAAACGCTATTAAGACCAAACACCCAGGCCAACTGAAGAAAGACCTCTTGTTTTAGCAGGACAATGCTCCTACATAATGGTTTCAATGGCGTTGGTGTGTAACTGTCGCTTTGAAGTGATTGATCACCCACACTATTTTCTGATTTGACTGTCATCAGTTTTTCAACATGAAAACATTTACTTGGCTGGGAAGGAGCATCGTAATGATGATGACGTCATACCAGCTGTTAATGACATTTTTTTACCAAAAGGATTTACAGTCTGCTTGGAACAGTCAGATGTCGGTTTAGCTAGAAATAAACAATGCAGTTATTAATAAGAACAGTTGAAATTAATGCATGCAACATTTCACCGCATCACTCCTTCATAATCAGCCTATGAACTTTTCAGCCCACCATCTTAGACAGGAAGGAAACAATGCAGTTATTAATAAGAAGAATTGAAATTAATGCATGCAAGATTTCACAGCTGAAGCATCAATCCTTCATAGTCAGCCTATGAAATTTTCAGCCCTCTCTCGTGCTTGGAAAGGAACAATGCAGTTACTAATAAAAAGAATTGAAATTAATGCATGCAAGATTTCACAGCTCTAGTATATCTCCTTCATAGTCAGCCTATGAACTTTTCAGCCCTCTCTCGTACGGGGAAAGGATCAATGCAGTTATTAATAAGACGAGTTGAAATTAATGCATGCAAGATTTCACAGCTGAAGCATCATTCCTTCATAGTCAGCCTATGAACTTTTCAGCCCACCATCGTACCTGGAAAGGAACAATGCAGTTATTAATAAAAAGAACTGAAATTAATGCCTGCAAGATTTCACAGATCTAGCATCACTCCTTCATAGTCAGCCTATGAACTTTTCAGCCCACCATCTTAGACGGGAAAGAAACAATGCAGTTATTAATAAGAAGAGTTGAAATTAATGCATTCAAGAGTTCACAGCACTAGCATCGTCCCTTCATAGTCAGCCTATGAAATTTTCAGCCCATTCTCGTACCTGGAAAAGAACAATGCAGTTATTAATAAACAGATTTGAAATTAATGCATGCAAGATTTCACAGCTCTAGCATCAATCTTTCATAATGCGTCTAGGAACTTTTCAGCCCACCATCTTAGACGGTAAAGATTTCACAGCTCTAGCGTCAATCATTCATATTGAGTTTAGGAACTTTTTAGCCCAGCCTTTTAGACGGGAAAGAAACAAGGCAGTTATTAATAAGAAGAGTTGACATTAATGCTTGCAATAATTCACAGTCTAGAATCACTCCTTCATAGTCAGCCTATTGAACATTTCAGCCCACCCTCTGAGACGGGAAAGAAACAATGAAGTTATTATTAAGAGCTGAAAATAATGCATGCAAGATTTCACATTTCTAGCATCAATTCTTCGTAGTCAGCCTATTAACTTTTCAGCCCACCCTCGTAAGAGTATTTTCATGAAAGTCCAGTAGCTGTTATCGCACTTGCCAGTATTGATGAGGGTGTGTTGTGGGGTCCTTTTTTAACCTTTTATTTGAAGTAGCGTGGGATGTCACCATCTTGGTTATGTCATTATTTTCTAAAAGGCTTTCACTGTATTCGTGTGCATATAAAATCTGCGGTCACTTGCTTTCAGCGAGGAGGTATGCTCGCAAAACAAATCAATGGTTTATCTCCCTTGGGCTCAAGTATGGCCGCCAGCGGCGTTGTTACAGCGTGGTTTCTCTCTTCGCATCTTTATCGTTCTTTGATCGATATAAATCTTGAGCTTCCGTTTCTTTATTTTTTTTTTTTTTCATGAACCATGCTGCACTCATCTGTTAACTTCTTTCAGTAATAAGTGGCCATTTTTTATTATCTCAACTACGGCCGTCCATTCAAGCCAACCGAACAAATGAAGCCATTTTGGCCTTCCGTACATCTTCCGTCCGATCTGCCATTTTTTGTTGTTGTTTGTATATAACTTCACGTCGTCTCTCTTATCGACCGAGATTGGTTCTTCAATTTATTAACATCTATTATGATTTTTGTCTGTGTGTGTCTGTGTGTGTCTGTGTTTTATAACGGTTTTCATTCAGATTTATGGATTGTTTTTTTTCTTGCTTGTTACTTTTATTTCTTTGCCTTGTTTCCATATTTATGATTCACTTTCTTTCTTTTTCTTTCCTTCTTTCTGTATTTCTTTCTTTCTTTCTTTCTTTCTTTCTGTATTTCTTTCTACACTCTTTTCTTCTACCTTTATTTCCTCTAGTATTTCTCTATCCTTCTTTCTTTCTTTCTTTCTTTCTTTTCTTCCTTTTTTTCTTTCTGTTTTTCTTTCGTTCTTTCTTTCTTTCTTTCTTTCTTATTTCCTTCAGCTTTTCCACTTTCTTTTCTTTTCTTTCTTTCTTTTTTCTTTCTTTCTTATTACTCAGTTTTGTTCTTTATGTCCTTCAAAGTTGCTTTCTTTCTGCCTTCCTTTCTTTTTTCTTTTAACCTCCCCTTTTTCTTATTTTTGTCATTCAGCCTTTCCCCCACTGTTCTTTCTTTCTTTCTTTCTTTCTTTCTTTCTTTCTTTCTTTCTTTCTTTCTTTCTTTCTTTCTTTCTACACTCTTTTATTCTACCTTTATTTCCTCGAGAATTTCTCTATCCTTCTTTCTTTCTTTCTTTCTTTCTTTCTTTCTTTCTTTCTTTCTTTCTTTCTTTCTTTCTGTTTTCTTTCGTTTTTTCGTTCTTTCTTTCTTGTTTCCTTCAGCCTTTCCAATTTTTTTTCTTTCTTTCTTTCTTTCTTTCTTTTTACTCACTTTTGTTTTTACTTTATGTCCTTCAAAGTTGCTTTCTTTCTGCCTTCCTTTCTTTTTTTAACTTCCCCTTTGCTTATTTTATGTCATTCAACCTTTCCACTACATTTCTTTCTTTCTTTCTTTCTTTCTTTCTTTCTTTCTTTCTTTCTTTCTTTCTTTCTTTCTTTCTTGTCACCTTCCCTTTTCTTCTTTGTTATTTCATCCAGTATGCCCACTATCCTTTCTATCTCTCTCTTTCTTTCTTTCTTTCTTTCTTTCTTTCTTTCTTTCTTTCTTTCTTTCTTTGCCTTTCGACTTCTTCCTTCCTTTCTTTCTTTATCTTTTATCACCTTCCTTATTCCTTCTTTCTTTATTCCTCTAGTATTTCCTTTCTTTTCTTGCTTTCCTTCCTTGCTTCCTTTTCTCCGGCCCTTCCCTTTTTCTTTCTTTCTTTCTTTCTTTCTTGAGGTAGAGTGTTCTAGTTCTAGGTGCCGTGCCTCTTCCGGATGTCCTCAAAGATACATTTAAATTAAAACAAATGGATATTTGGCCGACGGATATTTAACCGAATGGATATTTGGCCGACGGTCATTTAACCGAATGGGTATTTGGCCGACGGTCATTTAACCGAATGGATATTTGGCCGACGGACATTTAACCGAATGGATATTTGGCCGACGGTCATTTAACCGAATGGATATTTGGCCGACGGTCATTTAACCGAATGGATATTTGGTCGACGGTCATTTAACCGAATGGACATTTGGCCGACGGTCATTTAACCGAATGGACTTGTGGCGGCATACTTACATGTACGTCTCATTCTTTATCGTAATGTGCTATATATATTCATATTTATTTACTTCATTAATTTATAATTTTTCGTTTTTTCGGCAGGCTTTTTCAAAAATCTATTCTGTATAGATTATATTTTACTTCAAATATTACTGTAAGATGATAAGTATTTTGAGAAAAAAGCACATTTTTCTACAACAAAAATCTTAAGCCTTTACGATATGAAAGATCTTTCAATTTCGCTTGTCATGTTCATTATCTTAAAAGGAATGAACTAACTTTTATCTTACTGTTAAATACGAATTTAAATAATTAAAATACAAAATTACCCAAATACAGTAAAATATTTGTTAAAATACTAATTTTAATAAACAAATATTGAAATAAGAAAACTTTTAACTTTAAATTTAGTAATTTAATCACTCGAAATTCAGTGGTAATTATTAGTCCTTTTCTACCTTATAATACTACTAATTAAAATACTTAAAGTATTGCTTCTTACTATTTTTACTTGTACTTTTTCAGTGAAATGTCCGTCGGCCAAATGTCCGGCCACTAGGTATTTACTTGACCCCCCACTGAGTCAGATTGTGACACAAGGTCGGTTTTTAACGTGGGGACCCGAGTGTTTTCACCCGGGCCGCTGGTCTTAGCTGGTCATAGCTTGTCCAAGCTGGCCAGAGATGGTCTAAGCTAGTCATAGCTGGTCTAAGCTAGTCATAGCTGGTCTTAGCTAGTCATAGCTAGACGTAGCCGTGATACTACCAGCGCAGAGACGAATCCCTACACCAGATAAGTATCAAGTGAGACTCTCAGCCAAAAGGCCGACAAAGCGAGCGATCTGCGAACAGATACTACATTTGGTATCTACTTGACCCCCCCCCACTGAGTCAGTTTGGGACAGAAGGTCGGTTTTTAACGTGGGCCGAGGGAGGGGTATGACCCGAGCGTTTCCACTCGGACCGGTGGTCTTGGCTGGTCCTAGCCTGTCCAAGCCGGTGGGCGAAGCTGGTCATAGCGAGACGTAGCCGCGATGATATTTACTTGACCTCCCACAGGGTCAGGATGTGACACAAGGTCGGTTTTTAATGTGGGAAAGGGGATTGGACCGAGTGTTTCCACCTGGGCTGCTGGTCTTAGCCTGTCCAAGCTGTTCAGAGCTAGACGTAGCCGCGATACTACCAGCTTAGGGACGAATCCCTGTGCCAGGCATGTATCAGTGATTGAATCTGTCAAAAGGCGATCTTTAAGCGAGTATCCGGGAACAGATACTGCACTTTGATCCTGACCCCCGGGCCGAGGAGCCTCAAATGTCCGGCCACATATTAAATTATTAACATAATTTCGCCAATTGTTTAATATTTTATTCACTTTTAGTTAGGTTTTTAAGAAGCTTTATGAAATTTGTATTTCGTCACTAGGTTCTTAAGTTTACCACCTTAAGCAAAAATTAATTAATTGAAATATGACTCAAACTAAAATAAATGCATGAAATTAAAATATTTAGTGAAATAGCAGTTAAGAAAAGTAAAACTTTAAAAAAAATATTTTGAAGGGATGATTTGCAGTGACGTTAATGATGAAACAGAACTGAAACACAAATGAAGTAATTGCAGACGACACTTAAATCACGTGACCTTTTTAAGGATTATGTCATGTATAGATTTCCATAGCTAGAAATTAGGAACGTTTTTTTTTTCACAAAAAATTATTTTTAAAATATTCGGGTACAAACGACTGTTATGAGCTTTACAAATTTTGATTCGTAAATTTGCTTTTTATTTAACGATATCATCAAATTGCATTCTTAAAAAAACAATGAAGAATTTTAAACGATTTTTGAACTATTATATTATTATAATTAAAATTTTAAAAAATGAAAAAATTCTTGTAAAAATTCATTATTCATCGAAAAAACTTTATTTCTTCAGACAATAGTGTCCTTCATATAACTTATTTACAAAAGCAATTAAAAACTTTTCTAATTAAATAATGTTATAGTTTAATTGCATTTTTTATTTTACAATTCCGAGCAGACTTTCGATGAAACGTGTAAGTGTTTTACGAAAGAAAATTATGATTTAGTTTCTCCAAAGTGTCCTGTTTTTAACTAATAAAAATCCCCTCATTTAAAAATTTAATTTCTCGAAATTCCATGAAATTATGTAAGTGGGTGGTAACATATGTAAAAAAAAAAAACCCAAAAAACCAAGACTTTCTAAACAACCAATTTCAAAAACAATTTCATTCATTTCTGAATATGTCCTGAAAGTTTCCTTCAACTCCGACAATTATTTGAATTTTGCAAGAAATTCCAAATCAGTAAGTTTTTCCTCGAAAAAGGCGCAAAATAAAACTAACCTTTTTTTTTTCTCTAGTTCGCCGCTGTCAAACAAACAAAAAAAACAAGATTTTTAGCCATAATTTCGGACGTGCGAGAAAGGAGTAAAAAATTTTTTAAAATAATAAAAAATAATTTGGTCTTTCCTCTTAATAATAACATAAACATTTTGATTGACAAAACTTTATTTTTATTAATGTTTGGGCCTTTTCTCATCATGCTATGCAGTTTTTTTACGCGACCAAGTGGAGGTACCTACAATAAAATATCTTAGAATAATTGTTCGTAGTGTGTGACGTCATTTGTTTACGTTTAGATAAGCTTCGAGCAGATATGATGGTTCGGGGGAAATCATGGAAAATGGTAGTTTCAAAGCAGTAAAATCGACCTTACTTACTAACCAGATGCTTCCTCTGAAGCTAAATGGTATAGTACGTCAGGCTTGTAGGATACAGGTTCGATTCCTGTCGGAGGACACACATTCTCTATGAAAAATTCTCGGACGTTCAGGCCGGTAAATGTTGTTAATACTGTTTATTGTAAACAGAGCATTTTGTCCATATAAATAACTGTTGTGGTAGGATCCACCTAATTTGCATAGTGGAGTACCGACGAGATAAATATGGTTGGTACCGGGAAGACAGGAGAGGCGAATCAAGAGATCCAACTAGAGACTCTGCCCGACTGCGACTCAGTCAACACATTCTCCAGGAACGGTCTTCCCAGGAATATACAAAAGACTATATGTAAATATTGTGTACACTTTCTTGTTTCAATACATTTTGTTCTAAGTACATTTTGTGTTGCATTATTATTCCATGCATTAGTCAAGTTTCAACAATGGCGACGAGGATGAGATCCGAACTCACGCGGGGAGACCCCTGAACCGAGAAGATCCGGTAGGAAACGAAAGTTCACGGACCCATTGGACGTGAATCCAAAACGGAAAAGATATTAAAATGAAGCGGATTGACATATACATATGAAGTATGCAAATGGGATCTACAAAGAAATAGCCATAATCATCATCCCATATAGGAAGCCAGTTGAAATCCAAAAGGGATTCCAAGGCTTGGGAGGGGGGTGTTGCGGTAGGATCCACCTAATTTGCATAGTGGAGTACCGACGATATAAATATGGTTGGTAGCGGGAAAACAGGGGAGGCGAATCAAGAGATTCAACTAGAGACTCTGCCCGACTGCGACTTAGTCAACACATTCTCCAGGAACGGTCTTCCCAGGAATATACAAAAGACTATATGTAAATATTGTGTACACTTTCTTGTTTCAATACATTTTGTTCTAAGTACATTTTGTGTTGCATTATTATTCCATGCATTTGTCAAGTTTCAACAATGGCGTATAACAATGAAACATCTTAAGATACACATTTATAAAAAATTACATATTCAGTTAAAAAAAATCAAAAAAACTTTAATAATGGCAAACAGAATAGCCGAAAGCGCTCGGATGGAAATATTTTCAGATGGAGTATGTCTGCAGATGAGACAAAGTGAATGAAAAGACAAGAGGAGAAACTATTTTTAGTTTTAACCGACTCGTTTCGTCATTTGATGGAATTTATCAAGGCAAATCAGATGATTTCTTTTACAAGTTACTTAAAATTTTCAAATGGAAGAACGCTTGTAAGTATTCAACAGGTAAACTGATTAGATTTATATTGGCCGAGTAGGTAATGGCTGCTCCAGTTACTGCCTAGCAGTAGCTACTTATTTAACACGTTGCATATTGGGAAAGACAATATTCGGAAAAATGAAAAATTGGATCTGGTCTGAAGAGTAACATCGACAAAAACAAACACCAGCTGATATGTTTAGAGACAGAATGCAAACATTATGGAAACGGTTTTTGTTGTCAAGAGTAAATGGAAGAATAATGCACATCGATGTTGGGAAAAATCAGACTGCGTGTCTGTAATGCAGCTCACAGTTCAAGAAAAAAAATAACATACGAATGTCAACAAACAGAATGGATCCAAAATGTCCAGCTAACAAAGCCATGGAGTTTTACTTTGGAAAGACTGACTTTAAAAAGTTCAGAGGTCATCCAAGAACCACCA
>OZ038519.1:27143093-27193093 GCA_964036315.1 Acanthosepion esculentum
GGCTAGGCATGTTGTTTTAAATGTCTAAAAATGTTAGAGTTATCATTCAAATGTAATGACAAGCGTCGTGAAAGCGAGTTTGTGGTGTGACCAACATAAATACTATTTAATCCGTTGGAGATACAATCTCACAAAGGGCACTTGAATTTGTAAATTGAAAACAATAAACAAAAACTAAAAATTCTTGAAGCTATATATAATAGAACATTTGAAACCTGACCTGAACAAATTAATGAAATCGCCACAAATATTCTTAAATGCCTATAATTGGTAACAGAAGCCATTGGTTTATACCAACGGCTTCCCATACTTAATACATCTCGTTTTCACTCTCGCGTGGTCATGTGTGACGTCATGAGCTGTGGTGCGATTTTCGCTTCCAGCGTCCTGTATGCACGAGTTTATCGTTGTTTGGAAATCTTCCATGTAAACAAAAACAGGCTATTGTTTTGTCCGTGTATTGTTTAATATATTGTAATGTAATTGTCATCTTTGATAATGGCTTATGCAAGCCGAAAGCTTAGATAGGATTAAAAATATATGTATCAATATTGTGATTTTCTTTCTTCGTTTTAATGATAATGTTATTAAGCTTATCAGACGATATGAAAAGAATTTACATAAAATAAATAGACAACACTTGTCTATATTATTTAATGAAACATGCATCAATGAAAAAATGCTGCCTAAATACACACAATATATATATATATATATATATATATATATATATATATATATATATGAGTGTGTGTGTGTGTTCGTGTGTGTGTGAGAGAGGGAGAGAATGGAGGAAAGAAAGAGAAATGGAAAGATGATGTGTAGGTAAATGGTGTAGGGGGGAGTTATCGGTTTCCCGTATCACGATCGCTATTTACACTTGTCTAAACATAAACCTATACTTAAGATGTATTCTCCCAGATGAATCAATATTCTGGAGTGAAAAGTAAAATTAAATAGAATAAAGTAAAAGAAACCGGAACACGTACAAGCGATTACTTTATCCAAGGCATTATCGTAAGGCGGGGACCTACCGGCTATCGTGCGCCCTGTTTTGTTTTGTTTTTGGCTGGGGTTGTTGGTTGGGGACGAGAGAAGGGGTGGTACCGCCTTCAAGTCACGTCAATGATATATGCTACATATGGCCTGAACTTTTCGTTCCCACACCCGGAGACCAAAACGCCTGTGCTGCTCAGAGAGATAACCGGCTCTCGAGGGTTTGGATAGAAAGCTGGCGCTAAACATCTGCTCGGGTGTGGCATTCAAGATTCAGGTAATAATAATAATAATAACAATAATAATAATAGCAATTCAAAGAAATAAAATCTGAATGCAGAGTGGATCAAACGAGAACAAGAAATAATGAATAAGAAACCAGTACCCCGTCCTCGGTATGACGATAAACTATATCCGGCAGCAAGGTCGGGATATTTTCAGGAGCGTGAAACTACTTCTTAATTACTTTTGTTCGTAGGTCCACGCTGACCCGGGGTGATAGGACCTGTTAGGGCCCCAACGTTGAGCAAATAGTTAGCTCCCAAACAAGTAGTCAAAACATAATAAAAGTATAAATATGATTTTTTTATAGTAAAAACACCAACAATGCATTAAAAAAATGACCAAAAAATATTACAAAAAAAAAAATTACAAAACAAAAAATTACTAAAAAAAATTACCTCCAAAAATTACAAAAAATAAAATTACCAAAAAAAAAAAAAAAATTAATACACATTATATTCATACGAATCTATACCTAACCTAAAAATCTGAAATCTTGTCGGCATTAAAAATCTTGATCCATTGAGGTGTTGATATGTCGTAAAACAAAATAAACCAAACCAAGCTAAACCTGTCCCAGGATGGGAAAATATAATCAAGAATAAGTTTGGACGGTTTTGGCACCCACAGAATATAAAACACGGCATGAAAGAGTGGGTTAATATCTACATTGAAAAATATGCAACTTTTACGGACGAGAACATGCAAGAAATTGGTGTGAACACCACCCAGACCCGGTTACAGAGATAGGACCTGTAACAATGTTATGGAATTTTACAATACATACAGGCAGAACACTGAAAAAGTAGTGACTTAGGCACCTTGATCAAACACCACAAAAACAGAATGTGCTTTCTTATTGACATGGAAGGCCCTGCAGCTTGTAATGTATCTTTGAAGATCTTTAAAAGTGCATCAAGATACAAAGGTCTTGAAATAGAAATCTGAAAAATGATGGCATATGAGGACATCGATAATTCCTGTTGTAGCTGGAGCCCTCGGATTGATTGGAAAAGATTCCAGTAGATTCATTGAAGGGATTCCTGGTAGCCCATGCCTTAGAGAAATACAAAAAAATCGTTCTTACGAGTATAGCCCACACCTTATAAAGGGCTTTATCTATGGAAAATATGTGCGATTTTTTTATCGAAACTGCTCAGTGGAAAATGTCATAATGCCATTTCTGTCCTTAGGTCACTGGTTGGAACCTGGAAGGAAATGATTAACCACCAGAAACCTAAGGAAATAAAATACTACTACTACTAATAATAATAATAATAATAACACCACCAGACCCGGTTACGGAGATAGGACCTGTTACAATTCTATGGGACTACACAATACACACTGACAGAACAATCAAAGCCAACCGCCCAGACATTGTTATTAAAGACCACAAACAAAATAAGTGCCTCCTTATTGATATGGCAGTCCCTGCAGACTGCAATGTGTCTTTGAAGATATTCGAAAAACTGTCAAAATACAAGGACCTTGAAATAGAAATCTCAAAAATGTGGCACATGGGAACATCAATATTCCCTGTTGTAGTTGGAGCCCTTGGACTGGTTGGAAAAGATTCCAGTAGGCTGATTGAAAGGATCCCTGGAAGTCCATGCCTCAAAGAGATACAAAGAATTGTTCTGACAAGTACAACCCACACTTTACGAAGGGCTTTATCTCTGTAATTATTTTATTTTATTTTGCAGTGGAAAGTGTCATGATGCCATTTCGAACCTTAGGTCCATGGGCGGGACCCCGAAAGAAATGTGTAAACGCCAGATATCAAAGGAAATAAAAACAATGATAATAATAATTGTCCAAATACAAAGACCTGGAGATCTAGATTAACAGGTGGGTGGGGAATGAAGACTGAGACTGTACCAATAGTAATCGGAGCTCTGGGACTCGTGAGAAAAGGAATGGACAATTTTACTAACATTGTCCCAGGTAATATCAACATACAAGTTCCCTATTAGAAACATCCCACGTACTTAGAAAAGTGCTATCAATTAAAGGACAATTCTCCTATAGGGTCTAATCCTTAAAGAAATACAAAGAACTGTACTCACAAGTACAGCTCAAACATTATGAAGGTCTTCATATTGGTAAAGTATGTGTGATCTTAGGTTTTGCCTTTTTCTCCAAAAAAAAAAAGAAGAAGCTCAGTGAAAAGTGTCATGATGCCATTTCTGACTTTAGGTCTCTGGTTGGGACCCGGAAGGAAATGAATATACACCAGAATCTAAAAGAAATAAAGTACTACTACTACTACTATTAATAATAATAATAAAAATAATAAGCCAAAATAACGATGTAACTATCCCCTGGGACATGCCAATTCAAACTGACAGGGAAATAAAAGCAAACAGACCTGATATTATGATTAAAGACAAGAAATAATAATAATAATAATAATAATAATAATAATAATAATAATAATAATAATAATAATAATTGTCCAAATACAAAGACCTGGAGATCGAGACTAACAGGATGTGGGGAATGAAGACTGAGATTGTACCAAGAGTAATCGGAGCTCTGGGACTCGTGAGAAAAGGAATGGACAATTTTACTAGTGTCCCAGATAACATCAACATACGAGAAAATCGCCCTAAAAACATATCATACAGTAAGAAAAGTGCTATCAGTTAAATACCAATTCTACTATAGGGTCAAAAGGACCATAGTTTGGATACGGCTCTACAGGATGCAAAACAGGGAACATAACACACATAAATAATAATAATAATAATAATAATAATAATAATAATAATAATAATAATAATAAATAATAATAATAATAATAAATAATAATAATAATAATATATAATAATCAAAAATAATAATAATAAATAATAATAATAATAATAAATAATAATAATAATAATAAATAATAATAATAAATAATAATAATCAATAATAATAATAATAATAATAATGATAAATAATAATAATAATGAACAATAATAATAATGATAAATAATAATCAATAATGATAATAATAAATAATAATAATAATAAATAATAATAATAATAATAAATAATGATAATAATGATAATAAATAATAATAATAATAAATAATAATAATAATGATAATAATAATAATAAATAATAATAATAATAATAATAATAATAAATAATAAATAATAATAATAATAATAATAATAATAATAATAACAATAATAATAATAATAATCCTTATAGAAATACAAATGAATTCTTCTGACGAGTACAGCCCACACCTTACGAAGGGTTTTATATATGTCAAATTTGTGACTTTTTATTTTTAAACTGCTCAATGAAAAATGTCATGATGCCATTTCTGACCTTAGATCTCTGGTTGGGACCCGGAAAGAAATGAGTACACACAAGCAATGAAAGGAAATAACAATAATAATAATAATAATAATAATAAGCCTATATAGACATACAAATAAATTATTTTCACAAGTACAGCACACACCTTACGAAGGGCATTATCTATGTAAAATATGTGTGTGTGTGTGTTTTTTTTTAATTGCTCAGTGGAAAATGTATGATACCATTTCTGACCTTAGGTCCGTGATCGGGACCCGGAAAGAAATGCGTACACGCCAGAAATCAAAGGAATAATAATAATAATAATAATAATAATAATAATAATAATAATAATAATAACAGCGATAGGAAGGAATACAATTCCACTGCAAAGTGAACAAGAAGGAATGAAGGATAAACCAGGGCAAGAATGGAAAAATATAGCCAAGAATAATGTTAGGCAATTTCTAACAAAATCCCCAAAACAGAAATCCGCAGGAAATGACAAGGTACCCAACTTTTGGTTCTACCATCTTTTTAAAATCATTTCACCCCCAAGCAAGGCAATAAAGCCACTAAGACACAAGGGGTTACTGAGTGTTAATATGAGAAAAACAATACTATTATGAAGAGAGAACAATAAAAGAAGAGGAATTAAGAAGAAAGAAGATAACAACTGACATTGTATTTACATTTTTGAAGATCAAAGTTGACAGGAAAGCAAGAAGCTGGGAAAGAGTTCCACAAGCGAGAAGTGCGATAGAAGAAACTGTTAGCATAGGACTTACGGTAACATCTAGCCATTTCAGCAGTAAAATTATGGGACCTTGATGCCAATCTAGAACAGCACTTAAATTCAGAGCACATCCGAACAATTACCATGAAAGTATTTATAGAAAAGACACAGGGAAGCTACATTACATCAGTGGGAAAGTGACTGAAGCTGAGATGCCAGGTCAGGAGTAATAACATTGCAGATTCTTCTTTGGATTTTACCAAGAAGCCGTGTTAGAATGATGGGAAAATAACTAAAGCTGAGATGCCAGGGCAAAGCTGATAACATTACAGATTCCTCTTTGGATTTTATCAAGAATCTCTAAATATATAGCAGGAGCAGCAGACCAGATGTGGCAGCAGTATTCAAAGCATGTATGAATGATAGACTTATAGATATGGAAGATAGATTCTGGCAAGAAAAATTGTCTAGTGTGACACAGTAAATCAACTTTTCTAGCTGCAGACCTAGCAATTGGTTCAATATAATCTTTTTACTTCATGTCAGCGGAAAGTGTTAGCCAGAGAAGGTGCAATGAGTCATTTTGCTGGTGGTTAGCATCAGCCATGCTGATGGAAGATAGAAAAGGTTCTCTCAGAAAATTAATGCCATCAATCTATAAGACCCTTGCGCAAACTCTTTATCGATACTAATTAATAACCCCAACGACATTCCAGAATGGATTTCTGAAAATATTACATCTCTCCTACGAAAAACTATTTGTCAAAGCCGACAGTGAGTTGAAGGCTATCCTCAACACTGTCAAATGTTTCAGTGATGACATCGCTATGGATTTCGGGTTAGATGAATGCGCAAAAGCAACATTCAAGAAAGGAAGAACTACGGAAACCCATTCAATAGTTCTAGGTTTTAGGGAACTGGAAGAAGAAGAAGCCAATAAATAGCCCGGATTCAGCGAAGGAGATGGAATACAGCACACCCAAATGAAGGTGAAAGTAAGAAAAGGATACGACATGTCTGTGCGTCTGGTGTTAAATACCGAATTGGATTCACAAAAAAAAAGAAAAGAATATCAGCCATAAACATTTTGGCTGTCCCTGTGGTGCAATACATTTTTAACAGTGAATTGGATCGTAGCTGACATAAAAAGAACGGATTATCAAAACGAGAAAGCTTTATGACGTGCCACCGCATCCATCGTAACAAAAACTGATGTTGATCGTCTATATCTGTCCAGATCTGAAGGAGGCAGACGATTATTTCGAACTGCCCAAACCAAGGACTGAATACACATTTAATATATAGTGATATTGTAATTGCGAGTTCAATTCCTAAGCCGGGCAATGTTCTTGGACTCAGTGGAAATAAATAAATAAATAAATAAACAAAACGAAACGAAAGAAAGAAGGAATGAATCAAAGGATGAATTTGTGGGAACCTAAATATTACAAGAAGGAAAGAAACGAAAGAAAGAAGTCAACGAAAGTGAAAGAAAGAAAAAAGAAAGAAAGAAAGAAAGAATTAAAGGAAAATAAGAAAGAAAAAGAAAGAAAGAAAAAGAAAGAAAGAAAAAGAAAGAAAGAAAAAGAAAGAAATAAAACAGTATAAAGGAAAAAGAGGAACTGGATGGAGAAATGACAGAAAAGGGAAGAAAAA
Source organism: Acanthosepion esculentum (assembly GCA_964036315.1). Classification (NCBI taxonomy): domain Eukaryota; kingdom Metazoa; phylum Mollusca; class Cephalopoda; order Sepiida; family Sepiidae; genus Acanthosepion; species Acanthosepion esculentum. Next base: position 27,150,062 of record OZ038519.1, read on the forward strand.
AAGAACGAAGAAAAAGCTACAAGAACGAAAGAAATGAACGAAGATAAAAAGAAAGAAAGAAACAAACAAACAAACAAAGGATGAATTCGTGGTTATCTGAAAGCTACAAGAAATCTAAGAACGAAAGAAGTGAATGAAGATAAAAGAAAGAAAGAAAGAAAGAAAGAAAAAAGGGAGGCAAGAAAGAAAGAATGAAAGAAAGAAAGAAGGAATCAAAGAATGAATTTGTGGGAACCTAAATATTAGAAGGAAAGAAACGAATGAAAGAAGTCAAAAAAAGTGAAAGAAAGAAAGAAAGAAAGAAGAAAGAAAGAAAGAAAGAAGAAAAAGAAAGAAAGAAAGAAAGAAAGAAGGAAAGAAAGAAAGAAAGAAGTAAAAGAAAGAAGGATAATAATGTAAAAGGAAGACAAGTAAATGGAGGGAGAAATGAAAGAAAAAGGAAAAAAAGAAGGAAGAAGAAAAAGCTACAAGAAAAGAACGAAAGATATCAACGAAAACGAAAAAGAAAGAAAAAAAAGGATGAATTCGTGGGAACCTGAACGCTACAAGAAAGCAATATAAAAATAAACGCAAAGAAGGAAAGAACGAAAGAAAATAAATAAATAAAGAAAGAAAGAACTAAAGCATGATCGACAGAAAGAAAAGAGAGTAAGAAGTGAAATTATCTTATACATTTGATATATTTACTGGATAAAATAAAGTAAATGCTTAAAGTACTAAAACAGACGTTTTGTTGTTTTTTTTAATAAATGGTTCCATCAAGGTGAAAGTCGTTGGAAGTGTGAATTGTTTCTTTTTTCTATCTGGAAGGTCAGTTCTTCCTCAAAGTCAACGAATCAGATTGCTGGAACGTACTCCCCCCTCCTCTCTCACACACACACACACACACACACACACACACACACACACACACACACACACACACACATACATACACAATCTCGAAGAGCCGGCACGCATATCATAGACGATATTTGAAATTCTACGATAAAGTAACGGTCAGCACTTTCACAGCTGCCCGACTTTATGGACTCTTTAGGGTTTTCGGGCCTTAGATTATGTCATTGGTATTCGATGGGCATGAATCCAGGGTAGTAAAAAAAAAAAAAGAAAAAAAAAAGAAAAGAAAATGATTTGGAATTTCATCGATATATATATATATATATATATATATATATATATATATATATATATATATATATATATATATATATATCGTAGCTCGGAATTTCTATTCAAAAGTTTTCTGACAGTGCTTTTCTAAATGTTCTTTTATTTCCTTCCTAGAATGTGCCGGCTTACAGTCTCTGATAATGTCAGTTCAAGGAGATAGATAGATAGATAGATAGATAGATAGATAGATAGATAGATATGAAAAGACTGATTGATAAATAGATAGATAGATAGATAGATAGATAGATAGATAGATAGATAGATAGATAGAGAGATATGAACAGACAGATATCAGCAGACTGGGAAAGACAGACAGATTGATACAAGATATTAACCAACTAAGATAGATAGATAGATAGATAGATAGATATGAATATTAGATAAATATGAACATTAGATTAATATATATATATATATATATATATATATATATATATATATATATATATATATTGATGCCTGTTTCATTAAATAATATAGACAAGTGTTGTCTATTTTATGTAAATTCTTTTCATATCGTCTGATAAGCTTAATAACATTATCATTAAAAGAAAGAAAGAAAATCACAATATTGATACATATATTTTAATCCTATCTAAGCTTTCGGCTTACATAAGCCATTATCAAAGATGACAATTACATTACAATACATTAAACAATATACGGACAAAACAATAATGATAGTCTGTTTTTGTTTACATGGAAAATTTCCAACCAACGACAAACTCGTGCATATAAGACGCTGGAAGCGAAAGTCGTACCGCAGCACGTGACGTCATACATGACCACGCGAGGGTGAAAACAAGAAGTATTAAGTATGGGAAGCCGTTGGTATAAACCAATGGCATCTACTATAAATTATAGGCATTTTCTTTCTTTTTTTAATGAAAATGTTATTAATCTTAACAGACGATATGAAAAGAATTTACGTAAAATAAATAGACAAAACTTGTCTGTATTATTTATGAAACATGTATGAATGAAAAAATGTTGACTAAATACACACAATTTAAATTACATACATATATATATACATATATATATATATATATATATATATATATATATATATATATATATATATATATATATATATATATATATATATGTGTGTGTGTGTGTATGTGTGTGTAATTTGGCAGCAACTTTTCTTTTAAACATGTGTTGAATGTCAAAGACAACATCTTCGCCATCCATGTGATAACATCATCGCGTCTTTTGAAATTAAAATGATTTTGTAACGTTTATTTAGTTTGTAAAAATAAAATGTAGCAACATCATTCCGATACAAGACAATTTGTAAATGTTTTTTAAAAAATTGACTCTATATATAAGACATTGTTAAAAAAAATTGACCCTGAAGATGAACAATGATGTTCGAAAGTACTCGGTTATCTTACGGACAATATTTATTTCAATATAATTTTCAAATAAAAAGTCTCATTAGAAAATATGAGAAAATTCAAAAGAGAAGATGTTGTCTTTGACATTCAACACAACATATATATATATATATATATATATATATATATATATATATGTAAGCAAATATGTGGATATAGACATCGACATTGAAACACCATTAAAAACAGTAAGCTTGCATATTCGGATTTTTTGTTTTTCCATATTTTTACTCATATATATATATATATATATATATGCACATTTCATTAAAAACGACTGACAAGGTGTGTTTTTATTTAGTTTTTTATACAATTTCTCATGCGATCTAATAATTTTTTTTCTTTTCGGATGATAAATTATATAAAAACTGTCCAAATGTTCTTTTTATCCGAGCGATTTCGGCTATACATTTAGCCATTTTCAAGGATTATATTTTATCTGTTAGAATTAGAAATAGTTTGTTATATGTATGTTTTATAAAATGTTTCATAAATATTAAATATATCGACTGCTAGATATGAAGAGATTTTCATAGATATAGCGATAGATAGATATGAAGATAGATAGATAGATAGATAGATAGATAGATAGATATGAATAAATTGAGATAGATAGATCCCCCACTTTATATCCACATTATAATTTCTTGTTCGTTTATCAAATTCTTATTAAGTATGAATCCGCCCCTTTTCCCCTCAACTATGGATTAAATAGTCAGAAAAAAGTAAGAACAGAAAGAGAGAAAGAAAAAGAAAAAGAAAAGTTGAAAAAGAAGGAAAAGGAAATAAATAAATAGGAACGAAAAAATTCAAGAAAAGGAAAGGAGGAAAGAAAAAGAGAAGAAGAAAAAGAAGGAAAAGGAAATAAATAAGTAGGAAAGAAAAATAAAGAAAAAAGTAAGAACGGAAAGAGAGAAGGAGAGAAAGAAGGAAAGAGAATGAGTGAAAAAAAGAGAAAAATTGAAAGAGAAACAGAAGGAAAGGGAAATAAATAAATTGGAGCGTATAAAAAAAGTGAAAGTAGGAACGAGAGAAGGAAAGAGAGAAGAGAGAGAGAAAGAAAGAGACAAAATAGGAGAAAATGAAGGAAAAGAAAATAAATAGGGAAGAAAAAGTAAAGTGAAAAGCGAAATAAAGAAAGAAAGAGAAAAAGAGGAGGAGAAAAATGAGAAAAAAGTAAATAATAAAAAATATCTAAGCATAAAAGGAAGAAAAATAAGGAAAACAAAGAATGAACGAAGAAAGAAAGAAAGAAAGAAGAATAGAAAGAAAGAGAAAAAGAAAGAAAGAAAGGATGAATGAAGGATACGCATCTGTGAGAAAAAAAAGAAAGGAAGTAGGATACGCATCTGTGAGAAAAAAAGAAAGAAAGAAAGAAAGAAAGAAGGAAAGAAATGAGGATACGTATCTGTGAGAAAGAAAGAAAGAAAGAAAGAGAGAAAGAAGGAAAGAAAGGAGGATACGCATCTGTGAGAAAGAAAGAAAGAAAGAAAGAAAGAGAGAAAGAAGGAAAGAAAGGAGGATACGCATCTGTGAGAAAGAAAGAAAGAAAGAGAGAAAGAAGGAAAGAAAGGAGGATACGTATCTGTGAGAAAGAAAGAAAGGAAGAAAGAAAGAAAGAAAGAAGGAAAGAAATGAGGATACGTATCTGTGAGAAAGAAAGAAAGAAAGAAAGAGAGAAAGAAGGAAAGAAAGGAGGATACGCATCTGTGAGAAAGAAAGAAAGAAAGAGAGAAAGAAGGAAAGAAAGGAGGATACGCATCTGTGAGAAAGAAAGAAAGAAAGAGAGAAAGAAGGAAAGAAAGGGGGATACGCATCTGTGAGAAAGAAAGAAAGAAAGAAAGAAAGAAAACTGAGAAAGTAGAGACAAATTGACATAAATCTGGGAAAATATGAAAAAATGACGAATATTAGAAAAAAATAGAAAAAAGGAAATTCGAAGAAGAAAGGAAAGAGAGTGAAAAATAGAAGTGAAAGGAAAGAAAGAAAAGTGGAAAAAATATGAAGGCGACAAGAGAGAAAGAAAAAAGAAAGAAACAAAGAAAGAGAGAGAGAGAGAAAGAAAGAAAGAAAGAAAGATAGAAAAGAGTGAAAGAAAAGAATAAAAAAGAAGTCAAAGGAAGTAAGATGTAAAAGAAAGGAAGACGGGAATGAAGGAAAAGAGAAAAATGAAGGAAAGCGAATAAAGAAAAAAATAATAGAAAGCCCGACGTGAAAAAGTATGAGGAGAAAAAGAGAAAAGAAATCAAAGAAAAGAATGAAAAACACAGAATAAGACAGAGAGAAAGGAAAGAAAGACTATAGTGAAGGAAAAAAGAGAAAATGAAGGAAAGAGAAGAAGAAGAAAAAAGAAGAAGAGTGAAGGAAAACGAAGAATGAAAAGAAACGCAATCATAAAATCAAGCAAAGACAGAAACGAAAGAAAAAAAGAGAAACGTATGGAAAATTAAAGAAAGAAAGAAAAATGAAGAAAAAGTTTTTATATTAAATAAATGAACAAGAGACTTGAACGTGGAATGAAGAATTACAAACGAAAATCCCAAAGGAAGAAAGTAATGAAAAATTAAAATAAATAATATTAAAAATAAAATTATAATGACAGTATGAGACTGAAGGAAAAAAAAAAAGAAAAATGAACGTAGAGAAGAAGAAAAAAAATGAAAGAAAAACGTAAAAGAAAGACAGCTCCGAAAAAGCATGAAGAGATAAAGAGAAAAACACAGAAAAGAAAGAGAGAAAACAAAGAAAATGGGAAGGAAAAAATAAAAATGAAGGAAAGAGAAGAAAAAAGGAAAAGAAAAACGTAAAAGAAAGGCAGACACGAAAAAGCATGAAGAGAAAAAGAGAAAAGAAATAAAAGAAAAGAATAAAAAATACAGAAAAGACAGAGAGAAAAGAAAGAAAGAGCGAAGGAAAAAAGAAAAATGAAGGAAAGAGAAGAAGAAAAAAAGGAAAGGAAAAACGTAAAAGAAAGGCAGACACGAAAAAGCATGAAGTGAAAAAGAGAAAAGAAATCAAAGAAAAGAATAAAAAATACAGAAAAGACAGAGAGAAATGAACGAAAGAGTGAAAGAAAAAAAAGAAAGAAAAAATAAAAGAAGAAAAAAGGAGGAGAAGAGTGAAGGAAAACAGAAAAGAACGACGAACAGAAAAACAAGCAAAGATGGAAACGAAAGAAAGTCAAGATATAGAGAAACGTATGGAAAAGTAAGGAAAGAAAGAAAAATGAAAAAAAAAGACGTCATATTAAATAAACGTATAAATAAACAAGAGACGTGGATGAGGAATGAAGAATTAAAAAAGAAAAACCCAAAGAAAGAAAGCAATGAAAAAAAAAAAATGAAAAATAAATAATAATAATAATAATAATAATAATAATAATAATAATAAAGCAACAACGAAGCAAACAAAACCCCAAAAACTTAGCATTTGCCTTGAGAGTACTTAAGCAATGCGTCGTCCCCTTACCCGGGCCAACCTCCAATACCAATGTCAACTTCAAATTCCACTTTAGATTTCTTTAAATTTCGCATATTTTTACCAAAGCCATAAGCGATTACCACGGAAACGGACGTTCTCCACAACTGACATCCTGAAATTACCAATGAAGTGAATTAGATTGTTCCGGGTGAATATCTTAAATTCCGAAACCCGAAATTCCTGTCGCAAAAATGGCGACTGAACGTAATCAATCGACGCTAATTAGTGGAAAGCATTGACTTAATCCGAAGGTGACATTCACGATTTGCTTTGACATGCTGCAAAATGCTGGGTTCGGGGTTCGGCTTGAGCCGGGGTTTAAACTTTTCCTCCTTCTTTACTTTTTTTTATTTTTTATTTTTTGTCATTTTTTTTGTCTTTTTTAATTCAAATTTTTAAAAAAAGAACGAAAAAGAAGACACGAGTTAATTTGTTTTTCTATACTTTGACATAGCTTCGTCTTAGATATCGAATAACAAAATATAAAAGGGTGGGAAAAATTTGAATAAATAAAATAAAGAGACAAAATTAAGTAGTAAATAATAATAATAATAATAATAATAATAATAATAATAATAATAATGATTTTAAAAAAATAAGAGTATTTAAACGGAATGGTGTAACGTTAAATCCATGTTTAATGATACGTCGACTACCAAACAAGAAAGATAGGAATAGATAGATAGATAGATAGATAGATAGATAGATAGATAGATAGAAACATAATTCGATAGAAACAGAGATAGATAGATAGATAGATAGATAGGAACTGGCTTATATATATATATATATATATATATATATATATATATATATATATATAATGAACAGAGATAGATAAAAATAGAATTTGATAAATAAATAGACAGATAGAAACAGAATTAGATAGATAGAAACAGACTGAATTTCATAGAGAGACAGATATGTATATATATATATATATATATATATATATATATATATATATATATATATATATATATATATTGTGTATTTAGGCAGCAATCCTTCTTTCATGAACATATCATTGAATACGACTGACAAGGTGTTTTTATTTAGTTTTTTATACAATTTCTCATGCGATCTAATATTTTTTTTTCTTTTCAGATGATAAATTATATAAGAACTGTCCGAATGTTCTTTTTATCCGAGCGCTTTCGGCTATACATTTAGCCATTTTCAAGGATTAAATATTTTAACTGTTAAAATAAGAAATAGTTTCTTGTATGTCTGTTTTATAAAATGTTTTCATATTTCAAAAGATATTATGTCCATGTTCAAAGTTAATATTATTAAGTGTTGTGTTTTTTTATTAATAAGGCTTCCATTATTTTAGCCTGTTTTGTAAGTAAATAGATAGATAGATAGATAGATAGTTAGAAACAGTAAATTAGATAGATAGATAGATAGAAACAGTAAATTAGATAGATAGATAGATAGATAGATAGAAACAGTAAATTAGATAGATAGATAGATAGATAGATAGATAGAAACAGTAAATTAGATAGATAGATAGATAGATAGATAGATAGATAGATAGATAGATAGATAGATAGATAGAAACAGTAAATTAGATAGATTGATAGATAGATAGAAACAGTAAATTAGATAGATAGATAGATAGATAGATAGATAGAAACAGTAAATTAGATAGATTGATAGATAGATAGATAGAAACAGTAAATTAGATAGATAGATAGAAACAGTAAATTAGATAGATAGATAGATAGATAGATAGATAGAAACAGTAAATTAGATAGATAGATAGATAGATAGATAGATAGAAACAGTAAATTAGATAGATAGATAGATAGAAACAGTAAATTAGATAGATAGATAGATAGATAGATAGATAGATAGATAGATAGATAGAAACAGTAAATTAGATAGATAGATAGATAGATAGAAACAGTAAATTAGATAGATAGATAGATAGATAGATAGGAGGGAAGGAACAGGCTCAGATAAAATATGAAGAAACTGCCACAGACACCCTCCACACATACAGACACACACACACACACACACACACACACACACACACACACACACACATACATACATACATGCAGAAACATTGTCAATGCGGGTAATAATTAGGACGATACTTCGAAACATTTTACATCAAACTTCGAATGAAAAAAAAATCACCTTTTTTTTTCAATGTCGTCCATGATATATATATATATGTATATATATATATATATATATATATATATATATATAAACCTGAAGAGCAGGGGAACCGATACCGATAAAAACCCTAAGGTTTACATAGGATCTACCCAGAATAATTTCAAAACACGATGCTATAACCACCTTAGTAGTTTCAATAGCGAAACTTACAAACACAGTACCACCTTATCCTCTTATGTATGGAAGGTCAAACGAGAGGATAATAAAGACCCAATTTTGAAATGGGAAGTATTAAAAAAATGTCACAGGTATAAAGCAGGTGATAAATTTTGTTCCCTATGCAAGGAGGAAAAGTTAGCTATTGCTAGCTATAAAGAACCCATTAATTTATTAAATCTAAAATCGGAAATTCTTAGTAGGTATAGACATAGGAAACATTGGTTATTAGGATAGATTTTTTTTTCTTTGTTGTTGAATAAATAATGTAACCCCTAACATCCCGTTGTTGAGTTTTTACTGGTTTTACTTGTTTTTTGAGGGTTTTTTTTTGTCATGTGGTCATGGTTGTTTTTTGGTTTAAGCTATATATTTATTTCATTTTTTTACCTCTTTGGCCAGTATACCCTGACTATCCTTGTAGGTAAAACCTAGGTAGGTTTACCTTGCTCTTTAGGTCTATATTAGGTTTGCTTAGTGTATTGAGAACTTTACGTAGTTACTTTACTCGTTTTGGAGGATTTTTTCTTTGGACTCTGGGCTTGAATTTTGGACGATTGTTTTCGCCTCAATTTCATGTTCTTAGTTCTTTCTTTTTTTATCCTCATTTTTCCTTCGGCATTTTATTGTTCGATTACAACCCGAAATACCTAAGGTTTTTCCAAACGAGTACCACTATATATATATATATATATATATATATATATATATATATATATATATATATATATATATATATATATATATATATATATACAGTTTTGTTCGATAAAAGTGACTCACCTGATTTTTTTACTTAAAAATTTTTTTTCGCCTATTGCTTTTGGGGGTCAAACTAATGTGGAATCTTACTAATAAAAAGACCCCCTTCCCGGCCACCTAGTAAAAAAAGTTTACTAACCCTGATTGTGAGTTTACTCACCCTGATTGTTTACTCACCGTGATTATCTATTGATAATTATAATTTTGGATAAAAATGAGATTTAGGGAAAAACTCTGTGCAAAAAAAGTGACTCACTTATTTCCTGCAACTGGTAATCAATAGAAACATAACCGAACAGCTTCAAATAAAGAATAATAGAGGTATAATTTATTTATAATAGGTAATATAGTTCGAAATATTTAATAATCTATGGACCCTCCTTTATTTTGAATAACCTTTTCAACCCTTTTTGGCATTGACTTGATTAGGTTCTGGCAAATCTCATCTCCCAGCATTGAATTCCATTCGGATATGAAATTCACAATCAAATCCTCTTTGTTGCTCAACTGCTTTCTCGAGAGCCTGTACTTTATAATGCTCCATAAGTTTTCTATGGGGTTGAGGTCAGGAGATTTGGGCGGCCATGTCATAACACTCACCTGTTTCTCATCAAAGTATTCCTTCATCAATTTTGATTTGTGACAGGGAGCATTATCCTGCATAAAAATGAGCTTGGCGGGGTCGATTTGCACCCTTTCAGCAGAAGGGAGCAGACAAGACTCTAAAATTCTCTTGTACTGCTCGCTCCTGAGGGTCTTTTCAATAGGTTTTAAGAAACCAGTTCCATGAAAAGAAAAGCATCCCCAGAACATTATACTGAACGGATGCTTGACAGTACTTGCTGCTAAATTCAAAGAGCTTTCAAAGTTTCTTCTTCGGATTTTAGATCGCTTATCCTTTGAATTTAGCTCAACTTCGGTTTCATCGGAGAAGAGAACATATAGTAAAAAAATCAGGTGAGTCACTTTTATTGAACGATGACCTAGCGCTTTCGAACATCATTGTTCATCTTCAGGGTCAATATTTTTAGTCAAATTTTTTAATTTTTTTTAAACAAACATTTGCCAATTATCTTGTAGCGTAATCATGTTGCCATTTTACGCTACAAGATAATTGGCAAATGTTTGTTTAAAAATTCAATACTTTAACATTCAATACTACATGTTTAAAAGAAAAGTTGCTGCCAAATTACACACACACGCACACACACACACACACATATATATATATATATATATATATATATCGTCGGCATCCGTCCGTCTCCGTCTCGAGAGACGAAGGAGTAGCACGGTGCGCTACGAGCCCGGGGGGATATGTGGAGAACTAGGGCTGCCCAGACGACTAGTTCCCCCTCTCGGCCTTGCTAAGCAGAGTCCAAAGGAGACGATAAACCAATACAGTTTGGTACCAAGGCGACTGCAGGAGTTGCCGGAAGGTAGCACAAAGTGCCGTCCATCCGCCTTCGGGGCTCCACTCCGGGTTTGAGTTCAGAAATTGACCTTCTCCTAGACCAGTTGGCATCCAAGGCTATAGAACCCAGTCTGTCCTGCTATTTACCCATAGCTGGAGGAGGGAGAAGAAGAGGATTCACACCATTTCCCAAGGGTATTAGCACGTAAGTGAATGTAATGGATTCAACTGGAACTCGAACTCGGCTCTCCGACTCCTCAATCCAAGGCGATATCCATTACTCCACCGTGCTTCCTCCTCTCTCTCCCCCCCCCTCTCTCTCTCTCTCTCTCTCTCTCTCTCTCTCTCTCTCTCTCTATATATATATATATATATATATATATATATATATATATATATATATTAATACTCTATTCGGATGTCGGAGGGAATAAGCACATATAACTGCATATATATATATATATATATATATATATATATATGTGTGTGTATATATATATGCAGGTATATGTGCATATTCTCTCCCACATCCGAATAGAGTATTAATTTTTCTTCTAAGTGTAAAAGTGTTCGTCTGGTCGCTAGAAAACCAATTGTCTCCCATTACGCTTTTAGACTCCATCATAGCATCTTGACTCCATCTTAACGACAATGACGCTTAATTGCATTTGACAGCGTCTCTCCGATTCGCGCCGGCGCAGATTGGATCTTTGAATGAGCGGATAAAAGTAATATTCCTTAACAATGTTGCAACGACTTTCTCTTTCACTTTCAATTCCACCATTTTCTTCTGTTTCCTCGCAATTTTTACACTTCCCGGGAAAACATTCCTCGACTCATATTCAAGCAGACAACCACGCTCTTATACATATGCAGTAATATAGATAAATGGAGTATAAGTAGCTCCAATTCGTTCAAACATTTTCTATATTAATCTATAGTCAAAGAACTAGACATATCCTATATATATATATACATATATATATATATATATATATATATATATATATATATATATATACATATCTATATATCTATATATATGTATATATATATATATATATTAATCTAATGTTTATATTTATTTAATATTCATCTCTCTCTATATCTATCTATCTATCTATCTATCTATCTGTCTATCCCTCTCTCTCTCTCTCTCTCTCTCTCTCTATATATATATATATATATATATGCGTGTGTGTGTGTGTGTGTGTGTTTAAATTGTGTGTATTTAGGTAGAATTTTTTCAATGATGCATGTTTCATTAAATAATATAGACATATATTACTGAGATGAAGTATTATGTGCATTATTTACATTATTCGGACTATTATCCTCATCTTTGTTGCATATTTAATACAACGTTTCGGCCTTTCAGTATCTGTCTATATTTCTGAGAGGAGGTATTATGTACACTATTTACATTATTCGGACTATTGTCCTCATCTTTGTCGCCATATTTATTACAGCGTTTCGGCCTTTCAGTATCTGTCTATATTTCTTAGATGAGGTATTATGTACACTATTTACATTATTCGGACTATTGTCCTCATCTTTGTCGCCATATTTAATACAACGTTTCGTCCCTTCAGTATCTGTCTATATTTCTGAGAGGAGGTATTATGTACACTATTTACATTATTCGGACTATTGTCCTCATCTTTGTCGCCATATTTATTACAGCGTTTCGGCCTTTCAGTATCTGTCTATATTTCTTAGATGAGGTATTATGTACACTATTTACATTATTCGGACTATTGTTCTCATCTTTTTCTCGGACATTCAGGCCGGTAAATGTTGTTTAATACTGTTTATTATAAAACAGAGCATTTACTTAAATACTTGTATCTATAAAAGGAATGTTAAACATAAAAATGTCTTAAAATAATTGTCGAACTTTGTCCATTTCATAATATATATATATATATATATATATATATATATATATATATATATATATATATATATATATATATATATATATATATATAAAAGGAAGAGGTTATAGTGGTTCCAACGAGAGAAAAGTGTGTATATTAAAAAGAAGAGAGGTACCGCAAACTTTTTTGGTTGTAATGTGGATTTTTAAGAAGTTTTTTTAGGGAATTCTAGTTGCACCCCTATATATATATATATGTAAGTATACGGAAACATCTGAGAAGATATATGGAATTACCCATGTATATCAGTACACGTGTACCTGTATAAACGATTGCAAATGTGAAAGAACGTATGTGTATGAAATTCACATAGATGTGTTTACAATATATGATGGAGCATGATCTCTAATATTGCGTTAAAATGCCACTCCATATTAAATTAAAACTAAATTTTAAGTAATAGAATTTACCAATGTAAAAATAGTCAGTAATCAAACTCATAAATAGAATTCAAACTGATAAAGATATCGCCTTAATAATCATTTACTACTAGATGTAAACTTATATTTGAGAAAAAGTTTCTAGTGTTTTAATGTGAATTCTATAAATGTTTTTTAATCGACTATTTCACATTAAATCCCCAAAATGTTCGTAATAAGTTTTTTTTAAAAAACTTTAACATATAATTAAATTGCTTAGACTGTTTAAACAAAAAAATTTACGAAATCTCAAAGTAAAGAAAAAAACAACGCCTATTCCAATGGAAGTCAATGACACTTTTTTACAACTTCTTTCTCTCTTTTTCCTTTTTTCTTTTTATGCTTTTTGGTCTACCCCCCTCCTATATCAAGATATAACTTCCGTTAACAGATTTAAAGTGTCAATGTCTAGATTTCAGCGAAAATTTAAATTTGAAACAATAGAAATGTTACATCTAACTCAACGCTGTCTCTCTACCCCCCTACACTGCCCCCACTTCGTTAATTTCCTTATTATTGCCCGTCATAAATGTGTAAATTTATTTTCATTTTTTCATTTCAACATTTGGAAATAAATCTGATGATCCACTGTCCTTTAAAAGGGCTGTGGTGAAATAATTTATTATATGGAACCTTAAAGTGGTCTGTTTTTATTTAATATATATATATATATATATATATATATATATATATATATATATATATATATATATATATATATATATATATATATATATATATATATATGTATTATAGCTAGCCAATCCATATGGCACACGTTATAATAAATACATTGATCTCTCTCTCTCTCTCTCTCTCTCTCTCTCTCTCTCTATATATATATATATATATATATATATATATATATATATATATATATATCTGTAGATCTGTTTTAATATTTGTTATTACTAGGATCCACCTGGATTATATACCGACGGATCTATTACCTGTGCTATAGGCTCTTCAAAAATATATTTCAATTGAGCACAATTGAGAGATAAGCTGATTCTAATAATACATATATATATATATATATATATATATATATATATATATATATATATATATATATATATATATATATATATATATATCAAGTATGTGTTTCAGTTCAATTTACATTACATGAATCATTCATACGAAAAGCAGATAATGAAGTTAATCATATAAATGGCAAGAATCACTGTCGCAAACATTGTTTAATAAAATACATTAACCTCGAACCCGTTGATGAATGTTATGATCCCTGTTTATAAATTCCAGTTGTATAAGGTCTTTTTTTTTACTACAAGCTTTCGATTGTTCATACAATCATCGTCAGGTATAGAAATAGATATGTCTTTTTTACATCCAGGTAATAACAGCACAACGAAAGTTAAGATGTACTCCGAAATAGGTTTTTTTTGGAAATGTGTCATTAACTGTGAAAATTTTTTTGGGGCGTGCTATATTAGTACAAAAACGCACAATTCAAAATTAAAAAAAAAATTCAACCTTCAGCGTTGCGACCGCACGCTCCAAAAAATCGATTCTTGCCATTTATATCATTAACTTCACTATCTGCTTTTTGTATGAATGATTCATGTAATATATATATATATATATATATATATATATATATATATATATATATATATATATATATATATATATATATATATATATATATATATTTTAGAATTGGACATATTCCGATAATTTATTTAAAGACATTTATATTATGTTTAACGTTCTTTTTATAGATACTTGTATCTATAAAAAGAACGTTAAACATAATATAAATGTCTTTAAATATATATATATATATATATATATATATATATATATATATATATATGTCATCCACAGACACTGTTTCGCGGTTTCACAGCTCATCAATGTAGCTACACGTCCGCTTGCCTCTAGCTAGGATAGAAACCCGACTGAATTGGCATGAGTCGGAACTTCTACCGTCGGCGCACGGCAGGGATGAAGGTGAATTTTAGCGTGTGTATTTTTAGATTTTTAGATAAACACACTGTGACTGACAGTGTCTCAATTCTGCCGAAGAGTCATATATATATATATATATATATATATATATATATATATATATATATATATATATATATATATATATATATATATATATATACACACACAGCTGTGATAATCTGTTTCTTGAATAAACGTAATCGTAAGGCCATGGGTTTTTTGGGGGGTTTTGGTTCGACTATTTATATATGTTACTGGTGGATTATGGTAAGGTCTATTTCATTCTTCTAAAAGTTGGAGGTACCTGTTATGTTTCGTATTATTCTAGGGGGTATTTAGTTGAAATACATGTGAAGCCGGATGTAGTTTTATGGCTTTCATAGCCCTTTCTAGGTAATTCTTAAATAAATAAATAACTGAATAAATAAATAAAGGAAGAAAAATGAAAGAAAGAATGAGCGAAGAATTACCATTCTTTCTATTAATTTTCGACTTTCTTTCTCCTTATATGTTCTGGACATCAATTCTCCTTTCTTGCCTTTTCTTTTCTGTTTACCTCTTCTTTCTTTCTTTCTTACTTCCTTCATTTATTCCTTCATTCTTTCATTCCTTCCTACCTTCATTACTACATTTCTTAATTCCTTCCTTCCTTCATTCTTTCATACCTTCATTCCTTCCTTCGTTCATTCGTTTCTTCCTTCTTTCTGTGTTCCATTTCTTTCTTTCTTTCTTTCTTTTAACTGAATTTATCTTCCTTCAAACTGTCTCCCTGCTCTCTTCCTGTCTTCCTTTCTTTCTTTTTCTTTCTTTCTTTCTTTCTTTCTTTCTTTCATTCATTCATTCATTCTTTCTTTCTTTATTTCTTTCAACAGAACTGATCTTCCTTCAAACTGTCTCCCCGCTCTCTTCCTGTCTTACTTTCTTTATCTTTCTTTCTTTCTTTCTTTCTTTCTTTCTTTCTTTCTTTCTTTCTCTCATTCATTCATTATTTCTTTCTTTCATTCTTTCTTTCTTTCTTTTAACAGAATTTATCATCCTTCAAACTGTCTCCCCGCTCTCTTCCTGTCATCCTTTCTTTATTTTCCTCCCACCTTTTCTTTCTTTCTTTCTTTCTTTCTTTCTTTCTTTCTTTTATTCATTCTTTCTTTCTTTCAACAGAACTTATCTTCCTTCAAACTGTCTCCCCGCTCTCTTCCTGTCATCCTTTCTTTCTTTCTTACTTTCTTTCTTTCTTTCTTTCTTTCTTTCTTTCTTTCTTTCTTTCTTTCTTTCTTTCTCCATGTTTGCTGACTCCTTTTCTTTCTCTCCTTTACCGAAATGACCTGAACCCTTCCCATTTCCTTCGCTTTCATTAAACCTCTCTTTCATATCAGAGATTTCCTATCGACTTATCAAACGGAAATACCCAAAATCCCTTTCGAAAACATCATAAACCATTCTCGTCCCGACACGTCAACAGATTGAAAGTAAAGGAAACAAAAATATTTATCGAGCAACACAAGGGATCGTATTTAACTTAGTTGAGGTCTGGTCATTGTTACACGAAATGTATTGTGCCGGGTAACCAATTTAAAATGTCCTTGTGGCAGACATGTATCTCGTTACAACACGCAAGGATCATTTGGAGCGAGGTTCTTAGGTAGTGTGCGTTTTTTGGCAAAGATTTTCCTATTCGTCATTTCGGCCGCCATCTCCCAACTGAATGAATTTGTTTTATAACGGAAAAATATTTTATGGAAGACGAGAATACGACATTTACGCACAAAAGAA
Organism: Acanthosepion esculentum; assembly: GCA_964036315.1. Taxonomy (NCBI): domain Eukaryota; kingdom Metazoa; phylum Mollusca; class Cephalopoda; order Sepiida; family Sepiidae; genus Acanthosepion; species Acanthosepion esculentum. The sequence continues at coordinate 27,166,752 of OZ038519.1, forward strand.
TGTTGATTTAGGCAATTCTTCAATGATACCTACTTCGTTTTGGTTCATATCTATCTATCTATTTATCTATCTATCTATCGATCTTTTTCTTCACATTAATCTATCTAAATATCTATCTATCTATCTATCTATCTATCTATCTATCTATCTATCTATCTATCTATCTCAGTCTGTTCATATCTATCTATCTATCTATCTTTTTCTTCACATTAATCTATCTATCTATCTATCTATCTATCTATCTATCTATCTATCTATCTATCTTTTTCTTCACATTAATCTATCTATCCCTTTACTTTCTATCTATCTATCTATCTATCTATCTATCTATCTATCTATCTATCTATCTTTTTCTTCACATTAATCTATCTATCCCTTTACTTTCTATCTATCTATCTATCTATCTATCTATCTATCTATCTATCTATCTATCTATCTTTTTCTTCACATTAATCTATCTATCCCTTTACTTTCTATCTATCTATCTATCTATCTATCTATCGATCTTTTTCTTCACATTAATCTATCTATCTATCTATCTATCTCAGTCTGTTCATATCTATCTATCTATCTATCTATCTACCTATCTATCTTTTTCTTCACATTAATCTATCTATCCCTTTACTATCTATCTATCTATCTATCTATCTATCTATCTATCTATCTATCTATCTATCGATCTTTTTCTTCACATTAATCTATCTATCTATCTATCTATCTATCTATCTATCTATCTATCTATCTATCTATCTATCTCAGTCTGTTCATATCTATCTATCTATATACCTATCTATTTTTTCTTCACATTAATCTATCTATCCCTTTACGTTCTATCTATCTATCTATCTATCTATCTATCTATCTATCTATCTATCTATCTATCGATCTTTTTCTTCACATTAATCTATCTATCTATCTATCTATCTATCTATCTATCTATCTATCTATCTATCTATCTATCTATCTCAGTCTGTTCATATCTATCTATCTATATACCTATCTATCTTTTTCTTCACATTAATCTATCTATCCCTTTACTTTCTATCTATCTATCTATCTATCTATCTATCTATCTATCTATCTATCTACTGGGCATTATATATGTGTGGAAAAATTCAGAAATATAGATACTGTTTCCTTTTTCGTAGATGCATGTGTTTGTTTCTTATTCAGTCTGTGTGTCTGGCTATATCTATCTTTCAGCGTGTTTCTATCTGTCACGCTCGGTTTACATACACACAAACATATATATATATATATATATATATATATATATATATATATATATATATATATATATATATATAGTAATTTACATAGTATAGTTTACATATATAGTAATTCATCGAGTCCAGAATAATCCTCAACAGAATGCAGAAAGCACTGGGCGGCCGTTTCGTCCTATTTGTGTTTTAGTCGCTTTACCGCCTTACTTGGGGTGAACTCAATAGACAAAAGAAAATCCATATGGCTGTAACCTGTAAAAGTCAGCTTCTTTCAATGGTGGAAAAACTGGCTTGTAAAATCCAAAAGTTCTAAAACCAAACTAGCAAATTTCCATCACTACCGAGCAGACCCCGAATTTTCGCGTATTACAATGAATAGTTATTTCTCCCAAGGAGGTTCTTTGCGTGGAACGCCTATTGCGACTCAAGTTCCTCTCAGACCTCAAGTGGAACACACATATCCGATGCGTGGATTAAAACGCTGAAAAAATTATTGGTTCCTCATACAATTCGAGAGAGCTTCTGTCACTTCCAGCTATGCCCTATCATTGCAAGAGTCAGATTGATCGGAAAATGGTATATTACTGCCATACCCTGCCTGGATTTGCCCAACCGTCTCTTTCCATTCTTGACGGACTTCAAAAGCGTCTACGTGGTCTTGTGGGTGTTGCCTTTGCCTTGGACATCTATTGAGACTCTGGCTCCACTCAGACCTCAAGTGGAGCTCACCTGTACAATCCGTGGCTTAAAATGCTGGAAAAATGAATAATTATGTCGCTTGTGTAAATGTTTGACACCTCCTGCCTTGCTTCATCGTTGTAAGGGTTAGATCAAACCAAAAAAATAATGTATTTCTTTCTTTCTTATTTTCTTCCTTTCTTTCTTTCTTTCTTTCTTTCTTTCTTTCTTTCTTTCTTTCTTTCTGTCTGTCTGTCTGTCTTTCTGTCTATTTTTCTTGAAAAAATGTCTGACACCTCGCCTTGCTTCACGTTTACAAGGTTCAGATCAAACCAAAAAAAAAAAAAAAATAGTGTATTGCTGACCTGTCTACCGAATCCTCCATCTTGAAGGAGTTTAAAAGCGTCCACGTGACTTTGTGGTCGGTGAATAATTTTCCAACCTACAACCCCTTTCCCCAGAGACGTTACGTCGAAAGCCTCTCGTGACGCTGTGGCTATTTCCATGGCAGATGTCCTGACGAAATACATCCATTGATTTGTACCAGTTCAGACCTTTACAGCTAAGACCAGCCATGCTACGTATGCAACGCCGAATCGTCTTAAGTCTCTTCGTATTCCTTTAGTAAAGAAGAAGTTCCATTCCAATAGCGTGTTCCGAAGAACCGCTGCTTTGCGGAAAAGACTCACGAGAGTCTATCGGAGACTTCTTCAAGTGGGGCGTCCATCGTTTTCAACGTTCAATAACCTGTTTCTGTTACTTTCGACTTTGTGTGACTGTTGGTCATTTTATTGCGTGAAAAGTAGTAGGGTAAACAACATTCTGCATCAGTGATAGGACATATCGGAATCTTCTCAGAGCTTTTCAAAAGAAGCCAAATAATGGCTACCAAACAATAATTTGGAAAGAGAGTAACAATGTATATCATTAGTAGAGCCCTGTATATTGCACAGAACGCGGCTACTTGACCAGCATTCCACCGTATGGCTACTGACTACCCCACGTTGTGTATTCCATTCTCTTTCACGTCGATTTACACCTAAAAAACTGGGAAAGGGCCGCTGCACGTTCACAAGGAAAAGTAAGATGGAACCAAATGCTGCATCGATAAAAGAACATGACTCCGGCTTGATTCAGATTCTGCCCTGGTCGGATCTTCACTTCGTCTTTTCGTTCTGCCAACTCTTTGTCTACCCACCACAACATCAGGACACGTGGTTGGCAATGCAAACAAGAGGCATCGATTACCCGAGGGATAGTGTCTCACCAGCCAACCGGAAAGCTTCAAGGTCCGGCTTTGTTGTAACTTGGCTCCAAATCATTTAACTAATTATTTTTTTTAATTTATTTATTCGTTTGTTTCCTATCGGTTTAGAAGAGCTGACGTTTACTTATATTAACCAACCTGGACGACTCTATTTACCAGCCATAAAACGGGAAAAAAACTGAGATATGAAGGTGACACTTAGAACAATTTCTGACCTATATATATATATATATATATATATATATATATATATATATATATATATATATATATATTTCTGAGATGAGTTATGTCCACTATTTACATTATTCGGACTATTGTCCTCATCATTGTCGCCATATTTATTACAACGTTTCGGCCGATGTACGCTCCGGCCTACTTCAGGTGGTTGAACTGTCGAACTGAACCCTTTATTTCGCTCAATGGGGTAAACTGTTCTATTTTCCACGTGTCATGTCTAATGGATGTCAGTTATCAGTTATCTCCTGTTAATTCGCCTCTCCAAGTTCTCCACAGCCTTAACCCGTTATTGAACTCAGAATTCTTTGGACACATAGTACAGTGGATAAAGGCGTTGGTTAGATCCAGTGAGAGGACCCAAAGAGTGTGAGTTCCATACTTGGTTAACAATTTTACTTCCTTCCTTCTTTCCTTCGTTCGTTCGTTCATTCATTTATTCCTTCATTCATTCATTCCTACATTCATTCCTTCCTTCCTTCATTCATTCATTCCTTCATTCATTCATACCTTCATTCCTTCATCCCTTCATTATATCTCTTATTCCTTCCTTCTTTCTTTCTTTCTTTCTTTCTTTAATTCGTTTGTTCGTTCGTTCCTTCGTTCCTTCCTTCCTTCCATTCATTCGTTCGTTCCTTCATGCATCACATCCTTCCTTCTTTCCTCCCTTCCTTCTTTAAATCCTTTCTTCCTTTTTTCTTTCCTTCCTTCTTTCCTTCTCTCACCAGCCAACCGGAAAGCTTCAAGGTCCGGCTTTCTTGTAACTTGGCTCCAAATCATTTATCTAATTATTTTTTAATTTATGTATTCGTTTGTTTCTTATCGGTTTAGAAGACCTGACTTTTAACCAACCTGGACGACTCTATGTACCGGTCAAAAAACGAGAGAAAATAACTGAGACATGAAGGTGAAACTTTGAACAACTTCTGACCTAGTTAGTTCTTCTTTTCGTCTCTTCTTACTAACACTTTGTCCACCTCAACATCACGACGCGTGGCTGGCAACGCAAACGGGAAGCATCAGATGTACCGGAGGGACAGTCTGTCACCCGTCAACAGTAAATCCTCAAGGCCCGGCTTTGTTGTAACGTGGCTCTAAAAGCTTTTATATATTTATGTATTTGTCCGTTTTTACTTAAATTAATCAACATCAACAACGCAGGTGTAGTTTATCGTCATACACAGGACGCGGGTGTAGTTTATCGTCATACCCAGGACGCAGGTGTAGTTTATCGTCATACCCAGGATGCGGGTGTAGTTTATCGTCATACCCAGGACGCGGATGTAATCTAAGTGCGATGTATTTGCCCATAGCTGGGACCCTAACAGGTGCTACCACCCCGCGTCAGGATGGACCTGGGAACACCAGTAATTATGAGGTGGTTCCACACTCCTCAAAACCTCCTTATCAGAGGACTTGCTGTTGGACGTAGTTTATCAGCTTACCCTGGACGCGGATGTTGTTTATCGTCTTACATAGGACGCGGATGTAGTTTATCGTCATACCCAGGACGCGGATATAGTTTATCATCTTACCCAGGACGCGGATGTTGTTTATCATCTTACTCAGGACGCGGATGTAGTGTATCGTCATACCCAGGACGCGGATGTAGTTTATCGTCTTACCCAGGACGCGGATGTTGTTTATCGTCTTACCCAAGACGCGGATGTAGTTTATCGTCTTACCCAGGACGCGGATGTAGGTTATCGTATACCCAGGACGCGGATGTAGTTTATCGTCATACCCAGGACGCGAGGGAGTTTGGTCATAATGATAAGAAATTTGGGAACTGCTATTTTGACGATGCCGGTTAAATATACGAGGCTCATTCAATAAATAAGGTATATGCTTGGGATGAAATGTTATATATATATATATATATATATATATATATATATATATATATATATATATATACGAGGGTCATTCAATAAATAAGTTGAATTTTTCGGTATAAGGACTTCTAATACAGATAGAAGCTTACTCTTTTTTTTTCTTTTTTTTTACTTCTTTTTCACATGGATTTAATTTCTTTTGCAGATTAAAAAAACAACTTTGAGAGTTTTGTCGATTAACAAAGATGGCCGACTAAGAAGCATGCTCCAGGATTGAACAGCGGTCAGTTATCAAGTCTTGGGTTGCTGAAGGGTGCAAACCAGTTGAAATTCATAGGAGAATATCAAGTGTGTATGGTGCCACATGTTTCACCCAAAAAATGTCTACAAGTGGGCTAAATTGTTTAAAGAAGGACGGAGCAGTGTTGAGGATGAAGACAGGACTGGGGAGGAGGCCTACAGAAGTGAGGTCTCCTGAGGTTATCGAAACAGTCAATGACCTCATTCACTCTGACAGAAGGGTGACAGTGGATGACATTGCAAGGACTTTGAGCTTATCTGTTGGGATCATCAGTCAGAAGGAGTCATCTTGCATCATGAAAACGCAAGACCTCACACAGCAGCCCAAACGGTGCAGACCATCAACGAGCTGGGCTGGGCTTGGCTGGGAACTGCTCCCTCATCCCCCTTACAACCCAGACCCTGCCCCTTCAGACTTTCACCTGTTTGGTCCCTTGAAAGCGTTCACGAGAGGCACGAAGTTTAAAAGTGACGTTGAAGTCAAAAGTGTTGTGAGCGACTGGCTGAGACATCAGTCCAAAGATTTTTACGCTGAGGGAATACGGAAGCTTGTGCACAGATGGGAAACGTGTGTGACAGTGCTGGGAGACTACGTTGAAAAAAAAAGTAAGCTTTTATCTGTATTAGAAATCCTTATACCGAAAAAAATTAACTTATTTATTGAATGACCCTCTTATATATATATATATATATATATATATATATATATATATATATATATATTGGGTTGTCCGGAAGGTTCTTGCCGATTTTTAGTCGTTAATATTCCAATACGTTAGAAGACGTCAAATTTATCAGCAGATATAAGCTTACATTTCCGATAAGAGAACTCTCCAAACTATCTCTTGACAAAGAAAGTTTAAAATTACTTAGCTTCTATCTATATTAGAAGTCCTTATACCGAAAAAATTCACCTTATTTATTGAATGACCCTCGTAGTTTATTTCAGGTGGCTAGCATAAATTGTTCGGCCTACCTAAACATTGATGTGTTTCTACGACCTTTATTAACTAAATTTGACCATCAGCCAAGATTGCAAAATTGATCTTTATTCCAAAAATGAGCTATTTCAGTACAGCAAAAACGGTAGCTAATCTTGAAAAACTAAGGTCGTTTTCGAAATCAGCACCATCAAATTAGCTAAAAAAACATGTTTTGTTTCTTGGCACCCAAAATCGTGATGAATAGTGTTATCATGATTCGTAACTTTCCATAGCTTGTCTGGAGCAAGAAAAAAGACGAAAATTATTGTTTATTCGCATAAGTTTTCTATTGTTTTGGTCAAAAGATTCGTTTGGTTTCGTTAAATAAACTTCCGACTTCGTAAAGCGAATGATTTTTTAGCCAACGAAATATTTTATTTATTTTATTAGTTTTATTATTTGGTCAAGCTAGCTCGAAAGGTCATAAGGGTGACTTCCTGTGTCATTGCGTAGTTGGTTAATATAGGTGGTTGCAAAAGAAATTAAATCCATGTGAAAAAGAAGTAAAACAAAAAAAAAAAGAAAAAAGTGTAAGCTTCTATCTGTATTAGACGTCCTTATACCGAAAGATTCACCTTGTTTATTGAATGACCCTCGTACAAACATTCTTTTAAGCTTATTTTAACCGATCTCCATAAAATAGACCCCAGGTTATTGTGCCGGCAAATATTTTTTTATTATTACGACGGCGGGTAATGTTAAGAGTAGCAATGCACAGATGTAACACAGAAGCTTATTTATTCTCACCGCCAATTGGGAAGACAATTCCAAATCTTTTCCACCATTAATCGTTAAAACACAAGTTAGAATCATTTATTCATCATCAAATATTAAAATAAATATAAAAATGTCGGATTATTTTAAGTACTTCAGCCATAAGAGTCTTTGCAAAGCCCAAACTTGCCCTTGGCCAGGCTTCTCTTGCCAATCTTTTTAACGCAAAAATAAAACTGAGTTCGAGCCTTGGACCGACCAGTAGATAAAAACGTTGGTTGGATCCAGTGACTTGACCAAAAATAGTTGCGAGATCAATAACTGGTTACTGTTGAGTTGAAGCGAGATAACTGGGACATCCGAAAGCGGCATGGCATGCGTAGAACTAGAACAACCTACCCAGGTGGACAAAATAGAATTGGTTCGTTTCGAAAATTTCAATCACCCGAAGAAAGCCGGGGCCTACAAAGGCTGAAACGTTCCGTGAATATGGCAATAGCAATGGCGAAACCAATTCGAACAATGTAAATAGTGTAAATAGTTACAATAACTAATCTTAGAAATATAAACAGATCCTGAAGAAGGCCGGAGCATACAACCGTTGAAACCTGGTTAATAGGAAAATAAAGATGACGACAACAGTCCGAACAATGTAAAGAGAGTAAATAGTTACAATAACTAATCTTAGAAATATAGACAGATCCTGAAGAAGGCCGGAGCGTACAACGGTCGAAACGTCGTGAATATGCCAATATGACAATAGTCCGAAAAATGTAAATAGTGTAAATAGTTACAATACTTCATCTCAAAAATATAGATAAAGATCTGAAATTAACTTTTTCCATTTCACGTCTTTCTTTCTTTCTTTGTTTTTTAATTCTTTCGTTTTTTCTTTCGATAGTTGACTTATATCTTGCAATGAAAGTTTGTGGAAGTAAGGAAATTGGTGAATTTTAACAAGAGCAAATAATAGGAAGACATCAGAGTATGGTAAGTCAAATAGAGAAATTGCTAGGTTTTTTCAGATTAATCATCAAACAGTTAATAATATTGTCAAGAAATCTAATGAAGAAGGCCATTGTCGTGTGGAACAACGTTCAGGAAGACCAAGTATCGTGTCTAAGCGAACGAAAAGGGCGCTGAATAGGGAAGTCATCAGAAACTGTCAAAGATGTCGCCAACAGCATAGAAATGTCGCCATATGCGGTGAGAAAGACTCTGAAAGAGCTAGGCTATCAAAGAAGAGTTGCAAGAAAGAAGCCTTTGATTTCAGAGGTTAACAGGAACCTTCGTATGGACTGGGCGAGAGAATTCGGGAACAAAGATTATGAATTTTGGCAGTCTGTCATTTGATCAGATGAAAGTAAATTCTGCCAATATTCTATTTCGAGATTGGTTTATATTTGGGGAAATCAGAATGAGACTTGGAACACTGAATGTCTGCAGGCGACCGTGAAACATGGAGGGATTGGAATAATGGTGTGGCGCGCTGTCTGGTTTGGAGGGAAATCTGAGCTGATTCTTGTTGACGAGAAGTTGAATGGTCCAAAATACTGTCAAATATTAGAGAAAGGACTACTCCCACTATTTGAAACCAATGTGATTGACAAGAATGTCTACTTTTTTCAAGAAGATGGAGCGCCATGTCATACGAGCAAAGTAGCAAAGGCCTGGAAGGAATCGCAAGGAATCAAGTCACAGCCATGGGTAGCCCAAAATCCTGACATGAATCCAATAGAGCACGTTTGGGGGCGCCCTGACCGAAGACTTCGACAGCGTGCAGCCAAAATCACGTCAGTGGCAACCCTTAAAGAAACATTGCTAAAATAGTGGCAACATATGGCTCAGACGATTAATGATAACTTGATCAAATCCATGAAAAATCGAATACAAGCATTGAAACTAGCAAATGGAAGACCTACTCCATACTAGTTCCAAATACTGTTTGTTTAATGATGAATAGGGATTACGTACTTAAATTTTGAAATTGGATGTAGTTTATTTCTCCTGGCTAAAATCTTTTCTTAGGCCACTGTATATAAATTAGGGCCTTACTTTTCAATCACCCTCGTTAGGCAAGAAGGAGAGAGGAAATCAGCGGATGACCTGCCTAATGACTTTGATTAAATGCTTGGCACAACAGGGATTAGGAGAGATAGCAAAAAGGCGAAGTTTAGTAGGAGCTACAAAGAATGGGAAGTTGTGGAGAGCCATAATCGACATAGTCTTGAAAGGACGCGGCACAAAGAAGAAGAAGAAGAAGAAGAAGAAGAAGAAGAAGAAGAAGAAGAAGAAGAAGAAGAATGTGTTAGCCTCTAGCATCACTGGAGGTCACCAGAGGTCAATTTGGAATAAAGCTAACAGCATGCAGATAAACGAATGGGCTATAAAAATATAAATAAAAAACACTTTTTCGATTTTGTTGAGAAAATATTGTCCAACCATGAAAAAGGTTTTCAGACAAATATTCGACATTATTTATGAGTTTCTTTTATTTGTAGCTATTTTCCCGAAACAACACTGAATATTGCCGCTTGTATAGTAACATTTTAAGTGTATATATATATATATATATATATATATATATATATATATATATATATATATATATATATATAAACTGAAAATATTAGTATAAAGCAGCGATATTCGATTTTATGTTTTATATATATATATATATAAAAGCAGCGATATTCAATTTTATGTTATATATATATATATATATATATATATATATATATATATATATATATATATATATATATATAACATAAAATCGAATATCGCTGCTTGTATAGTAATATTTTCAGTTTATATATATATATATATATATATATATATATACACTTAAAATGTTACTATGCAAGCGGCAATAATTTTCATTATATATAGATACATATATATATATATTTATATATATATATATATAAACTTAAAATGTATTTCATGTATTTATTTGAATATATTTATTTGAATTGATTATCTTTATTTGTTGTTTTGCGGTTAATTTATCGGGATCGGTTTGTTTATTTATTTGGATTAATTCAGATTACTTTATTTTACTTGTTTTTTTATTATTTCTTTATTATACCGTATATTTTTATTTACTCTTTTCGGTTTTCAATTTTTAAGTAATGTAGCATTTTTTATCGTTATATAATGGTTATCGCTATGTTTTTCGTTCGATTTTAGGTTTAATTTTATAGTCTAAATTATATTTTGGTCATAATGGTTTGTTAATTCGTTTATTATTTACTTTATTTATTTGGGTTGACTTCAATGTTGACTTTTATGTTTACACACGCTCAGTCTATCATAAATATAGCACAACTTAAGACTATATTTCTTCATATATATATATATATATATATATATATATATATATATATATATATATATATATATATAGGATAGAAATTGTAAGGAGGATTTGATAATTATAGTTAAGTAATTCATTGAGACTGAAAGAAAATTCAACAGAATGCAGAAAGCACTGGACGGCCGTTTCTTCCTATATTTGGGACTCTGGATCTTATCAAGAACCCTGAGGCAAACAGCAGGGGCTCCAGACCATATATGGCAGCAATACTCCATGCAATGGCGAATGGTCGATTTATAGACTTGGAGGATCGATTCCGGGGAGAAAAATTTCCTGGCTCGGCACAGGGAACCAACTTTCCTTGCGGTGAATGATGCAACTGACTCGATGTATTTGTTCCATCTCAGATCAGCAGACAGCGTGAGACCAAGCAGCCGCAGAGAGGAGCTCTCGAGAAGTTGGTCTTCAGACATTCTAATGGGATGCAGGGATGGATCCCTGTGGTGGTTAATAGAGAGCAATTTTGTTTTAGAGGCGTTAAAGTTAACCATCCATTACTTATATATATATATATATATATATATATATATATATATATATATATATATATATATGTAAACTGAAAATATTAATATGCAAGCAGCGGCATTGGTATTTGTATACACATATTATGAATTCATGAAAATTTGGTAAAGGAAAATTTGCTAATTTTGACAAGGTAGTAAAATTCGGTAACTATGAAATAAAAGCCGATTGAAAATAGATTTTAGGGTCCTTCTGGGGGGGGGGATTTGAAGTCTAAGCCTTCTTCCCCTATATTTTTTAATAAGTAAAAATCGAGATAAAGCCCACAAGAATATTACCAGGGCCGTACTTGCAGAAGAGGGACTTGGGGGCTAGGTCTCCTTTCCCATATTTAAAAAAAAAAAGTATTATTAACTATGAGGGTCCAGATAAAACCCCACTGCAACAATACTAGGGCCGTAATTTTTGGTGGCCTTTCTAATAGCGATATGTTTCCGGTAATGTGAATTATATAGAATTTTAGTGTTTTCGATCAGAATTTTTCGTAAGGGCTCTTGTAAATTGTGGGTTGATAGATGTTTAATATATATTGAAAATTGTCCGTTGACAGAAACGGACGAGATTGTTTCAGATTCACAATTCTCAAATCCTCAAATGACATACTGAGGTCAGGATGTTAACATAGGTCAACACTCTCTGCCTTTTCCCACTCTCTATATAAGATAGCAATATCTCTTGATTTTAACCCGGAATATTTTTCCATTTCATTTGTGATTAGTTTGTTGGTCTTGAAGATTGCGAGCTGCTTTTTTTTTGAGCTCTTAAGAAATAAAAATTATTACCTTTGGGATTTTAAGTGTTTAATATTCTTTAATTATTATTATTATTATTATTATTATTATTATTATTATTATTAATATATATATATATATATATATATATATATATATATATATATATATATATATATATGTGTGTGTGTGTATCTTTATATGAGTTTAGGTCATAATGGCACAGGTAGAAATGGCATAGGTAAAAATGGCAGGAGTGAGAACAAAGGAAAAATGGCATACTGAGGTAAGGAGGTCATAATAGGACAACACTATCTGGCTTTTCCCACTCTCTATATAAGATAGCAGTATCACTTCATTTTAACCTGGAATATTTCTCCATTTCATTTGTGATTTGATGGAGGGTTTTGAAGATTGCCAGCTGCTAATTTTTGGAGTTCTTACGAAATCAAAATTATTACCTATAGGATATTTAGTGTTTGATATATTAATTATTATTATTATTATTAATAATAATAATAATAATAATAATAATAATAATAATATATATATATATATATATATATATATATATATATATATATATATATATATATGAATGTTACTCAACTTGTAATATAACAAATTGATATCCGAGAAAAAATTAGAAATAAAAAAGAAAGAACCAAGAACATAGGAACGGTAGGAATCCTCTCGCCAAGTGCTTGAGTTCCAAGTCCAAAGAAAAAAAAAACAAACGAGTGAAAGACTAAAAGTAAAGTGTTCAATACACTAAGTAGACCAAAAACTAAAAAGTTTTAGTTTATAATTTTTCTTTTGTGATTTGTTTGTTCGTCTTGAAGATGGTGAACTGCTTTTTTGGAGCTCTTATGGAATAAAACTTATTATCTACGGGATTTTAAGTGCTTGATATTCTTTAATTAATAATAAAAATAAAAATAATAATAATATATATATATATATATATTTATATGCACGTGTTTATCGTTGCTTGGAAATCATCCATGTAAACAAACAAGACTATCGTCAATTTCTTGTTCGTGTATTGCTTAATATATTGTGTAATTGTCATCTTTGATAATGGCTTATGTAAGCCGAAAGCTTAGATTGGATTAAAAAATATGTATCAATATTGTGATTTTCTTTCATTGTTTAATGATAATGTTATTAAGCTTATCAGAGGATATGAAAATAACTTACATAAAATATATAGACAACACTTATCTATATTATTTAATGAAACATGTATGAATGAAAAAATGCTGCCTAAATACACAATATATATATATATATGTATATATATAAGTATATATATATATATCCATATATATATATATATATATATATATATATATATATATATATATATATATATATATATATATATATATGGATATATATATATATACTTATATATAAAAAAACAAACAAAAAACAAGCAAAACAATTTGACATAAATAAATAAACAAATAAGCCACTTCCGGTAAAAGTAACCGCCAAAATAGACTACCCATAATGCACCACTGACCCTTATATAAATAGCCGAGAAAAATAACAGCACTAGTCGCCTGACGATTGCACTAGCATGAAACAGACTGTCGCCTCTAAGTGCTGACTTCCATGTCCACTTTTATATTTACACACGCTCTATCTCTGATATTGAGCACTTTACCCCATAAATATAGCACACTTTAAGACTATATTTCTGCATATATATATATATATATATATATATATATATGGATTTAGGTAATGATGCCATAGGTAGAAATGGCACTGGTAAAAAATGGCGAAAACATACAGGAAAAAATGAAATTTATTCAGTAAATGGCTAGTTTAATCTTCTGTTTCTGCTGCTTTTCTCTTCATGGGGTTGAAGCATTTCGTGGATGCAAAAGCTGCATAATCAGAAGCGTGGTTGTGACATCTTAGCAGGTAGAGGTTCAGTCATATCAAGGCTGGTGCTCATTGTAAAGGATCTGTCATATCAAAGCTGAGGGTCACGGTACAGGATCAATCATATCAAGGCTGCGGGTCACGGTACAGGGTCAGTCATATCAAGGCTGGTGTTCATGGTAGATGCTCAGTCAAATTTACGCTGAGGTTCATGTTACAGGATCAGTCATATCAAGGCTAGTTGTCATCTTACAGGATCAGTCATATCAATGCTAGTCGAGGAATCTAAATGAAATAATAAGAAAAACGAAGGAATATTAATATACAACCCAGTGTGTCTGATGATTTTAATTTTTTAATATTTTTATTGTTCAATATATATATATATATATATATATATATATATATATATATATATATATATATGAAGAAATATAGTCTTATAGTGTGGTATATTTATGGGATAAAGATAGAGCGTGTGTAAATATAAAAGTGAACATTTATATATATATATATATATATATATATATATATATATATATATATGTGTGTGTGTGTGTGTTTGTGTGTCTATGTGTGTGTGTGTGGTACACAGTAATAATGGCACGTGTAAATATATATAATTGGTATTAAGTTACCTTTAGTTAATGACCATTTTCACCTAAGAATTTTAATTTTAAAATTCGCAGGATTTTTCGCACCCTTCATGGTATTAGTTCGTAGTGGGATAGTGGAATCCTGCGAATTTTAAAATTAAAATTCGTAGGTGAAACCGGTCATTAACTAAAGGTATCTTAATTCCAATTGTAAAGAAAATCTTACTCTGTTTAATGAAAATAGACATTGACCGCTCTTTGTGAGTCAGTTTTAACATATTTCCAATCCTATGTAGAGTTAGGACTCGTCTGGATTATACCAACGGATTACTACCTGCATATATATATATATATATATATATATATATATATATATATATATATATATATATATATATATATATGGTGTCCATACATTTCGTGTGCACTTAAAGTTATAAATTTTTTAACGTGCACACGAACTTTATGGGCACCCTATATATATATATATATATATATATATATATATATATATATATGTATATATGTGTGTGTGTGTGTGTGTGTGTGTGTGTGTGTGTGTATGTATGTGTGTATGTGTGTATGGGGAGAGAGAGAGAGAGAGGGTGTATATTAAAAATACCTTTACACACATTGGGGTCGCGTCGTCGTCGTCGGCGGCATCCGTCCGTCTCTGGAGACGATGGAGTAGCGCTGTAGGTGCTAACAGTGGGCCACGAGCCTGGGAGGGATGTTTAGAGTACTAGGGCTGCCCGGGCGTCTAGTTCCTACTTTCGGCCTTGCTAGTAGTGTCCAAAAGAAAGGATGAACCAATACAGTTTGGTACCAGCGCGACTGCAGGAGTTGCCGGAAGGTAGCACAGAGTGCCGTCAATCCGCCCTAGGGACTCCACTTCGGATATCTGTAGGGTTTACCCCGTAACCCTTTTCTTCTGAATATTTCCACAAGGCAGTGGAGCTATTTAACCCATGGCTGGGGTTTGGTTCATGAGTACCAGGGCGTGTCCACCCAACGGTGGGCCTTCATGACACATGTTAAGGGGGCCAAAATTCTCCCCCGTCAGCAAATGTTCATCCGTGGCGAGTGATCAGAGATCGAAATGCCCTGCACACGTTGCAAATGATGCGGATACGGTAGCTTCACTTCAAGTACCCTCCATACGGTTCTCTGAGATGTACGACATGCTAGGGCCACTTCACGTCTGCTGATACCTGGATAATCTCCGTCAGCCTGTAGAATGTGTTCTTCGTGCTCAAGTGTACGAACTGATCTCGGTCTTCCTCGATCCATAGTTTGTGATGCCACGGATCCTGTCTCAGCAATCCAACGATAAACAGCAGCAAAGGTTGGATGACTCGGCTGCCTCTCGGTCTGGAAACGCAAACTGGTACAGCCGTGCAGCCTCGCGTTCATGACTATTCCCGGAGCCGCATGCAAATATCCTATCTGCCTGCTCACGATATGAATATCCCGCCGTTGTTAAACGAAACACTTCGCGGTTGACTCACTACTGCACGCGTTAAAAGTTGAAGACAGGCTAGCCACAAATGTACACGAATGACAAATGCAACGCAGTGCTATCTACCGTAAGCTTTCTTTAAACTTAATAACAAAAAATGAAGGTTTTGCTTTGCGGACATATGTTTATATGGACTTTTGTCCTTGTTTAGGTGTGAAGAACCCATCCCCAAAGTTTATAAAATTATTTTTGGTACACCTTCATATACATATATATCTATCTATCTATCTATCTATCTATATATATATATATATATATATATATATATATATATATATATATATATATATATATGTGTGTGTATATATATATATATATATATATATATATATACAGTGTAACCCGGATATAAGAGACCCGGATATAAGAGAAACCCGGATATAAGATAGATTTTCTCTGGTCCCAAATTAGAGCGTGTGTTAATAAAACAAAATAGACCAAACCCGGATATAAGAGACCGCATATCCGGTCCCGACACCTCTCTTATATCCGGGTTACACTGTATATATATATATATATATATATATATATATATATATATATATATATATATATACATATATATATATATATATAATGAAATGGACTAAGTCCGAAAATTATTTTAATATATTCTTTGTTTCTACGTTCTTTTTATAGCTACAAATATTTAAATAAATGCTCTGTTTATAATAAACAGTATTAACAACATTTACCGGCCTGAATTTTCGAAAAATCTCAAAGAATATATGTGTCCTCCGACAGAAATTGAACCTGTATCCTATACGGAACCGTCATATAGTCTGACGTGCTATACTATTTAGCTGCAGCGGAAGAGTCTGTTAAGCAAGGTCTATAAATGTTATGATGTTGGTTTGGGGTTAGTAGAGACAAACGCCAAATAACACGTAACAATAAAAAGGGTTTTAATAGGTTGGTAAAAAGGTACAGAAATCGCCTGAGTAGTCAATAATTAGCTCAGCCAGGAACGTCTCGATATTTAGCAACCCCCCACATGGGTCGATGTGGCACAAGGCCGGTTTAATGTGGGCTTACCGAGCCCGTAGGCTCGGGCAAAAATATGCCCATTAGAACCCGTATACACGGGTCCAGGGACTGTCTACCTCCCCGGACGGCACTTTGCCCCACGGCAAAGCCCCGTCCGAGTTCCTCTCCGCCGAGGCGGAGAGTTCGACAGCACGGCTCCCTAGCCGCAGCCAGGAACGTCTCTGTCTTCTGTCTCTCGACGTGCCACTATTTAAAGTCTTTGTTCACAAACGCAGACAAGTTCATCTTCAAGAGGGGTGGTAGGTTTCCGACACAACAATAAAAATGAACGTATAAACATAAAAAATGTCTTAAAATAATTGTCGGACTTTATCCATTTCATAATGTGTGACGTCATCTGTTTACATTTGGATACGCATCGAGAATGTACGAGAGAAAATCACAGAGAATTGTAGTTTAAAAACAGTAAAATCGACCTTGCTTATCGAAACGCTCCTCTGTGGTTAAATGGGTAGAGCACGTAAGACTATATGACGGTTCATTATAGGATACAGGTTCGATTCCTGTCCAAGGACGCATATGTTCTATGGAAATTTATCGGACATTCAAGCCGGTAAATGTTGTTAATACCTTTTATTATAAACAGAGCATTTAGTTAAATATTTGTATCTATAAAAAGAACGTATAAAGAAAACAAAATATTGGTTTTAAAAAGCCTCGTAAACGATCAGTTGTCCTCTCTGACAATATATATATATATATATAAAGTGTGTGTATGCATGTGTGTTTGTGAAGAAGTGTATGGCGGAGAATTCTGGGGTCAGGAAGTTCATCCTCTGTCACGGCGCCAGGCCGCGCGAAAAGAGTCGTAAAGAAGCGGACGTAAATGAAGTCATAAAGTTGTTTCTGACGCGACAGCAGCCTGACTGCGATGTGTTGAGTCGTAAAATAGAAAGCGGTAATATAATCAACTACAATGTCGGGAAGAAATGGTGGAGGAGATGGAGGAGGAAATACATGGTGGTGGAGGATACCAGAGATGAACGAAAGAGAAGAAGAAGAAGAAGAAGAAGAAGAAGAAGAAGAAGAAGAAGAAGAAGAAGAAGACAAAGAGAAAGAAGTATAGTGCTGAATTAAAAAAAAAAAAAGGTCAAGAAATTATATTCAAGATAAAAGAGAAAAAAATGACGGTGGGGGCGGGGAGATTAAATCAGCCAGGGGGGGGGGAGAAAGAGAAAGAAAGTGAAGAAAAGTTGTAAAAGAAGGTGAAGGAAGAAGAAAGTGTAGAAAAAAGTATGGAAGGAAAGACTAAAAAGAAAGAAAGGAAAAAAGAAGAAAAGAGGAGAATGGCAGAAGAAAAGAAAAAAGGAGAAAAGGAAAGTGAGAAGAAAAAGAAAGAAAGGAAAAAGAAAATGGTAGGGGAAATAAAGACAAAAAAGAAAAGGAATAAAAGAAATGTGAGAAAAAGAGAAAAGAAAAAGAGAAGAGACGAAAGAGAAGGAAAAGACTAAAAAGAATAAAAAGGAAAGTGACAAAAGGAGAAAAGATAAAGAGAAAGAAAGAAAAAGAGAAAGAGAAAAAAGGAGAAGAAAAGAATAAAAAGAATAAAAAGGAACTTGAGAAAGAAAGAAAGAAAGAGAGAAAGAGAAGAAACAAAAGAGAAGAAAAAGACTAAAAAGAATATAAAGGAAAGTGAAAAAGAGAAAAGAGAAAGAGAAAGAAAGAAAGAAAGAGAGAAAGAAAAAAAGAAGAAATAAAAGAGAAGAAAAAGACTAAAAAGATTAAAAAGAAAGTGAAAGGAAGGAAAATGATAGAGAAAGAAGGAAAAAGAGAAAATAGCAGAAAAAGAAAGCGAAAGACAGAAAAAGAATGAAAGGAAAGCGAAAAAGTAAAAAGAAAGAAATAAAAAAGAAAAATGGCGGGAAGGAATATAAAAAGAAAAAAGAAAAAGACTAAAAAGCAAAAGGGAAAGAGACAAAAGAGGAAAAAGATAAAGAAAAAAAGAAAAAGAGAAAGAGAAGTAAAGGAAAGAGAAGAGAAAGACTAAAAAGCAAAGAGACAATGGAGGAAAAAGATAAAGAAAGAAAGAAAAAGAGAAGAAAAGGAAAGAGAAGAAAAAGACTAAAAATGAATAAAAGGAAAGTGAAAAAAGAGAGAAATGAATTGAATGAAAATGAATGCAAAGAAAAAGCAGAAAAAAAGAAACAATAAGAAAAAAGTATGAAAGGAAGAAGAAGAAGAAGAAGAAGAAGAAGAAGAAGAAGAAGAAGAAAAGGTGGGAATTATGAAGAAAGAAAAGAAGAAAAACTGAAGTCGAAATATGAAAAAATCAAAAGAAGAACAATGAGAGAAACAGTAGAAAAGTGAGAAGAAAAAGAACAAGAATGATAAGGGAAGAAGAAGAAGAAGAAGAAGAAGAAGAAGAAGAAGATGAAGAAGAAGAAGAAGATGAAGAAGAAGAAGAAGAAGAAAACAAAGAAAACAAAAAAGAAACAGATGTAATAAGAAAAAAAGAGAGAAAGAATTAAAAAGATTGATTGACTGATTTATCTGTTTAACGGCATATCGACACCTTATGGGTCATTTAATGCAGAAATTTAATTTTTATGTCTCTTCGACTTCTGTCGTTCTGTTCTTTGAAATTTTGATCTTCTTCCTTGGAAATCTGATTAGCGTCTTCATTGAATTGTGAATTCCTTTCTATTTACCAATTCCCCGACAAGGCAAGATGTGGCACAAGGCCAGTTTTTAACGTGGGGTGTTTCGAGCCCGTACGCTCGGGCAGAAATTGCACGTAGACCCCCGTATACACGGGTTTCGAACTTGCCTACCTCCCCAAACGAGACTCTGCTCTTCGGTATAGCTTCGTTTGGGTTCCTCTCCGCCCGGAGGCAGAGATCCTCCATAAGTGAGGAAGAAGAGAGAGCCTCCTTCTATACTTTCTGCGGCTTCTCATTTGCGCTTTCTTTTTCATAACAATCAAAACGGGTTCCAGACAGACCATAACTTCCAATTTGAGCCCTCACTTTTGATTGGATATTATATAGATATTGTAGATATAGTTTTAATTTAAAAAATGAGAATGGAATAATTTTGGCTGAAGTAATTTTGGCGGTTTTTTAACTGCCAATTCTAAAAATAGAAAGTTTTCCTCTTTAAATACAGTCAGTTATGTGCCATAAAGAGGCAGATTTTTTCCCGCAGTAGGTTGCCATTTCTTTCTGCGTTAGATCAGTTGCCTTCTAAGGCTATAGAACCCGGTCTGTCCTGTTATTTACCCACAGCTAAGAAGCGAAAAAGAGGTTTCATACCTTTCCCAAGGGTATTAGAACGTCAGTCAGTTATGTACCATGTGTGATAGACACTTAGGCGATCATGTATCCTTCGATATATGACTGACGAGGCAGATTTTTTTCCCGCAGTAGGTTGCCATTTCTTTCTGCGTTAGACCAGTTTCCATCCAAGGCTATAGAATCAGGTCTGTTCTGCTATTTACCCTTAGCTGGGAGAAGAAAAAGAGGATTCATACCTTTCCCAAGGGTACTAGCACAGATTATTTCCCGCAGTAGGTTGCCATTTCTTTCGAACTCAGCTCTCCGTTTCCTCAATCAATTACTCTTAATTTGAACAGTTCAGAACTTTCATACAAGTCAGCCAGTTATGTTCCATGCGTGATACACGCTTAGGCGATCATGTATCTTTTGATATATGACTGACGAGGCAGATCTTTTCCCGCAGTAGGTTGCCATTTCTTTCTGCGTCCACGTTTATAGAACCCGGTCTGTACTGTTATTTACCCACAGGTGGGAGGAGAAGAAGAGCATTCATACCTTTCCCAAGGGTATTAGCACGTCAGTCAGTTAGTTATGTGCCACGCGTGATACACGCTTAGTCGATCATGTATCGTTCGATATATGACTGACGAGACAGATCTTTTACCGCAGTTGGTTGCCATTTCTTTCTGCGTTAGACCAGTTGCCATCCAAGACTATAGAACCCGGTCACGTAAGTGAATGTAATGGATTCGACTGGAATTCGAACTCGGCTCTCCGATTCCACAATCCATTATTCTTAATTTCAACAGTTCATGCCTTTCATACAAGTCAGTCAGCCAGTTATTATGTGCCATGCGTGATACACGATTAGGCGATCATGTATCTTTCGATACATGGCTGAAGAGTAGGTTTCTTTCTGCGTTAGACCAGTTGCCATCCAAGGCTATAGAACCCGGTCTGTACTGCTATTTACACATAGCTGGGGGGAAGAAGGGTATTAGCACTTAAGTGAATGTAATGGATACGACTGGAATTTGAACTCGGCTCTCCGATTTCTCAATCCGAGCCGCTATCCATTACTCCACCTTCTTTCAAATAGGCTTCTCTATGTACAAAGCAAACCGAGATGATTATAATATGTATTGGTTTACACATTTTAATTAATTACTATTTTTACGTATTTTGTATTATTAACTAATCAAAATTTTTAATACTTTTTTTCAGTTTTTTGTCATTATTATTATTATTATTATTATTATTATTGTTATTGTTATTGTTGTTTCTTCGTTATTTAGTTAGTTAATATGTACGTTACGCCCTGTAATACTTTGCCTGTGCCCTACCCACAAATTCTTGGTATAGCACGAAGAGAGTAAATCTCTATCCTCTTTTTTATTTAACTTCTGCTAAGGCTGTTTCTAGAGTGCGTTGGAGTTGTATATATAGGTTGAAAGAAAGAAAGAAAGAAAGGGGAAAATAGAGGTAGCGATAACGTTATCGTGCGTTTAGCGTCTGCTTCAATGAAATCGTATAGTAATATGAAATATGCCAAATGATTATTCTCAATAATAAAAAAAAAATGTCAAAAAATCGTGGGATTTACACAGAAAATAGAAGTCTTAAAAACGTATTTGAAAAATCATTATATGGCAACATGCAGCATATGGCCGCATCAGTATTTCATATATACTTACAATTTATCTCCCTTATTATTATTATTATTATTATTATTGTTGTTGCTGTTGTTGTTGTTCTCCTTTGTTAGTTACTTAACATGTACGTTACGCTTGTAATACCTTGTCTGTGCCCTGCACAGGCAAGGTATTACAAAGTATGAACAGAGTAAATCTCTAGCCCCTTTTTTATTTTGTTATTCTGCTTTCACAGTTGAATACATGGTAGATGATTCTCATATGATTGTGCATATACATGTTTGTGTGGATATGATCACTAGAGGCAGTGATATATGTGTTTTATGTTGTAGCTTTATTGAAGTTATATTTTAGAATACAGTTTGATTTCTTTATGAACTTGTAGGATAGTATAGAGATTAATATCGTGACAGTTCTTTCATGTCGGTTGTTTCGTTGATTTAGTTTATTGGCATATCAATTATCTATGGGTCATTTAATGCCGAAATTTTAATTTTCTTGGGAGCTTGGAAGTAAGAAAAAAATTCTATATATCTTATTCTGCTTTCACAGTTGAATACATGGTAGATGATTCTCAGCTTTTGTGCATATACATGTTTGTGTGGATATGATCACTAGAGGCGGTGGTATGTGTTTTTTATGTTCTAGTTTTGTTGAAGTTATATTTTGGAATACAGTTTGAATTCTTTAAGGAATTGTAGGATATTGTAGTCATGCCATTGAAGAATTCTTCCTTGTTGGTTGGTCATTGATTTATTTTAGTGCTGTATCAACCTCTATATCCGTAGATTAATTGATTTCTTTGCTTAATGGCATATCAACTCCTCATGGGTCATTTAATGTTCTTTGAATTACTAACATGCTACTCTACTTTCATAATTTAATACATTTTAATACAATTTTGGGAGGTACCTAACATATATATATATATATATATATATATATATATATATATATATATATATATATATATATATATATATATATATATATAAAATGAAAACTTGTTTACCAATGCGTTTCCTCCTTTGATGGACTTTCTCAAAGCAAATGTAAGGATTTTATTTTGCAACATGTTATTTATAAACAGAAGTAAAAACAATGTTAGGTTTTCAAAATATTAAGGACATTCATAAATATTATTCAGACTGAAAGTCAACATAAACTATGGGGGATGCTATGTAAACTACATATGGGGGCATTTAATGCTGAAATTTAATTTTCTTGAGAGCTGTGAAGTAACAAAAATATTATATGTGTTATTCTGCTTTCACAGTTGAATACATGGTAGTATATACATGTTTGTGTAGACATACTTACTAGAGGTGGAAAGATGTGTGTTTTATGTTGTAGTTTTAGAAGAAGAAGAAGAAGAAGAAGAAGAAGAAGAAGAAGAAGAAGAAGAAGAAGAAGAAGAAGAAGAAGAAGAAGAAGGAGGGGGAGGAAGAGGAGGATGAGTAGATGGAGAAGACGAAGAAGAATGAGGAGGGGGAGAAAAAGAAGTAGAAGGAGTAGATATAGAAGAAGAAGAAGAAGAAGAAGAAGAAGAAGAAGAAGAAGAAGAAGGAGGGGGAGGAGGAGGAGGAGGGGGAGGAAGAGGAGGATGAGTAGATGGAGAAGACGAAGAAGAATGAGGAGGGGGAGAAAAAGAAGTAGAAGGAGTAGATATAGGAGAAGAAGAAGAAGAAGAAGAAGAAGAAGAAGAAGAAGAAGAAGAAGAAGAAGGAGGAGGAGGAGAAGAAGGAGGAGGAGGAGACGAAGAAGATGTAATAAGAAAAAATTAAAAAAATAGAATTAATTGAATTTGTCTGTTTAATGGCACATCAACACTCTATGGGTCATTTAATGGCGAAATTTAATTTTGTTGGGAGCTTTGAAATAATAAGTATATGATACATGTTATTCTGCTTTCACAGTTGAATCCATGGTAGATAATTCGCAGATTTTGTGCATATACATGTTTGTGTGGACATAATTACTAGAGGCGATGATATGTTCTCGTTTTGTTAGTATTTTAAACGATAAGGGAACAAAAAAGTAAAAACAAGAAGAAGAAGAAGAAGAAGAAGGAGAAGAAGAAGAAGAGAATGAACTGCGTTCTCAATTGTTGGTTGGTTGATTTCTTTTAGTGCTATATCAACCTCTCTATATATAGAATGATTGATTTGTTTGTTTGACATCATATAAACTCCTCATGCGTCATTTAATGTTCTTTGAAGTACGAATATGTTATTCTGCCTTCACAGTTTAATACATGGTAGATAATACTCAGCTTTTGTGCATTGCATATACACGTTTGCATGGACATGATCACGAGAGGCGGTGATATGTGTGTTTTATGCTGGAGTTTTGTTGAAGTTATATTTTAGAATGATTGCTTTAAGAACTTGTAGGATATTATATGGCTTAATGTCATGAAAGAATTCTTTCATTTTGGTTGTTTGGTAGCTTAAGTCACTACAATTTATTAGTATGTGCGTATTGGTAACTTTACTATAAATATGTATTGTTGGTAGTTTTTATATAAAAATGTGTTGCTGATATTTTTACAATAAAAATGTACTTTTATACTTTCATAGTGTTTTATTTTTGTTGGGGAGGGGTCGCTCATTGTCCATAGCTGGGACCCTGACAGTTGCTACCACCCCGGGTCAGGGTGGAATTGGGAACAAAAGCAAAGAAAAAAGGCTCCCCAAAGCTTCTAATCCGTCGATCAGAGGCCTTGCTGCCGGATGCAGTTTATCATCATATCCAGGATAGAGGAATTGAAAAAAAATATGTATATATATTGAACAGAACCGGCTTTGGTGGTGGGTATTCAGAAAGGAGAGAAAAGAAAATATGAAATTCAGATCCATCTTTCCCCTAAACTTGACACCACCCAACGCTAAAGAACCCCGTTTTTTTTTTAAGCTTATCACCCCAAGCAAGGCTGGAAGCCACTATCACGCAAGGGGTTACAGAAGGTTTGGAGGAAGAGCAGATAGGAGTGGTAAAGGAGAGGATGTGGAGAAAGATAGTGGATCGATCAAGGCAAGGGGGTTACAGAAGATTTGGAGCGAGAGCAGATAGGAATGAAAGGTGAAAGGATGTGGAGAAGGGAAGTGGATAGATCAAGGCAACTGGAGATGTCGATTGACGTTACACTTAAATAGTTGGAGATTATATTTGTCAGGGAAACAGGAATAAGGAAGGGAGTTCCACGGGCGAGATGGGCGAGACATGAAGCTATTGGAGTAGAAGAGACGTCTACATATAACAGTTTCAACGGTGAAGGGATGGGAACGGGATGCCAGCCTCGTATTATTAATCCCATAGCTGAGGGGGGAGAAATGACGGATTCACACATATATATATATATATATTTATGGGCGAAAGTGTTCTAGGTAAGGGAGAAAGCGTGTGTAAATATGAAAGTGGACACTGAGCGCAACAACGAGTGGCGACAGTCTGTTTCATGCTTGAACGCAGTCATCAGGGCGTGAAAATAGTGTTCAAGACTTTGTAGCAACATGGCGTTGACCTCAGTGCCCCACCCCCATATATATATATATATATATATATATATGTATATATATATATATATATATATATATATATATATATATATATATATATATATATATATATAAAATACTTTTACAAACTTTGGAACAAAAGTCTATAAAAACAATAATAATAACGATAATAAAAACAACAGTAGGTAACAGCAATATTAATAATAATAATAATAATAATAATAATAATAATATAATAATCGGTAATATCAATATCAATAATATGAAAATAATAATAATAATAATATTAACTTTAATAATATAATAATAATAGGTAATAGTAATATTAATAATAGGTAATGTGTTAATCTAAGACCACTTGCTGGAGCGGGTATTTCTTTCTGGGTTTCCACGAGGTAATTAATTCATTTCGCTTGTTTAACAAATTAGGGTTATCTATATGTTTTCGAATCACAAGTTTTTTCTAAAAGACATAAATTACATTTATTGCGTTGTGCACTGCAAAGTCTGATATTTGCTACGTAAACCGAGGTAATCGTTGGGTTTCTATTGCCGCTCTATGTTAACCAGAAAAATTTTGATAGGACAGTGATGTTACTATATTTAATATTGCCTGTCATGATGGTAGAAACATGATTTCAAATGGTTTTCAGGTGAACCAAAACAGAAATTGACCTCGCCAACATGTTTTATGCTAGCTCTATAAATTATATTTTCAGTCATGCACTTGCCACACAGCGGGCAGGTGTTGTTTTTTCCCTAGTTGCATTTGGTTACTTGTGGGGTTACTTTTGCCTTGTAGGCTGGTTAAGTGCTTGTTTAATATAATATTGTTGTGCTGTGATATATATTGATCAAAGATTATTAGCACAACTATTGCTAACTTTACAGTTGCTTTTATCGAATTTTTATAGCGTCAGGGAATGGCTAAAAGGCTTATAGATTATTCAGGAAAAATCATCCGATGTTAGTTTATATATATATATATATATATATATATATATATATATGCGCGCGCGCGTGT
>OZ038519.1:27198093-27260593 GCA_964036315.1 Acanthosepion esculentum
TAATACTTCGCATTTGAACCTGCTGTGCACAGCTGTGGGACGAAGGTCTCACTTCTGCTCCTGTTACGCCCCCATCCGGTTGATACGATAGGCTCTTTCAACTGATCATTTCTCCTACCGCAAGTTGTTTCTTACGTTTTTGTTTTCCGTTTGTCTGTTTAACTACATTTTTCCAGCTACCATAAACAATTTATTCAGCTGTTTTACTTAAATGCCTGCCTTCCCGATTTTGGCTCACGCTTTGCGATACTAAGTTAGACTTTGTACTGCTGGAATTGAGCAACCCTAATCAACCACTGCTAGCATCACTATTCCCCATGTCGCCAAAAAGGAGGGTACGTCTTAGACTTCGGTCTGCAAGGGCATCCGCTATGAGGGCAAGAAGAGCCCGCGAGTCCCAGGAGCCGACTACAATGCGACTGTCACAGATCACTCAACGCAGCGCTTTTACGCAGGCCTCGCAGTCACTTGGCTGGGAAAGCTGCCTACAGGGCTTCGTTGCGATCAAGGCTCAAGAATGCACAACGGTCGAGAATGAACGCACATTCTGCAACAGCCGCCTCCGCATCTCGGGCTTCCGAGACTCATCATCAAAAGCTTCTTCGTAACGTAAGAAACGCTACTGCCACTGCGAAATCAAGGGCAATAGAGACACTTGACCGCAGACGCGCCCATCAATCCAGGGACGCTGCTGAAACAGTGAGCGCTAGGGCTGCTGAGACATTGCTCCGTAGGTCTGTTCGAAATGCTAGAAATATTGTCACCACTACCAGGTCGAGCGCAGCTGAAACATTCGACCGCAGACGCGCAGGTTAATTCAGGGACACTACTGCAACAGCTAAGTCGAGGGAGTCCGAGACAGAGCTGCAGCGGGCAACCCGCAATGCCCGCAACGCTGTGGCGACTTCTGCAGACCGAAACTCTGAGGGCCCACAGACATGGGCAAACAGACTTTCAACCGCTGCTACAAACATGGCCGCTGTGCGCTTATCTCAAACTCCGCAAGCTCGCCGCATACGCCTCGATGACGACATGCAGCGCATTGCGACCGCCCGTGGTTTTGCCTGTCCCAGTAGCTCTTTTTGGTCTTTCCTGGCTTTCAATTACGACCCCGGCATTAACATAACTACGCGTGACGACCTCAATGTAGGGTCTATGACCTGCGTTTGCCAATTCTGAAATGCCCGCAAATGGGCTGGGGATCCTGCCGGTCTGTGCTGCTCCTCCGGCAAAGTTCGACTGCCACCTCTGCATGAACCACCTACCCCGCTGAGGGGACTAATAGTCGGCTCCCATCCCGACTCCAACCACTTCCTCAAAACAATTGGGCAATACAACAATTCCTTTCAAATGACCTAATTTGGGACTCAGGTGGTTCGAGAAGAGGGTTGGATTCCCACTTTCAAAGTACAGGGGAGGTATAACACCGCATTGGTTCTCTGCTGCCTGAGGAGACATCTACGCCTAAATTCCTTCAACCGTACTTTATTGCAGACTACAACCTACAGGCCTAAACCCGGATTGGTATTTTGCCGCCGTCGGGAAGAGTTCCCCACAGGGAAACATACTACTACTTCAGGCCATGCTTCACGAGGTTAACAGCTACATTCGCAATTTCAAATATGCTTTGGAACATGCTCGCTTTCCTTCCTTCGGCATTGTAATTGACGCCGACAAATGGCCCCATGATGAACACGAACGCCGCTACAATGCTCCTGCGTGCAACGAAGTGGCCGCTATTATACATGGGGAACAAGACCACACTCGCGATATTGTCCTCAAATCATGACGCAGCCCTCTTCGCAGGATTTCAGAGACCCATCGATCATATGAAGCATTGTAGTACCATTTACTTTTCCCTTATGGTGACGATGGCTACCACTTTGGCATTCTCCCTCATACTCCGGGTGGCCAACGTACAACGTCTTCCAAAGCCTTATCGTGCAAGGCCTTCTACTTATACCGATTCATGGTTAGGGATGGAGACTTCAACCTGATTCATAGATGCAGGGAGCTTTCCCACCAGTTTGCGGTTGACATGGCCGCTAAGATGGAATCGGAGAGGCTTTGTTTTATATGGAATCATCAGAAACAGCTGCGCACTTACGAACACTTACGCGACAGCCTTCGAAATGAAGTGAATCCCCGTAACGTAGGGAAGCTGTGCATTCTGCCCTCTACCTACACTGGGGGCCTGCGTTACATGCATGAACGCACACAGGACGCTATGACATACGTTAGGCAATATGGGCGGCCAGACTTATTTATAGCGTTTACCTGCAACCCTAAATGGGTTGAGATAACGCGTGAACTTCTACCCGGACAGGATTACACTCGCAAACATGACATTACCGCCCGCGTATTCCGCTTAAAACTGGGAAAACTTATGGACTTAATAGTGAAGGGGCGAGTCCTACAGTGAAAATGCAACCACTATTTTACATTGCCAGAATTAAAAATCCAGACCGATTATGAACTGGTGGCAGTCTTAGTGTAAGCACGGAACAGCAACACAGCAGCCACCTATTGCAACCGGTTGCCCTTGAGCTCATTGATTTTGCTACCAGTGAGATTCCTGGCCTATCATTGACCTCAACAACTGCGGATACGTGAGTAAGTTCAATAATTCAAACCCCAAAGCAATTTAACTCCATAAAACCCCGAGCAACACCGGGCTTTACTGCTAGTATATATATAAATGGAAGCACAGTAAAGTAATGAATAGCGGATCGGAGTTCGAATTCCTGTCGAATCCATTACGTTCACTTACGTGCTAATAACCTTGGGAAAGGTATGAATCCTTTTCTTTTTCTCCCCAGCTAAGGGTAAATAGTAGAACAAACTGGGAAACTGGTCGAGGAGAAGGACAACTCTGAATTCTAAACCTGCGGAGGTCGTTCGGGGACCTTGTTGTGCACGAGGTCTCTGTATTGGGCTCTTCAAAAAACGTAGTTGGTTCTGCACAAAGCCTTCAACATTGTTGTGGATTCCGGGAATGGAATCCTGCACAAATAAATAAACAATGCCAGTAATTGAGATAGAAAAATAAGTGTATTAAACGTAAGAATACAGACTTGAAGTGAAGATTAGTAGTCCAGGAATACGGGTTAGTAGAAAGTATATGTACAAGTCTCTGTAAGTGAAGCCGTAATTATCTCTCTCTCTCTCTCTCTCTCTGGACTCTCGTATAACTCTCTGTGAACACCCTGTGTACTGTTTCCGTATCTCTCACCCTGACTCAACGTGTCTCAACCTGCAGGTATTCTCTCTGTCAGTATAAGTATACTTTATACGAGTCCATCTTGTGTAAAAGGGTCTGACCCACAGCAAACACTATAATCAAATCATATGTGTAGGTGTCTAGCTGTCCGTTCCTCGTTGCTTGACCAAAAGTTCAAATTGGCGAAATTGAGCCCTGACAATTCTTGATATTTGTGCAAGGGTAGGTGTCAAGAAAAGACTCCGAAGGATTTTAAATGAATTGGGAAACGAACCCAATTTAACGTTGCAAGAGTTAGCAGAAGAATACGAGAAATTTATAAATGTTTGTCGAGATGCCAAAGATATTGAGATAAGCGTCGTGTCGTACATTAAAAAACGTACGTCAAAAACATAAAGTGAAGAAGGAAAAAAACAAAACAAAAAACATCACTCTTAAGCGCTGTTAGGTTTGTGGAGAATTACATTGGTATAAGGATTGTTATTACCAAAACAAACAATGTTTTGGGTGTGAAAGAAAATGAACATACAAAAACCCACTGTATGGCAAAATTTAAAAAAAAAAAAGAGTGAGTAATTATATTAAAATTACTCAAAAAAAAAAAAAAAAAAAATTTGTGCAGGTAAAAATCCCGAACAAAAACATCAGACGACAACTCAACAGGTGTTCTGATTCGAGTATAATAAAAGTTTATACATAGAAAAAAATTGGGTAAAATCATTAACCACTACCACTTACTTATCAAAGTTGAATTTTGAAGAAAATCTGTGCAAAAAGCGGATCACAGTTTACCCAGCTTCATACATAAAGGGTGTCCATATATATATATATATATATATATATATATATATATATATATATATATATATATATATATATATATATTTAGTTTACGAAAAACTAGGTAATCCGAATGGGTAGACCCAAGGAGGATAAAATCCAGAGAGCTCAATGTAAATCAGAGCTAATAATTTAAATAAAAACAGACCACATTATTTATTATATGGAACCTTAATGTGGTCTGTTTTTATTTAAATTATATATATATATATATATATATATATATATATATATATATATATATATATACAGGGTGTCCATAAAGTTCGTGTGCACTTTAAAAAATTTATAACTTTATTTATATTTGCGATAGAAATAATTTATTACATTGGAATCGTAATTACTATCCAATTTGTAGGTCAGATGAATTGGATCGTGATTACGATTCCAATGTAATAAATTATAACCCTGGAATATTAGTGTTTAAGCCTTTTTATGATATACATATATATATATATATATATATATATATATATATATATATATATATATATATATATATAGCATAATGAGAGGCCACGTATACTTTAGACACATAAACTAGGGGTAAACAAACACATGAATATTTTAAATCTACATAAATATTTTAACAGTTAAAAATATTTTAAGAAATATTTCTTGAGTTATGGTCAAAAAACCTTTTAAACAACATTTAAGACACTATCATCAGTCTTCCGCCAAAAATTCAAACAAAGTTGCATTGCACATCACGTGACATGCGCACGCTTCACGACAAACGCTGTAAACAAACGCTGTAAACAAACACACAAACACAGTTTCTAATTTGATTTCTGAGGAAAGACCTAGGTGGTCTGAAATATTAAATAATTAAATATATACAAAAACACAGAAATAAATACTTTCATAAAAAAAACACCCAATTTTGTTTCATTCATTTTATCCAGATATTATATATATATATATATATATATATATATATATATATATATAATATAAAAGGCTCGAACACTAATATTCCAAGGTTATAATTTATTACACTGGAATCGTAATCACGATCCAATTCATCTGACCTACAAATTCAAAAATATATATTGACCACTAATATATATATATATATATATATATATACATACAGGGTGTCCATAAAGTTCGTTTGCACTTTAAAAAATTTATAACTTTATTTGTATTTGCGATAGAAATAATTTATAAAAAGGATTGGAAAGAAGTAAATCTATATTTTTTTAAGGTTTTATTGAAATTTTATTTAAGTTTCCATATGTCCTCCATCATTAGCAATACAAAGGGTAATACGATTTTGCAGTTCACGGAAAACATTTGCCAACTGATTTACAGTAATGCCTGAAATCACATTAGTTATTTTAGCTATACTTAAAACTAGGTACATTAATCTTTATAACATTTTTTACAGATTATTTCTATTGCAAATACAAATAAAGTTATAAATTTTGTAAAGTGCACACGAACTTTATGGACACCCTGTTTTTTCAAAAAATTTCAACTTTTGATTGATCACTTAATATTTAAACCATGTCCGAATAATATCGACCTAGTTCTTGACCTGACAAAAAAATAATTCCACCAAAATCTATCAATGCTTTTTTCTAGCCTGTCACATGATTACGTTGATTATGAAAATATCAGACACGAATTCGTTCTTCCTTGCTTTCTCTCGCTACAAAATATAGTTGTAAAAAAGAGATCGCGTCTCTCCCCCTTTGCGGGCGGACGTTAAAAACATATTCATAAACACACAGATATGTAGGATCGTCTATATTTCTCCACTCATCCCCGTTAAAAATAGACTATTCCATAAGAACTAATTTCAACCAATCAACAACACACATTGTGAAAATCGGCTTATTATTGGTCGAGACAACCCCAGAATGTGTATCCATGGCCAAAAATCTGTTTTTTTCCCCCGCGAATTTCGCGGGAGCCTAATTTGGCTTCCCAAAGTAAATAAAATGACGAATTTCAGTCCAATTCACTAGTCAGTCATTCGCACTGGCCCGACGATTGCGGTCTGTCCTCCTTGTCATTTTGCTGTTTATTTTCAGACCGCCATACGACTGCTCTTTGCCTGAATCTCTGTGTGAACTGTTCTTTGGTTAAAGTTTGTTATTTCATTTATTTTCTGTTACAACTGTTTTGAAAAAAAAAGAAAAAAAAAAAAAAAAAAGTCCTTTTGATTTTTTCTTCTATCCATTTTTTTTATTTTTACCCCCCTCTTTTAGTTCTTTTCCATTTTTATTTTCAGTTTTTTTCCCCCTTTAATTTTTTGTTTTAGTTTTTCTTTTTACCCCCGTTAATTCTTTGTTTTTCATTTTATCCCCTATTCTAGTTTCTCGTTTTAATTCCCTTCCCCCGTTAATTTTTGTTTCTACCCCGTTTTAATTTCCACGCTTTTTTAGCCTTCTTTATAACCTTCGTTTCCCGTTAATTTCTAGCTTCGTTTTATATATTGTGTAACCCTTGTACGTGTTTTGCGTTAATTAATTTTAATTTCTTGTTTCTGTCCTAACTCTACGTTTTGCGTGTTTTTCGTTTTATAAATTTGTTTGTACTAAAATCGTTTTGTAATCGTTGTATTGTCTAATTTATTTGTTTTCTTTATTGGTTCGACTTGTTTGTTTTGGGTCGGCCATTTTGAATTTTTGTTGCTAGCTTTGGTTCTTGCCAAAGTTCCGTATTTTCTTTTGTTATTGTTTTCGTCTAGTCGGCCATTTTGATTTTTTGTCGAAGTTGAGTATTTTCTTTGGTTACTTTGTTTGAACGTTTTATTTTATTATTTAATTGTCCTTTTCGTGTTTTGTTAATTGTTACGCCTTTAGGCGATATTTGTGTTTAAGTTTTACGTGTTTTTTGTTTGATTTTTGTAATTGTTGTACTGTTAAAGTTAGCCGTTAATTTTCTGTTATTACTTGTTTGACTCGCTGCTTAGAGTCGGCCAACTTTATTTTTTTTAACTAGCTTCGGCTAGTGTTTTATTTATATTAGGTTTGTGTCCATTTTTTCTTTGAACGTTTTATTTTATCGTCCATTTTCCCCTTTTTATTTTTTCCCCGCCTTTTGGCGTTATTTTTTTGTTTGTTTTTGTTTCGCCTTTAGGCGAAATTTATTGAATATCCCTTCCCCATTCCTTCACTCCTGACCCCCTTTTTTTTTCTCCACCATGGAGAAGGAAAAAAAAGCCCCTTCTTTCCTTATTACTAAAAAAAAGACAACAACCCTTGCTTCCATCCGAAAATCGGTGAGGAAGCACTTGTTCAACCCCAAAAAAGACCCCCCCCAGATAAAGATAATCCTGACGAATATCCTGCCCTGCCACGAACCCCAACAAATGAGGAAATAGTGGACGTCCTTAAAAAGGCCGCAAAAGCCAGGATAGATAAAGAAAACTTGGAAAAAGAGAAAAATAAAACCCCAGAAAACACTAAAGTTAATACGGAGGTCGGGGATTCGCCCTCTTGTTGGAAGTCCCCTCCGAATTGTATAATCGACATCGCGGAGTTCCTGGAGCGTGCCAAGAGTTACGCTCACCTCGTGGTGAAAGACGGGCTCTTGGAGGATCCAGTGGAACTGAAGAGAGTCGAGAAAAGAATAGTCTCTGTTTTTGTCGTCGACAAGCGTTCGCGCAAAATTTGTCGTTCGACTAAAGACACAGTGTTTAAAGCACTGGAGTCCCTGGGGTTCAAACCCCTTAGAATTGTCAAGGGAAAGGGTTTCTTCATGTGGGACGTACTGCTGCCCACTGCGGATGACTGCGTAAGAGCCACCCGGAGGGAGTTGATCACAAAGGATCTCATCCTCCGAACCGAGTATGAGGGTCGGCGAAGGACCAGGGTGGCAGTATACGAGGTCCCTCCTCAGGTTATCGGGGAACACCTTGCGGCTTTCCTGGACCAATACGGGGAGATATTGGCCGCTTCCTGTGATAGCCTGACTGGGGGATGGAGCTTTGATATGATGCTCGATCGTAAGGCCTTCAGCTCCGTCCCCAACTGGATTGACGTTAGTGACTTGAAGCTGCCGGTCATCGTGACCGGTCGTAAACCAGCCTGCTGGAAGTGTGGAGTGACTGGTCATCTCTCCTCTTCCTGCCCAGAGAAGAAGGCCTCTGGGACTCAGGTCACTAAAGACCAAACTCCCCCTCTGACCGAGTCTGCAAAATCCGCCGCGCCTGTAATGGGCATGCCAGCTGCCGGGACCGGAGAGGTTGTTCCCCCGGTTGGGTCACCATCCAAGCCCCCATCCCCCGAAGAGCCCTCTTCCACCGCTTCTGCGGCTAAGAAGGGGGAAGAAGGGGAATGGCAGGTAGTTGGCAGGGTCAGAGGGAAGCGTCAGCCAGCGGGTCCTCAGTCCCCTGAAGCCTCGGGGACTAAAGACACACACAGTCCCACTCCCTCTAGCAACAGCATGGGCGACGCTCCGACCTCTTTAACATCAGAAGATCAAATGAAAAAATATGAACCGTCTTACGAAAAAACCGTCAAACTGAAACAGCTTAAAAAACAAATAGACGACCAAAGAAAACAAAAAAAATCCCCGGAAAAAAATCCCCCTTGCAGTCTCCTCAACCCTCTTCTCCAGTCAAGTCTCCCCCTAAAAAGATGGCCACTCGCTCCACATCTTCCAAACCTATTCCTCCCACTCCATGTCCCTCAACCCCTCTCTCCAGAGTGAAGCCTTCTCCAGCCACCCCTTCCACTTCTCGTGCCCAGTCCCAAATCCCTCTCAGTAGAGACCCCAGTCCTTTTAGACATCCCAGTACTCCTCGCCACACTCCCAGTCCTTCACCCTCAAAATCATACAAATTACCCACAACAGTTACCAAAAGACCCAGAAGCCCTACACAAGATGGTGCGGATAAAAAAAAGAGACCGAAGCACATCTTTAACCCAGGCATTGAGATATGCAAAATATCTCCCCTACAAGCAGAAAAAGCGAGGGATTACGGGAATAGGATTAAGAGCCTCAAATTCCTCTTATCCGTAAAGAAATTTGGGGAGAAAGACATTGAAGATCCCGGAAACTTCCCTAATGCCCAAAGGGTATTAACTGTAATCAGATCAGAACCGGGTGCGAAATCAGTTTGGGCTATGGTGGATGAAGCGATTTCATCGTTCAGCATGTCCCCGCCAATAGCCATAGTCCAAAATGAAAAATTGAAAAAGATGAAGCAGTTTTGTGCAGGGAGGGTCCCGGTTTTTGTTCACCCCTCCCTTTATAGAGCTATAAAATTGACTTTCCCGTGGGATATCGGCGGAATCTCCGAAGACGGTACCATCAAGAATGAGATGGGCCATGGGTCTATGGGGGAGGCTGTCGGTATCCTAACCCCAGCCATGTTCAACGCAGATAAGCAACCCTAATCAGCATTCATTATGGCTCTCTGGTTAGCTACTTTAAATGTCCGGGGCCTGAGGTTGGAGTCTCGCAGGGCGAGGCTCTCTCGCGACCTTCAGCGCCTCGGGGTGAATATCTGTTGTGTGCAAGAGACCCGGTTTTCTTCTCATGATCGTGAGGATGTGCTGTCTGGGGGGTTCGCCCTTTATTCAGCATGTTTTGATGGTCGTTCGAGGGGTGTCTCTTGGCTAGTGAGCAGGTCTTTAGACGCTGTATGTACTCTTGTTTTCGCAGATCCGGCGGGCAGGCTTTGTGTGCTGGACGTTACCATAAAAGGTAAGGCTTTACGTCTCATCGGCGTTTATGCGCCTAATATCCATGCTGAGCGACCTGGTCTGTTTCGGCAGATCGAGCCGTTTTTGACGACATCTCGTCGGGTAGTTTTAGCGGGTGATTGGAATGCCGTCCTTGATCCCGATATAGATCGTATAGGGAAAAAACGGGCTACTAACAATCCTGATGTGAAACCATTCCGGGGCTTTATCGACGGGTTTGATCTCGTCGATAAGTACCGGAATGAGCATCCTCGGGATATAGCTTGGACTTGGACTAATAGTGGCAACTCGGATCCTGGGACGCTTGCGAGCTACCTTGATCGAGTCCTAGTTAAGAGAGTCGATGTAGGGCTCTTAGGGTGTCCAAGTTTCCATTATATAGTTTATTCGGATCATAGGCTTGTCCGGGTCCGTGTAAACTTAGATAAGCCTAAGGTTAGGTTGGCTGGTTACTGGAAATTCAACTGTTCACTTTTTGGTGAACAGGGATTTCGGGACCAGCTGTTACTAATGATACAACGGGAATTGTCGGGAGCGGTTTTGGGGAACGCCTGGTGGGGTAACCTTAAATCTAAAATTAGAACGTTTGCTGCCGATTTTAGTCGTCGACTCAATCGAGATAGATTAGCGGCGCAAACTGCTTTAGAAGATAAAGTCGATCGGGCCGTGAAATCCCGTGTTAGTGGGGATGTAGCCTTAGTTAAGGCAGAGTTGGCCTCCTTGCTTATCAAGAAGGATCAAGCTCTGGTAGTTAGGGCTAGGTTAAAAAGAATGTCCTCTGAGGCGACGAATATGGCCGCTGAATTGCGTGCAGAGGAGAGTAGGAGTGCGTCTCGGCGACATATCGCGTGCGTCACATTACCGGATAATCGGACCGTGACTACAAACGCGGGCATATGTGAGGTCTTTCGAGATTATTTTCAGGATCTTTTCACCAGAGAGCCCGGTCTGAGCTCGGCTCAGTTCGACTCCTATTTAGCCGACTTTCCCTGCCTCGAGGCAGCTGAAGCGGCTGGGTGCGAGGGTCCCATAACAGAGTCTGAGATCTGGGTAGCGCTGAAGCAGGTTGGCCTGGATAAGTCTCCGGGACTCGATGGTCTGCCCTACGAAGTGTACTTGAGGCTGTCGCCCGTTTTTGTTCCTTTGCTGGAACTGATTTTCAACCACTGGATGAAGCAGGGGTCTATACCTCAACGCTTCACCAGGGGTGTGATCAAGTTGCTGCGTAAGGACAAGAACGGTGGGGATGGGTTAGGGAACTTTCGCCCTTTAACGATGCTAAACGCTGAGTTGAAGATTTTGGCGAAGATCTTAGCCAACCGTTTGCAGCTTGTCCTGTCTAGTCTGATTGGCCCCGAGCAGACTTGTGCTGTGAAGGGCAGGACTATTCAGGATAACCTGCATATGGTACGCTTGATCTTAGAACAAGTCGACGGTGAAGCCGCACTGATCAATTTAGATCAGTCCAAGGCCTTCGATAGGGTTGATCATCGTTTTCTGGAGGCTGTCCTTTCGTCGGCCGGTTTCGGAGCCGACTTTCGCTCCTGGATCCGACTCTTGTATGCGACCCCCGGTGCGCTGGTGGAAGTGAATGGAGTAAGATCGAAGCCTTTCGTATTGTCTCGCTCTATTCGTCAGGGTTGTCCGCTCTCGCCTTTGCTTTACGTTCTTGCGTTGGAACCTTTCCTTCGCAAGTTAAAGGCGAATCCGGTCCTGCGTGGAATATCTCTGCCTGGGGCTACCACCTCAGCAAGGTATTCTGCCTATGCTGACGACGTTTCGGTTCTTGTGTCGAGCAGAGCCGAGATTGACGAAGTCAGCAAAGAGGTCAGTGGTTATGAGATGGTGACAGGGGCCAAGATCAACCGTGATAAGTCTGTTGGCTTGCGGTTGGGTGCGTGGAAGGGAGTTTCTCTTCCCGGACCTTTCCTCTGGACGGATGGGCCGATCAAGATTCTCGGCGTCTGGTTCGGTCCGGATCTCCAGTTGGAAATGAATTGGTCGGAGGTACGAGAGAAGGCCGAGATCGCGGTTAATCTGTGGTCTCGGAGGAGGCTTTCCCTGAAGGGAAGGGCGGAAGTATGTGTTTCACACATATATCCAATCCTCGTGTACCAACTCTCTGTACTTCCACTTCCGTTTGCCCCACTAATTTTATTAGTAAGGCTCTTGTTCTCCTTCTTGTGGGGAGGCAAGGCCCCTATGGTATCTCGGGAGATCTGTTGCCTTCATACCGCTGAGGGTGGTCTGGGTATGCCAAGCATTGAGATTCGTCAACATATGCTTCGCATTGCATTCCTAGACCGATTGTGTCGCGAACCGGACGAGGTGGGAGCCTTCTGGAAGGAAGACGCCCGGAAAAATTTCCCGTCCCTAAGAAGTGTGCACTCGTGCGAGGGGGAGGCCCGCCGTAGACCCCGAGTCGAAAGCTCCTTCTATCACGAATGTCGTCGCGCTCTGAAATGCCTCTTACGGGCGTCGGAAGGCCTCTCCAACGTCCAGGCGTTGTCTCGTAGGGCATTGTATCAGGTGTTAGTTCGGGGGTCCGTTCAAGATGCTCTGATTAGCGAGCTCGGTCTTACGAAGCAGCAGGCTCGCTCAATATGGCCTTGGGCGCCAGGGTTGAAATGCCTCACTAACGATGAGGCATCACTCACCTGGCGGGTGATTCGTAGAGCCCTCTGGGTCGGCAAAAGACTTTGTTCAGCGGGCTTGGAGAATTCTCCAGACTGCCGCCGCTGCGTTGGGGAAGTCGAGACCATTGGTCACGCCTTCTTTCAGTGCACGGTGGTAGTGCCGTTGTGCAGGTTCGTTGAAGGCCTCATGGTTCGCGTACTGCGGAGAAAGTCCTTTGTCCTGGATGTCGTTTCTGTTTGTAGCAATGTGGTGCCTCAGATGTCGAGGGCTGAGCATTATGTGTGCTGTTGCTTACTAGGCGTTATGAGAGTCGTGATTTGGACGACGCGTCAGAAGTAATTCTATGGTGGCGAGAAGTTTGCTTCTTCCGAACTGATCTTGTTCTTTAGGCATCAGCTTAAAGTCAAGATTAGGACGGAAAGGCGGCGGCTCACATCATCAGAATTTGGCGAAAGGTGGGTGAGTCTTGCGCGTTTGTGCCGTGTGAAAGGGGCTGACCTTGAGTGGCATTTTGATGCTGGTTAGGCATCAGGATTTTGTTTGCCTGGGTTGAACTTGAGCAACCCATCCCTGGATTTAGGATAGTTTAGGGTTTTTGTATTTGTATTTTAGTTTTTTTTAATTTCTGTAAAACTTAGCTAGAGTGTGTTTGCTCATTGGCCCCCCTTTTTTTTCTGCCCCCCTTTTTCTTTTCCTTTTGTTTAACTCCCCATCCCTCCCCGCTTTAGGTGCTCAGTGATTTTAGTTCTCTGGAGGATGCGGGACGCCTTTCGTTTCGAGTGTGTGAGTTTTTCGTATGTTTGAGGCTGAATCAGTGCGTGTTTGTGCGAGTGGTTGGGATGGATAAATGTTTATTTTATATTGTCAAAGTCCCGTGTCGATTTCGCCCAGAAAATTGATTTTACTGTCACATTTAGGAATTGTGGGGGGGGTTTATTACTAACATGATTTTGTTTAGTTTCATGTATATAATTTTAGACATATTGTATATATTCATTGGGGATATTTATTGTTTTGAAATTTTTACTCCCGCCCCCCACAGACTTTATTGTACATATGGGGTTATTTAGGACTTTCATAGAGACCATGAGGTATTTTGGTGGATGTAGCATGGAAGGTAAGTATGAATGTGGCTTTTTGGTGAAAGGAATATTGTTTTGTATGTTTGGGTCAGTGCTCGGGACTAGCTAAGTTTAAGATTAAGACCAGTGATGACCTTCCTTTTCCCCAATCCCCCTTTTGGCCTTGTGCCGTATTTACTGTACATAACAGTAATAAATATTCTAGTCAGTAATTCGCCTTCAGAGAGATTCCACACAGATTCACGCGTGTCTACATCTTGACTTAAAGGACTTTTCGCGCGTCAACACCTGACTCAACTTTCAACCTCTTTCTGTCTCTCTCTAAATTCATTACGCTTTCTAAAAAAAAAAGTGTTAATTACACTACCAAACAGAAATTGTAATTCTAGCATAAGACAAAAGAAAATACAGTCCAGGCTGAACAACTCTGTCAGAACAAGAAAAACAAATCCAACTTAAATCTCACATACATTACTTTCTAATTTACCTCTCGATAAATTTCCCTTTGGTATCACATGTGAACATTTTCTCAACAAAAGAACATTGGTGAACTTTAATTCATTTAATATTCTTGATGCAAACTTCGTCAACTTGCTTGATCGTCCTGGGTACGACGTTAAACTGCATCCAACAGCAAGGCCTCTGATCAGGAGGTTTTGAGGAAGCGTGGAACCACCACTTAATTGCTGGTGTTCCCAGGTCCACCCAGACCCGGGGTGGTAGAACCTGTTGGGGTCCCAGCTATGGGAAAATAGTGAACTTCCAGGTCTTTTCCAGCACATTGAAACAATGATGTTGACAACTACACTTTTTTGAAACAATGATGTTGCCAGCTATACGTTTTTGAAAAAATAATGTTGCCAGCTATACGTTTTTGGGAAAATATATTAACAGAAATAGTTTTTTGACAAAATAAAATATTACCAGCAAAAAAATATGTTGGCATTAAATGACCCATTGAGGTTGATATGCCGTAAAACATACCAAACCAAACCTACACGATCTGTTCACAAGATTCGGAGTACCAGATTCAACTGTATCGGATAACGGCACTCATTTTACATCGAAAGAATTTAAGGAATTTTGCCAAATGTTTGTGGTAGAGACCCTTTACCATCCTAGAAGTAACGGCCAAGCAGAGCGTTTTGTGGATACCTTAAAAAAGGCTATAAAAAAGCCATCAGTGCATCCACAGGTGTTGCATTACAGCAATTTTTACAGGTGTATAGGCTTACACCGAATAGAAATGCGCCTTCATCCATGACTCCGGCGGAAATTATGTTTGCGCGAAAAATACGATCAGTTTTTGATAAAACTTATACCAATAAGAAGAAACATGAACATGCAGTACAGAAACCTGAAAAAAAATTTATAAATTTGGTCAAAAGATTTTTTACAGTATGTACCAGTTAAATAAAACATTTGTAAATCGGAACTGTCGTCCGAAGAATTGGCAGGATGGTGCAATCTAGTAACAGGTCTTGAAAGGTTGTACAAGAAGTACTATAACCAAAAGTATCAAACGGAGGTTTTAAGCTGAAGAGGACACTAGACGAGGTTGGACATATGGAGGTTTATTTTTCTTGGATACTTTCGATTCACCCACCCCTCAGAAAGCTCCGGAGATCGAAGGCCGAAAGAGGCGGAGTAAAAGAAAAAGTAGGGATACGGAAAGGATCAAATTCAACCTAAAAAGAAACAAAAAATGATTCTGTACAGCGTAAATCCAAAAATGGGGGTTGTAGCATTCCTATGGACGATAATGGCTATGTCCCCATTCACATAAATACGGTAGTAAATACTGTATGTTGGCCTGCAGTTGGAGATTCGTCTCACGCTGTGCTGATCAAACTCTCTGCCTACGGGCAGAGAGGATCCCAAGACGAGGCTAGGTCGAATGGCAGAGTCTCGCCTCGGGAAACAGTTACCCGACCTCGTTTTATACGGGGTCTATGGAGAATTTTTGGCCGAGCCTACGGGTTCGGATAACCCACATTAAATTCGGCCTTGTGCCACATCTGACCGCGTGGGGCATTTGGTAGATATCCTGCAGGTGGAGATTCGTCTCCAGCTGTGCTGGTCAAACTCTCTAACTCCGTGCAGAGAGGATCCCAAGACGAGGCTATGTCTAAGGGCAGAGTTTCGTCTATGGAAACTGTTACTCAACCCCGTTTTATACGAGGTCTACGGGCAATTTTTTGACGAGCCTACGTGCTCGGATACCCCACATTAAATTCGGCCTTGTGCCACATCTGACCGCGTGGGGCGGTTGGTAGATATCCTGTAGTTGGCGATTCATTGTGGAATTCACTTGACTCACTTCTAGCAGTTAACTACTTCTACGTGCCACTGGCGAATCTTATATGTGTTGTTCTTGTCCTAAGTGTTATCGTTCATTACCAACCTTCGTTTGATAATTCTATTCAGTAAATTCCCTAGGTTACAATATATATATATATATATATATATATATATATATATATATATATATATATATAAAGATAATAAGAAAGAACAATGAGATTTATAATTCAGATTTCTTATCATTTATTTTTATTTATAAAAAAACAGTGCTCGATACAACAGTAGAGCATTATATTTAATTGTTTTTTTAATATATAATCATCGCAGCATTGAAATTCTTAAGTTTCAAAATTGAAACATCAATTTAAATTCAATTATACAAATTAAATTTAAAATACAAAGTTCCGTTCCATTATCAAGCGATGCTAACAATAACTTTTTGAAGTTTTGAAGTCCAGACAAACTTGATATTTTGAGATGTTGGGGTTAAGGAAAATTTAATCTTTTTTATTTTAGGGATGTTAAGATTTAACTTATTTAGAAAACTCATGTATCTAATGTTTTGTAGCTATCAAGTCAGTCAAGATGGTGGCTGGGGTATCTGTCTGTTGATAAAAACTTTTTTTTTCAAGTAGAAATTTGTGGTAGTGCCTATGCTCGAACACCTCCCCTGTGTTTCAATAGGAATACATTTGGCATTTTTATTTTTTTATTTTTATAAATTTCAATTACGATTTTTTCAAAAGAGGCATTCAAATATCATTTGGTCAGATTTTGAATATTTACATTTTTATTCGTATCGACTTAAGATATTTTATTTAATTTATTTAATAACTGAGTACATATATGGCAATGTAAATTAATGATAGAATATAATTAAGTATTTATAAACAATTCTATGCAAATATAAATGTTTCATTTAAAAAAATTAGCTATTACTTAAGGAAAATAATTGCCAATGTCTACAAAAACTCTCTATTTCATTTCTTTGATTTAATAAATTTTTATTTTTCAGAAACTTAATAATATTTAACTTTTCATGTAGGCAAAAAAGACATGGGTCATGGAAATATCTACAAGTTCTTTGTTTTTTTATTGATTTCCATTTTAGTCTTGGTGTTTTATTGGCTTTTTTAAATGTCTGAAATATTTAGATGAGGATGTCTGGCTACGGTAGTTATTATTATTGAATGAATTTAGTGTTGATTCCATTTTAATTTTAAATTCATTCTTTGTACATCCTACATAAACTCTAACATCATTAGGATTCTCAATAGATGTGATATTGCATTGATAAACTACGGATTTTATACGACATTTATTATTTATACGCCAATTATCAGGATTTCTACAGTTACATAGTTTTTCTTTATTTTTATATATTCCTATTTAAGGGTCTATATTTCTTTAATTTTCAGGTAAATTTTTAATAAAATTACCTTCAAAATAAGTTA
The DNA here is from genome assembly GCA_964036315.1 of Acanthosepion esculentum. Lineage (NCBI taxonomy): Eukaryota > Metazoa > Mollusca > Cephalopoda > Sepiida > Sepiidae > Acanthosepion > Acanthosepion esculentum. Next base: position 27,215,294 of record OZ038519.1, read on the forward strand.
CAGTCGTACTGAGAACTTAGGATTATCAAGAAACATAATGCTAAAATCATGAATAAATACTTGTACTAAAATTACTTCTACTTATCCGCTTACTTTGAACTAAGCTTCGGTCATTTCGATTGGTTGATCTGTGTAAAAACAAAATAAATCCTGCAACTATCTCCTCTTTTTTCTTTCTTACTCTTTTTGTTTTCCTTCCTTTTCTCGTGAAAAGAGGGTGTATCTTGTGTCTTTCTTTTTTACTCCTTTTCTTTCTTTTCCTTTTCTCGTGAAAAGAGGGTGTATCTTGCGTGTTTCATTTTTAATCTTTTTTCCTCTTCTCGTGAAAAGAAAGTGTATCTTGTGTCTTTCGTTTTTACTCTTTCTTACTCTTCTCGTGAAAAGAGGGTGTATCTTGCGTGTTTCATTTTTAATCTTTTTTCCTCTTCTCGTGAAAAGAAAGTGTATCTTGTGTCTTTCGTTTTTACTCTTTCTTACTCTTCTCGTGAAAAGAGAGTGTATCTTGCTTTTAAATCACAATAAATTGTCTACTCACCAGTCATTTACTAACACCTGATGAGATGTGTCAATACGCATCGAAACACGATTGCATTTGTGTAGCAATTTGTTTAATTTTATTTACATGTTTTTGATGTAATATCCTTTTACAGAAGACAATATTTATAAATAAATGACAATAGAAAAACAGTAATTGCTGACGCGTTTCGTCCAATGTGGACTTTTTCAAAGCAAGAAACGAAATGAATTTAATTAAACAAAGAAAATTAATAAAAACAAAAAACCGAGTGTTCTTAGCAACTGGAATGTAGGGGACGCTATTTTCATAATATTAACTGAAAATAACGTCAGTTAATGTCACGTGCGGAGAATATTATCATTTATCTGTGTTGATGGATTCAACCATTTTCTTTTGATTTTAATATTTTTTTGTGTACATTTGTTTGTGAGAGCAGTAATTTTGTTAGAAAAGGTGAAATAGGGAAAAAGCCTGGGCGTAGATTAATATTTGGGTAATGTTCTATGGCGGCACTCTCTAGAATTTTCCTTATATATATATATATATATATATATATATATATATATATATAAATTCCACTAACCAATAAATACTATTCTTAAAAGTGTGCTCAATACAGAGTAGAGCGAATATAATTATTTATTCGAAAATATTACATAAATATATATGTTATAATTTTCGAATAGATAATTATATATATATATATATATATATATATATATATATATATATATATATATATATATATATACTAGCAGCATGGGCCGGCGTTGATTAAAAAATCGTACGACTCATACAGAAATTGCTATCACGTGACTTAAAATATTTTTGACCTTCCTTGCCTTTAAAGGAGTGCCCTTTGCCGTGCTGATGTTGCTACATGCCTTACTTCTTGCCTATCTCACACTGCGAATTTTTTCTAAGCTCTATACTAAACATTAAATCTGTTACGAAAAAAGAACTAAACAAAATGAACACAAAACGATCAGCTTTAAAAAAGGACTCGTAATTGGAAAAACCGAAAGAAAAAAGAATGTTAACAACAAATACTTTTTCACACCCAACGCAGTTCTGCGGAATCAGAATCAACGTTGAGTTTAAGCAAGCGAATGAGCCAATTGTAGTAAAGTGCCATGCAGATTTAAATTTTTTCCACTTGTGACGAATGCAGCTATCGATTTTTTTTTGCATGCTAGCATGCTAGTTAACATTCGTGTCAGTCAGCTGTTGGCTCTCACGCTAGCCAACAGAATCTTCATGTCTATTCGTGGCAGCCAGGTATGCTCTCACTCTGGCCAGTAGAAAATGGCCGAAAACTACATGAAAACTACCGTAGAAGCATGAAAAAGTCGATTATTTCCATTATCGATGGGAGTTGGGAAATGCAAAGTCGGTCTTCGACTCTTTGCTAACTTGGAGCATGTGCTTGTAAATCTTGGTGCAAATCCGTCGAATATTGCGGCCGTGCATTCGTTACACACACACACATCCTGCTTTTTATAGATAGAGATAAATTTAAGCAATCCCCTTTCACACATGTTTCGTTAAAGAAACCTGAAAGTCCTGTGAGTAAGCATTTTATCTAATTTTTCTTGTGTCCGTACAAGAGTTTTCTTTTCTGGATGCAAAGTGCGTGAAAAAAAAGTGTTCTGCATTTACGAGCGCTTTCGGTTATGCATTTGGCCATTAACATGGATGATTTTATTTTTACAATTTAACTGAATTTATGGGTTGTACGATTGTATCTAGAATTATAGAGATGTTTTATTTTCCAAACACGGGCAGCACATGGTGGCCGTGTTCGTAGTTAATATTATTGTGTGTTGGCTTTTTCTTTTTTATTATTAAGACAAGCATTATTTATAATTTTTTTTTTACATGTGGATGAGGTTATTATACTTGTATTTTCTACTAGTATGTTTCTGACGTTACGAACACAAGGAAAATTAAATAAATATCTTAATCGCAGTAGCTTGTTAATCCTCTTTAAAGAAACCTACACACATACACACACACACACACACACTCACACACACACACACACATATATATATATATATATATATATATATATATATATATATATATATATAGTATAGTATAGAATATTAGTAGATCAGACGATTTCACTCAGAAAACAGCGGAATTGACTAATCTCCTAATTTTCTATACTTAAATGCTGTAGATGTTAAATTTTTAAAACTTTGAAGAAATTTTACTTTCTATCTTTTATTATTTTGTCTTAATACTACCGTTTTCTGTTCTAATTAAACTCTGACCACTAACTTTTTATTACATATATATATATATATATATATATATAGAGAGAGAGAGAGAGAGAGATATATATATATATATATATATATATATATATATATATATATATATATATATATATATATATATATATACATATGTATGTGTATATACATCTTAAAACTTAAATTCCAAAATTCGATGAAACAGAACTAATGCTTTTAATTTAATTATATAATTAAATTTGAAGTTTTACCTTCGATTTTTATGAAACATGGTAATTCCTGTGTAGCGATGAAACCGTATTTCTAATCAGTTAATTTATAATATTTATGCTCTGTAAATTTACAGTAAAAATAAAAATATGAATAAGAACACCGGATTATATATTTTACTATTCTTCATTTTAATATATATATATATATATATATATATATATATATATATATATATATATATATATATATATAATTCTCTTCAAACAACGTGGAAAACACATGCGATACCCAGCCCTCGTCAGCCGCCAACCAGGGGAGGTAACGCAGTTTCAGTGGTTCATTTGGCACTGCCACCCTTGGCGACACCAGCAGTTTTTGGTGAAATATAGTTTTGAACATAAGGACTTGCTGTTCGTATCCGAGTATGTTTGTCGGCTAACCAATCCCTGTTGCAGACACTTGCTCAGACGCATTCGTAATTGTTTAGCACCTATAGATACCACCCATGTTTTATACACCAACTATGCTGAGCACATCTTAGTTACGGTGTCATGTGGAGAACGCATAATCCAGCGTGATCAACAGTTTGATCACAGCCAGTACGTTAAAACCTTTCCGTCTGTTCAGTTTCACTCACAAAGCTTGGTTCGGCACGAGGTATGGTTTTTAAGGAACAAAGGCGCCGTGCGTTTGGGGTCACGCCCTCGTGCCACTAATATCAAAAAGGTTACCTCCGTGACACAACAAACGGGTTCTCATTGTCAGAAAGCGAATGTACTAACCGTCATACATAATAATTGCGTGGGCGTTTAGTCAATCCCTGTTGCAGGCGTCGGCTCAAGCACATGTGTGTTTGTTCGGTGTAACTGAGATTCATACTGCCACTATACTGAATGGACCTGGTTTAACAGTTTCTGTGAGAGATGGATACAAAGACATAGAGAGAGAGAGAGAGAGCACATTATCTGGCATGATCAACAGTCTCTCACGTGTACATCTACAATCTGTCAGCCGGCCTACACCGTCTTGCTACCAATATATTTCCCGACCCGCTTCAGAACTGATATATTTTTCCTATCAGTGTGAGCTGGTCAAAAATGACGACATCTTGCCTGACTTGATCTCCGCTCGTGTGACGTGCTGGATTTCGCCCGTCGTCCGGTGATGCTAATCACTGCTGAGAAGCGTGGAGACAACTTCAAGATGGCGAAAACGGATTGAACGGTCGATTTCAATCAAATTACATACGCAGATCCTCGTAGATTAAACGCTTTGTCACATGCAAAGTTCCGTGTTGCTCGAGATATGTCGCTTTGTTTAAAATGTAACGGACAGCCGACAGGGAGGTTTGGTGTTTGCTATCTCCATTATACGGCGGACCGTTTCTCGCTATTGCGACTGTTAGCGATATTATTAGAGTGTCATATTGGAAAAGAGGTGGACGCAGAAGGGCTTTTGTCAAAAAGAGAGTGATTGGAGCCGATGGATCCGGGGGGGGGGAATGATAGGAAGAAATGAATGAGAGGGAGGAAAGAAAGATACAATGGAAGAAGAAGAAGAAGAAGAAGAAGAAGAAGAAGAAGAAGAAGAAGAAGAAGAAGAAGAAGAAGAAGAATTAAAGCGAGAGAAAAAATGATGCACTGGAAGAGAGAGATGCCATGAGAAATATTAAGAGCAGAGACGGGATTTTTGGCAGAGTGAGGACGAGGCCCGGGTGGGGGTGGGGGGCTCAAGAAAGAAATAAAAATAAATAAAGGCATAGATATAAAATGCGAAAGCGTGTCAAAAGGTAATGGGGGTGCTTTTCGAGGGCAGACGAAATCGAAATGAAAAGGATGTTCCCTCACAACAAAAAGGAAAGAAAGAAAGAAAAAGAAAAATAAAATGAATGAAAGAAAGCGGAGAAAAGCGATTTCATATCTGAATAGGAACGAAAAATAAAAAGAATAAGTGTTGAGGCTACTACTACTACTACTACTACTACTACTACTACTACTACTAATAATAATAATCCGAGAAAAAATGTGGAAATTGAGAACAAGAATAGTACCAATCATGGTAGGTGCGCTTGGAATGATAAAAAAGGAACACAACAAGACAATGAAAAAATCCCTGGAAATCCGAGCTTAAGGGAAATACAAAAAAATTGTCTTGATAAGTATAGCCCACACATTAAAAAATTGTTTATCCATGTAACGCTAGAAATCATGAAATGTAGCCATAAAAACACACCACTACTTGCCTTAGGTCTTCCCGCAAACTTGGTTGGTTGTTTGGGCATCGCAAAAATCGAAAAATAATAATAATAATAATAATAATAATAATAATAAGAAGAAGAAGAAGAAGAAGAAGAAGAAGAAGAAGAAGAAGTAGAAGAAGAAGAGGAAGAAGAAGAAGAAGAAAATTATGTAAAAAGATGTAATAATCACAGACATGCCGTCGCCTCCCTCTGTCTTTTTTTACAAATACTTTCATGTTAATTGCTCCGATGAGGTGCTTTTCGCTGGTTCCCAGACTTCATGAATTTAAGCGTTCTACTAGGCTGGCATCTCGCTCTCATCCTTTCACTGTCGAAACTGTTAAATGTAACCGTCTCTTCTACTCCAAAAGTTTCATGTCTCGCACTTCTCGCCTGTGGAACTCCCTCCCCGTTTCTTGTTTCCCTGATAGCTATAATCTCCAACTATTCAAATGTAATATCAATCGACGTCTCCCGATGCCTTGATCTATCCCCTAACCTTCTCTTCATCCTTTCCTCTATCACTCCTCTTTGCTCTAGCTCCAACTCTCTGTAACCCCTTGCATGCTTGTGGCTTCCCGCCTTGCTTGGGATGGAATGCTTTAAAAAACATAAAATAAAAAAATTTAAAAAAATAATAATCTATATAATAAATGCGATTGTCAGTGTGTCACTAGGTTACACATTATCATCTTTATTCCTAGAGCCTGGAGCCCAACATATTTTACCATTTGGGAATCAGGCCGTCTCCATGAGCAAATTAAAAACATTCCGGCCCTGATCTGGACCCGCAATCCTGAAATTTTGGACTCCCGAGTTTTGATTACTTTAATTGTTTTCAGCGATTTTTTTTTAATTTTTTTTTTTTTTTTTTTTTTTTACTTAATTTTTTTGCGAGGAAATTTTTTGTACGATATCGAGTTTTATAGCTTCGGAATAAATTTGGGAATAATCAAAATTAATTGCGAAATCCAGCGAAAGTCGCACATGAAAAAAAAAAAATAATTGTTTGCACGAAAAGTAAGGACCTACGTACATCAAACTGTTTTAAAATTAAGTGGCGGCATAAGAATTATCGTTGAAATTTTAAAAGGTAAGCTTAAATATTAATGCAATACTTAAATGCAGCGATCAATTATGAGCTCTGTAGATAATTGCCTATCACATCTACTCCCCCTACCTATTGCGATGAAGGCCCAATCAAGAACCTTCCGCGGGAGCTAGCTTAAATGCCGACCGATACTGAGGCTTTTAAGCTGGTAATTATAAATGTCAAAAACTGAAAGTGAAAAATCTTGCCTACTACTTTATATGGTTTGCCCAGCGGACTGTAACATAGCAACCAAGGAATTTGAAATACTATCAAAGTATGAAGACCTGGAAATAGAAATAGAAAAAATGTGGAAATTGAGAACAAGAATAGTACCAATCATGGTAGGTGCGCTTGGAATGATAAAAAAGGAACACAACAAGACAATGAAAAAATCCCTGGACATCCGAGCTTAAGAGAAATACAAAAAAATTGTCTTGATAAGTATAGCCCACACATTAAAAAAAATGTTTTTCCATGTAACGCTAGAAATCATGAAATGTAGCCATAAAAACACACCACTACTTGCCTTAGGTTTTCCCGCAAACTTGGTTGGTAGTTTGGGCATCGCAGAAATCGAAATATAATAATAATAATAATAATAATAATAATAATCCTTATAGAAATACAAATAAATTCTTCTCACGAGTACAGCCCATTCTTCTTCTTCTTCTTCTTCTTCTTCTTCTTCTTCTATGTGCCGTCTCACATCAGCTCGTAGGCGATCATGGCTCTCCACAACTTCCACTCCTTTGTAGCTCTTAATAAATATTGTCTTTTTGTTATCGCTCCTGAATATTGTTCCACAGTCCATTTGCTTAAGCTTCTTCTACTGTTTCCATGTGCCGTGTCACACCAGCATGTTGGCGATCATGGCTCTCCACAATTTCCTCTCCTTTGTAGCTCTTAAGGAATTTGAACTTCTTGTTATCTCGCCTGAACCCTGTTCCGCCATCTATTTACTCAAACTACTTCTTTTTCTTCTTCTTCAAAGTGCCGTCTCACAGCGATACGTAGGCGATCATGACTCTCCACAATTTCCTCTCCTTTTTAGCTCTTAATATTGTCTTTTTATCTCTCCTAAACTTTGTTTCACCATCCATTTGCTCAATCTTCTTCTACTTCTTCTATGTGCTGAGTCACATTAGCATGATCATAGCTCTCCACAATTTCCTCTTCTTTGTACCTCTTAAGAAATTTGATTTTTTTGTTATCTCTCTTCAAACTTGTTCCGTCACCTATTTACTCAAACTTCTACTGTTTCCATGTGCCGTGTCACACCAGCATGTAGGCGGTCATGGCTCTCCACAATTTCCTCTCCTTTGAAGCTCTTAATAAATATTGTCTTTTTATCGCACCTAAACTTTGTTTAACCATCCATTTGCTCAATCTTCTTCTTCTTCTTCTTCTTCTTCTTCTTCTCTGTGCTGTGTCACATTTGCATGATCATAGCTCTCCACAATTTCCTCTCCTTTGTAGCTCTTAAGAAATTTGATCTTTTTGTTATCTCTCCTCAACCCTGTTCCGTCACCTATTTACTCAAACTTATTCTTCTTCTATGTGCCGTGTCACATCAGCATGTTGGCGATCATGGCTCTCCACAATTTCCTCTCCTTTGTAGCTCTTAAGGAATTTGAACTTCTTGTTATCTCGCCTAAACCATGTTCCTCCATCTATTTACTCAAACTACTCCTTCTTCTTCTTCTTCTTCAAAGTGCCGTCTCACAGCGACACGTAGGCGATCATGACTCTCCACTATTTCCTCTCTTTTGTAGGTCTTAACAAATTTTGACCTTTTGGTTATCTCTCCTAAACCCTGTTCCGCAATCTATTTATTCAAACTTCTTTTTTTCTTCTATGTGTCGTGTCACATCATCATGTAGGCGATCATGGCTCTCCACAGTCTCCTTTCCTTTGTAGCTTTGTAGGGTTTAGGAGCGATACCAAACAGACAAAATTTATTATTTTGTCTTTTTGTCATCACTCCTAAATCTTATCCCGCCAACCATTTAATTTCAGTTTTTCGCTGGCAAAAGTGCAAAATTTAATCAAGATGAGGATATTAATTCGAATAATTTCTAGAAAATTATTTTTGGTTGACTGATTTAGTTTCTTTTTTTGTTTGTATGTTTGTTTGTTTTTTTTTTGTGAGAGAATATTGCATTTAAAATTTTAGGATGCTGATAATGTCTTCTCATCAAGAAGAAGGCTAATTAAATGACCTGGAAGATTGGTACATATTTAATATCTTTGTTCTCACCTGCAACATCGACGGGTCTATGGAAAAAGAGACAGAAAAGAGGAAAGCAAAAACGCGATAGAAGAAATAGAGAAATAAAAAGACGGAAAAGAAAGAAAAAGAAATAAAAAGAAAGAAAGAAAGAAACAAAGTCATGAAAGAACAGGAGGATGAAAAAGAAAAGAAAGAAAGAAAAAGAGGAACGCCCTAATATTTAACCCATAGGCGAGGGAGAAAAGTTGTGAATCCCTACCGTTCACAATGGCAATAGGGCGTAAGTGAATGTAACCAAACAGGCTCGTGATCGAACTCTGTTATCCCGATTTAATTTTTCGGGCCGTTATACTCACACACATCCAAGGTTGCACCACCCGGTGCATATGCCAAGTAGTCACCCATCTAGTTATTGACCAGACTAGACGTTGCTTAGCTTCACGATATGGCCGTAATTCTATTGAAAATTGTCAGAAATTATATTACCTTCAGGAAGGCAGGAGAACTTAACCCCGAGAAAAAATTAAATGCGCGAAAAACTGAAATTAAATGGATGGCGGAATAGTGTTTAGGAGCGATAAAACAAAAAGACAAAATTTAAGGAGAGGAAATTGTGGAGAGCCATGATCGTCTACGTGCTGATGTGACACGTCATAAAGAAGAAGAATTTTGAGTAAATAGATGGCGGAACAGGGTTTAGGAGAGACAACAAAAAGAATAAATTTATTAAGATCTACAAAGGAGAGGAAATTGTGGAGAGCCATGATCGCCTACAGGCCGATGTGAGACGGCACATTGAAGAAGAAGAAGAAGAAGAAGAAGAAGAAGAAGAATTTTGAGTAAATAGATGGCGGAAAAGGGTTTAGGAGAGATAACAAAAAGACAACATTTCCTACAAAGGACAGGAAATTGTGGAGAGCCGTGATCTCCAACGACCTGAAGGGACACGGCAGATAGAAGGCGAAGGGACATTCTTTCAAATTTTCCATCGCAGGCTTGTTGTTCTTATTTCTTATTTTTTTTTTTTGTTATTTATGTTTTTATTGCGGGCAATGGGGGCTCTTGAGCAGCTACACACATTCATTTTTATCATTCGTCAAAGAAAAGAAGTATTATGTCGGTTTATTTGCAGTATAAGCACCCTCCCCTCTCAGAATGAGAATGTACCATTCTGGTGTGAAATTGCCTGATTATTTCGAAAAAGCCGTCGCCTCCCTCTGTCTTTTTTACAAATACTTTCACGGTAACTGCTCCGATGAGCTGCTTTCACTGGTTCCCAGACTTCATGAATTTAAGCGTTCTACTAGGCTGGCATCTCGCTCTCACCCTTTCACTGTCGAAACTGTTAAATGTAGCCGTCTCTTCTATTACCAATAGCTTCATGTCTCGCACTTCTCGCCTGTGGAACTCCTTCCTCTTTTCTTGTTTCCCTGATAGCTATAATCTCCAACTATTCAAATGTAATGCGTAACCGACGTCTCCAGATGCCTTGGTCTATCCCCTAACCTTCTCTTCATCCTTTCCTCTATCACTCCTATTTGATCTAGCTGTAACTCTCTGTAACCCCTTGCATGTTAGTGGCTTCCCGCCTTCCTTGGGGTGAAAGGCTTAAAAAAAATCACTGCGTTCGATTACCGTTTAGAAGTTATGAACAATGTAAGTTCGAATTCTTTCTCGTCGCGTACGCAGAACGTCCGCCATTACTGACTTTGTTTACATACATTGAGTTGTCATGCGGTTCGGAAGCTTCACTTGTCTTGATTACTGCGCAATGAGCGAAGTTTGAAATGAATACGAGAAATAATGCACAAAAAAAGAGTAAAATCCGGCAATTAAAATTACAATAAAATAAAAAATTACGTGCCTGAAAAGTGAAAAGAAAAAAGGATTTTTTCCTTGTTTTTCAACAATGTTTTTTATGTGTCGTGAAATTTTCTTGAATTTAAAGCTTCGTAAATTGCATTTTTAGGCTGAGATTCTGTTTCATTAGCTATCAGCAGATTTATTAAGGACAATAAAGACAAAAATACTATTCATTTAAAACTTCATTTTAAAAAAATAAGCGCATTTTAAAATAACATCCTCGAAATTCGCGTAGTAATTAAGACCAGTAAGATACGCAAAGCTGTAAAAAGGCGGTTAATTAAGTAACCTTCCGCGCATTACGTCTAGAGGAAAACGTATGTAAAACAACGCCAGTAATGGCGGCCAGACGACACGAAAGAGATCGAAATTACATTGACGATAAATCGAAAACGGTAATCGAACGCAATGTTTTAATGTCATTTTCGAAATAACCAGGCAATTTCGCACCAGAATGATATATTCACATGACCAGGAACTTTTGGTGCTTATACTGCAAATTTACCATTATATATATATATATATATATATATATATATATATATATATATATATATATATATATATATGTATGTATCTTTCTTGTCTGAAACATTCTCATTCCGCTTCTTTCATCCTTCATTCTGCTAAATGTTTACCACTCACCCCAACTACATTCTTCAGAATGAAGAACTACTTTCTGTCTTTTATTTTTGCCATTCCTTTTTTAATTCTTATACCTACACCTTCAATTCAAAGCCAGCTTCAAACCTCCACTTTACCTCAACGTTGATCACTTCCTATTTTTTTCCCCGGCGCTTTCGAAGGATTACAGCTCTCAGACATCGTACAAAATGGCGGCCATGACTTTCTGGCCTCGGCTAGTCCGTTGTCACTCACTGACATTCGTTGCTAATTTCGCTGTTAGGCTCGTTAATAGCCGAACCGACCTTTTCGAACGTCGAGCCCAGTTTTTAATGTCTATCGGATCCCCTCTTCGTGAGTCAAGCTGCAAAATAGACAAATGGGAGATTTGTTGGACAGTGGGCAGTTTAAGCCTGTCGAGGCACATTGGAGCTGGAAACATCAGGATTGGAGATGGGCAAAGAAGGCTGACGATCTCTGATCGGTTGGTTCGTAAGGACCGTTGCCTGGTAGAATGCAGAACCTCGCTTCCGTTCGGCTGGAAGAGATAACACGAATAAAGAAAAAAAAAGAAAGAAAAACATGGACGCTTAGAAAAGTCTTATATATCGTTGAACGTAAACCGATACTGACATGCGCACTTTGACACACGCTCAATTGTACGCATGCGCACTCGTTCTTTTATAACGCGTTTCCTTGATATTATTTTAACATTTTTAAGGCGTAAAATAAATAAATTCTTTTAATCGATATCACACCATGCAAGGCAATAAAGCCACTAAGGCACAAGGAGGTTAAATGATTTGGAAGACTTACAAACAGAAACAGAAACATTATTAATGAGCAAGATCAGGAAAGAGTCACCAGGAGGACAGTAGATAGCGATTGACATTTCGTTTAAATCTTTACAGATTAAAGTTGGCGGGGAAAGTATGGAGGCGGAAGGGAGTTCCACAAGCAAGAAGTGCGAGAAAAGAAAATGATAGCATAAAAGTTTACGGTTACAACTGGCCTGCTTAGCTGTAAATTGATGAGATCTCGACGCCAGTCTAGTGCTGGGCTGAAAATTATAAAGTCTAGGTACCATAGCGAATAGCTCATCCGAACAATTACCATGAAAGTATTTATAAACAAAGACAGAGGCAACCTTACGGCGAGGGGAAAGTGACTGAAGCCGAGCTGCCAGATCAGGACCAATAATATTGCTGATTCGTCTTTGGATTTTATCGAGGAGCTCAAGGTAATTAGTAGGGGCACCTGGCCATATGTGTCAGCAATATTCTAAGCATGAACGAATGGTAGACATATAGATATGCAAGGTACATTATGGAGAGAAACATTCTCTCGCACGTGAAACCAACATTCTTAGCATCTGACAAAATTATGTTTTTAAAATCATTTCGGCCCAAGCAAGGCGATAATGCCACTAAGAAGAAAAGGGGTTATAGGGAGTGAAAGAGAATGAGAAGACTCTAGTGAGGAGAAAGGACAATAAAAGAACAGGTCTCAGGAAGACAGAAGATGGCGATAATGCCACTAAGATGCAAGGGGTTACTAGGAATGAAAGAGAATGAGAAGACTTTAGTGAAGAGTAAGGGCAAGAATAGAAAAGGAAGACAGAAGAGATCGTTTGGCTTTGTTTTTAAATTTTTGAAGCTTGAAGTTGTCAGGGGGGGGAATGTAACGAATGCGTTATATTCACTTATGCGCAAGTACCCTTGGACAAGGTATGAATCGACCTTTTTCCCTCCAGCTATTGGTTGAATAGCAGGACAGGCTAGGTCCTGTAGCCTTGGTTGTCAATCAGTCTACTGCAGAAATAAATGGCAACCTACTGCGGGAACATCTTCTAACTAGTCAGTCATGAATTGAAAGAGACATGATGACACAAGCGTGTATCATATATAGCACTTCTGACTTTATCTCCCCCACCAAAGGGTTGATTAACAGGACAGGTTGTGTCCTCTAGCCTTGGTTGGCAACCAGTCTACCGCTGAAATAAACAGCAACCTATTGCGGGAATATCTTCCTAGTCAGTGATGAATCGATTCGCCCATGTGGGTATCACGCATGATATTTAAGTGACTGACTGAAGTGGCAAAGAGATTTCCACGGTCGAGATGTGCAAGAAAAGTAACTATTAAAATAAAACATGCGGTTGCATCTAACTAGTTCAATAGTAAAACTGTGAGACCTAACAGCCAATCGAGTAGCACGCTTAAATTTGTAGTAATATTATTATTAATATTATTATTATTATTATTATTATTATTATTATAAATAAATAATAATAAAATATAAGATAATAATAATGAAAATTATAAATAAAATAAAATATAACAATAACATAAAACGTTGTATAAATTAAATTAAATAAAAATTAAAAATAATAAAAATACTCCCAGCATGCAACAAAAAACTGTTCCTGCCGGAAATACGGACATCCCACCAAAAGACGTTAAAATCAATCTCTTCATCACGAACCTTGGTACGAGCAACACGTGTCGGTTTTTTTCCGTGATATTGTTTATAATACTACGGAGTAAATTCACCCTTTTATCACATGTACCATATTACAATTGCAACCTAAAAAATACATACACCAATACACACAATATTATCAATAAATTATATGGAAATAACATACAATTTATCTTGCCTTTCCTGCTGTTTCTGCACGTTTTATTTCCTGTCAAGTATGCTTTTATATCCGTGAGCGCAAGTCTAATTTCTGATGCCATGATGTCAGTGAACCCCCAAATTTCACAAATTCTTACTGTCGACGCACCAAGAAGGAAAGCCCATCAGAACAATTGCCGTGAAAAATGTTTGTAGAAAAGACAGATGGAAACCACATGACGGCGGTGAAAAAGTGACTGAAGTCGAAATGCCAGATCAAGACAGATAACATTGCAGACACATCTTTAAATTTTGTCAGCGATCTCGAGTTATATAACAGGAGCACCAGGTCAAATATGACAGCAATATTGGTTGGTTGATTTCGTTTAGAGGCTGATATGCCTCTGAATGAAATCAACCAAACAAAATTGCTGTCATATGTCACACCTCTACGGGTTATTTAATGCTGGCATCTAAATGTTTTGAATACGACTTTATGGCTTCAAGTAAACATATTCTGAACGCCTACTACAGGTGAAATGTACTGTTGGTCATTTTGCTATGAAATTTATTGGTAGGAATTCTACTATAAAATGTAGTTTATCATGTCAAGAGTTGAATTACTAAAGGAAAATAAGCGAAACTGAGACATGCAGATTTGTACATCTGCTTCAGATTTTGACTACGTCAACAGAACCACAATCTACTTAAATTAAATATTAAACACACACACACACACACATATATATATATATATATATATATATATATATATATATATATATATATATATATATATATATATATATATATATATATATGTGTGTGTGTGTGTGTACATATATATATATATACAAAAGTTGGACAAAATAATTGGAACGGGTGCAAATTCCACTCCTATATTTCAAAGACCTATTATATTAAGAAATTTAACTAAAACTTCGTAATTCCAGGTTATATCTATTGTAAATACGTGTATTTATCTAATTTACTGCTCACACACTCGGTCTATGATATCCTTAGCATCCTTCTGTAGAACCACATCTCCGTCGCCTCGAGTCTCTTCTTCATCTTTGAAGAAATCGTCAAACATTCGCTGTCTCTTCCAGGTGTTAAGTATAAGCCTACTCCTTATTTGCATCCTCTCTAAGACCTCTTCGTTGCTCACACACTTGGTCCATGATATCCTTAGCATCCTTCTGTAGAACCACATCTCCGTCGTCTCGAGTCTCTTCTTCATCTTTGAGGAAATCGTCCAACGTTCGCTGTCGTAAAGAAGAACATATGTCACGTAACAGTTCAGTATTATTTCTTTGTTACCAAATAATTCCTCCTGTCTCGCAATACTCTGCCCACCTTTCGGAATGTGTCCTTGGCCATCCCAATACGACTAATATAAATAGTGTACATAATACCTCATCTCAGAAATATAGACAGATACAGAAAGGCCGAAACGTTGTAATAAATATGGCGACAAAGATGAGGACAAATAGTCCGGATAATGTAAATAATGTACATATTAACTCATCTCGGAAATATAGACAGATACGGAATGGCCGAAACGTTATAATAAATATGGCAACAAAGATGAGGACAATAGTCCGATTAATGTAAATAGTGTACATAATACCTCATCTCAGAAATATAGACAGATACTGAAAGGCCGAAACGTTGTAATAAATATGGCGACAAAGATGAGGACAATAGTCCGGATAATGTAAATAATGTACATATTACCTCATCTCGGAAATATAGACAGATACGGAATGGCCGAAACGTTGTAATAAATATGGCGACAAAGATGAGGACAATAGTCTGAATAAAATAAATAGTGTACATAAAACCTCAGGTCAGAAATATAGACAGATACTGAAAGGCCGAAACGTTGTAATAAATATGGTAACAAAGATGAGGACAATAGTCTGAATAATGTAAATAGTGTACATAATACCTCATCTCAGAAATATAGACAGATACAGAATGGCCGAAACGTTGTAATAAATATGGCGACAAAGATGAGGACAATAGTCCGATTAATGTAAATAGTGTACATAATACCTCATTTCAGAAATATAGACAGATACTGAAAGGCCGAAACGTTGTAATAAATATGGTAACAAAGATGAGGACAATAGTCCGATTAATGTAAATAGTGTACATAATACCTCATCTCAGAAATATAGACAGATACTGAAAGGCCGAAACGTTGTAATAAATATGGTAACAAAGATGAGGACAATAGTCCGAATAATGTAAATAGTGTACATAATACATCATCTCAGAAATATAGACCGATACTGAAAGGCCGAAACGTTGTAATAAATATGGCGACAAAGATGAGGACAATAGTCCGGATAATGTAAATAATGTACATATTACCTCATCTCGGAAATATAGGCAGATACTGAAAGGCCGAAACGTTGTAATAAATATGGCGACAAAGATGAGGACAATAGTCTGAATAATGTAAATAGTGTACATAATACCTCATCTCAGAAATATAGACAGATACGGAATGGCCGAAACGTTGTAATAAATATGGCGACAAAGATGAGGACAATAGTCCGGATAATGTAAATAATGTACATATTACCTCATCCCGGAAATATAGACAGATACGCAATGGCCGAAACGTTGTAATAAATATGGTAACAAAGATGAGGACAATAGTCTGAATAATGTAAATAGTGTACATAATACCTCATTTCAGAAATATAGACAGATAGTGAAAAGCCGAAACGTTGTAATAAATATGGTAACAAAGATGAGGACAATAGTCCGATTAATGTAAATAGTGTACATAATACCTCATCTCAGAAATATAGACAGATACTGAAAGGCCGAAACGTTGTAATAAATATGGCGACAAAGATGAGGACAATAGTCTGAATAATGTAAATAGTGTACATAATACCTCATGTCAGAAATATAGACAGATACTGAAAGGCCGAAACGTTGTAATAAATATGGTAACAAAGATGAGGACAATGGTCTGAATAATGTAAATAGTGTACATAATACCTCATCTCAGAAATATAGAAAGATACTGAAAGGTCGAAACGTTGTAATAAATATGGTAACAAAGATGAGGACAATAGTCTGAATAATGTAAATAGTGTACATAATACCTCATTTCAGAAATATTGACAGATACTGAAAGGCCGAAACGTTGTAATAAATATGGTAACAAAGATGAGGACAATAGTCTGAATAATGTAAATAGTGTACATAATACCTCATCTCAGAAATATAGACAGATACTGAAAGGTCGAAACGTTGTAATAAATATGGTAACAAAGATGAGGACAATAGTCTGAATAATGTAAATATTGTACATAATACCTCATCTCAGAAATATAGACAGATACTGAAAGGCCGAAACGTTGTAATAAATATGGCGACAAAGATAAGGACAATAGTCCGGATAATGTAAATAATGTACATATTATCTCATCTCGGAAATATAGACAGATACGGAATGGCCGAAACGTTGTAATAAATATGGCGACAAAGATGAGGACAATAGTCCGATTAATGTAAATAGTGTACATAACACCTCATCTCAGAAATATAGGCAGATACTGAAAGGCCGAAACGTTGTAATAAATATGGCGATAAAGATGAGGACAATAGTTCGAATAATGTAAATAGTGTACATAATACCTCATCTCAGAAATATAGGCAGATACTGAAAGGCCGAAACGTTGTAATAAATATGGCGACAAATATGAGGACAATAGTCCGAATAATGTAAATAGTGTACATAATACCTCATGTCAGAAATATAGACAGATACTGAAAGGCCGAAACGTTGTAATAAATATGGTAACAAAGATGAGGACAATAGTCTGAATAATGTAAATAGTGTACATAATACCTCATCTCAGAAATATAGACAGATACTGAAAGGCCAAAACGTTTTAATAAATATGGCGACAAAGATGAGGACAATAGTCTGAATAATGTAAATAGTGTACATAATACCTCATGTCAGAAACATAGACAGATACTGAAAGGCCGAAACGTTGTAATAAATATGGTAACAAAGATGAGGACAATAGTCCGATTAATGTAAATAGTGTACATAATACCTCATCTCAGAAATATAGACAGATACTGAAAGGCCGAAACGTTGTAATAAATATGGTAACAAAGATGAGGACAATAGTCCGAATAATGTAAATAGTGTACATAATACCTCATCTCAGAAATATAGACCGATACTGAAAGGCCGAAACGTTGTAATAAATATGGTAACAAAGATGAGGACAATAGTCTGAATAATGTAAATAGTGTACATAATACCGCATGTCAGAAATATAGACAGATACTGAAAGGCCGAAACGTTGTAATGAATATGGTAACAAAGATGAGGACTATAGTCTGAATAATGTAAATAGTGTACATAATACCTCATGTCAGAAATATAGACAGATACTGAAAGGCCGAAACGTTGTAATAAATATGGTAACAAAGATGAGGACAATAGTCTGAATAATGTAAATATTGTACATAATACCTCATCTCAGAAATATAGACAGATACTGAAAGGCCGAAACGTTGTAATAAATAGGGTAACAAAGATGAGGACCATAGTCTGAATAATGTAAATAGTGTACATAATAGCTCATTTCAGAAATATAGACAGATACTGAAAGGCCGAAACGTTGTAATAAATATGGTAACAAAGATGAGGACAATAGTCTGAATAATGTAAATAGTGTACATAATACCTCATCTCAGAAATATAGGCAGATACTGAAAGGCCGAAACGTTGTAATAAATATGGCGACAAAGATGAGGACAATAGTTCGAATAATGTAAATAGTGTACATAATACCTCATCTCAGAAATATAGGCAGATACTGAAAGGCCGAAACGTTGTAATAAATATGGCGACAAAGATGAGGACAATAGTCCGAATAATGTAAATAGTGTACATAATACCTCATCTCAGAAATATAGACAGATACTGAAATGCCGAAACGTTGTAATAAATATGGTAACAAAGATGAGGACAATAGTCCGATTAATGTAAATAGTGTACATAATACCTCATCTCAGAAATATAGACAGATACTGAAAGGCCGAAACATTGTAATAAATATGGCGACAAAGATGAGGACAATAGTCCGAATAATGTAAATAGTGTACATAATAGCTCATTTCAGAAATATAGACAGATACTGAAAGGCCGAAACGTTGTAATAAATATGGTAACAAAGATGAGGACAATAGTCTGATTAATGTAAATAGTGTACATAATACCTCATCTCAGAAATATAGACAGATACTGAAAGGCCGAAACGTTGTAATATATATGGTAACAAAGATGAGGACAATAGTCCGAATAATGTAAATAGTGTACATAATACCTCATCTCAGAAATATAGACCAATACTGAAAGGCCGAAACGTTGTAATAAATATGGTAACAAAGATGAGGACAATAGTTCGAATAATGTAAATAGTGTACATAATACTTCATCTCAGAAATATAGACAGATACTGAGAGGCCGAAACCTTGTAATAAATATGGCGACAAAGATGAGGACAATAGTCCGGATAATGTAAATAATGTACATATTACCTCATCTCGGAAATATAGGCAGATACTGAAAGGCCGAAACGTTGTAATAAATATGGCGACAAAGATGAGGACAATAGTCTGAATAATGTAAATAGTGTACATAATACCTCATCTCAGAAATATAGGCAGATACTGAAAGGCCGAAACGTTGTAATAAATATGGCGACAAAGATGAGGACAATAGTCCGGATAATGTAAATAATGTACATATTACCTAATCTCGGAAATATAGACAGATACGGAATGGCCGAAACGTTGTAATAAATATGGCGACAAAGATGAGGACAATAGTCCGATTAATGTAAATAGTGTACATAATACCTCATTTCAGAAATATAGACAGATACTGAAAGGCCGAAACGTTGTAATAAATATGGTAACAAAGATGAGGACAATAGTCCGAATAATGTAAATAGTGTACATAATACCTCATGTCAGAAATATAGACGGATACTGAAAGGCCGAAACGTTGTAATAAATATGGCGACAAAGATGAGGACAATAGTCCGATTAATGTAAATAGTGTACATAATACCTCATCTCAGAAATATAGACAGATACTGAAAGGCCGAAACGTTGTAATAAATATGGCGACAAAGATGAGGACAATAGTCCGGATAATGTAAATAATGTACATATTACCTCATCTCGGAAATATAGACAGATACGGAATGGCCGAAACGTTGTAATAAATATGGCGACAAAGATGAGGACAATAGTCCGATTAATGTAAATCGTGTACATAATACCTCATCTCAGAAATATAGACAGATACTGAAAGGCCGAAACGTTGTAATAAATATGGCGACAAAGATGAGGACAATAGTCCGATTAATGTAAATAGTGTACATAATACCTCATGTCAGAAATATAGACAGATACTGAAAGGCCGAAACGTTGTAATGAATATGGTAACAAAGATGAGGACAATAGTCTGAATAATGTAAATAGTGTACATAATACCTCATGTCAGAAATATAGACCGATATTGAAAGGCTGAAACGTTGTAATAAATATGGTAACAAAGATGAGGACAATAGTCCGAATAATGTAAATAGTGTACATAATACCTCATGTCAGAAATATAGACAGATACTGAAAGGCCGAAACGTTGTAATGAATATGGTAACAAAGATGAGGACAATAGTCTGAATAATGTAAATAGTGTACATAATACCTCATTTCAGAAATATAGACAGATACTGAAAGGCCGAAACCTTGTAATAAATATGGTAACAAAGATGAGGACAATAGTCTGAATAATGTAAATAGTGTACATAATACCTCATGTCAGAAATATAGACAGATACTGAAAGGCCGAAACGTTGTAATATATATGGTAACAAAGATGAGGACAATAGTCTGAATAATGTAAATAGTGTACATAATACCTCATGTCAGAAATATAGACAGATACTGAAAGGCAGAAACGTTGTAATGAATATGGTAACAAAGATGAGGACAATAGTCTGAATAATGTAAATAGTGTACATAATACCTCATCTCAGAAATATAGACAGATACTGAAAGGCCGAAACGTTGTAATGAATATGGTAACAAAGATGAGGACAATAGTCTGAATAATGTAAATAGTGTACATAATACCTCATTTCAGAAATATAGACAGATACTGAAAGGCCGAAACGTTGTAATAAATATGGTAACAAAGATGAGAACAATAGTCTGAATAATGTAAATAGTGTACATAATACCTCATCTCAGAAATATAGACAGATACTGAAAGGTCGAAACGTTGTAATAAATATGGTAACAAAGATGAGGACAATAGTCTGAATAATGTAAATAGTGTACATAATACCTCATCTCAGAAATATAGACAGATACTGAAAGGCCGAAACGTTGTAATAAATATGGCGACAAAGATGAGGACAATAGTCCGGATAATGTAAATAATGTACATATTATCTCATCTCGGAAATATAGACAGATACGGAATGGCCGAAACGTTGTAATAAATATGGCCACAAAGATGAGGACAATAGTCCGATTAATGTAAATAGTGTACATAACACCTCATCTCAGAAATATAGGCAGATACTGAAAGGCCGAAACGTTGTAATAAATATGGCGATAAAGATGAGGACAATAGTTCGAATAATGTAAATAGTGTACATAATACCTCATCTCAGAAATATAGGCAGATACTGAAAGGCCGAAACGTTGTAATAAATATGGCGACAAAGATGAGGACAATAGTCCGAATAATGTAAATAGTGTACATAATACCTCATGTCAGAAATATAGACAGATACTGAAAGGCCGAAACGTTGTAATAAATATGGTAACAAAGATGAGGACAATAGTCTGAATAATGTAAATAGTGTACATAATACCTCATGTCAGAAATATAGACAGATACTGAAAGGCCGAAACGTTGTAATAAATATGGCGACAAAGATGAGGACAATAGTCCGGATAATGTAAATAATGTACATATTACCTCATCTCGGAAATATAGACAGATACGGAATGGCCGAAACGTTGTAATAAATATGGCGACAAAGATGAGGACAATAGTCCGATTAATGTAAATAGTGTACATAATACCTCATTTCAGAAATATAGACAGATACTGAAAGGCCGAAACGTTGTAATAAATATGGTAACAAAGATGAGGACAATAGTCCGAATAATGTAAATAGTGTACATAATACCTCATGTCAGAAATATAGACAGATACTGAAAGGCCGAAACGTTGTAATAAATATGGCGACAAAGATGAGGACAATAGTCCGATTAATGTAAATAGTGTACATAATACCTCATCTCAGAAATATAGACAGATACTGAAAGGCCGAAACGTTGTAATAAATATGGCGACAAAGATGAAGACAATAGTCCGAATAATGTAAATAGTGTACATAATACCTCATGTCAGAAATATAGACAGATACTGAAAGGCCGAAACGTTGTAATAAATATGGTAACAAAGATGAGGACAATAGTCTGAATAATGTAAATAGTGTACATAATACCTCATCTCAGAAATGTAGACAGATACTGAAAGGCCGAAACGTTGTAATAAATATGGCGACAAAGATGAGGACAATAGTCCGATTAATGTAAATAGTGTACATAATACCTCATTTCAGAAATATAGATAGATACTGAAAGGCCGAAACGTTGTAATAAATATGGTAACAAAGATGAGAACAATAGTCCGGATAATGTAAATAATGTACATATTATCTCATCTCGGAAATATAGACAGATACGGAATGGCCGAAACGTTGTAATAAATATGGCCACAAAGATGAGGACAATAGTCCGATTAATGTAAATAGTGTACATAACACCTCATCTCAGAAATATAGGCAGATACTGAAAGGCCGAAACGTTGTAATAAATATGGCGATAAAGATGAGGACAATAGTTCGAATAATGTAAATAGTGTACATAATACCTCATCTCAGAAATATAGGCAGATACTGAAAAGCCGAAACGTTGTAATAAATATGGCGACAAAGATGAGGACAATAGTCCGAATAATGTAAATAGTGTACATAATACCTCATGTCAGAAATATAGACAGATACTGAAAGGCCGAAACGTTGTAATAAATATGGTAACAAAGATGAGGACAATAGTCTGAATAATGTAAATAGTGTACATAATACCTCATGTCAGAAATATAGACAGATACTGAAAGGCCGAAACGTTGTAATAAATATGATAACAAAGATGAGGACAATAGTCTGAATAATGTAAATAGTGTACATAATACCTCATCTCAGAAATATAGACAGATACTGAAAGGCCGAAACGTTGTAATAAATATGGCGACAAAGATGAGGACAATTGTCCGATTAATGTAAACAGTGTACATAATAGCTCATCTCAGAAATATAGTCAGATACCGAAGGGCCGAAACGTTGTAATAAATATGGCGATAAAGATAAGGACCATAGTCCAAATAATGTAAATAGTGTGCATAATACCTCATCTCAGAAATATATATTATAAATATTTGTATCTATAAAAATATCTTATAAAACAATGGGTACATATATATATATATATATATATATATATATATATATATATATATGTCAATAAATACACATATACTTACGTTTGTAGAGCAACTTAAAAGTTTCATAGTTTCCAAAATAATTGCGTACTTATAAGAGACATCTTCGTTGATGTTTAATTACAAAATCGATTATTTATTAGGAAAACGATTAATTACCTTGCAATTAATAACAAGATCTTTTATGAAAATCTATGTGACGTAACACCTTACATCCCGGTATATATATATATATATATATATATATATATATATATATATATATATATATATATGAATTAACCAAAAGAGTTCCCTAAGATATAAATTTGTTAACCCTTTTTTGTCCCAGGAGGCTGCAGTTATCAAATTTCCAACGCTGGGTGATTGTTAATCTTTAAGAAAAAAACATTCAACCCGGGGACTGAAAAAGTTCCAAGAAATTCCATCATTTTAATAAACTCTAGCAAATTTCTTGTTGTTTCCTTTTTTTATGTGGGGGGGGTCTTTAGTTGTCTATGCCATACCATCACAGACAAGCAATGTTTAGTAGGGTGCGTTACAGCCGTCTCATTCAAACATCGCAACGGTCTGAGGCCCAATAGTCTCTCACCGTACGTAGCCTCACCGAGGAGCTCGTATAAAGACACTCAGAATCACCCTGGGAATGATTTTATCGACGGCGTTGTAGAAACACGCGGATAAACAGATCAATGCTAGAATTTACCGAAAAATAAGGCTCGGGAGCCACTCAAATTAGACGGTTTTATTTAAAGAGACAACTAAGATTATTATTATTATAAGTCGCACAGATAACGCTATACTCTTGACTCCGAGAAGTTAAGATTGTAGTGCGCCAAGGATAGCATTCACGCGGGGGTGGGTGGGGGCTTTGACACAAAGTATTAGTTCTTTCGAAAAGCCTGTCAAAGATGAACTTACGTCCCGAGCACGGAGGAAATGACGGTGTTTCGGGTCCGTGGACGTGGCATGTCGCGTCGTAGCTATAAAGCTGTTCATCCGAAATTTGGTCATGGAATTAGCGATAGAATCACGATAGGCTTGTCTGGAGGAACAGAGGTTGAAATTTTCCTTTTTGTGTGTGTGTGTGTGTGGGGGGGGGGGTCAAATGCATGTCATTGGCAATGCCTTTCCAGGGGGCGTAAACCATTCCCTGAGTCCGATAGATTCTTCTCCAAGATGTACGGAACTCGGCAGTCTATCAACTCTGAGAATCACCAGTCCAGTTTCTTTTTTTTTTTCTTTTTTTGTTTTAAATATTCTCTCTTACGAAAGCACCTGCTCGTTAATGAGTTTAGGAATGGTCGTGGGGAGCTGAGATCCAGCACCCAAGGCAGGGGTTCTTCCAAGCGGTTAAAGGCAGGTGCCATAGCAATGGAAATTTTTTTTTAAGCATTTCACCCCAAGCAAGGCGGGAAGACACGAGCACGCAAGGAGCTACAGAAGATTTGGAGCGAGTGCAGATAGGAGTGTTAGAGGAAGGATGATGACAAGGATAGTGGATAGATCAAGGCAAGGGGTTACAGAAGATTTGGAGCGAGAGCAGATAGGAGTGCTAGAGGAAGGATGATGAGAAGGATAGTGGATAAATCAAGGCAGGGGGTTACAGAAGATTTGGAGCGAGAGCAGATAGGAGTGTTAGAGGAAGGATGATGAGAAGGATAGTGGATAAATCAAGGCAGGGGGTTACAGAAGATTTGGAGCAAGAGCAGATAGGAGTGTTAGAGGAAGGATGATGACAAGGATAGTGGATAGATCAAGGCAGGGGGTTACAGAAGATTTGGAGCGAGAGCAGATAGGAGTGTTAGAGGAAGGATGATGAGAAGGATAGTGGATAGATCAAGGCAAGGGGTTACAGAATATTTGGAGCAAGAGCAGATAGGAGTGTTAGAGGAAGGATGATGACAAGGATAGTGGATAGATCAAGGCAAGGGGTTACAGAAGATTTGGAGCAAGAGCA
Organism: Acanthosepion esculentum; assembly: GCA_964036315.1. Lineage (NCBI taxonomy): Eukaryota > Metazoa > Mollusca > Cephalopoda > Sepiida > Sepiidae > Acanthosepion > Acanthosepion esculentum. The sequence goes on from OZ038519.1 coordinate 27,240,553, forward strand.
GATAGGAGTGTTAGAGGAAGGATGATGAGAAGGATAGTGGATAAATCAAGGCAGGGAGTTACAGAAGATTTGGAGCGAGAGCAGATAGGAGTGTTAGAGGAAGGATGATGAGAAGGATAGTGGATAAATCAAGGCAGGGGGTTACAGAAGATTTGGAGCAAGAGCAGATAGGGGTGTTAGAGGAAGGATGATGAGAAGGATAGTGGATAAATCAAGGCAGGGGGTTACAGAAGATTTGGAGCGAGAGCAGATAGGAGTGTTAGAGGAAGGATGATGAGAAGGATAGTGGATAAATCAAGGCAGGGGGTTACAGAAGATTTGGAGCGAGAGCAGATAGGAGTGTTAGAGGAAGGATGATGAGAAGGATAGTGGATAAATCAAGGCAGGGGGTTACAGAAGATTTGGAGCGAGAGCAGATAGGAGTGTTAGAGGAAAGGATGTGGAGAAGGATAGTGGATAGATCAAGGCAAGGGGTCGCAGAATATTTGGAGCGAGAGCAGATAGGAGTGTTAGAGGAAGGATGATGAGAAGGATAGTGGATAAATCAAGGCAGGGGGTTACAGAAGATTTGGAGCGAGAGCAGATAGGAGTGTTAGAGGAAAGGATGTGGAGAAGGATAGTGGATAGATCAAGGCAAAGGGTCGCAGAAGATTTGGAGCGAGAGCAGATAGGAGTGATAGAGGAAAGGATGTGGAGAAGGATAGTGGATAGATCAAGGCAAAGGGTCGCAGAAGATTTGGAACGAGAGCAGATAGGAGTGATAGAGGAAAGGATGTGGAGAAGGATAGTGGATAGATCAAGACAAAGGGTTACAGGAGATTTGGAGCGAGAGCAGATAGGAGTGATAGAGGAAAGGATGTGGAGAAGGATAGTGGATAGATCAAGACAAAGGGTTACAGGAGATTTGGAGCGAGAGCAGATAGGAGTGATAGAGGAAAGGATGTGGAGAAGGATAGTGGATAGATCAAGGCAACTGGAGATGTCGATTGACATTACATTTGAATAGTTGGTGATTATAGCTAACAGGGAAACAAGATTATGGAAGGGAGTTTCACAGGCGAGAGGTGCGAGATATGAAGCTATTGGGGTAGAAGAGACGGCTACATTTAACAGATTCAACAGTGAAAGGGTGAGAGCGGGAAGCCAGCCTCGTAGGTCGCTTGAATTCATGGAGCCTGGGAACCAGCGATAGCAGCTCATCGGAGCAAATACCATGGAAGTATTTATAAAAGAGACAGAGAGAGGCGACGGTGCGCCTGTGAGAGAGAGACTGCAAACAAGATGCCAGATCAGAGCCAATTACATTGCATATCCCTCCCTGGATCTTATCAAGAAACCCGAAAGGCCCCTAAAAGTGAGTTGGTTTTCCTAGACTTCCCCGTCCACAATTCTTGAACAGTTTCAATTGTAAGGTTCGCTATCCCTAATTTTACGGGTGCAACAAACGCCCCGAGCATATTTAGCTGTGCCAAGCAAAGTCTCAAATATTAATATTTCCCGTGCTCATTTCCATATAATATCTACACTGGCGCAACACAATCTTCTTCGCTTCTGTAACCTTGTGTTAGTGATGCTTGAATTGACTAAATGTTTCATACGTAAAATTAATCTTTATTCACGTCCGGACAGCTTCAAATTGACGATAGCCGTGTCAGAGGTCAATGGTTCTGGTTTTGACGGCGACTTCAAAAGAATGTTTGATCTTCTTCGCGAGAATATGAGAGACCACTTTCCTAGTGGTGGGTTGGGCGTTTATATAAGTTACAATTCTTGTTTTGTGTCGATGCAGCCATCGGCATACATTGTAGCCCGATTCTGCACTTGGTGACTATGAGGTTATCTTGTAGGTTAAACATCCAAAATTTTTGATGTTCTGATGTGACACTGAGTGTAAAGCGCGAGTCAGAAAGAAAGAAAGAAAAACAGAAAGAAAGAAAGAAAGACAGACATACATATCTGGGAAGAATAATTGAACGAAAGAAAGAAATAAGGATGTGTATCTGTGAGAAAGAAAGAAAGAAAGAAAGAAAGAAAGAAAGAAAGAAAGAAAGAAAGAAAGAAAGAAAGAAAGAAGCATACTTACCTGGGAGAAAGACAGGAAGAAAGATAAGTATCTGTGAGAAAGAAAGAAAGAAAGAAAGAAAGAAAGAAAGAAAGAAAGAAAGAAAGAAGCATTCTTACCTGGACAGAAAGAAAGATACGTATCTGTGAGAAAAAAAAAGAAAGAAAGAAAGAAAGAAAGGAGCGAAGAGTATTCAACTAGAAAGAAAGAAAAGAAAGAAAGAAAGAAAGAAGCATACTTACCTGGGAGAAAGACAGAAAGAAAGATAAGTATCTGTGAGAAAGAAAGAAAGAAAGAAAGAAAGAAAGAAAGAAAAAAGAAGGAAAGAAAGGAGCGAAGAGTATTCAACTAGAAAGAAAGAAAGAAAGAAAGAAAGAAAGAAAGAAAGAAAGAAGCATACTTACCTGGGAGAAAGACAGAAAGAAAGATAAGTATCTGTGAGAAAGAAAGAAAGAAAGAAAGAAAGAAAGAAAGAAAAAAGAAGGAAAGAAAGGAGCGAAGAGTATTCAACTAGAAAGAAAGAAAGAAAGAAAGAAAGAAAGAAGCATACTTACCTGGGAGAAAGACAGAAAGAAAGATAAGTATCTGTGAGAAAGAAAGAAAGAAAGAAAGAAAGAAAGAAAGAAAGGCGCGAGAGTATTCAACTAGAAAGAAAGAAAAGAAAGAAAGAGAGAAAGACATATATGAGAAGAATAACTGAAAGAAAGTTTCCCTTCCTGTTTTGTGTCTATGCAGCCATCAACATCCAATGCAGTCCGATTTTGCACTTGGTGACTATGAGGTTATCTTGTAGGTTAAACCTCCGAAATACATAACTCTTTTGATGTTATGATGGAACACTGAGTGTAAGCAAGAGTCAGAAAGACAGAAAGACAGACATATCTGGGAAGAGGAATTGAAAGAAAGAAAGAAAGAAAAGAAGGAAGAAAAAAAGAAAGAAAGAAGGATGTGTATCTGTAAGAAAGAAAGAAAGATAGAACGAAGTATACGTATCTATCTATCTATCTATCTATCAGAAAGAAAGAAAGAAAGAAAGAAAGAAAGAAAGAAAAAGAGGAGCTAAGTGTATTTACCTACAAAGAAAGAAAGAAAGAAAGAAAGAAAGAAAGAAGGATGTGTATCTGTAAGAAAGAAAGTAAGATAGAAAGAAGTATACGTATCTATCTATCTATCTATCTATCTATCAGAAAGAAAGAAAGAAAGAAAGAAAGAAGGATGTGTACCTGTAAGAAAGAAAGAAAGATAGAAAGAAGTATACGTATCTATCTATCTATCTATCTATCAGAAAGAAAGAAAGAAAGAAAGAAAGAAAAAGAGGAGCTAAGTGTATTTACCTACAAAGAAAGAAAGAAAGAAAGAAAGAAAGAAAGAAGGATGTGTATCTGTAAGAAAGAAAGTAAGATAGAAAGAAGTATACGTATCTATCTATCTATCTATCTATCAGAAAGAAAGAAAGAAAGAAAGAAAGAAAGAAGGATGTGTACCTGTAAGAAAGAAAGAAAGACAGAAAGAAGTATACGTATCTATCTATCTATCTATCTATCTATCTATCTATCTATCTATCTATCTATCAGAAAGAAAGAAAGAAAGAAAGGAAGAAGGATGTGTATCTGTAAGAAAGCAAGAAAGATAGAAAGAAGTATACGTATCTATCTATCTATCTATCTATCTATCAGAAAGAAAGAAAGAAAGAAAGAAGGATGTGTACCTGTAAGAAAGAAAGAAAGACAGAAAGAAGTATACGTATCTATCTATCTATCTATCTATCTATCTATCTATCTATCTATCAGAAAGAAAGAAAGGAAGAAGGATGTGTATCTGTAAGAAAGCAAGAAAGATAGAAAGAAGTATACGTATCTATCTATCTATCTATCTATCTATCTATCTATCAGAAAGAAAGAAAGAAAGAAAGAAAAAGAGGAGCTAAGTGTATTTACCTACAAAGAAAGAAAGAAAGAAAGAAGGAAAGATAGAAAGGGAAAAAGGCTATTAAAAGAAGAAAAGGAGAAAAGATAAAAAAAGAGCCATATAAGAAAGGAAAATGAATAAAGTCAGGACAAGAAAGAAAGGAATGAAAAAAGGAGAGAAATAAAAGATAAAAATACTGTCCAAGAAAAAGAAAGAAAGTAAGAGTAAATGAAATGTGAGAAAGGCCTATTAAAAACCTTCCTGGGTAAGATTGTCGTCCGGCAGCAGGGCTCCTGATCAATGGGTTTTGAGGAGCGGGGTACCACCTCTAAATTACTGGTATTCCCAGGTCTATCCCGTCCCAACTATGAGCAGATAGTCAACCCCCAAACTGGGGTCAAGACACTATGAAAGTGTACAAATAGGTTTAAATACCAGCAGTACATTTTTGTAAAAGAATATTTCTAGAAATAAATTTTTGAAGAAAAAATTAAAAAGAAATACATCTTCGAAACAAAAATATTAGCAGCAATGCATTTTAAGAAAAACTATTTGCAGCAATACATTTAGGAAAAAAAAATATTACCAGCAACACAAAATCTTGTCGGCATTAAATAACCCATTCAGGTTGATATGCCGTAAAACAAACGAAACCAAACCTATTAAAAAGATGAAGAAATAAAAAAAACGGATGAGAAAAAGATTAAAAACAATGGAAAGTCAAAAAATCCAAACGAAGGAAGGAAGGAATTAAAAAGAAAGGATTGATCTTACATAAAAGGTCAGTACTCCTTCTTCCAAATGAAATTTTCCTGTTTCTAAATAATTTGCTTAACTTTTGGAAGGCATTTTTGGGTATCGCAATTCAATCCGTGATATTCGTCGGATCCATTCTCATACCTCTAGTCTCTACTCCATCTGTGAGGAGATTTTCCAGCCTTCACTGCCATATAGGAGGACTGATATTACATGACAGTTCAGTACTCTTTTCTTTGTTATTTAAGTCTCATCTTGATCTGTGAGGTGATTGTCCAGCATTTACTGCCATATAGGAGGAAATATATCATGTAACGGTTCAGTACTCTTTTCGTTATTTCTCTTGCATCAAGTCTTTTCTTCATCTGTTAGGAGATTGTCCAGCATTCACTGCCATATAGGAGGACTGATATTACATAACAGTTCAGTACTCTTTTCTTTGTTTCTCTTGCTTCAAGCCTCTTCTTCATCTGTGAGGAAATTGTCCAACATTCACTGCCATATAGGAGGACTGATATTACAAAACAGTTCAGTACTCTTTTCTTTTTTTCTCTTGCTTCAAGTCTCTTCTTCATCTGTGAGGAAATTGTCCAGCATTCACTGCCATATAGGAGGACTGATATTACATAACAGTTCGGTACTCTTTTCTTTGTTTCTCTTGCTTCAAGTCTCTTCCACATCTGTGAGGAGATTGTCCAGCATTCACTGCCATATAGGAGGACTGATATTACATAAGAGTTCAGTACTCTTTTATTTGTTCTGTTGCTTCAAGTCTTTTCTTCATCTGTTAGGAGATTGTCCAGCATTCACTGCCATATAGGAGGACTGATATTACATAACAGTTCAGTATTGTTTCCTATTTCTTAATTCTTTGCTTATCTTTTGGAAGGCATCTTTTCCATATTCTAATGCGCCTCCGGATTTAACTGTCACATATCTTTTATATTCTCTTTTAAAACGGATATTTACATTGTTCTACTTTATTTTTGTGTAACCATTTTGTATTTCGGATTTTGAGCTGTTTTTTTTTTTCGCTGAGAACCATTTAATCTGTCTTCTTGACAGAATAACTCCGTGATTTTATTCAGACGGTAAGGCTGAGATCTTTTCTGAAGCACCTTGTGTCCTTGCCGATGTCACGCAGCAGCGGAAGCCTCTGAATAGGGGAAGCTGTCGCAATTTATTTTCATTAGATTAGCGACCGTAACGCGAGTCCAACTTGGTATGAGGAAGAATAAACAACTTCATTCTTCAAGTATAGTTTACCCTCTATGCCTCACGTTTCTAGCATCGCCTCAATTATGAGACTAATTGAACGCCTCTGCTCATCGACTTGCAAGTCATAAATCTAACAGTCGGCTTAGTCTAATCAGTGTTGGGCGGGGCAACCAGGAAGTTTGCTTGCACGAACATCTTCATTTTACTGTTTAGGTACCTACTTTTTTTTTGTTAAACGATTTCAATAGCTGTGAAGAAAATAAATTTAACCTGTATTTTAGGAGGATTATTTTGAGAGAACCGATTCTCTTGACTACCTGCTTTTCTATTCAAACTAGACTCGATTATAAACGATTAAAATAAACCTATCCATGTATCAAATAAATGCTTATAGACTCAAATATAAACAATGTTTACCTATCCATGAATCAAGTAAAAGCTTGAAATTTTCCTGTTTCTTAATAATTTGCTTAACTTTTGGAAGGCATTTTTCGGTATCGGAATGCAATCCGTGATATTCGTCGGATCCATCTGTTAGGAGATTGTCCAGCATTCACTGCCATATAGGAGGACTGATATTACATAACATTTCAGTACTCTTTTCTTTGTTTCTGTTGCTTCAAGTCTCTTCTTGACCTGTGAGGAGATTGTCCAGCATTCACTGCCAGATCGGAGGACTGATATTGCATAACAGTTCAGTACTATTTTCTTTGTTTCTCTTGCTTCAAGTCTCTTCTTCACCTGTGAGGAGATTGTCCAGCATTCACTGCCAGATCGGAGGACTGATATTACATAACAGTTCACTACACTTTTCTTTGTTTCTATTGCTGCAATCTCTTCTTCATATGTGAGGAGATTGTCCAGTATTCACTGCCATATAGGACGACTTTACCCCAACACCTCAGATATATGGGATGAATACTTACTTTTCCACGATTCAAGTAAATTTTTATAGACTCAAATATAAACGATCAATATTTATTTATACATGAATCAAGTAAAAGCTTATGATCAGATATAAAAGATCAATATTGACCTATCCATGAATAAAAATAAATGTTTATAGACTTGTAACCTAGGGAACGTTACTGAATAGAATAATCACACGAAGGTTGGTAATGAACGATAATACTTAGGACAAGAACAACACATATAAGATTCGCCAACGGCGCGTAGAAAAAGTATTCAAATGACCCATGTCCTTTGTGTATACATGAAAATTGGAATATTATTAAGTTTCTGAAAAATAAAAATTTATTAAATCAAAGAAATGAAATAGCGATTTTTTGTAGACATTGGCAAATTTTTCCTTACGTAATAGGTAATTTTTTAAAATGAAACTTATTTATATTTGCATAAAATTGTTTATAAATACTTAATTATATTCTGTCATTAATTTGCATTGCCATATATGTACACAGTTAATTAATAAATTAAATATAATATCTTAAATCGACACGAATAAAAATATAAATATTAAAAATGTGACCAAATGATATTGAATGCCTCTGTTGAAAAAATCGTAATTGAAATTTATAAGAATAAAATTTTTTAAAATATATATAAAATAAAAATGACAAATATATTCCTATTGGAACCCAGACGATGTGTTGGAACATAGACACAACCACAAATTTCTACTTGAAAGAAGGAAGTTTGTATCAACAGACAGATACCCCAACCACCACCTTGACTGACTTGAAAGCTACAAAACATTAGATACATGAGTTTTCTAAATAAGTTAAATCTTAACGACCCTACAATAAAAATGATGGAATTTTCCTTTACCACAACACCTCAAAATATCATATATATATATATATATATATATATATATATATATATATATATATATATATATATATATATATATATATATATATATATATATATATATATATATATATATATATATATATATATATATATATATATATATATATATATATATATATATGCAAATATTTAGGTAAATGCTGTTTTATTATAAACAATATTTATAACATTTACCGGCCTGAATGTTCGAGAAATTTTCATAGGAAATATTCGCCCTCCGACAGGAATCGAACCTGTAACCTATACGGAGCTGACAGGATCTTAACCGATCTATGAAAATTTATCGAACATTCAGGCCGGTAAATGTTGTTAATACTGTTTATTATAAACAGAGCATTTACTTAAATATTTTTATCTATAAAAAGAATGTATAAATGTAAAAATGTCTTAAAATAATTGTCGGACTTTGTCCATGTGTGACGTCATTTGTTTACATTTGATACGCATCGAGCAGATATGAATGTACGTGAGAAAATCATGGAAAATTGAAGTTTAAAGGCAGTAAATTCGACCGTGCTAATCGCATGATCCTTTGTGGCCGAGCGGTAAAGCACGCCAAGCTATATGACGGTTGCGTATGGGATACAGGTTCGAATCCTGTTGAAGGACGAATATTTTCTATGAAAATTTCTCGGACATTCAGTCCGGTAAATATTACGAGACAGGCGGATTTCGTTTGTAACAAAGAAAAGAGTACTTAACTGCTACGTGATATATATTAAAACATTTTTATGTTTATACATTCTTTTTATAGATAGAACTATTTAAGTAAATACTCTGTTTATAATAAACAATATTAAACAACATTTACCGGCCTGAATGTCCGAGAAATTTTCATAGAAAATATTCTTTCCTCCGACAGGAATTGAACCTGTATCCTATACGGAACCGTCATATAGCCTGATGTGCCTTGCCGAGCCAGGAGAATTTTCTCCCCGGAATCGATCCTCCAAATCTATAAATCGACCATTCGCCCTTGCATGGAGTATTGCTGCCATATATGGTCTGGAGCCCCTGCTGTTTGCCTCAGGGTTCTTGATAAGATCCAGAGACGGATATGCAATGTGATTGGCCCTGATCTGTCATCTCGTCTGCAGTCGCTCTCTCACAGACGCGCCGTTGCCTCGCTCTGTCTTTTTTACAAATACTTTCACGGTAATTGCTCCGATGAGCTGCTTTCGCTGGTTCCTAGGCCTCATTAATTTAAACGTCCTACGAGGCTGGCATCCCGTACCCACCCCTTCACCGTTGAAACTGTTAGATGTAGACGTGTCTTCTACTCCTATAGCTTCATGTCTCGCACATCTCGCCCGTGGAACTCCCTTCCTTATTCCTGTTTCCCTGACAAATATAATCTCCAACTATTTAAGTGTAACGTCAATCGACATCTCCAGTTGCCTTGATCTATCCACTTCCCTTCTCCACATCCTTTCCCCTTTCATTCCTATCTGCTCTCGCTCCAAATCTTCCGAAACCCCCTTGCCTTGATCGATCCACTATCTTTCTCCACATCCTCTCCTTTACCACTCCTATCTGCTTTTCCTCCAAACCTTCTGTAACCCCTTGCGTGCTAGTGGCCTCCAGCCTTGCTTGGGGTGATAAGCTTATAAAAAAAACTATCGGAGTACGAATATTTTCTATGAAAATTTCTCGGACATTTTCTTAAATATTTGTATCTATAAAAAGAATGTATAAACATAAAAATGTCTTAAAATTAAGAAGTATATTTACTTATTTTCCTGGGACAGAATCAGTCTGATTCTTAAATAAAATAATCCAAAACTTCTTTAGAAATTGCACTGTTTACGTTTTGATACGACATTGTGTGTATATGAAACATCGAGAATCGATGACGATTTCGCTTGAAGTCAGTATCCAGCGAAAAGCAATAGGGAAACGAAATATCACGCTTTGTGATTGTGTCGTTGAGTTTAATTATTGCCTTTAGTGTAAAAGAGATATTGCTTAAAAAAAAAAATGAAAAAAAAAATAATATACAAAAAACACAAACACCCGACCAACAAATTAGCCAAAATAAACAAACCAGCAAACATTTGAATGATCGAAAGACGAACGTATATAAATTAGTGCCCATAATTCTTAATAAAAACGCAGCTCGTAATTGTGGAAGAAAATTAAGTACGTAATTATTTCATTAGGTTCCGTAATTAAGATGGCGACTTCTTTCGTGGGAGCGCGGGAAAATATTAAATTAAAATCGTAGAATGGAAGACAGCGACATGGGGATGTAGAAACGAGCAAAACAAACAAACTAAAATCAGTGAGATTTATTATGGAATGTTGGTAATGAGGAAAAAGATCAGAAGAAATATGAATGGGGGAAAAAAAAAAGAGAAAGTAAATTCAAAAATACATATCTCTATAGGAACAATATTTTTTCGTAAAAGAAAATTGATGTAAAATAAAAGTGTATATAGAGAGATAATTAGGAAAATATAACATTGATATATGAGAAGATATGGCGATAAAGAAAGAGAAGATGGCGGCTTGGGTTTAAGAAATTTGAAAATGAAACGATGAAAAAGGAAGAAATATATAAAAATTTATCTACCTCAGTTTGTTCTTTATCTATTTATCTATCTCAGCGTATTTCCTTCTTTCTATCTATCTATCTATCTATCTATCTGAACATTTTTCTATCTATCTATCTATCTATCTATCTATCTGTCTGAATCTTTTTCTATCTATCTATCTATCTATCTATCTTAGTCTGTTTGTATATCTATGTATGTATGTATGTATGTATCTATCTATCTATCTATCTATCTGAACCTGTTTCTTTCTTTCTTTCTATCTATCTATCTATCTATCTATCTGAACCTGTTTCTTTCTTTCTTTCTATCTATCTATCTATCTATCTATCTATCTATCTATCTGAACCTGTTTCTTTCTTTCTTTCTTTCTTTCTTTCTGTCTTTCTTTCTTTCTATCTATCTATCTATCTATCTATCTATCTATCTATCTATCTATCTATCTATCTCAGTCTGTTCGTATCTATCTATATATCTATCTACTTTGCTTTTAACGAATTAACCCCAAGCAAGACAGTAAAGCCACGAAGACACAAGGGGCAACTGTGTGTGAAAGACTTAGAAAACATAAACAATAGAAGAGTAATAAGGAAGACAGCAGATAACGATTGACATTGCATTTAAATTTTTGAAGATCAAATTTGGCCAGAAAGCCTCTTTCAAGATAGAATCTGTATGAAGCAACTAATGCTGATAGTTTTCGGGATATAATTGTGTTAATAGAACCAATGTATCATTGAGTCCCACCAAAACATTTCTATCATGACTGGAATTCGATGTTTCGTTAAATCAAATTTTATCCTACTCATGGCCGACTATTTTTATGTAGCCACGGTTGTCCACGACCTCTCAGGAGATGGCTGATCATGGCTCTCCCCGATTCTAACACCTTGAAGATCGAACCTTAGGTATTAAATAGTAAACAAAAGCGTTACCCAGCACATTGTGTGTGTGGGGGGAGGGGGAGTGCTGGAGGAGAGGGTGCGTTGTAACAAGAATAGGGGACGAGAATGGGTAGAGGCGTGATGTGAATGAAAGAATGGGGATAATAAGGCGTCTTCGAGATCGGATTTTCTCGATAGGACTAATACTGCCAAACGTAAATAGATCGATAGAGAGATGCCAATATTACAGAAATTGTCATCGAGATTAACAAGTAGTAACTGTATTGAGTATCTCTCTCTCCCTATATATATATATATATATATATATATATATATATATATATATATATATATATGAATGATAGAAATTAGGAGGATTTGATAAATTCGATGAATTACTTATATATATATATATATATATATATATATATATATATATATAATTAAGTAATTTATTGAGTCTGAAAGAAACCTCAACAGAATGCAGAAAGCACTGGACGGCCGTTTCGTCCTATATTTGGGACTCATCAGCAGTGCGCATCCACTACCGAGAATTGAAACCCTGACAGTTAGGTTGTCAAACAAACGTCATACCAACTGTTCCAACGGGCCTCTGTGACGAAGAGGTAGCAAATCAGACTCAATATAGCGCCGCTCGCTCACATATTCCGTGGTGGAACTCAACTGAAATTCACTGTAAGCATAGGACGAAACGGCCGTCCAGTGCTTTCTGAATTCTGTTGAGGTTTCTTTCAGACTCAATGAATTACTTAGTTATAATTATCAAATCCTCCTAACAGTTTCTATCATATATATATATATATATATATATATATATATATATATATATATATATATATATATATATATATATATATATATACAAATATAACAAACCTCGTTGTTTAGTTTGCAAACATTTAACAATCGACAGTGTATTTTCTGTATCCAAAACCAATATCAAGATACACCCACCTCACCTCACCTGTGATAGCCATAACATAATCTACTATTTATTCTGCACAATATGTCTCAATAGTGGATATATTGGTGAATCTGAAAACAATCTTAGATTTCGCTTCAACAATCATAAACAAACCATACGTCAAAACAATCCTTATTCTCCCGTAGCTGAACATTTTAATCAATCAGGACACTCATTAGAAAACTGTAAATGTGTATTGATAGATTCTGATTTCAGTTCCACATACACACGCAGAAAAGAAAGAAGAAAAATATTAGATTTTAAAATTAAATACATATAAACTAGGGTTAAATAAAGACTTGGGTATTTTAAATCTTTATATATATATAGGCTCCTGAAAAATTAATTCCGATTGAGCTCTCTGGAGAAGGAAGTGGGTTTGTAAACAGTGACTATTAAGGCTGATATAGCAAGACTCTTCGGTAAAGCGAATTGAGTCCTATCGGTCACTGTGTGTTCATCTAAAAATAAATACGCTAAGATTCACCTTTATCCCTTCCGTGCGCCGACGGCTCAGTGGTAGAATCTCCAATTCAGTCGGATTTCGATCCTAGCTAGAGGCAACCAGAAGTCTAACCACACTGAAGAGCTGTGAAACAACGAAACAGTCTGTTTGTGGATGACATTATATATATATATATATATATATATATATATATATATATATATATAACAAATAACACACACACACACACACACACTTAACAGAGATACATCCCCTTTCCAGGAACCAATAAATCTGTCAAAATGACCAAGAGAATTCAAAGCAGCATGAATCCATCCAGCTCTTATCTCAAATGACAACTTAAAAGAGACTGTTTGACCAACACAAGGAATGTTAATAAACTCATGTTAAAAAGATAAAAAAACAAATAAAAAAAACAAATCAAAACTACAGACAAAAGTTCATTTTCTCCATCAAGACATTAATCTCTAGTTTACTGCTACCAGCTAGCAGAAATATTTTTTTGTTGTCCTGATGATGGCCATGTTGCCCGAAACTAGTGGAGGAATCTAAATGAAATAATAATAATAAAAACGAAAGAATATTAATCTACAACCCAGTGTGTCTAAGATTTCAATTTGTTTAATAATTTTTATCGTTCAATATATATATATATATATATATAAATGTGTGTGTGTGTGTGTGTGTGTGTGTGTGCGTGATGGACTCTTCCGTCGTTTTCAACGTATGAGTGTCTTTCAGTTCAGTTTCTATGTTTATGTTTCAGATGAGACCACAATCCTGCACGGGATTTGCAAACAAATCCACTGAAAGGTCATCCCGAAGGGTTGACCGTCATATGGGCTGATGTTTTAGCCCAAGATTTAGTGTTAATTCCTAATTCTCTCAGATGGCTGAGACGATTCTTTTCACAGTTCGTTATACCTCGGTGGCAGGGGTTTCTCCAGTTTGCTCGGTTTTCAACACCAAGTTCAAACTCCTCTTTTGGGAAGTTTGAAGCATTTAAATTCTGTTTAAGTTTTGTCCTTAAAGCGTAACCAAGGAGGGTCTACATGACGCTTACCATGAAAACGTTGGCTTTACATGAGGATTTTCGGCATCCGATCATCACTCATTCTGATGTCATGACCAGGCCATCTGAACTGTGATTGCATCGAAAAGGATTCGATACCACCAACGCCACATTTGATGAAAAGATCAGAGTCAGAGATTTTGTCCTACCGTGTATAACCGCATATTAAACGAAGACAGCGTTTATAAAAAGCATCAAGTTGATTGATGTGTGTCCAGTATGGCGTCCAGATTCCGAGCCATAAAGAAGTGTGGGGAGAATGACTGCTCGATAGGGTCATATTTTCGTTTTCAGTGAAATCCCACGAATATCCCATAGGCGATGCTTAATCTTCCTCTCTCTCTCTCTATATATATATATATATACACACACACATATATATATATATATATATATATATATATATATATATATATATATATAAATATATAAATATATATTTCATTTATATATATATATATATATATATATATATATATATATATATATAGGGAAGCTTAAGCATCACTCACAATATATATATAGAGAGAGAAAGTTTGATAGATACATTGACAGATAGGAATAGACTGAGATAGACAAATAGATAGGTAGATAGATATGGAAAAAGATAAATATTGAAGTCAACACTTAGAGGCGTCAGTCTGTTTCATGCTAGACGCAATCGTCAAGCCTGACAATTGCATTTAGCATGAAACAGACTGTCGCCTCTAAGTGTTGACTTCAGTGTTCACTTTTATATTTACAGACGCCCTATCTCTGATGTTGAGCACTTTATCCCATAAATATGCCACACCTTAAAACTTTATTTCCTCATTCATATATATATATATATATATATATATATATATATATATATATATATTGCTGCCCGAATACCCTAAATACAAGTTACATTGCTTGTTGAACCAATTTTTCGAGGTAATGTCGAAATGTAGACCTGAGCTAGTAAGAACCCGGATGAATAATTTTTTCCGGTTCCTACAGCCCTCCCCATTTCCCCCCCCCTTTTGGTAAAACTGACTTATTCCAGTTTGTTAATTTCTTTATGGGCACATAAAATAGTGTTCCAGGTTAACCATCCACAAGTAACTTGCCTGATGAGACCGTAAGGTCAAAACCTGGGTAGTGGGGTACGCGTAGATTTTTCCTTACCTTATATTTTATTATCAGCTCTACAAATTCAATTTTTCTGAATTAGGCATTGTGCACTTTTAAAAAAATATGCAAGCATTGGCCTGACTCTAGTCTTGCCTACTATTTTTCTTTATAGCATTATATATATATATATTTACATATATATTTTAGTATCACATATATCTATCTATCTATCTATCTAGAGAATTTCAGTTGAGTTCCACCACGGAATATGTGAGCGAGCGGCACTATATTGAGTCTGATTTGCTACCTCTCCATCGACGAGGCCCGTTGGAACAGTTGGTATGACGTTTGTTTGATAACTTAACTGTCAGGGTTTCAATTATCGGTAGTGGATGCGCACTGCTGATGCGTCCCAAATATAGGACGAAACGGCCGTCGAGTGCTTTCTGTTGAGCTTTCTTTCAGACTCAATGAATTACTTAATTATAATTATCAAGTCCTCCTAACAATTTCTATCATATATATATATATATATGTATATATATATATATATATATTGCTGCCCGAATACCCTAAATACAAGTTACATGATGCCGCAGCATTAAACGATCCCAACACCAAGCAATTTTAACGGAACATCATTAAACGACAAATAAACACAGCCCAACTGGAATTACAACGGCTCAATATTGAAATTGGAGACATTAAAGGAATCTTACAATCTTCTACCACAACTGAAATTCAAGGAAATATTGGATTTATTACATAATATAACACAAAAGGAAAACTGAATCCTATCTGTCATGCAAAAAAAAAACAAAAAACAGCTAAACAAATTATATAAAGGAAAAATACTTTTGCCAAACGTCAACGACAACTTCATTAACCTATCTGATTACCAACTTACTCCAAATGAAATGGAATCCCTTAATCTTGGACCAAATTTTCATGAAGCACAGAAACCTAATTTAATGTTTAAAGAAAAGGTTATTTAAGCTTTATAACAACAAATACTTCTACTGGAACAAGACTACCATATTACTACAAAGGTAGGTTTAAAAGTAGTACTTAAAGCCGAGACTATTAAGAATAGTTATCATAAATGTTATGGGCCAAGTTCCTTGTACCACGGTGAGGGTCCAAGGTTAGAAACAATGAAGAAATAACTCGAACACAGGTATGGAATAACAAGATATATTACAACAGAAATAGAATACAAAGAAGTAGAAGTATTAGTAATGACTATCAGATTTGGTTAGAGTGAACTATGTTGTCTCGACGAGTATCACTATTCCACTGTTCATACAATTATCTCGTTATTTATTCATACAAAACTGTACAAATTGTGGCACAAGGCCGAAAAAAGGGAGGGATAAAGGCTGGTCTTAACTAACTATCCTATACTTAGCTAATCAGATTCGCGACCCATTCATACGTTACAATTGACAAATTCACCACAAGAATTCGTCCGTCACCATTCAATCCTCCATACACCATAATACCACATCCTCACCAGTGGGGGGGGGGCTACAAAAACGCGCCCCACACCATAAAAATCTGATGATAATAAAATACATAAAATTCTAATCATGAAAAGATGAAAGGGGAGGGAGATGAACCCCATAACAAACTAAAAATTCAACAAATTTTTAAACTCAACATAATTTATGTTAGTAGGGCCCGTCCAACCCTCAAAATAGAAAGGCCGCTGTATTCTGCCCAGAGGACAAAATCAAGAAGCACTCTCGCCAAGGGAGTGGGAAAGAGATAAAATAACTCGGACATGGGGAAGTAAAAGGCTGATCCAGTTGAGATGAAAAGGAGGCCAAAACAAACTAGGGAGATTGGGAATCTCGACTTGGATCATAACTAAAAAGATGGCCGGGAAACAGGCCGGGAACAACACTTACTCATATTAACTAGGTACACTTAAGCTTGTCTAACCTAACCAAGGGGAGGGTTCCACAGGAAACCACCCCGATGTGACTTAGGTTGACCTAGAAAAGAAAATCAAGGCTAGCCCCGTTCAAACGAACCAAGCTCGCCTCTTTTACCCACCTTTCACTGAAGACTGTCAATTACAATTATCTCCGTCCTCCCTCTTGAGAGGCGCCGTATTTATAATGTCAGGAATAGTCCATTATTATTATTATTATTATGGGTAAGTTCCCATAACAATAAAAATCCGAATGGAATCATTAACTCTCCTTTAATAAAAGAAACCCCACAAGTAAGAAATAACAACCGCATTGTTATCCGTCGAGCTGATAAAACTAATACATACTTTCGTTATTTTAAACAAACACGATTGCCAATGATGTTCGAAAGTACTAGGTTATCGTACGGACAATATTTATTTCAATATAATTTTCAAATAAAAATTCTCATTAGAAAATATGAGAAAATTCAAAAGAGAATATGAAGGAATATGTTGTCTTTGACATTCAACACAACATGTTTAATACATACATATATATATATATATATATATATATATATATATATATATATATATATATATATATATATATATATATATATATATACCCTTTATTCTACATTCAACAACATCAATTGATGAGACACCAGAAGTTTTCAAACAAAATGTCTATTTTTGTAGTGAATTTATAACATATTTGTTATAATTTTCGAATAAATTATATATATACATACATATATGTGCATATATATATATATATATATATATATATATATATATATATATATATATATACACACGCACGCACACACACACACATATATATATAAATACACACACATACACATTATATATATATATATAACTTTAAAAATCGGGGACAGATTTTTAAAGTTATATATATGTATATAAAATATACGCGACCTTGGTTTCGACCTCACAGCTTCAGCAGGCAATATTTTTCAAAAAAATATTAGCCTCAATGCATTTTATGAAAAATATTACCACTATAAAAATCTTGTCGGCATTACCATTGAGGTTGATATGGCGTAAAAAAAAATAAAACCAACCTGATTTCTTACAAAGAATACATACTCTATTCATACGAACCTATGCTAAAAATCTTGTCGGCATTAAATAACCCATTGAAGTTGATATGCCGTAAAACAAAGTAAACCAATCCTGATCTACAAACTGATTTCTTACAAAGAATACATATTCTATTCATACGAATCTATCCTAAAAATCTTGTCGGCATTAAATAACCCATTGAAGTTGATATGCCGTAAAACAAAGTAAACCAATCCTGATCTACAAACTGATTTCTTACAAAGAATACGGATTCTATTCATACAAACCTATTGTAAAAGTCTTCTCGGCATTAAATAAACCACTGCGTGTTGATATGCCGTAAACCAAACCAAACTAATAAATAAAATAATTTGCTGTATTTGAAAACGGATTTATATTGATTGGAATAAGATTTAATTTTGTAATCACTAAGAATGGCAAAATTTCTCAGAATTCATGAATCTCTCAGCACGACGTAATCCTCTTTATCCAAAATCGTTCAAAAATAAAATATTCTTTGCCGAAATTTTATTTCAGGAAGAAGAGTTGATTTAAAGATTAATTAATCTGATTAGGAACAAATGGCATTACTTTATTTTAAAATATCTCAGAAAAGCATTTTTAACAGGGAGATGAGTGTTTTTATGAGGTCCTGACAGCTATCGCGATAGACTTATATTTGGGAATGTTTTCTATGAGGAACATATCTGTAAGAATTACTTAATATAACGTGAGTGCCTATTTCATATATCTATATCTATATCTATCTATCTATCTATATATATATATATATATATATATATATATATATATATATATATATATATATATATATATATACTACTACTACTACTACTACTACTAATAATAATAATAATAACTTCCCAGTAATCTTAATAATTTGGTAAAGTACTTTAATATTTTGTTGAATTTTAGGTACGTTGGCTTTAAATTTACTATAGTCACCCCTGTTATTTCTGATAACATCGTGTATGAACGTACGTATTTAAAGTCGGCACGACACAAAATCAAAATTCGATTTAAAATATTGGGGGTTGCTGAATTGTAGTAAGCTTTTACATATGTGATTAGTAAATATAGTTTTTGCTTAAAAGCAATATCACCTAACACCTACAAATTAATGTAGAATTTCAAAAAATTTAAAACATCTAATTAAAAATAAAATGAAAACAATTCTTGTAAAAATTCATTACACATTGGAAAATGTTTTGTTTTCATAAAACATAATATCCATAATATATCTTTTTCATAAAATTATTTAAACGATTTTCTAATAAAATAATGTCTTAGTTTTATTACATTTATTATTTTACTATTTAGAGCAGATTTGATGATTTAAATTTTAAATACTTCAAGGACACGTGCTTATAACTAATATAAACAAAAAAGAAATTTCCGAAATTTCATAAAATCAAATAACCAGATGGTAACAGATTGAAAAAGATAATATCATAACTTTTTAAACAAGAAACATTTCCAAAATAATTTAATTCATTTGCAATACGTTCTGAAAGTTTCATAAAAATCCGACAATTATTTTCATCGCAAAAAGACTAAAAATTCCTATAGTAATATAGGGTCACCAGGTGACGCAAGAAAAAAATAAGCAAATTTGTGGAGGTTCTAAAAAAGACAAAAAATCTAATTTAATAAAGAAAAAAATTCTATGGTCTTTCCTCTTAATAATAAACTAAATATTCTAACAATTAAACTTTAGTTTTATTAAGTTTGGTACAGTTTTAATCATGTAGACTTATTTTCTGGAGGTACTTATATATATATATATATATATATATATATATATATATATATATATATATATTGTGTGTATTTAGGCAGAATTTTTTCATTCATACATGTTTCATTAAATAATATAGAAAAGTGTTGTCTATTTATTTTATGTAAATTCTTTTCATATCGTCTGATAAGCTTAAGATTGTCAGACGATATGAAAAGAATTTACATAAAATAAATAGACAACACTTGTCTATATTATTTAATGAAACATGTATGAATATATATGTATATATATATATATATATGTGTGTGTGTGTGTGTGTGTGTATATATATATATATAGAGAGAGAGAGAGGTACCTATTTATGTTTACGTTATATATATATATATATATTGTAAATATATATATATATATATATATATATATATATATATA
>OZ038519.1:27280593-27285593 GCA_964036315.1 Acanthosepion esculentum
TTTGAACGGTGTTTTTATTAACGTAGTAAAAATTTGTTTATATAGCTTATTGTGGGTGGTTTATTATGGCGGCTATTTTACTGAAATCGTTTATTTATTTATTTGGGTCAAATTATTTTGCTTGCTTTTATTTATTTTTGTTTTTATTTTTTATCTTATATATTATTTATTTATTATTTTTATTTTGATCGGTGTTTTTATTAACGTAATAAAAATTTCTTTATATAGCTTATTTAACAGTTTTGTTTTTGTTTGGGAAAATAAAACTATTTGTTGAATTTTTGGGTTGATTGTTGTAGTTTTTTCTGACTATTATTTTTTTGGGCGGGAACATTTTTTAATTTATTTACTTGGATTGATTATCTTTATTTGTTTTTTCTAAGCGGCTAGTTTATCGGTTGTTAGTTTATTTATATATTTGGATGTATTTAGGTCAATTTATTGCCCGATGATTGCATCTAGCATGAAACAGACTGTCGCCTCTCAGTGTTGACTTCTATGTTCACTTTTATATTTACACACGCTCTATCTCTGATATTGAGCACTTTATCCCATAAATATAGCACACTTTAAGACTATATTTCTTCATATATATATATATATATATATATATATATATATATATATTTCAACTTCTTTATATATATATATATATATATATATATATATATATACATACATACAGCGTGTCCATAAAGTTCGTGTGCACGTTAAAAAATTTATAACTTTATTTGTATTTGCGATAGAAATAATTTGTTTGTAATTACGATTCCAATGTAATAAATTATAACCATGGAATATTAGTGTTTGAGCCTTTTATATTATATTCTTACTCTGTCCTGGACATTGAGTTCTACCTGGATTCTATCCTCTTGGGAATTCATATATATATATATATATATATATATATACATACGGGGGAATTTTTCAACTGCGTATTGCCAGACATGAGCAAGTGGCAACACTGCGAGACAGTGACCATGAGCAAGTAAACATTTCGCCACTTTAGTAACGAGAATGAAATTCACAGTATCCCAGCTGAGATGTTGCAGCAGTCAATGAGGAATCTCAACAGCAGATTTCAAGAATGCATTCGTACAGGAGGACGCCATCTACAGGACGTAATATTTTTAAAATGAAAATTCCATCATTGATTCTTAAATGGCATGTTTTAAGGTTTCAATCACTATGAATTAAATATTTTTCTTTCATCACTCTTGGTTTTATTGGAGTGTTAAAAAGTTCCCTTTTTTTGGGTCACCCTGTATTTTCGTCGTAATTCTTCGAGTGAACCCTCCGCTATATTTATCCCCGCTCCCAGACAAATATGGGAACTAGTTCGGAATTCATAGAGACATTGAGGTATTATGGTAACATCAATCAGCTAAGTGACAAACCTTTTACTTATATATATATATATTTATACCTACAAATTCAATGTTGGATTGTGTAGCGAATATTTTTTTGGTTTCAACGCGAAGACCGTTTTTCTATTTTGTTCGATGAAAATATATATACATATATATATATATATATATATATATATATATATATATATATATATATATATATATATATATAGGTATACAATCTAACATTGAAATCAGCGACCAAATGCGTATGTATGTACGAAACGACACATATATACGTATAAATGCCAAGTCCAATACAGTTCACATATGTTTATGTTTGTGTGAGCTTCGGTGGGTGTCTGCTTACGTCAGTGAGTGTAAGGGCGTGTATGTATGTTTCCGTAAGTCTGAGTGTCGTCCCGACGACAATTTTTTCTCCCTCTTCTATAAAACACCGATATACGCAACCATATATAAATCCAAAATTTAAAAATTAATCAGTTTGTCTGACGATCGCAAATAGCGTGAAACCCAGGGTCACAAACTCACATCAATCCAACTAAATATGTTAGCTCTATCACTGATATTGAGCGCTTTCTAATAAGTACCGCGCATATATAATATATAAATAAAATATATAGAAAATTACCTATGTATAAATATAGTCTTAAAATGTGCTATATTTATGGGATAAAGTGCTCAATATCAGAGATAGAGCGTTTGTAAATATAAATCAAAATGTGAGCATTGAAGTCAACGCTCAGAGGCGACAGGCTGTTTCATGCTGGAGGCAATCGTCAGGCCGCATCCTGACGTTTGGATTCGCGGCCTAACGATTGATGAAACAGCCTGTCACCTCTGAGTATTGACTTCAATGTTCACTTATATATTGATAATAAATTACACACACACACACACACACACACACACACACACACACACACACACACACACACACACACATATATATATATATATATATATATATAATTGTTTATTTAAAAATTATAACATAAATATGTTATAAAATCACTACAAAAGTTACCCATTTTGTTTCAACACCTCCGGAGCACTTGATAAGACACCGGAGCTGTTGAAACAAAATGGCTATTTTTGTAGTGATTTTATAACATATTTATGTTATAATTTTCAAATAAACCATTATATATGCTCTACTCTGTATTGAGCACCCTTTTAAGAATAGTAATTTTTGGTTATTGGAATTTATTCCGTATACACCAATCCTAGACTTGTATATATATATATATATATATATATATTGTTAAAAAAAATCTCTTACTACAAAGGTAATTTACATTAACAAAAAGAAAAAGGCTTGGACAGAAGCGTCTATCTTTTTAAATTTGGATTTTTAATGTAACTATAACAACAGAGATATTTCGATTTCATTTTTGCCTTGAAAAAGTCGGAAGACGAAACGCGTCGACAAAATCTAAGATTTTTCCAAATGTCATTTTATACCATATATATATATATATATATATATATATATATATATATATATATATATATAATTGTTTATTTAAATATTATAACATAAATATGTTATAAAATCACTACAAAAATAGCCATTTTGTTTCAACACTCCCGGTGTCTTATCAAGTGATGATGTTGAATGACATTCAACATCATCACTTGATAAGACACCAGAAGTGTTGAAACAAAATGGCTACTTTTGTCGTGATTTTATAACATATTTATGTTGTAATATTCAAATAAATAATTATATTTGCTCTACTCTGTATTGAGCACTCTTTTAAGAATAATAATTGTTGGTTATTTGAATTCATTCCGTATATACCAATCCTATACTTGTATATATATATATATATATATATATATATATATATATATATAGTTTTAAAAAAATCTCTTACTACAAAGGTAATTTACATTAACCAAAAGAAAAAAAGGCTTGGACAGAAGCGTCTATCTTTTTAAATTTGGATTTTTAATGTAACTATAACAACAGAGACATTTCGATTTCATTTTTGCCTTGAAAAAGTCGGAAGGCGAAACGCGTCGGCAAAATCTAAGATTTTTCCAAATGTCATTTTATACCATACATATATATATATATATATATATATATATATATATATATATATATATATGTACATACATACACATTTCTCACACACACACACACACACACACATATATATATATATATATATATATATATATATATATATATGTGTGTGTGTGTGTGTGTGTGTGTGTGTGTGTGTACATAGGTAATCTAAACTGAAAATATAACCATTCCGGTCATGTGAACCATGCTTCTGATTCAAGTGCAAGAGTTTTAAAAAGAATTCTGGATAGTGCCCTCGGCCATCCAAGACCACCCCTCTCAACCCTCGAGGTTCTTCAGCATTGCACCGATGAACACAATCTTAAATCTGCATTCTATACAATCTCGGACGCGGGCCCTGAAAATGGTGACTCCGAAGCTTATAAGCGCCGATCCAGCGTGCTTACTTCGTCGTAGTTCCAGTTGCGCAAACACCAACAGGAAAGTTTTGAAGGCTTGCTGTAAAAATACTTAGCACAAGAAAATTACTTTTGTTCCGTTGATTTTGTTTAGCGACATAACAACACCTCTATGGGTTATTTAATGCGAAGTTCTAAATATTTTGGACGCAATACAAAGATTAACTCTCCCGTCTTGTAAATATTATAGTTAAATATATACATATGTGTAAATTCTAAATAATATAATTTTTCAACATATATATTGTTGTGAGACCGATACTTCCCTATATCATGGACTCTCCCAGTACTATATTATTATGTGTATCCTAGGAGTAGCACCAGCAATGCGCAGTCGCGTGTTCTGCTGTCGAAATCTCTGTCTGGCAGAGAGGAACTCGGACGAGGCTTTGCCGCAGGACAAAGTTTCGTCCGGGGAGGTAGACAGTCCCTAAACTCGTGTATACGGGTTGTAAATGGGAATATTTTTGGCCGAGCCTACGGGCTCGGTAAGCCCACGTTAAACCGGCCTTGTGCCACATTCGACCCGTGTGGGTGGTTTGTTAAATATACCAGCAATGCGCAGCCGCGTGTTGACGAGTTAACGGTCGAACTCTCTGCCTCTGAGCGGAGAGGAACCCGGACGAGGCACCGCCGAAGGGCAGAGTCTCGTTCGGGGTGGTTGACCAACCCGATTCTGTTTTTACAGTTTCTACGGGCATTTTTTTTTTTGGTCGAGCCTACGGGCTCGGGAATACCCCATTTTAAACCCGGCCTTGTGCCACATCTATCCTTCGTGGGTGGGTGGGGGGCAGTAAATGCAGTAATGCGCAGCCGCGTGTTCTGCTCTAGAACTCTCTGTTTGGCAGAGAGGAACTCGGACGAGGCTTTGCCGCAGGGCAAAGTTTCGTCCGGGGAGGTAGACAGTCCCTGAACTCGTGGTTACGGGTTGTAAATGGGCATATTTTTGGCCGAGCCTACGTTAAAACGGCCTTGTGCCACATTCGACCCGTGTGGTGGGGTTGTTAAATATACCAGTAATGCGCAGCCGCGTACGATACCAATATCGGACACCACTGGATTGTAAGTTCTGCTTACACTATTCTTTGTAAATTTTCTGTTTAATTTATCTTTCTTACCTCTAACCCGTGTTCC
>OZ038519.1:27290593-27300593 GCA_964036315.1 Acanthosepion esculentum
CGTCCTAACCTGGTCGGGGCGAAAGTGTGGGGATTGTGGGGCGTTGCGGTAGGTAGGTCGTTGAGTTGGAGAAGAAGCATCCCCCCCCCAAAAAAAAACAGACGGACTTCAATTGCGAAGTGAGAATCCTTGCAAAAACCGGCTGTAAACAGAGACAGGATTGAACTCGCCTATGTGTGTCTACGGCCGTTTCTGTCCGTCTGTCTGTCTGTCTGTACATCTTTCTGCGTGTGTCTGTAGGTATGCGTGCGTGTCTCTGTCTGTTCGTTTGTGTGTGTCTGGTTGTATGTTTCCGCCTGTGTGTTCCACTGCATTTATCTGTGCGCGTGCGCGTCTGACTGTGTGTGTGTGTCTGTGTGTCTCAGTGTATCCAGAGGTGCGTGAGTCTGTGTGTGCCGCTCAGTACGTGTGGTTGTGTGTGTGTGTATGTATTGTGACTGTGCGTGTCTCTGTGTCGCTGTGTGTGCGTGAGCGTGTGTGTGTGTCTCTGTGCGTGTGCCTGTGTGTGGATGCACGCGCGAACACGCGTGTGGTTGTGTGGGTGCATCAGTGTGTGTCTGCATATGTGACAGTGCGTGCGTGCGTTTACTCATGGTACCGTATCTCTCTCTCTCTCTCTCTCTATATATATATATATATATATATATATGGTTTAAAGAGATTAATATCAGGAATAGAGAATATGTAAATAAAAAAGGCAGCACCTAGCTGCGACATTCTGTTTTGATGCTTAATACATACATACATACATATATATATATATATATATATATATATATATATATATATATATATATTTATATACATACATACATATATATATATATATCTATATATATATATATATATATATATATATATATATATATATATATATATATATATGTATGTATGTATGTATGTATATGTATGGCCTGAAGATTGCGATTAAGCATCAAAAGAGAATGTATACAGAATATATATATATATATATATATATATATATATATATATATATATATATATATATGATGCGATGGGTAAATTGTCGCAGCTTTACATTTTGAATATCGGGCATATTTTTGATTCTGTTGACTGCACAGAACAGTAGGGTCAGTTGGGCACCGTCTGTGAGAAAAATAGCACTATGATACAATTCACTCTGCCAGAAATTTGGAAACGGCATGCTGTACTTCTTGGCATTCTAACACGAACTTTTCAGAATGTTTGGATGTCAAACTGAAGAGAGTGCCGAGGATACGGAAAAAAGTTGGATAACTCTAATGGTTATTACGAAGGTAAGCCAGCTCGGAAAACTAGCCATGGACGTTCTGAGACGAAAAAACACCCAAATTTGATAATTTTTTTGTTGTAGGAGATTTTTCAGTCAATGTGGCATGAACTAAATAAATTCATGTAATATATATATATATAGATAGATAGATACATGTGAGATATATATACTGGCATTATTTCTCATTATTTCTGTCTGTATACATATATATATATATATATATATATATATATATATATATATATATATATATATATATATATATACATATATATATATATATATATATATATATGTGTGTAATTTGGCAGCAACTTTTCTTTTAAACATGTAGTATTGAATGTTAAAGACAACATAGTCTTGCATATTTTCTTTTGAATTTTCTCATATTCTCTAATGAGACTTTTTACTTGAAAATGATTTCGAAATAAGTATTGTCCGTACGATGACCTAGCGCTTTCGAACATCATTGTTCATCTTCAGGGTCAATATTTTTAGTCAAAATTTTTTTAATTTTTTTATAAACAAACATTTGCCAATTATCTAGTAGCGTAATCATGTTGCTACTTTTTTACAAACTAAATAAACGTTAAAATCCTTTTAAATTCAAAAGACGTGATGATGTTATCACGTGCAGGGTGAAAATTTTTATCATATGATAGAAATTGTAAGGAGGATTTGATAATTATAATCAAGTAATTCATCGAGTCTGAAACCTCAACAGAATGCAGAAAGCACTGGACGGCCGTTTCGTCCTATATTTGGGACTTATCACCAGTGCGCATCCACTACCGAAAATTGAAACCCTGACAGTTGGGTTGTCAAGCAAACATCATACCAACTGTTCCAACGGGCCGATATTGAGTCTGATTTGCTATCTCTTCGTCACCGTAACTGTTAACAAGAAATAGATTGTTCTATATATGTATTTATATAATGTTTTCATTTTCAAAAAACGGTCAAGATATGTTCATAGTTGATATTGATAAGTGTTGTTTTCTTTGTTCTATTTATTCTTCCATTATCTTTAGCCTTTTTTGCATATAGATGATGCTATTATATTGGTGTTGTCACGAATAGTGCCCGGTAGGTCTCCATGAGTATTTAAAGGAGATCTAATTGAGCTATTGTCAGAAAGGTGTAGAGTGAGTCTGCGTGTCAAACATGTTGTAGTATGGCCTACTTACGAATTTTGATTGATCAGGAAAACAATTTCTTAATGCAGATTTAAATTCGTAAATAAAATTTGTTCTGTTTAATTTTGTTTTAAGAGGCAAATTATTATTTTTAACTATAAGATTAAAGGTTTTAAATATTTTGTAATAAATAAATAATCTAATTTATTTGCTATTGTCAACTGCATTTCTTTTATGAGGTTCTTAATACTAGTTTCGTCTTGTTTGTAACAATTGGACAGTTTTTATATAATTTATCATCCGAAAAGAAAAAAAAATTGATCACATGAGAAATTGTATAAAAACTAAACCAAAACAACTTGTCTGTCGTATTCAATGAAATGTGCATGAAAGAATGATTCCTGCCTAAATACACACACACACACACACACACTCTCACACACACACACACACACACACACACACATATATATATATATATATATATATATATATATATATATATATATATATATATATATATATATAATCAATCCAAATAAATAAATTAAAAACTGTTCCCACCAAAATAATAGTCAGAACAAAACACAACAATCAACCCCAAAATTCAACAAATAGTTTTAATTATCTTCCCAAACAAAAACAAAACTATTAAATAAGCTATATTACAAAATTTTTATTACGTTAATAAAAACACCGATCAAAATAAAAAATAAAAATAAATAAATAATAAATAAATAAATATATAAGATAAAAAATAAAAATAAAAATGAATAAAAACAAGCAAAACAATTTGACCCAAATAAATAAGCAAATAAACGACTTCCGGTAAAATAACCGCCATAATAGACTGCCCACAATAAGCGATATAAACAAATTTTTACTACATTAATAAAAACACCGATCAAAATAAAAATAAATAAATATATAAGATAAAAAATAAAAATAAAATTAAATGAAAACAAGCAAAATAATTTGACACAAATAAATAAATAAACAAATAAACGACTTCCGGTAAAAGTAACCGCCAAAAAAGACTACCCACAATGCACCACTGACCCGTATATATAAATAGCCGAGAAAAATAACAGCACTAGTTGCCTGACGATTGCATCTTGCATGAAACAGACTGTCGCCTCTAAGTGTTGACTTATATGTTCACTTATATATATATATATAAAAGTCAGCACTGGGTTCTATAGCCTTGGATGGGAACTGGTCTAGGATAAGGACAACTCTGCGGAGGCTGGTTTGGGGACCTCGTGGCACGTAATGCACCAGGTCTCTGTATTCGGCCCTTCAAAAAGTGTGGTTGGTTCTGCACAAAGCCTTCACCACGAAAATCGAATCATAAGTGCTGACGTCTGTGTTGTCAGTTCCTAGGAACTGAGCTGTTTGACCCTCATATGTGTGTGTGTGTGTTTATAATTTAAGAAATATTACTTTTATTCACTATTATTCACAAACTACATGATGAACAAGGAACAAAGTTTCAAGTCATTGAAGGAGGGTTCAAAATTTAAGAGCACCTTCAAGACTGAGATAAAATTCGAGAGAGGAAACGAAAATCTGCCAGCTGCGGAACGGACACAGAGACATCTTTCCTCCGGCCAACCATCTCCGCTCTATTGTCCGGCGAACCTCCAGCCACTCGCCAAGAGCCGCGCAAGTGGCCACTTCGGTCTGACGGACGCCTCTTTGTCACGTGAAGTCCACTTCCGTTCGGAAATGGGCCTCGTTTCAGATGGAGTGGGATAAAATAGAGAAACAGACCAAAAAGAAAGAAAAAAAAATTTAGACTTCGATCAGTATCGTCACAGATATCGAATTGGGCGAATGTAGTTTTGGAACGATAGCATGGTGAAGACGATATTCATTTTTAGTTAGTTTTTGCTCGTAGGGGGAGGACACAAAATTGGTCGACAAGTCGAAGTTTTAAGAAAGATGATAACGCGAAATGAGCATATACAGACTCCTAATACAGACAGACACACACACACACACACACACACACACACACACACACACACATATATATATATATATATACATATATATAAATATGTATGTATATATATATTTGCGTTCATATATATATGTATATATATATGTATGTATATATGTATATATATATATGTATATATATATATATATATATATATATATATATATATATATATGTATTTCATTAAAAACGAGTGACAAGGTGCTTATATTTAGTTTTTTATATAATTTCTCGTGAGATCTAATAATGTTTTTTTATATAATTTCTCTTGAGATCTAATAATGTTTTTCTTTTCAGATGATAAATTATATAAAAACTGTCCGGATGTTCTTTTTATCTGAACGCTTTCGGCTATACATTTAGCCATTTTCAAGTCATCACTAAACAGAAAATTTTAGAAGACTAGAAAAACTCAATAAAAAATTAATCAGATTCTCCTTTTTATATATAGACCGTATTTTTCGAAGGCAATTTTTTTTCCTAAAAAAAAAAAAATACCCTGAAAAATTACGTGTGCGTCTTCCAAGCCGACTGTAAGGCAACGCCTAGGCTCAAGTAAGCTTGAACCGTCACCAAATTGGCTTGACTCTTAGAGTTGTAGATTTGTATGTTGAGTAATTACACTTTAATGTTAGTTAGCTATCTAAGTCAAT
The DNA here is from genome assembly GCA_964036315.1 of Acanthosepion esculentum. Lineage (NCBI taxonomy): Eukaryota > Metazoa > Mollusca > Cephalopoda > Sepiida > Sepiidae > Acanthosepion > Acanthosepion esculentum. Next base: position 27,295,661 of record OZ038519.1, read on the forward strand.
GAAGTAATCCCAGTACTTACCTGTTACAAGTATTTCCAAGACTATGAACCTTCCTGGAGCCGAGCCACAAGCATAAACATGCTTTTGACTAGTATGTCATTGCCATAGAAACAAAATTGGATAAGTGATTAATGTAAACAACATATGGCGCCAATATGTGAGGGACTTATAGTGAATGTGTCGTATGAGAATGACTTTTTATCTTAGAAATTTCTTTCTAATATTAGGGTGCGTCTTGTATGCCAGAATATACAGTATATATATATATATATATATATATATATATATATATATATATATATATATATATATATATAATTTAAATTGTGTGTATTTAGGCACCATTTTTTCATTGATGCATGTTTCATTAAATAATATAGACACGTTTTGTCTATTTATTTTAAGTAAATTCCTTTCATATCGCCTGATTATCATTAAAAGACGAAAGAAAATCACAATATTGATACATATTTTTTAATCCTTTCTAAACTTTCGAGTTTGTCGTTGCTTGGAAATCTTCCATGTAAACAAAAACAGAGTATCATTATTTATAAAATAAATAGACAAAACTTGTCTATATTATTTAATGAAACATGCATCAATATATATATATATATATATATATATATATATATGTATATATATATATGATTTATAAGAAAATTATAATATAAATATTTTATAAAATCACTACAAAAACAGACATTTTGTTTCAACACTTCTAACAAGTGATGGTGTTGAATGTAGAATAAAGAGTTTTAAAAGGTTGAAATCGACCAAACACCCCTCGATAGGGAAACGCTGTTACATAAGCTGCAATGACCAATCAAAATACAAGTATATGAGTATTCAAAAAACTTGACAACAAATCTTGTTTATAATAATTAATGCCTTAATGTTAATGTTAGACTAAAATAGAAATCATTCTGATTAATATTAAATTATTATAAAATTGAAAATTAAAAATTACCAATTGTAAGTTTAATCTGTATTAAGTTAAAAATATTATAAAATTATTTATTGAAAGGCTCGATTCGATTTACCGAAGAGTCTTGCATTATTAGCTGTAATAGTCACTGTTTACAAACCCACACTTCCTCCCCAGAGAGCTGAAAACTCAGAATAAACGTTAAAATCTAATATTGATGTAAAGCATCGTTACAACTTACATTTGAAGTGGCGATTATGGGCAGGGGAGGATGTAATGTTGAAGAAGACAATACATACACAACCAGATTATAACACAGGAACACGTAGATATCACACATTATGACATGGACAATGAATATCTCACGTACATTCATAACTGCTCATATATATATATATATATATATATATATATATATATATATATATATATTGTCTATACATTTGTCCTCTGTAAAAGAGGTTAATTGAGGATAATTTTCTGGGTGTATCACTTGTTAGGCCTGAGAAGTATCTATTAGAAGAGTATTCTTCCATAGGACATTTAAACTCGTACACAACATTGGTTCTATCAACAGCCTCAGACTTAAGGGCTTTTTCATCCATGTTGTATTGTCTATGCATTTGTCCTCTGTAAAATTGTAATATATATATATATATATATATATATATATATAATTTTATTTGTCTATATGATATCGGTATCGAGTCCTCTTTTGAATTAATGCTGTGAACGTTACAATTTATATATTACTTTCGTTCTCATTGCATCGGATATATATATATATATATATATATATATATATATATATATATTGGGCAGCATATCATTATTCAAACATATACTGCTAAATATAACGGACAACGAATGTCTATTATCTTTGATCATGAGCCGTTCTAAGCTTCGTATAGTGGATTTCTTTTCGGGAGAAATTAAAGAAAAAGCTGTTCAAAATTTGGATTTTTTTTTTATTAAGCTGTTTCTCGATCTTAGATTTCGGCTCACATGAATCATCATCAGAGTGGCTATATGGACATTCATAACTGCTCGATGCGTATCCAAATGTAAACAAATGACGTCACACATTATGAAATGGACAAAGTCAGACAACTATTTAAAGACATTTTTATGTTTAACATTCTTTTTATAGATACAAGTATTTAAGTAAATGCTCTGTTTTATAATAAACAGTATTAAATAACATTTACCGGCCTGAATGTCCGAGAAATTTCCATAGAAAATATTCGTCCTCCGACGGGATTCGAACCTGTATCCTATACGGAACCGTCATATAGCCTGACGTGCCTTAACCGATTCGGCCACTGACGATTGTTCGGTTGGCAAAGTCGAATTTACTGCTTATAAACTTCAATCTTCCATGAATCTCTCACATACATTCATAACTGCTCATGGCATATCAAATCTAAACAAATCTAAACAAATGACGTCACACATTATGAAATGGACAAAGTCAGACAACTATTTAAAGACATTTTTATGCTTAACATTCTTTTTATAGATACAAGTATTTAAGTAAATGCTCTGTTTTATAATAAACAGTATTAAATAACATTTACCGGCCTGAATGTCCGAGAAATTTTCATAGAAAATATTCGTCCTTCGACAGGATTCAAACATGTATCCTATAAGGAACCGTCATATAGCCTGACGTGCCTTAACCGTTTCGGTCACAGAGGAGGGTTCGGTTAGCAAGGTCGATTTTACTGGCTTTAAACTTCAATCTTCCATGAATCTCTCACGTACATTCATATCTGCTGATGGCGTATCAAATGTAAACAAATGACGTCACACATTATGAAATGGACAAAGTCCGACAATTATTTTAAAACATTTTTATGTCTAACATTCTTTTTTATAGATACAAGTATTTAAGTAAATGCTCTGTTTATAATAATGTTAAATGTTATTTAATACTGTTTATTATAAACAGAGCATTTACTTAAATATTTGTATCTATAAAAAAGAATGTTAAACATAAAAATGTCTTTAAATATTTAGATATATAAACATGCAAAAAAACGAACGAAACAGGAAATAGATGTCCAGGGCCTTTAAAAAAAAAAGGAAGAAATGGACAACATATACATACAATGAAATGCATATATAAGCGATCATACACACATACATTAATAAAGACACACACATATACACACCGACAAATATTCAGATTTGAATGTGTTAGTAAACGAATTCAAACTACTATTAAAATATTCCTTACATGGGCTAAGATATATAGATAAAATGGGTTCAATAGATAAAATTTAAGAGGGGTAGAATAGAAAACAATATTTGTCAATGAACAACGCAAAGGAAAAAGACACTAAAATATATGGAAATGGATAGAAAAATAAATCTATAAAAAAAACACCAAAGTCCAGGCAAAATGCAACACTTAAAATAAAATAAAATATAATATATAAAAAAGAAACACATAATCACACAAATATATATAAATATCACATATATAAGTATGAGTACACATACATGAGTACAAATATGTAACAATATATATAAAAATACATACATACGTATGTGTACACACATTCATCACTACAAATAGAAACATACATGAATATACATACACACACACACACACATATATATATATATACAAACATATACATATATATATATACATAATCTTATACATATATATATACATATATATATATATACAAACATATACATATATGTATATTTATATACACACACAAACATATATATATATATACATATACACACAAACATATACATATATATATATACACGCACAAACATATAAATATATATACATATACACACGCAAACATATAAATACATATACACACAAACACATACATATATATATATATACACAAACATATACATATATACACACAAACATGTATATATATATATATATATATATATATATATATATATATATATATATGTACTAGCAGCATGATCCGGCGTTGCCCGTGCTTGATTCAAAAATCGTACGACTCATACAGCAATCGCTATCACTTGACTTAAAATATTTTTGCCCTTCCTTGCCTTTAAAGGAGTGCCCTTTGCCGTGCTGATGTTGCTACATGCCTTACTTGTTGCCTATCTCTCACTGCGAATTTTTTCTAAGCTCTATACTAAGCATTAAACCTGTTACGAAAAAAGAACTAAACAAAATGAACACAAAACGATCAGCTTTAAAAAAGGACTTGTAACTGGAAAAACCGAATGAAAAAAGAATGTTAACAACAAATAATTTTTCAAATCCAACCCAGTTCTTCGGAATCAGAATCAACGTTGAGTTTAAGCAAGCGAATGAGCCAACTGGAGTAAAGTGCCGTGCAGATGTAAATTTTTTCCACTTGTGACGAATGCAGCTATCGATTTTTTGCATGCTAGTTAACATTCGTGTCAGTCAGCTATTGGCTCTCACGCTGGCCAACAGAATCTTCCTGCATATTCGTGGCAGCCAGCTATAGGCTCTCACGCTGGCCAGTAGAAAATGGCCGCAAAACTACATGAAAACTGCCGTAGAAGCCTGAAAAAATCGATTATTTCCACTATCGATGGGAGTTGGGAAATGCAAAGTCGGTCTTGGCCTTCTTGGCTTGGAAGCATGTGCATGTAAATTTTGGTGCAAATCCGTCAAAAATTGCGGCCGTGCATTCGTTACACACACACACACACACACACACACACACACACACACACACACACACACACATCCTGCCTTTTATAGATAGAGATATATGAAAATACATACTTACGTATGTGTACACACATTCATCACTACAATTAGAAACATACATGAATATACATACACATATACATATATATACACATATATATATATATATATATACGTATATACACACATATATATACATGCACATATGCATGCACATAAACTCATATACGCATATGCATATATACACACATAGAAATAAATATAAATATATAAACCTACGCAGTAACATAAAAAAATAAATAAAAATA
>OZ038519.1:27310593-27338093 GCA_964036315.1 Acanthosepion esculentum
GGAATTAGTCGATGTACTTCTCCTCCACGACAACGGAAGGACACATAGATCGAGAATAACAGAGTGAAAGATTTTGAAATTCTGTTTGGTCTGTTCGACTTGGAAAAGATTAGGAAAAAAAAAACGTATTGTCAAAAGAACGTTTTTTTTTTTTCTGTTGACACCGCCATTAAATTAACCCGGGTCTCCTTGATAAGATCCTAAAATAACCACCAATATTATTGGTCCTGACCTGTCGGCTCGACTTCAGTCACTTAACCGTCGTAAAGTTGCATCTCTGTGCCTTTAAAAAAAAAAAAATTCAAGCATTTCACCTCAAGCAAGGTGGGTTACAGAGTGTGGGAGAAAGAGTAAAGAGGAAAGGATATAGAGAAGAAAGTGGGTCAGGATCAAGGCATTAGGAGATGTCGATTGGCATTACATTTGGTTATTTGAAGATTATAACTATCAGTAAGAGGAAGGGAGTTACGCTGTCGGGAAGTGCGAGATAAGAAGCTGTTGGAAATAGAAGAGGCGATAACATCTAACTACTTTTACAGTGAAAAGGTGGGACCGAGATTCCAGACTAGCATCATGCTTAAATTCATGCAGTTGGGGTTACCAGTGAAAATAGCTCGTCAGAGCAGTTGCCCTGAAAATATTTGTAGAAAAGACAGAGGAGAGCCACAGCATGTCTGTGAGTAAGTGACTGTAGATGAGATGCCAGATTAGGACTTACAACATTGCATATCCGGATTTTGTCGAGGGCTTCGTGACGAAAGCGGTGACACCAGACCATGTATAAGCTTAAAGCAACCGTAATGTTGTGTTGAAAGCAACAAAAATGAATTTTGTTGGACCGAAATAGTCATTTCGGACATGAAGAAATACGGATCGTATAGTTACCGAAATGTGTTGAAAACAATAAAAAAAAATATGAGAAAAGTTTCTGAAACTAGGCGAAAGAATCACTTTTGAACAGTTTATCGGCATTTCAGAGAATTTTTCATGAAACTCCTTTTTATTTTTTCATAATCTTGCTTGAAACGTTTTCTGTATTTTTTTGTCTTAAATGAAAAGTTGTTTTTTTTTTTTTCAGAAAGTTCTTTGTTTCCCGACAAAAGAAAAAAAAAAACAAAAACAAAAAAAAAAAAAAAAAATCTTCTCTCCAAATCCCAGGCGTTGTCCCTTCATTGTCCGAAAATATTTCACTCACACCGGACGCAGACGATCATTTGTGATAGGTTACACTAATGGCGTAACAACAAGTCTCGTAGATGCGGTGTTAATCTGATTGCCAAAAGGGAGGTAACTCGTCCTGTCCAACCGACTGGCGTTGCAGCAACAGCAGTAGCAGCAGCAGCAGCCAAAGCTGGCAAAAAAAAAAAAAAAAAAATGGCGGTGCAAGTGGCGGGAGACGTGAGCCCCGGTCGAGTACGTGTGATGGTTGAAGAAGTCGGAAATGGCGGCCAGGGCGTGGAAGGTGTCGGATGCGGTAAGAAGGCGAAGTGACGTAAACGAAAATACCGGGCATAAAATGCGACGCCTGTCAGGAATCGGTAGCGGCATTGACAGATATAGACGTTCTAATCGGATCAGAGAGGCTGAGGTGTACGAAAGTGATAACAATGGTGCCCTGGTCCGAATACGAATTTGGCTCTGGGGCCAGATTAGTCCAAGATCGGGACAATGGTACGGATTAATGGGGCCGTGTTGGTGGCAGGCCACGATATTGGTCGGCAGGAATTGAGAACGAGATGGTTGCCCGTTCAGGCTTCGGCGAGATTACTGGAAAATAAAAAGAGTCTCACTTGGTGATCGGCCATTGGAAATAGAAAAAGATTTCGTCATATTTTTTATTCCGAAAATTGTGTACTTTTAGATTTTTCTTTTCAAACATAACATTTGTCTAAATTTATGGGATGAGAGGTTATCAACACTATTTACTTTATTCGGACTATTGTCCTCATCTTTGTCGCCATATTTTTTACAATATTGCGGCCTTCTTCAGTATCTGTCTATATTATTGAGATGAGGTATTATGTACATTATTTACATTATTCGGACTATTGTCCTCATCTTTGTCGCCATATTTATTACAACGTTTCGACCGTTGTACGCTCCGGTCTTCTTCAGTATCTATCTATATTTCTGAGATGAGGTATTATGTACATTATTTACTTTATTCGCACTATTGTCCTCATTTTGGTCGCCATATTTATTACAACGTTTCTGTCGTTGTACGCTTCGGCTTTCTTCAGTATCTGTCTATATTTCTGAGATGAGGTATTATATAATTTATTTACATTATTCGGACTAATGTCCTCATCTTTGTCGCCATATTTATTACAACGTTTCGGCTGTTGTACAGTCCGGCCTTCTTCAGGTGGGTCGAATGTCGAACTGAACCCATTATTTTGCTCACTGGGGTAGATTCTTCTATTTCCACGTGCGATGGTTAATGGATGTCAGGGGCACATGGCACAGGGGATAAAGGCGTTAGATCCAGTGACAGGATCCAAATAGTGTGAGTTCAATACACGGTTAAGGCACAAAAAATATATGACCAAATCATGTTCTATTTCCGTTAACGTTGCTCACTCGCTTGGTCCATGATATCCTTAGCATCCTTCTGTAGAACCACATCTCCGTCGCCTCGAGTCTCTTCTTCATCTTTGAGGAAATCATCCAATATTCACTGCCTCTTCCTGATGTTAAGTATATGCCTCCTCCTTGTTTATAACCTCTCCAAGACCTCATCGTTGCTCGCACGCTCGGTCCATGATATCCTTAGCATCCTTCTGTAGAACCACATCTCGGTCGCCTCGAGTCTCTTCTTCATCTTTGAGGAAGTCGTCCAACATCCGCTGCAGTAAAGAAGGACAGAAGGAAGAAATCCTCCTGCTACGTTTTTTGTACTGTTCAGTTATTGCGAATCCTGTTTCCACTGAATCTTAAACTTTACTATATCCGGCTCGGGAATTGAAACCAGATTTACTATATCACGAAATTCCTCAACTCAAAGCAGTACTAGAAATAACTACGCCGTATCGGATTAAGGGATGGCTTTTCCAATTGAGAAATCCAAGAGGCTAGTTCGATTCGAATTCAAGCCGAGTTCGTAACATTCACATACGTGCGTATACCCTTGGGAAAGCTATGTAACCATCTCTTCTCCCCCCACCCAGCTATAGAAAGATTTAGTCCTATAGACTTGGTTGACAACTGGTCTAGAAGAAGGACAACTCTGAATTTCAAACCTGGTGTCAGAAAAATAATTGGACTATTCGGCACTGCCGTTTCGGCGTCAAACTGTTTCGACGTTACTGTATTTGACCAGGGGCAAAAAAAAAAAAAGGATAAAGGCATTGAAGGCAGATCTGCCTAAGTGAAACCTTGGTAGGTGTGTCTGGCTCATTAGGTTTGACTACGTTTGCTCTACGTTTGTATTGAGCTCTTTAGTTAGTTGTTTACTCGTATCGGGGTCTTTTCTTTGGGCCTTGAACCTGTATCTGTGCGATTATTTTCGACAGACTTTCATGTTCCTGGCTCTTTCTTTTTTAAAACCTTTTTTTCCATTCGTGATTGATTTGGCTATTGTTAAATCAAGAGTTCGAAGGTTTTTCGACACCAGTATAGTTACCTATATATATATATATATATATATATATATATATATATATATATATATATATATATATATATATATATATATATATAATTTAAATCTAGTGGCGATTGTTATCTAGCTTACGACTCCATTATAAATGTTATGGTAATTTACCCACGCACGCATGGACTCTCCCACCTATAAATAGGAGCAGGTACTGCCTTTTAGAGGGGGAAGTTTCCAGTAGTCAGCTCTGACTGTCGGACTGAACATTCTTGCTGCAACATCTCGTTTGTATATGTTAGTATTACTGTTTCTGTTAATATATTTGTTTTACTCAATTCATCTCTCGTGTCTTTATTTCTGGCCCTGACAAGGCCACAACAATAAAAAAAAATCTCCATTCAGTACTTCACTGTTATGAGTAGCTTCTGTAGTGTGGTAAACAATTGCATAAGAAATGCATTATAATATCCCTGACATGTGGACCTGTCTCAACAAAACTACGCGTCACAAGATAAGTAATTGAACTCTTTACTTATCGATTCATTATATCTATATATCTCAACCTATATCTATATGTCTATCTATCCATATATATATATATATATATATATATATATATATATATATATATATATATATATATTTATACATGTAACTTCATACTTAACACACACACATACACACAGACACACATATATTTATGTAACTTCATACTTAACAGACATACACACACACACACATATATATATATATATATATATATATATATGTAACTTCATACTTAACACACACATACACACACACACATATATATATATGTAACTTCATACTTAACACACACACATACACACACACATATATATATATATATATGTAACTTCATACTTAACACACACATACACAGACACACACACACACACACACACACATATATATATATATATATATGTAACTTCATACTTAACACACACACACAGATACACACAAACACACATATATATATATATATATATGTAACTTCATACTTAACACACACATACACACACACACATATATATATGTAACTTCATACTTAACACACACACACATACACACACACACATATATATATATATATGTAACTTCATACTTAACACACACATACACAGACACACACACACACACACACACACACACACACATATATATATATATATATGTAACTTCATACTTAACACACACATACACAGACACACACACACACACACACACACACACACACATATATATATATATATATGTAACTTCATACTTAACACACACATACACAGACACACACACACACACACACACACACACACATATATATATATATATATGTAACTTCATACTTAACACACACATACACAGACACACACACACACACACACACACACACACACATATATATATATATATATGTAACTTCATACTTAACACACACATACACAGACACACACACACACACACACACACACACACACATATATATATATATATATGTAACTTCATACTTAACACACACATACACAGACACACACACACACACACACACACACACACACATATATATATATATATATGTAACTTCATACTTAACACACACATACACAGACACACACACACACACACACACACACACACACATATATATATATATATATATATATATATATATATGTATTAAGTAGTATTAGAATGACTACATTCATAAAGGATTCGAATCGTCTCAGGTGAAGGGGATGCCACAGCAGCTGGAATTGACACAAACTTTCTCTGACGATTATCTCTGGGGTAAAAGAAAGAAAGGAAAAAAAATACATCTCTTAACGTCTGACCCCGCACATGGCAGTCTTTTGTATTTTCCCCTCTCCTTATCTCTCTGCCTCATTTTATCACAATCGATCAGGTTTTCTCTTCTATATACTTTCTGTCTGTCTAACTTTCTTTCTTTCACGCACGACAACACATACACACACCTATACATATGTGGTAATCTCTTCCTGTTTTTTTTTAAATTGCTTTGCTGCTTTCGGAAATACTATTCTCTAAATAAATAATGCAAAATTCAGACTCGGTTTTCTTAAATATAATAATAACACACACACACACATGCACAAATGTATAGATATTACATACATGTATTTTTGTTTATACATTCTTTTTATAGATACAAATATTTAAGTAAATGCTCTGTTTATAATAAACAGTATTAACAACATTTACTGGCCTGAATGTCCGTGAAATTTCATAGAAAATATGTGTCCTCCGACAGAAATCGGACCTTTATCCTACACAGAAGAGAACAGTCATATAGCTTGTCGTGCTATACCATTTATCTACAGAGGAAGCGTCTGGTCAGCAAGGTCGAATTACTGTTTTTAAACTACAAATTTTCTATGATTTCTCTCGAAAGCTCATATCTGCTCGAAGCGGATCTTAGCGTAAACAAATGACATCATATATTAGGAAATGGACTAAGTTCGACGATTATTTTAATATATATATTGTCATGTAATATCTGTCCTCATATATGGCCGTAAATGCTGGACAACGTCCTAACAGATGAAGAAGAGACTTGAAGCAATAGAAAGAATGAAAAGAGTATTGAACTGTTATATAATATCAGTCCTCCTATATGGCAGTGACTGCTGGACAATATCTTCAGAGATGAAGAAGAGACTTGAAGCAAGAGAAACAAAGAAAAGAGTACTGAACTGTTGTGTAATATCAGTCCACCTATATGGCAGTGAATGCTGGACAATATCTACAGAGATGAAGAAGAGACTTGAAGCAATAGAAAGAAAGAAAAGAGTACTGAACTGTTATGTAATATCAGTCCTCCCATATGGCAGTGAATGCTGAACAATCTCCTCACAGATGAAGAAGAGACTTAAAGCAAGAGAAACAAAGAAAAAAGTACTGAACTATTATGTAATATCAGTCCTCCTATATGGCAGTGAAATGTGGACAATTTCTTCACAGATGAAGAGACAGGAGCTGCTCTTGTAGTACCCTCCATGAAATACTGTTAGAAGTACAATGTGCTGATTACTGGATCGTCGCCGACAACATGTAGAATCGACGATAAGCAGAAACAAAGACTGGATAACTCGGCTGCCTTCGCTCTAGAAACGCAAACAGATACAGTCGTGCAGCCACGCCTCCATCACCATTCGCTCGGCCGTATATAAAAATCATATCTGCCTGCTTGCGACATGAATTTCCTGTCATTATTAAACGGAACATTTCTCGGTTAACACACTACTACACATGTAAAATCTTGAAGACAGACTAACCACAAATGTACACGAATGACAAATGTAACCTAATCTTTATGGCAACACAGCGCCATCTACCGTCAACTTTATTTTTTAAAATTGGAAACTTAAAAACGAAGGATTTGCAGTCATACGTTTCTATGGACTTTTGTCTTACTTTCTTTCTATATCCGGTCTAACTCCCTTCTTTTCGGTGTATTTCTTTCTTTCTTTCTTTCTTTTTTCTTTCTTTCTTTCTTTCTTTCTTCTGTTCTTCTCCCTTCCTTTCGATGTATTTCTTTCTTTTTTCTTTCTTTCTTTCTTTCTTTCTTCTCCCTTCTTTTCGATGCATTTCTTTCTTTTTTCTTTCTTTCTTTCTATATCCCGTTCCTCTCCCCTCTTCTCGATGTATTTCTTTCTTTCTTTCTTTTTTTCTTTCATTCTTTCTTTCTTTCTTTCTTTCTTTCTTTCTTTCTTTCTTCTCCCTTCCCTTCGATGTCTTTCTTTTGTTTTACTTTCTTACTATATCCGCTTCATCTCCCTTCTTTTCGGTGTATTTCTTTCTTTCTTTCTTTCTTTCTTTCTTTCTTTCTTTCTTTCTTTCTTTCTATATCCCGTTCCTCTTCCCTCTTCTCGATGTATTTCTTTCTTTCTTTCTTTCTTTCTTTCTTTCTTTCTTCTGTTATTCTCCCTTCCCTTTGATGTATTTCTTTTTTCTTACTTTCTTACTATATCCCGTTCTTTTCCCTTCTTTTTGATGTATTTCTTTCTTTCTATCTTTCTTTCTTTCTGTCTGTCTGTCTGTCTGTCTTTCTTCTCTTCTTTTCCCTTCCTTTCGATGTATTTCTTTTTTCTTACCTTCTTGCTATATCTCGTTCTTCTCCCTTCTTTTCGATTTCGTTCTTTCGTTCTTTCTTTCGTTCTTTCTTTCTTTCTTTCTTTCTTTCTTTCTTTCTTTCTTTCTTTATCCTGTTCTTCTCCCTTTCTTTCGATGCATTTCTTTCTTTCTTTTTTATCCATTTTTTTTCATTTTCCTCTTTACTCTTTTTGCATTTCTTTATTTGACCAGCGCAACAATATATTTGAAGAAATTGTTGTCCCTAATGTAAACAGATGACGAACATCCAGGGTAATGGCTAAAGTCATAAAAGCAAACCAAACTGCCACCTTTAAGTTAACATCACTAGGAGAAAGTCACGTGCCAAAATGGACAAAGACATTTACACTTAAACGCCCCCACCAACAAATCTTCTAATTTGGCCTCCTGTTTGTATGCTTCACTAGGCACTTCAAGCATGAACCTTGACTTCAAGTGTCAAATGTCATCTTTCTTCGCTATTTTCATTTTTCCCTCCTGTTCATCTGACACCCCCTCATTCAGTATTGCCATTTTGGAATGTAGCCCTGTGCATTGAGGGGCTCTCGAATCTTGTATAGGTTGGAATTTTAGTATAAAGCAAACTGCTGAATAATGTGTTGCGGCATTTGCAGTCACGATGAACGAATGTTCCCTTCATAGACTTATGTTCAGTTTATAATAAACAGTATTAACAACATTAACCGGCCTGAATGTCCGAGAAATTTTCATAGAAAATATGCGTGCTATGACAGGAATCGAACTTGTATCCTATACGAAACTGTCATATAGCTTGACGTGCCTTTAATCGATTTGACCAAAGCAGAGCGTTTCGGTCAGCAAGGTCGATTTAACTGATTTTAAACTACAATTCTCCATGATTTTCTCTCGTACATTCATATCTGCTCGATGCGGATCCAAATGAAAACAAATGACGTCATACATTATGAAATGGACAAAATCCGAGAATTATTTTAAGACATTTTTATGTTTATACATTCTTTTTTATAGATACAAATATTTAAATAAATGTTCTGTTTATAATAAACAGTATTTTCCCCCGAAATTAAAGCAAACGTATAAACTTTAGAACGGCTCATGTTCAGACATAATACACACACACATATATATATATATATATATATATATATATATATATATATATATATATATATATAGCCTGATGATTGCCTCTACCATGAAACAATCTGTCGCCTCTGAGGGATTATTTCAATGTTCACTTTTATATTTACAAATTCTAAGTACACACACACATATATATATATGTATGTAAGTATGCGTAAACATTAAAAAAGATATATGTAGGTATTAATACATGAAATTCCCCGTTTATATCGATATATGTGTACCTGTATGAGTGACTGCACATGTAAAGGAACGTATGTATATGTGAAACTTGCATGGACGTGTATACAATATATGACAGAGCAAGATCTCTAATATTACCTTCGAATATCACTCCATATTAACTTAAAAACTAAACTTTAAGTAAGATGAATTACCCATCTAAAAACAGTCACGAATTAAATTCATGAATAAAATTCAAACTGATAGAGATGTCACCTTAATAATCAATTACAACTAGAAGTAAACTTATATTTTAAAATAAAATTTTAGTCTTTTAATGTACATTCTATGAATATTTTTTCTAATCGATTATTTCATATTAAATCTCTAAAATCTTTGTAATGAAGTTTAAAAAAAAAAAACCAAATCGTTAACAAACATCAAATTAAAGTCCTTGTACACTGTTTAAACATTCAAATTTATATCAAACATTATATTATTTATAAACCCCCAAATTAACACTATCAAAGTAAAGCAAAACGACAACGTCTACTTCGTTCATTCCAAAGAAAGTCAGTGATACCTTCTCTCATGACTCCCTTCTGTCTTTCTCTTTTTAGGTTTTTTTTCTCTTCTCCCCCTTCTATATCAATATATAACTTACGTTAAGTTAACCGATTAAATGTGTCAATGTCTGGACCTCCTCAAGTAATATTAAGTATGAAAGAAAAGAAATATTAAATTACATCTAACTCAATCATGTCTCTCTCCGCCCCTCACTTCCTCACTTCGTTAATTTACATATGCTTAATACTGCCCGTCAAAAGTGTGTAAATTTCTTTTCATTTTTCGTTTCAACCTTTGGAAGTAAAGTCTGATGATCCGCGGTCCTTTAAAATGGCTGTGGTGAAATAATTTATTACATGGAACCTTAAAGTGGTCGTTTTTTTATTTTTATTTAAATTATTAGCTCTGATTTACATTGAGCTCTCTGGATTTTATCCTCCTTGGCTCTACCCATACGTATTACCTAGATTTTCATAAACTATATATATATATATATATATATATATATATATATATATATATATATATATATATAGTTATATTCGCGTACTGTTGTCTCAATAGATGTAAATCGTATTTATTACATTAGGTACAGGCGTACAAACTGATTCGCAAACAAATTGCGATCAATCTGAATACGAGAGTCGCGCCGACCGTCTATAAAGATGAAACAAAATTTCGATTCTGTTCTGCCGCAAGAAATACTTTGGGAATAAAAAGATTTAAATTTGGTGCTGGATAAGATTAGCCTCAAAACCTGTTCTAAGTTGTTTTGATCGGCAAAATACAAGATCGCATTTGCTACTGACAGGTAAGTAATATAAGACACTAAAATATCTTCATTTCTTTTCCGAGAAACGATAAATAAAAAGAATTTACATTAATTTGGTATATCGTATTCTCAATTTTTCAAACTACGCAGCCTTTTGTACACGCACACATATGTATATATGCCGCAACAAAAGTAGCTACGTATAAATGGCCTATGTCTCTTTATCATATATATATATATATATATATATATATATATATATATATATATGTGTGTGTGTGTGTGTGTGTGTGTGTGTTTGAATGAAAAGAAAAGAGGAAAACTATACTTTATTTAGCGGACGCGTTTCGTCATCCAACGGACTTTTCTCTTTTACGTTCGTTCTTTTTGTCTTTCATTCTTTCTTTCTCGTTTATTTACATGATTTTTCTTTGTTTCATTCTTATTTACGTACTTTCATTTTCTTTCTTTCTTTCTTTCTTTCTTTCTTTCTTTCATCTTTCCTTCTTTCTTTCCTTTTCTTTTATAATCATTCTTTTTTACTATCTTTCTTTCTTTCTCTTTTATTTAATATCTTTTTCTTTTTCTTTCTCATTTCTTTTTTTCTTTCATGTACATTCCTTCCTTCTTTCACCTTTCTTTCTCTCTTACATATTTTCTTTATTTTCTTTCCTTCTTTTTCTTCTTTCTGATTTTATGATTTCTTACTTTTTCTTTCTCTTGACTTATAACTTTTCTTTCTTTCTTTCTTTCTTTCTTTCTTTCTTTCTTTCTTTCTTTCTTTCTTTCTTTTACGCGTTTTCTTTTGACAGATGACCATGCATTCCAGCTAATCAGATTCTCGACCCATTCATTCGTTACAATTTTTACTCATTCACCATAACAATCAATCCATAAATAATTTGCTCCTACATAAACCAAAATACCTCACACATACACAGGGACCCTACCAAAAAAAAAAAAAAAAAAGACCTCATGACGGAAATTTTCAGTATATACAATTGTATATACAAATATATACAGAGCTGTTCGATAAAAGTGACTCACCTGATTTTTTTTTTTTAATTAAATATTCTTTCGCCTATTGTTTTTCGGGTCAAACTAATTTTTAATCTTACTAATATAAAGACCCCTTCCCGACCACCTAGTAAAAAAAAGTTTACTCACCCTAAGGTATTCTATTGATAATTATAATTTTGGATATAAATGAGATTTAGGGAAAAAGTCCGTGCCAAAAAAGTGACTCACTTATTTCCTGCAACTAGTAATCAATAGAAACATATCGAAATATTTAATAATCTATGGGTCCTCCTTTATTTTGAATAACCTTTTCAACCCTTTTTGGCATTG
Organism: Acanthosepion esculentum; assembly: GCA_964036315.1. Lineage (NCBI taxonomy): Eukaryota > Metazoa > Mollusca > Cephalopoda > Sepiida > Sepiidae > Acanthosepion > Acanthosepion esculentum. The sequence goes on from OZ038519.1 coordinate 27,322,320, forward strand.
ACATGATTAGGTTCTGGCAAATCCTCATCCCCAAGCATTGAATTCCATTCGGATATGAAATTCACAATCAAATCCTCTTTGTGGCCCAACTGCTTTATCGAGAGCCTGTACATTATAATGCCCCATAAGTTTTCTATGGCGTTTAGGTCAGGATATTGGGGCGGCCATGTCATAACACTCACCAGCTTCTCATGAAAGTATTCCGTCATCAATTTTGATTTGTGACAGGGAGCATTATCCTGCATAAAAATCAGCTCGGTGGGGTCGATTTGCACCCTTTCAGCAGAAGGGAGCAGACAAGACTCTAAAATTCTCTTGTACTGCTCGCTCCTGAGGGTCTTTTCAATAGGTTTTAAGAAACCAGATCCATGAAAAGAAAAGCATCCCTAGAACATTATATTGAATAGATGCTTGACAGTACTTACTGCTAAATTCAAAGAGCTTTCAAAGCTTCTTCTTCGGATTTTTAGATCGTTTATCCTTTGAATTTAGCTCAACTTTTTCGTTTCATCGAAGAAGAGAACATTTAGTGAAAAAAAAAAATCAGGTGAGTCACTTTTATCGAACAGCACTGTATATAAAAAATTATTTCAATATTATGAAATAATGTGGGGCGGTGATGAGAATCCCGGAACAGGCCGGTGACGAAATTTACTTAGATTAAATTGGTACACAAGAGTCTGTCTTAACCAGGGCAGTGCCGCACAGGAAAGCGCCCCCCTTGTGACTTACGGGAAATTAAAAAAGAATATAAAGACAAGACCCGTTCACGCGAACCAGGCTTGCCACAGTTACACAGCTTGGCTGAAATCTGTCAATAACAAAAGTTTTCTAGCAGCTGTAAACTTCATCCAATATGTCTTGCCTTGAAAGTCAGAACACTAGGTTGGTTGCCGAAATCATAACTATATATTCGCTTGTCCGAAGTCAGAACGCAGTGTTCGTTCGTCCCCGAACTTGTCCCATAAGTCAGAATACTATGTTTGTTTGTCCGAAGTCAGAACACTATGTTCGCTTATCCGAACTCAGGACACTGTGTTCGCTTGTCCAAAGTCAGAACACAATGTTTGCTTGCCGAAGTCAGAACAGTAGGTTCCCATGTAAGAACATTATGTTTGCTTGTCTTAAATTAGAACACAATGATCGATTGTCCCCTAAGTCAGAACACTACGTTCGATTATCCTCGAAGCAGAACACTATGTTAGCTTGTCCCCGAAGTTAGAACACTAAGTTCGTTTGTCCCCGAAGTCAGAACACTATGTTTGCTTATCCAAACTCAGAACACTGTGTTCGCTTGTCCGATGTCAGAACTATGTTTGCTTGTCCGAAGTAAGTACACTAAGTTCACTTGTCTGAAGTCAGAACACAATGATTGATTGTCCGATGTCAGGACATTATGTTCCTATGTCCCCAAAGTCAGAACACTATGTTTCCTTATCTGAAATCAGAACACTATGTTCGCTTGTCTGAAGTCAGCATACTATGTTCGCTTGACCGAAATCGGAACATTATGTCAGCTTAACGTAAATCAGAACAATATGTTTGCTTATCCGAAGTCAGGGCATTATGTTCGCGTGTCTGAAATCAGAACACAATTTTCGCTTGTTCGAAGTCTGAACACTATTTTCGCTTGTTCAAAGTCAGAACACTTCTTTCGCTTGTTCAAATTCAGAACACTACGTTCGGTTGACCGAAATCGGAACATTATGCCAGCTTAACGGAAATCAGAACAATATGTTTGCTTGTCCGAAGTCAGAAGACGATGTTCGCTTGTCCGAAGTCAGAACTCACGCTTGTTTGTCTGAAGTAAGAGCACCATTTTGTCTTCTCCGCGAAGTCAGAACGCAATGTTCTCTATTCCGAAGTCAGAACACTATTTTCGCTTGTTCAAATTCAGAACACTACGTTCGGTTGACCGAAATCGGAACATTATGATCGCTTGTTCGAAGTCAGAACACTATGTTCCCTTGTTCGAAGTCAGAAAACGATTTTCGGTTGTTCACAGTCAGAACACTATTTTCACTTGTTCGCTTGTTCGATTTCTAAATACTATGTTCGCTTGTTCAAAATCAAAACACTATGTTCGCTTGTTCAGAGTCAGAAGACTTTGTTCGCTTGTTCAAAGTCAGAACACTCTTTTCGCTTGTTCAAAGTCAGAACACTCTTTTCGCTTGTTCAAAGTCAGAACACTATGTTCGCTTCTTCGAAGTTAGAACACTATTTAGCTTGTTCAATATCAAAACACTATGTTCGCTTGTTCAAAGTCAGAACACTATGTTCCCTCGTTCGAAATCAGAACACTATATTCCCTTGTTCGGATTCAGAACACTATTTTCTGTTGTTCTCTGTCAGAACACTATTTTCACTTGGTCGAAGTCTGAACACTATTTTCGCTTGTTCGAAGTCTGAACACTATTTTCGCGTGTTCAAATTCAGAACACTGTTCACTTATTCAAGGTCAGAACACTATGTTCGCTTGTGCAAAGGCAGAACACTATTTTCGCTTGTTCAAAATTAGAATACTATTTTCGCTTTTTCGAAGTCTGAACACTATGTTCGCTTGTTTAGTGTAAGAACACTATGTTTGCTTGTTCAAAGTCAGAACACTATGTTCTCTTGTCCGAAGTCAGTACACTATTTTCGCTTGTTCGAAATCAAAACACTATGTACTCTTGTCCGAAATCAGAACACTATGTTCGCTTGTCCGAACTTGCTTGTCTGTGTGTTGGCGTCAATACTTAGTTTATTATGTGTTTTATTATTTAGTTTTGACCGCAGTTTGTGTGTTCACTCCATGTTCGTATCTGGGATCCAAACAAGTGCTACCACCCCGAGTCAGAGTGGACCTGAGAACACCAGCTATTAAGAGGTTGTTCCACGCTCTCTCAAACCTCCTGGTCAGAGGTCTTGCTGTTGGCCGTAGTTTATTTTCTCAACCAGGGCGCGGATGTAGTTTATCGTCATATCCAGGGCGGTCTTTTCCTTGTTATTGTTTATTACAAACTTTGTCAATTCTGTTTGTTGGGCAGTTCGATAATTTACATTTGACCATGTCTACTCACTCCACATCGTCTTTTATTGTCTTCTCTCCTTCGTAATGTTATCATTTTACTCATGTCCAATCCCTCTCAGTAATAACCTTGCGTCTGAGTCACTCACTTTTCCCTACGAAAATAATTGTTCAAGCAAATGTTTGTTGGTAAAATTTAATTTATAAGGGCGAACAACAAAAACAGACGACACGAGACGAGTATAAAAAACAGACGATAAATTTATTGTTAACACACAAAAATGAAAGAATTACACAAATAAAGTGCATAGTATGCCAAATGATGGCCAATGACATGTATGCAAAAATAATTAATGCAAATGAAATATACCTTTTTACAATAAAAATTACAATGCTGCATTAGGTCCTCGGAAAAGGTAAAAAAACAACATAAAAATTACATGAAGAAAGGAGAAAATACTTCTCTGGGTAGTTATCAAAGAAGTGGTGCAATTTTCGTATCAAAGTTCGTGGTAACAATGAAAAATAGAACGATCACAGCAGCCGAAGATTTTTCCTTGATATGCGAGCGACTTTGAAGCTCCTTTCAATTCTCGTCTGGTGGTCGCCATATTTCTTCTGTGTTGTTTTTTCTTCCTGTACGGGGGCAACGTGGGTTCCTTCAGCAGCTTTTCGCCGACTCCTCTGATTTACATTCAAAGCCCCCTTTTATTGATTCAGGTAGGCTTCTAATTCACTTCCCGGAATTTGGCGGGGAACCTTTTGATTGGTTTCGGATGAAAAATGGACGCTGCTTAAACTTTTGAATTTCTACAATATTTTTGGACCATTCCGATTTGTGGGAAAATAACTGCATTTGTTTTTTTTTAACTCGAAATGAATCAAAATGTTTCCCTCCAAATTCCGAGAAGCAAATCCGGAGCCTATTTTGGTTAATAAAAGGGAAAAAAAATGGAATTGTATTCGTGGAGTCGACGAACAACTGCTGCAAGAAACCAGCTCAGCCCGGTCAAAGAAAAAAATACCAGAAATTTGACGACCACCAGACGAGAATTTGAAAAGAACTTCAAAGTCGTTCCCACATCAAGGAAAATTCTTCGGCTTGTTTTTCATTGTTCTGTTCTTAGCTTTCGCCAGAAACATCGCTTTGAACATTGTGCTTATATATTGAAAATTATTCAGAGAAGTACTTTTACCCCTTTTTCCATTTATTTTTTGTGTAGCTTACTTTTTGGGGAACTTTATGCAAAGTAGTGATTTTTATTGTAAAAGAGGCATATTTTATTTTCAGTAATTATTTGTACACACGTCATTGGCTATCATTTGGTACATTAAACGTCTGCATTTTTAAACACGGTTCGTATCGTCTCTCATTGTTGTACGCCCTTGGCCTTAAAAATTAAACGTTACGTCAAATATTTGTTTGAAATATGTATTTTTTTTTCGTGGGTTCTTTTTTTTACCAAATAAATTTGTCAATAAAACACTTAATTTGTGTAATTCTCTCACATTTGTGTTTTAATAAATTTATCGTCTGCATTTTTAAACATGGCTCGTGTAGTCTGCCATTGTTGTGTCCTTGGCCTTAAAAATTAAACGTTACCTCAAACATTTGTTTGTTATATTTTTTTTTCGAGAGTTCTTTTTTTACCAAATAAATTTGGCACATAAAACACTTAATTTGTGTAATTCTCTCAAATTTTGTGTTTTGATAAATTTATCGTCTGCATTTTTAAACATGGCTCGTATCGTCTGTCTTTGAGGTACGCCCTTGGCCTTAAAAATTAAGCATTTGTTTGAAATATATTTATTTCGTAAGTTTTTGTTTACCAAATATAAAAAAAATGCTTTAGCTTTTCCCCATTTCTCCTTTTGGCCTTGTGCCACCATTATTCCAATTGAAACAATATATATTCGCCATTGTGACGTCATCAGCGTCTGTTGTAAAGGATGCGCTAAATATTTTATAATCTTTCATTTTTAACGCACCGTCATCGCAGGCTTTTACTCCGCTTTCCTCCCGAGCGAAAGACCTAAAAGGAAGACACAAACTAGATTTTTTTTTTTTTTGGTTGCTTTAGATTACAAAACGCGAATGTCTTTTAGATCCTCCATTGTGACATCATCAATATCTGTCGTCGATAACTGGTTTCATCGCTAAATCGTAGGCCGTCCAAGAGAGATGTTCCGGTTCGTCAAGCTCTGTTTTATTACTGCTTCTTCCCTCACCACGATCGCCGGCTTCCTGTTAGTTTTCTTGAGCGTCATTATTCTGTATTTGAACGTCCCCACCACCCAGCTTTTCAATGTGCTGGAGGACCTCTGCAAGACCAAAAACGATCAATATGGCGGCATAGATATCACTACCACCTTTACGTACATATCCATCCAAGCTGTCTTGTCGCTGCCGGTAGGTACCTTCGTCATGCTGGCCAGTATTTTCTCTATTATAGGAGCGGGAAATTTAAACATGAGAATTCTGAAAATTGCTCTCTACTTTTGGGTCACCGCTATCAGTTTTATGTTTTTGTTTCTCGTTTACTCTGCAGCCTCGACAATCTCGGTTAACGATACGTACAAGTACTGTTATTTAAGCGTCCTCACCGACCTGCTACAGAGAGGGGCCGGCGAAAGTGATGAAGTCAGGGCGTTGTTTGAAAAGACCGAAACGTTTCTGGGTTGTTGCGGCGTCCGTGGGCCGGCCGACTACAATTTCTATTCGGAGCTGTTTGGGAAGGACCGCTATCCGCGTTCTTGCTGCTATAGCAGCAAACTGAATCTGTACTTGTGCGAGGAGGAGCACATCCTGAAGAAGGTTGGTTGCTACGACGGAATCCGAAACGGACTCAAGAATCGAAAAATTATATTCACGTTCACAATAGTTTTCATAACGCTTTTCTTGTGCCCCCTGGTATTGCAGCTACTCTGGATAATTCGGTCTATTACCAGACACATGCATGTCGACGAAGATGATTTCGAAAATAGTTCTTCGGAACATACTGAAAGCGTAGACACAGTAAAAGAACAATGAATGCCCAGCAGCAAACTGCTTTTATTACTACAATTCAATAAATCACTAAAAGTTCAATTGACTCATCTCAATGACCGACTTCAGAGTTTCGCTTCATAACGCTCAAAAGAATCAGATGCTGGCGAATTTATTATTTGCATTATTTACACGCGGACTATTGTTCCTATCTTTGTTGTCGTTATCGCAACGTTTGGGTTGGGTTGGGTTGGGGGGTGGTGGTTAAGCTCTACTCAGAATTGTCCCACAGGACAGTAGCCTAGCGGATTAAACTCTTGGTTCGTGAATTTCCTGACATAGTACAGGGTGTGCATAAACTATCAACACAATTCTAAAAATTTAGAAATTAAAAAAAAATAGATGAACAAATAAAAAACGACATTATTTTTGCACCAACCTAATAACTAACGATTGCGATATAAGGGACAGCAAAACAGTGAAATAAAATACGTATGTCAACACCATCATGATGATGTGTCATTTGACTGTGCAGAACCACACCTAGAAATACCAAAAGAGTATTTTAATGGACATACATTTCTACAAAGTCAGTATAAAATAAAAAAAAATAATGTCAATATTTTTAAGATGAGGTATTTTAACTATTTACATTGTTCGGACTGTAGTCCTTAACTTTATTGTCATATTCACGACGTTTCGTGCTTTGTACACTCCGGCCTTCTTCAGGGTCAGTCTATATTTCTGAGATGAGGTATTGTAATTATTTACACTATTTCCGTTGTTCCTTCTATTGTCCTCAACGTTATTGTGATATTCACGGTGTTTCGGCTGTTGAACCTATCGGCCTTCTTCAGGATCTGAGACGAGGTATTGTAACTATTTAAAATATTTACATTGTTCCGGCTGTTGTCCTTATCTTTATTGCTATATCCATTACATTTCGGGCGTCGTACGGCCCGGCATTCTTCAGGATCTGTCTATATTTCTTAGATGAGGTATTGTAACTATTTACATTTTTCCGTCTATTCTTCTCATCTTTATGGTGATATTCACGACGTTTCGGTCTTTCTTACGCTCCAACCTTCTTCAGAATCAGTCTATATTGCTGAAATGGGGTATTGTAACTATTTACACTATTTACATTTGTTCGTTCTGTTTCCCACATCGTTGTACGCTCCGGCCTTCTTCAGATGATATAAGTTGGAATTTCGAACCGAACGCTTTATTTGGTCCACGGGGTAGATTGATCCACTTCCACGTGCCTTGCCTTTTTCTAAATGTCTAGTTCGAGAAGTACTGATCGTCTGGGTCCTCATTGTCTCACATCTCACATTTCTTACATCTATTCCTTCCTAGCTATTGTGATGATGGCCAAAACCAAGAGTCCTTCACAGGAGCTAGCTTAAATGCCGCCCGATAGACCGGCTTTTAAACTGGATTATAATAAAACGTACACTGCAATTTTGGACTTTGAGTTATTCCCCTTGATCCATGAAAGCAATGATAATGGTTAGTATAATGTATTAATATATATTTTTAATCTAGCATAATCTGGCAACTATGAATCTGAGCTCAAAGGAAAATCGTTCCCTGTGCCTAACTTTTCTAGGGCTTTTGAATGAGCTATGAATGATTGAAATCGGACCAGTGGGAGTCCAGGAGTTGCTTGGACACAGAAACGCACACACACACACACACACACACACACACACACACACACACACACACACACACACACACTGTACTTTATAGTTAAGATGGCACAAATATGGTACCGTTTCCTGGCACATTGGGAAGACTTGTTACTTCAATGATGACCGTCGTTAGAGGGAATAAGACATCATGTTTAGTACATGTAATCTCAAAACGATTCTGGAATAGGACATATAACAAAAAAAAAAAGAAAAGGAAAAATTATGCCACAGAGCTAAACCCCCATCTAGAAGAGAAAGCTTCTCCCATCGGTAACTTTCACCTTGAAAAAGCCAAAACAACAAAAAAAAAAAACTTGCCGGTACGCCACATCAGATAGTTCGAGAAGTAATGATCGCCCGGGTCCTCATTTTCTCATAATGTATGCTGAAGTGTCGCCTCACCATTGGCATGTTCGTTTCTTGGGGTGGTTGACGTCATCAACATCTGTAAGACAGAGTCTGTCTTTAACGTTTCCCCCATAAGAAGATGCCTAAAGGTTCTTACCGCTGGTGACTTGGATGGCCAGAGAGCTGGACCGCCTTTTCAAATCCAACAGTTTGGATTAGGTTTCATTTAGAAACTCACCAATTAAGTGGCAGCAGCAGAATTACCGTTGAACTTTTAAAAGGTAAGCTTAAACATTAATTCTATACTTAAATGCAGAGATCAATTTTGAGTTCTTCTGTAGTTTATTGATGCCTATTATATCTTCTCCTCCCTACCTATTGTGATGATAGCTAAACCATGAGGCCTACACATCAGAAATCAACTGATATAAAATAATAATAATAATAATCAACAGAAAATAATTAAGCTATCAATAATAAATAATGAATTAAAATTTAACAAACAAGATTATAAAACTAATCGGATCAGCAATTATTTCTACTTCGTCGCCTTGTAATAATTTGAAACAATCCGTTATCGCCCAAACATAATGCACCACTGACCAGTTTATAAAAGAAGTCGAGCTAAAGCGCAACACACATGGCCTGAAGACTGCATTCAAGCATGGCACAGCCGCTTGGTATTGTCCTCAGTATCCACTATATATATATATATATATATATATATATATATATATATATATATGATAAATTCAGTATATGGACAAGGGAAAACTATATATATATATATATATATATATATATATATATATATATATGTAATCTGTCGTTGCTTTACATATAAGGGGGATAGGCGAGGGTTACATGCAAATACTACGATATAAGTTATTCGATATATATATATATGATAAATTCTCTATATAGACAAGGAAAAGATATTTATGTATGTGTGTGTAATATATATATATAGGTTTCATTTAGAAACTCACCAATTAAGTGGCAGCAGCAGAATTACCGTTGAACTTTTAAAAAATTAATTAATTATGGTAAACGTATTTTTCCGCGAGCGACTTACATATTGACGTGTAAGCGGAAAAAGTAAGAAGAGTAAGAAATTCCCGCAGAATATGTTTATAGTCCGGAGAGCAACCTTAAGTCGTGGTTAAAGCTAATCGAATTTGAGAATGGCCTCACACGGCTCCTATTCTGTGGCTCATAAAAAAATATTTGTAATACAGATTGTTTGTGAATGTTGCTAAAACCTCAGCAGAAATAAAGATGCCTGCTGCTTGCTTTGAGTCCACAAACTTTATAAATTCTCTTCGTACGGGTTTGTTTCATGATCATCATGAAAACTGTTTCGATTTGAGGTCATGAATAATTAACATGTTCTCTCATCTTCAGTGACATTGTCTACTAATTCGACAATATTTTGCCGGCCTTCTCTGTCCTCTGCGAGTTTGCGGATTCGTTGCAGATCTTCCTTGATTGTAAATTTCCCCAAAAGGAAAATTGGGATCTTTCTGCCTTGTTCTTTGAATGTCTCGCTTCAGCGTTTTGACTTATGGTGGTTCTTGGATGACCTCTGAACTTTTTAAATTCAGTCTTTTCAAAGTAAAAATTCATGGCTTTGTTAGCTGGGCATTCTGGATCCATTCGCAAAATATGACCAAGAAGTTTCCATTTTGATTTCAAAATAAACAAAGACAAATGAGATTCTTGACTTCTGCCGTACAAGTTCTTGCTGGAGATATTATGAAGGTATTCTTTCCCTATCAGAATTCGCAGTTGTCGTCTGTGGAACTAACTGTCTAACTCCTGCTCTTCTTTGCAAGGCCCCAAGTTCCACAGTCGTAGGTTAAAACTGGTTTCACCAAGGTGTTATACAGCTTTAATCTTCTCTTCGCAGATATTCGGTCTCCTCTTATCCATACTTTATCAAACTTTTCCATACTGACGATTGCTGTTTCCTTCTCACGATGTCTTCAGAATTTCCAATCAGTGAACCAAATTTCTTCAATTGTCTCCATTATTCTGTATTCCTTTCTCCTCTTTCAATAATGGCGTGTGCTGTTTTATCTTCATTTATCTTCGAATTTCGTGTTGGAAAGATCCTTTCAGCAGCTGTAAGAATTTTCTGTTTTCCATCCTCACATAACGATATGAAGTTTGTATCACAGCTAGTAAGTAACAATATTTATCTATATAAATACAAAATGTGGCACAAGGCCAAAAAGAAGGGGAATGGGGAAAATGGACAGTCTTCATCTGTCTTAACTTTAAACTTAGCTAGCCACAAACACTGACCCAATCAAACAACAATATTCCTTACACCAAAACAACGCATTCATACCTACAGTCACCATAATACCACGTTGTCTCTATGAAAGTCCTAACTAGACCCCATATGTACACTATACTGTCAGCTAGTAAGTAAATTATTTACCCGCTGCCCCACGCAGCAAAATGTGGCACAAGGCCGAGTTTAAAATAGGGTATCCGAGCCCGTAGGCCCGGGCAAAAATTCCCTATAGTCTATAGACCACGTAAAAACGGAATCAGTTTCCCTAGACGAGGCTCTACCGAAGGGCAGAGTCTCGGCTAGGGGATACCCTCTGACATATGCGGGAAGGTTTTCGTTTTTTTAAATACAGAGAAAGAGAGAGTGGGGGAAGAGAGAGTGGTGGAAGAGAGAGTGGGGGAAGAGAGAGTGGGGGAAGAGAGAGGGGGAAAGAGAGAGAGAAGAAGAAATGACAAAGAGAAAAATAAGAGGAATGACGTTATTATGACGTCAGACTTTCGTTAGAGTTGCTTCTATTGAAAATTTTTGAACAAAGTGACTATAAACAAAAAGTTTTTTTTGCTGTCCTCTGCCAGCCACAACGATGGAGAAAGCATTACCACGCACCATCGCCAGTGAGACACGCTGCAAGAGCCACTCCGTTTCACGAGGCTCGTCCCTTAATCGCGACGCTATCGCGCCAATCCTCCGAAGGAACGGCATCGAAAGAGGGCCAAAAACTCAACAAAACACTATCAGCAAAAGAAGTATACTTAACTATTTTCTTCTTTTTTTTTATCTTTGCGTGAATTTAGGTGGCTGGAATGTCGAACTGAACCCTTTATTTCGCTCACTGGGGTAGACTGTTCTAGTTCCACGTGCCATGTTTAATGGATGTCAGTTATCAGTTATCTCCTGTTAATTTCCCTCTGAAAGTTCTCCACTGCCTTAACCGGGTATTGAAACTCACACTCACACTTTGGGTCCTGTCACTGGATCTAACCAACGCCTTTATCCACTGTGCCATGTGTCCGTGGTGGAACTCAGCTGAAGTTCTCTGTAACCATAGGACTCTGCCCCCCCCCCCACCGGAGCCACGACTACTATCACCAAGCCGCTCAAACTGAAGCATTAGAAGTCGGATCAAGCAATGATATACATATGATAGAAATTGTAAGGAGGATTTGAAGAAATATAGTCTTAAAATGTGCTATCTTTATGGGATAAAGTGCTCAATATCAGAGATAGAGCGTGTGTAAATATAAAAGTGAACATAGAAGTCAACACATAGAGGCAACAGTCTGTTTCATGCTAGATGTAATCGTCAGGCCACGGCCTGACGATTGCATCTAGTATGAAACAGACTGTCGCCTCTAAGTGTTGACTTCCATGTTCACTTTGATATATATATATATATATATATATATATATATATATATATATATATATATATATATATATCCTAATGTACAGCTAGTTAGATCAGGGCTACAGGAATGTAGGACGCCCATAGGTAAGATACAAAGACAAGCTGAAAATTAACTTGTCAGTTGTTAATATACCACATAACAACCTTTAGCGCTGGCCCTTGGAGCGGGTAGAATGGACATCAACGTGTTTTAGTGGACTCGGCAATCTGCTTGTCTGAAGCATCTTCAAGAAGCGAGAGCAAGATCTAAAAGGTCAGCCAATCTAACAGTGATCTCATCTCACAATCCCCACACCTGCTCCATATGTGGTCTCCTTTGTAAATCACCAGAGGGTCTTAAATGCCACTTATTATCACACAAAATTTCATAACTGAATCAACTAAGCTGTCAGATCCTCATTCGTCGAAACCGACGGGAGAGTCCATTATTATATATATTTTCAGAGTTACTGATTGCCAGCACTAAATTAGTGCTACCAATCAGTAACTCTCATAATACTACGGCGGTTCCCGCCGAAGTAAACAAGACAACTTGGGCGGAAAACAGGTCGAAAATGACATGGCCTACTATGCCGCTCAAATGACCAAATATGAGGAATACGTTAAGGAAGATGAGTTCCTCACCATACCAGAGGCGCTAGACGCCGCCAATACAAGAACAATATCTCTGCTGACCATCGACGTGAAGAGTCGGGAATTTATTGAGGTCAGCAGGGAAACCATGGAAGAAGTCCTCAAAATTTTAAATATTTGACCAAAGGTGCTAGTCGGGAGGTCCAACGCAATGTGGGACATTCTCCTGTCTACCGAACAAGAAGCCAAACAGCTGGCCGAATACATGAGCAGGTGCAGGACGAAAATTACCAGCGTACCCTGGATGCAAGGGTGGACCTTGTCCATGTCGATGTCGGGGACCGGTTTATCGTTGCCAATCTTGCGGTTAAAAGTATCTCGTTTCGGATCGTCGCGTTTATGCGCCCATCGACCGGGACGACCGTTTCGTTTTTTCGACTGTTGTGCCGTTCCAGGTGGATTCAACGCGATCATCGCTACCTGGATGTTGTTGTCCTGCAGGACACCGAATACGACTTCCGTCGGTGGATTAGGCTCCTGTATCGCTCTCACCTGTATTTTGGTACAGTTGAACGAAAGTCGGCGCGTGCTTTTGCGCTGTCTCAGTCGGTTAGTCATGGTTGTCCACTGTCGTCCCCACTTTGGCATTGGGGCCTCTCCTTCGCCGGCTGAGGGACAGGGCGTGCAGTGAGCGTCTGCGTGGTAACGCTGTCCCTGGTGCGGCACGAGCCATGGTTTCCGCGTACACTGATGACGTATCTACTTTTATGACGTCCCGCAGCGACATTGAGGTGGTAATGAAGGCGCTTGATCGGTACGAAAATGTCACAGGGGCCAAGATTAACCACGACAAGTCTTCCGGCTTGCCTTTAGGTGCCTGGAAGGGGGTCGATCTTCCGAGGCCCTTTGGTTGGACAGATGGTTCTGCCCGCATTCTCGGATTGAGGTTTGGACCTGACCACCAGCTGGAGAAGAATTGGTAAGAAGTACAGGCAAAGGTCGGAGTGATGGTCGAGAATTGGCGCCGAAGAGCTGGACTGAGGCGTGTACCCCTTAACGTCTTTCCTCTAGTCCTTTACCGCTTGTCTGTACCTTTTCTCTGTAAGCACTTGCCCTTCTCCCTCTTGCGGCGGGGAACGCAAGCATTACGTCGACAGAGATGTCTGTGCCCAACGCCCGTGTCATGGGTGGGGGGGGGGGCTGGTGATACCGCATTGGAGAGTCACAAACACGCCTCGAGGCTGTCTTTCCTACGCCGCGCACTCGATTTTGGCGTGCTGTGTGCGGGCCGCTTTCCTTTTCCTTACTATCATCCTCCCATCCCGAGGACCGATCGCCTTTGTAAGCCCCGGGATCAATCGAGTTTCTTCCTTGGGTGTCGATCGCCCTTGAGTGTCGTTCCTCTATCCAGTGACCTTTCTCGGCCAAAGAAAGTCTTCTATCAGGGAATAGTGAATCGTGTCGCGAAGGATCCGCTATGAGACCGGCCCGGCTTGTCGACAGACGAGTGCCGCTCGTTTTGGTCTTGGGTGCCAACGGCGGATCACCTCAGCAACTCTGAGTTTTCGCTTACCTGGAGGATGGTTCGGATAAGGGTGCTTCTCAGTGACAAGGCCTTCATATATGGCTTGGCGCATTTGCCAGAGTGTCAACGATGTGACTTTGGCTTGGAAGAAACGGCTTCGCACGAACTTCTAACATTGTCATCGTGTCAGCCCCGCCATGGGACTTTGTCGGCGTGTTGACGGCTCGTATCGCTCCCGAAAAGCTCTTGCTCATTGATCGTGCATGCGCTTGTGACAATGTGTCGCCCCCATATTCTGGGGTGAAACGGATGGTGTTCCTATCGCTGCGAGCCGCTGCCCGAATAGTGATTTGGACGACGATTAGAGGATATCTTGCGAGGTGACAATTATTCTCATCAGGATCGAATAGAAAGCGATTGCTTTGGACAGATTTTAACTCGACGACCCTGGTTCGCTTGAACGGGACGAGACTTGATTTTCCTTTTTAGGCCTCCTTAAGTCACATCGGGGTGGTTTTCTGTGGTGCCCTCACCTAGTTACACCTTTTTGTGTACATACGTAATGTAAGTGTCGTTTCTCTCCTGTGCCCGTCTGCTTCTTCGGTTCCAAGGCAATAATCCCGACGGCCCCAGTTTGTTGTATTCTGTTAATGTCTTTCGGAACTCTACATTCACACAATTCATTCATTCATTCTTTTTTTTCTTACTGGAACTGTTCCCTTTTTCATTTTTCCACTTTTTCTTCTTTCTTTCTTTTTTTCTCTCTTTCTTTCATTCTTTCTTTCTTTCTTTCTTTTTTTCTTTTCCGGCCTTTCATCTGTTCTTTTTAGCTTTTTCATCGGTTCTTTCTTTCTTTCTTTCTTTCTTTCCCATGCTTTCTTTCTTTCCTCTCCTTTCTTTTCGTAGCTTTTTCATTTTTTCTTTTTTAGCTTTTCATCTGCCTTCCTTTCTTTATTCTTTCTTTCTTTCTTTCTCTCTTTCTTTTTTCTTTCTTTCTTCTTTTCCACCCTTTCTCTTTTAGCTTTTTCATGTGTCCTTTCTTTCTTTCCTTCTTTCTTTCTTTTTTTTCCCAGCATTTCAACTTTTTGCTTTTTCATCCTTCTTTCTTTCTTTTCCCCCTTTACTTTTGGTAGCTTTTTCATCATTTCTTTCTTTCTTTCTTTCTTTCTTTCTTTCTTTCTTTCTTTCTTTCTTTTCCGCCTTTTATTTTCTGTCCTTTTAAGCTTTTTCATCTGTTCTTTCTTTCTTTCTTTGTACTTTCTTTCTTTTCATATCTTCATTTCTCTTTTTATTTCTTATTCTCGTTTTGCTTTTTCTCAAAATCATTTGCCTTCCTTCCTTTCTTCCTTTCTTCGTTCCTTCCTTCCTTCTCATTTCTCCTGCCTTTCTTTCCCGTTCTTTTCTGTCTCTCACTTTTTATCTCTCTCTTTTCATTCTTCTTTATTTCTATTTCATTAAAGCAGACATTTTTCATTCTTTCTTTCTTTCTTTCTTTTATCCTTTCTTTTTCTTTTTTCATGTTTTTCATTTATTCGTTCGCCTTTCATCCTTTCTTTCTATTTTCTTTCTTTCTTTCTTTTTAGGTTTTTCCTCCATCCCTCTTTCTTTGATTCTTTCTTTCTTTCTTCCTTTCTCTTTTCCATTTCCCATTTATCCCTTCTTCATCCTTCTTCGATTTCCCATCTGGCCTTTCTTCGTTCTTTATCCTTTCTTTTTATTTTTCTGTTTCCCGTTCCTTTCTATCTCCCAATTTCTATCTTTCTTCATTTCCCACTCACCAAAGCAGACATTTCTCATTCTTTCTTTCTTTCTTTCTTTCTTTCTTTCGTATCAGTTTATTTCTTCCGTTTTGCTCTCTCCCTTTCTTCTACTTTTTAAATTCTCTTCTTTCTTTCTTTCTTTCTTTCTTTCTTTCTTTCTTTCTT
>OZ038519.1:27343093-27403093 GCA_964036315.1 Acanthosepion esculentum
GTCTATACACCAGTCTTTCTTTCTTTCTTTCTTTCTTCTTTCTTTCTGTCTTTCTTCTTTCTTTCTTTCTTTCTTTCTTTCTTTCTTTCTTTCTTTCATCCTTCCTTCCTTCCTTCCTTCATTTGATCTTTCCTTCCTTCTTTCTTTCTCCTATTTCTATTTTCCTTTCTTTTAAGGTTTTTTCATTCTTCCTTAATTCTTTCTTTCCTTCCTTCTTTCTTCCTCTCTCTTTTAGATTTTTCATTTAAACTTTCTTCTTCTTTCTTTTTTATATTTTTAGTCTATCTTTTCTTATTTCTTTCATTCTATCTTTCTGTTTTTCTTTCTTTTTGGGTTCTTCATCCATCCTTCCTTACTTCTTTCTTAATTTTCTTTCTTTTTCTTTCTTTCTTTCTTTCTTTCATTCTTTCTTTCTTTCTTTCTCTTTTAGATTTTCCATTTCTTCTTTCTTTCTCATTTACATTTTCCATCTGTTCTTTCTTCGTCCTTTCATCATTTCTTTCATCGTTTCTTTCTTTCTTTTTATGTTTTTTCATTCTTCCTTCCTTCCTTCTTACCTTCCTTCCATCCTTCCTTCCTTTGATCTTTCCTTCTTTCTTTTTCCTTTTTCTATTTTTCTTTCTTTTAAGGTTTTTCATCCTTCCTTCCTTCCTTTGATTTTTCCTTCCTTCTTTCTTTTTCCTTTTTCTTTCTCATAAGGTTTTTCACCCTTCCTTCCTTCCTTTTTTCCTTCTTTCCATCCTATGATCTTTCCTAACTTCTTTCTTTCTCCTTTTTCTATTTTTCTTTCGTTTAAGGGTTTTCATCCTTCCTTCCTTCCTTCCTTCTTTCCTTTGATCTTCCCATCCTTCTTTCTTCCTCCTTTTTCTAATTTTCTGCCTTTTTAGGTTTTTCATCCTTCCTTCCTTCCTTCCTTGCTTCTTTCCTTCCTTGTTTCCTTCCTTGTTTCTTTCTCCTTTTTCTATTTTTCTTTCGTTTACGGTTTTTCATCCTTCCTTCCTTCCTTCCTTCATCTTTTTTCTATTTTTCTTTCTTTTAAGGTTTTTCATTCTTCCATCCTTCCTTTTTTTCTTTCATTCCTTCTTTCTTTCTTTCTCTTTTAGATTTTCCATTTAACCTTTCTTCTTTATTTATTTCTTTTATATTTTTAGTCTGTCCTTTCTTCTTTCTTTCGACCTTTCTTTCTGTTTTTC
This sequence comes from Acanthosepion esculentum, assembly GCA_964036315.1. NCBI lineage: Eukaryota > Metazoa > Mollusca > Cephalopoda > Sepiida > Sepiidae > Acanthosepion > Acanthosepion esculentum. Next base: position 27,344,287 of record OZ038519.1, read on the forward strand.
TTTCTTTTTAGGTTCTTCATCTATCCTTCCATACTTCTTTCTTATTTTTTCTTTCTAAATGTCTTTCTTTCTCTTTTAAATTTTCCATTTATTCTTTCTTCTTTCTTTCTCATTTACATTTTCCATTTGTATTTTCTTCGCTATTTCATTGTTTCTTTGTAGTTTCTTTCTTTCTGTCTTTTTTCTTTCTTTCTTTTTTCTCTTTTAGATTTTCCATTCATCCTTTATTCTTCTTTCTTGGTCTTTTAGATTTTCCATCTGTACTTTCTTCGTTATTTCATCGTTTCTTTGTAGTTTCTTTCTTTTTATGTTTTTCATCCTTCCTTCCTTCCTTCTTTCATTCTTTCTTCCTCTTTTAGATTTTCCATTCATTATTTCTATTATTCTTTCTTTCTTTGTAAGATTTTTAATCTATCCGTTCTTCTTTCTTTCACCCTTTCATTCTAATTATCTTTCTCGTATGGTTTTCGTTCCTTCCTTATTTCTTTTTTCCCCTCTTGAATTTCTTCTTCTTTTTTAGATTTTTCATCTATCCTTTCTTCTTTCTTTCATCCTTTCTTTATTTTTTCTTTCTTTTCCTTTAGGATTTTTACTTCTTTGCTTCCTTCCTTGCTTTTTAGATTTTCCATTTATTCTTTCTTCGTTCTTTCTTTATATTTTGTCTTTCTTTCCTTTTAGGTTTTTCATTCTTCGTTCCTTCCTTCCTTCTTTTATTCTTTCTTTATCATTTCCATTTTCCATTTATCATTTCTTATTTATTTATTTTTTCCTTCTTAATCTATCCTTTCGTCCTTGTGTCATACTTTTATTTATTTTTCTTTCTTTTAAGGTTTTTCATCCTTACTTTCTTTTTTTTCTTCCTTTTTTCCTCGCTTCTTTCTTTCTCTTTTAGATTTTCCATTTCTCTTATCTTCTTTCTTTCTTTTTTAGATTTTTAATCTATCCTTTCTTCTTTCTTTCAACTTTTTGCTTCTATTTCTCTTCATTTCTTTTTTGTTTTGTTATCCTTGCCTCCTTCTTTTCTTCTTTCTTTCTTCTTTCTTTTTTCTTTCTTTCTTTCTTTTTTTCTCTTATAGATTTTCCATTCATCCTTTCCTCTTCTTTCTTGGTCTTCTAGATTTTCCATTTGTCCTTTCTTCGTTATTTCATCGTTTCTTTGTAGTTTTCTTTCTTTCTTTTTAGGTTTTCATTCTTCCTTCTTTCTTTCATTCCTTAGCTAATTCTTTCTCTTTTTTCCTTTCCATTTTCCATTTATCATTTCTTCTCCCTTTCTTTTTTTTTTTAGATTTTTCATCTATCTTCTTTCTTTCTTTCATTCTTTCTTTTTATTTTTCTTTCTTTCGTTTTTCTCTTTTAGATTTTTCATTTACCTTTCCTTTCTTTTTTTTCTTTCTCATTAGATTTTTCATTCATCTTTACTTCTTACTTTATTTCATTTTTTAGATTTTCATTTTTTCTATCCCCAATTTCTTTTTTCTTTCTTTCTTTCTTTCTTTCTTTCTTTCTTTCTTTCTTTCTTTCTTTCTTTCTCATTTATTACTTATCTTCTTTCTTCATTTATTACTTAACTTCTTTCTTCATTTCCTCTGTCTTTCTATCTTTATCTTTTTTCCCTCTCTCTTTTCATTCTTCATTTCTATTACACTAAAGTAGTCATTAAGCACCTGATAGCATTATCGCTTTCCCCCTTTTTTTTCTTTTCTTTTCTTTCTTTCTTTCTTACGTTCTTTCTGTCGTCTGCTTCCTTCATTTTTAGCTCAATATAAATTCACAGAGGTATTCTTGATTTCTTTACGTTTCTTCTGCACGAAAAGTGGCGAAGTCTGTCACGAAAGCCAAAAGTCCGCAGGGGATTCTTGGAATTGGCCTCAGGGCATTTTCCCTCTTACCATTTCTGTCTTGAAGGCAATTTTTGCGATTTTTTTAAAAAGTTATTTGTTCCCTTTATCGAAAATCGCTTTCTGGGGCTCGGGCAATCAGACATGATATTTTTATGTTACGCTATTCAAATCACCACGTTACTCCCGCGAGGAATTCGTTATTTCGATTTTGTTATTTTTGTTATTTTTGTTCCTTTCCTTTTATTTTTCCTTCTCTTTTGGAAAGTTCTGTGACTACCCAAGTCCATTTTTAGTCGGTGATAATTTCTTCGCTGGCATGCTTTTAAGTTCCCGCTCTTTTTCATTCTTTTTGCAGTCATTCTTTTATTTCTTTTTTTTTTTCTTTCTTCCTTTTAGTTTTCTTTTTTCGCACTCGGCTTTTATCCAGCGTTTCTTTCTTTGGCATTAACTACAGAATAGCGTTCTTTTTCTTCCTAACAAAATGTTCCTCTCTTTTTTTCTTTCTTTTTTTCTTTCATCCCATTTCTTTCTTCACATTTCTTTTTTCTTTCTTCACATTTCTTTCTTTCTTTCGTTATTTCTTTCTTTCTTTCGTTATTTCTTTCGAATATTTTTCATCTAAACCTTTCACAGATTAATCTTTTTGTAGTCTTTTAATATTTTTCTTTCTTTCCGTTTCTATCTTTCTTTCTCTTTTTTTTCTTTTTCTTTCATTTTTCTATCATTCTTACTTTCTTTCTTTCTTTCTTTGCAAAATATTTCATCTAACCTTTCTTTTTTCTTTCACAGATCAATCTTCTTTTTATCCTTTCTTTCGTTTTACGTTTCATCGATCATTTCTTTCATACATTCTTCGTTAGATGTTTCTTCTAACCTTTCCTCGTTCTTTCATTCTATTTTTCTATTTTTCTCTCATTTTAGATTTTTTATTCATCCTTCCTTTCTTTCTTTTTTAGATTCTTCATCTATCCTTTCTTCTTCCTTTCACTTTCAGATGTTTTTTATTTATCATTTCTTCTTTCTTTGTTACATTTATACAATTTCCATCCATTCTTTCTTTGTTCTTTCTTTTTTCGTTCTTTCGTTATTTCTTTCATACACTTCCAATCTATTCTTTCTTCTTACTTTCAGTGAACTTTCATTTTATTGTTCTTTAATATTGTTTCTTTCTTTCTTTCTTTCTTTATAATTTTTCATTTGACCTTTGTTTATTTTCTTTTCTCAAGCTGTTCGTTTTAAAGTATTCCTTTGTTCAGTCATTCTTTCAGATCACTGAATTATCATTTCTTTCGTTTTACGTGCCATTTATCCTTTCTTGCTTTCATTCTTATTTTTTTTAGATCATTCATATATCCTTTCTTTTTTCTTTCGTTCATTATTTCTTACATTCTCTTTTAGATTTTTCTTCCATCTCCCTCCCTTCTTTCTTTCTATCTTTCTTTCTTTCTTTCTTTCTTTCTTTAGATTTTTCATATATCCTTTCTTCTTTCTTTCTTTCTTTCTTTCCAACATTTTTCATATAACCTTTCTTCTTTTATTCACAGATCAATCATTTTATAGTTTTTTAATATACTTTCTTTCTTTCTTTTATCCTTTCTTGTTTATGATTTTTCATTAGACCTTTTTTACTTTTCTCGAGCTGTTGCCTTTTCATCTAACCTTTCTTTCTTTCATTCTTTCTTTTTTAGATCTTCCATGTATCCTTTCTTCTTTCTTCCTTTCATTCCTTCTTCCTTTCTCTGTTAGAGTTTTTCCATGCTCCTCCAATCATTCTTTCTTTCATTCTTTCTTCTTTTAGATTTTTCATTCTGTTTTTCTTCTTTCTTTCATTCACTTCTTTCTGTTTTTCTTTCTTCGTAAGTTTTTCATCCATCTTTCTTTCCTTAATTTTTTTATCTACATTTTCTTCTTTCGTTCTCTTTTAAATTTTTCATTCATTCTTCTTTCTTTCTTTCTTTCTTTCTTTCTATCATTTTAGAATTTTTATCTATCCGTTTTTCTTTCTTTCTCATTTAGATTTTTCAGTCATCGTTTCTTCTTTCTTTCTGTTTTTTTTTTTTAGAATTTCCTTCCTTCCTTCCTTCCTTCCTTCCTTCCTTCCTTCTTTTTTAGATTTTTCATCCATCCTTTCTCTTTTGTTTATTTTTTAGATTTTACATCAATTTTTTCTTTCTTTCTTTCTTTCTTTCTTTCTTTCTTTCTTTCTTTCTTTCTTTCAACAGCGTGTCTTTCTGTTCTTGTAGAATATTCATTTTATAATCTACATAATTCTCTCTCTCTGTACACACACACACGCACGCACACACACACACACACACACACACACACACACACACATATATATATATATATATATATATATATATATATATATATATATATGTTCTTGGAAATTACAATTTCTTTTCTCTTACAACATTAATCGAATTCTTTCGGGGACACACCGGTAGAAATGTAATGTCAGGGGAGATGGATAGACCACCTGGGTTGTCAAAAGTAATTGCTAGGTTCTTCTTCTTTCATCTGCTATCTCATTTCAGAATGTGGGCGATCATGGCCCTCCACAACTTCCTGTCTTTTGTTGCTCGAAGTAACTGTTGTTCCTTTGCCACCCCGCTTTCTTTATTAGGGACTCGTTCAGCCAACCATTCACTCAAACACTTCGTAGTAGTTTATTCGTTGGTTTACCCTGCTTCCCTTGCTTTCAGTATGCCGCGTGGGTGTTCTGTTCTCCAATCCTTCTTTCCTCATTATAAATCATTTGTGCTTCTCACTATGCCTATTGTAATATGCTGAAACCATAGTCGATTCCTTGTACCGCTACAGTAATTACTCGACATGGTTTATCTTTACAAGATTCTATTGATTTGATATTTTTTACGGCTTATCAACCTTTTGTGGGGTATTTAAAGGCATAAATCATTTTTAGATTTTGTATAATTTTTGCTAGGGATAATAATGATTTAGTAATAAATGTCCTACTATTTAGCCCATAACTGGGGGTATTTGCGTATAAGTGAATATAATGAACCCAACGGGAATTGGAACTCGGCTCACCGATTTCAAATTCCGAGCCATTATCCATTACACCACCCGAACATCCAAGCTTGCAGCACCTGGTATTCCACAGTGGTCACCTATCTATGACCGTATGTCCTATCTTTACATAGGCCAGACCAAACCAATCCTGCTCATATATCTGGGCTGGGATGGGCTGGGCTGAGCTGGGTTGGGCTGGAGCTGCCCAGTCCTCACTTGCCAGCCTTGATTAAAGTTCAACAGCGTCTACACAGGCTTGGGGGTGATTACCATGCCAGGCGTAACAGCAAAATTGTCCAAAACGTATAACAGCAAAATTGTCCATTTGTTAGACTAAGCTTTGAACTGTTGTGTCTTAGAAATGATTAAAGATATCTTACTGGAACTCCGAGGTTTTTATAACACTATTGGAATCTACTTTCAGCAATAACAATATATAATTACTCTCGAATCTTAACAGAAGAATCGTAATGAAATCGATCATAAACAAAAATGTCATGGTCATCATTAATTAATCATTGCTAAGGATTGGAAGATTTTGAAAGAATGAAATAAATTTGAAATATATATATATATATATATATATATATATATATATATATATGTGTGTGTGTGTGTGTATGTGAGTGTGTGTGTGTGTGTGTGTGTGTGTGTGTGTGTGTGTGTGTGTGAGTGTGTGTATTTGCGCACGCGTGTGTGTGTGTGTGTGTTAAATCCAGGATCATTGAGCAACTTATCCAAGATGATCTTCGCCCTCTCTAACCGTCTAACTTTCTGTCCTGGAGTAACAAGTTGCCTTACACGTTTCACGTACGATTTAATTTTCAAGTCTTTTTTCACTGCTCTTTGGACTGTCATAGCCGAAACTCCTCTCTCACGTACCAAACACGGATGAAAGGTAGACTTAACTATATATATATATATATATATATGAAGAAATATAGTTTTAAAATGAGCTATATTTATCGGATAAAGTGCTCAATATCAGAGATAGAGCGTGTATAAATATAAAAGTGAACATAGAAGTCAACGGTTAGAGGCGACAGTCTGTTTCGTGCCAGATGCAATCGGTGCCCTGACGATTGCATCTAGCATGAAACAGACTGTCGTCTCTAAGTGTTGACTTCTATGTTCAATTATATATATATATATATATATATATATATTATGAAATGGACAAAGTTCGACAATTATTTAAAACATTTTTTAAGTTTATACGTTCTTTATATATATATATATATATATATATATATATATATATATATATATACCAATATGTAAATTACACAGACGCGCGCAGACACACTCTCACGTATATATATATATATATATATAAATATTCATATATATATATATATATATATATATATATATATATATATATATATATATATATATATATATATATATATATATAAATATTCATATATATATATATATATATATATATATATATATATATATATATATATATATGCAACACTCAACTGATTTAATTCCTCTATCGATCTATTACATCTGTAACTCCTCGAGTGCTTCCATCAGCAATCCATTTGCGCCAACCCAAATGTTCATTGGAGCGAATTCATCGCTAACATTGAGGTTTTAGAGAATATATACTGTGTGTATCAGCTAATCTGTGCCAATCGTGTGAAAGCAAAATTGTTCAATTTTTAGATTAAGCTTTGAAACGTTGTACCTTAGAAATGATTAAAGATATCTTACTGGAATTCTCCGTGGTTTTATAATACTATTGGACTCTAATTTGAGCAATATATATATATATATATATATATATATATATATATATATATATATATATATATATATATATATATATATGCTGTTCGAAAAACGTACTGTACATTTTCCTACTCATATTTTTGTATTTTAGATTCCACCCCAATATGTTTTTATTAACAACATTGCTTATAATATCCATTCCTATTCTCCTCCTGTATTCTATATTGAAAATATGTGTGTTAATAAAAATATAAGTACCTAGTGACATTCCGAACACTCTGTAATATATATATATATATATATATATATATATTTCTGTGTGGCAGAGGCGATATCACCCCAGAAATAATAATAATGATGATAAAGGAGGATAAAACAGAAAACACCTATTGAAAGAGGGGCGTTTTCGAATAACCAAGAAGTGAATATTCTGTAAAGACTTTGAAATGTAATTATTACAGAAACTTAATTTAGAACACGAAATACTATCTTTTTGTAAGTGTACAAAGGATATCAGATTACTAATAGGAAATTACTGTAACAATAGTAATTTGAACTTTTAAACAAAGAAATGGATTTTGACACTATAAGAATCGAAGGTAAAATTGAGGTTGTTTCGATCTAGAATTTATTTTTAAAACAAGAATCTCTGTAGTTTACAAAGAGCGGCAGAATTGTTAATAGCGAGGTGATAAACAATACCGTCTTGTTGTGAACCTTGGAAACCAATCGATGAAAAAGTAATTTGTTTATTCTCGGAGGAGTGAAGTTGTACTTTGGTAGTATGTCAGTACGTTCGCACTAGGAAAACAGATATGTCATCAGTCTGGAACACGTGAGGCCGGTTCTCTTAATAAATAGGTGAGCCAACCAGAGCGAGCGAGTTTTGGGTTCGTCGGTCTTCGAATGCAGTCGAACTGAGTGGACAGACGTCAGAGATTGAGAAGGAAACGTCCGCTGTGTGTTGCTGAAGATGAGAGCGAGGAAGCGAAATACCGCCGCTAATTTCTAAGTACCGCTACTCCTGTTACTACTACTATTACTATTAATACTACTGAGAACGGGAACATTGAAGGTTGTAGAAGTTGCGCTAAGAACAGACCAAAAAGGGACAAAACGAAAGCAACATCTTTCCTTGTCGAAATGATTCGAAGAATTTATGTTTATTTGGTTATTGTTCAAATACAAGAAACATTCAGCCTTGTGCAACAAGAATTATTTTTATGTGTGTGTCTGCTTATATATATATATATATATATATATATATATATAGATAGATAGATAGATAGATAGATAGATAGATAGATAGATATATAAACTCTTGTCCTTCCAAAATCGAATTGACTTGGTTATATATTTTTTCTGTTAACCCGATTCAGAGTTTCCGGATTTCTAAGTTCTGATGACCACACTCCAGGATCAAAATAATCACAACGTGGCTGGAGGGTGGCTTCGAACTGACATTGGGAACCGGAGACTTGTGTCTCACCTGTGGGTCATACTGGACAAACGGCCAGTCTGTTGGAGTGCGTTTGTCCAGTGGTGTGAGAATACGGTGTTATATATATATATATATATATATACATATATACTACGAAATGGAAAAGACAATTATTTTATTGTTATACGTTATTTATGTGGACACAAATATTTAATTAAATGCGCTGTTTATATTTGTGTTTATATAAATAACGTATGACAATAAAATATATTCAAATAATTGTCAGAGTTTTTCTATTCGTAGTGTGTGACGTCATTTGTTTACGTTTAGATACGCTTCGAGCAGATATGGACGTTCGAGGGAAATTATGGAAAATTGTAGTTTAAATGCAATAAAATCGACCTAGACAATCAGACGCCTCCTCTGTATCTAAATGGTATAGCACGTCAGGCTATATGACGGTTCCGTGTAGGATACAGGTTCGATTCTCGTCGGAAAGAAAATATTTTCTATAAAAATTTCTCGGACGTTCAGGCCGATAAATGTTGTTAATACCGTTTATAAAAAACAGTGCTTATTTGTGTTTATATAAATAACGTATAACAATAAAATATTTTAAAATATGTATGTATTATATTATATATATATATATATATATATATATATATATATATATATATATTAAAAGTATAGTTAGTAACGTTATATATATATATATATATATATATATATATATATATATATATATATATATATATATATATATAACGTTACTAACTATACTTTTAACATTTTGTAACTAGAAGATGGGATAAAGAGATAGAGGTAAAGGGGTTAGTCTTTTGTAGTTTGGTCTCTCGAAAAAGGAACTCGCATGATACAAGTTGAGTTAAATGGAAATAATTGAGCTATTCGGAAGAGACATGTCACATGGAATTAGAATAATCTACCACGATGGACGAAATAAAGTATTCGGTTCGAAATTTCAATCACCTGAAGAAGTCCGCAGCGTACAATGGCCGAAACGTTGTGAATATGGCAATGAAGATGGGGTTAACAGTGCGCGTATTTTAAACAATGTAAATGATATTTTAACATAAAAAAAAAACAGATAAAGAATTACTTACTATCGATCTATGTATAAGATTAAAGTTACGTCTCTACAACTACGTCCGTGTGTTTCACTTATATAGGCTATGAGAGAAGCCGGACATGTCAGAGAACAGTGTGTGCGTATATTGAATCTCGAATGAGTCAGGCTGCCCGCTGCCTGGCTCTGCTTGTCGACCACTCCGCCTCCGGGAAGAGAGGAACCCAGACGAGGCTCTGCCGAAGATCAGAGTCGCGTCTGTGGAGGTAAACAGCTACCCGACTGTGCGTATACGGGGAATTTTTGCCCGAGCCTATAGGCTCAGAAAGAGCCACGTTAAGCCGTCTTTGTGCCACATCCAGATCTGTGGAGAGCTAGGGTAAATACCGAGAGCAGAGGGCTGCAGGACTGGGGCGGGGCTGTAATAAAACCATATTGTATGAATTTGGATTTAATTTGCGATCTGTGTGTTTTTTCCGCTACAGTTTCCTTTAGCCAGATTAGTTCTTAACCCAGATTAAGGAACCCCTGTTTGCCCTGCTATATAACTTCGAGCTGGTTTGTGGGGAGAAGATAAACAGTGCTGTTCGATAAAAGTGACTCACCTGATTTTTTTTGTTTTGTTTTTTTTACTAAATGTTCTCTTCTCCGATGAAACGAAAAAGTTGAGCTAAATTCAAAGGATAAGCGATCTAAAAATCCGAAGAAGAATCTTTGAAAGCTCTTTGAATTTAGCAGCAAGTACTGTCAAGCATCCGTTCAGTATAAATGTTCTGGGGGATGCTTTTCTTTTCATGGAACTGGTTTCCTAAAACCTATTGAAAAGACCCTCAGGAACGAGCAGTACAAGAGAATTTTAGAGTCTTGTCTGCTCCCTTCTGCTGAAAGGGTGCAAATCGACCCCACCGAGCTGATTTTTATGCAGGATAATGCTCCCTGTCACAAATCAAAATTGATGAAGGAATACTCTGATGAGAAGCAGGTGAGTGTTATGACATGGCCGCCCCAATCTCCTGACCTCAACCCCATAGAAAACTTATGGAGCATTATAAAGTACAGGCTCTCGAGAAAGCAGTTGAGCAACAAAGAGGATTTGATTGTGAATTTCATATCCGAATGGAATTCAATGTTTGGAGATGAGATTTACCAGAACCTAATGAAGTCAATGCCGAAAAGGGTTGAAAAGGTTATTCAAAATAAAGGAGGACCCATAGATTATTAAATATTTCGAACTATATTACCTATTATAAATAAATTATACCTCTATTATTCTTTATTTAAAGCTGTTCGGCTATGTTTCTATTGATTACTAGTAAAAGGAAATAAGTGAGTCACTTTATTTGCACATAATTTTTTCCATAAATCTCATTTATATCCAAAATTATAATTATCAATAGAATACCTTAGGATGAATAAACCTTTTTTTACTAGGTGCTCCAGAAGGGGTTTTACATTAGTAAGATTAAAAATTAGTTTGACCCCCAAAAACAATAGGCGAAAAAATTTTGAAGTAAAAAAAATCAGGTGAGTCACTTTTATCGAAGAGCACTGTAGCTTCGTAAATTTCTAGGGGAATTAGTGCGAAAGAAACTCTACACGCTGACCCCGACCAGTCTTACGGCAGTTAGCATGTTGAAACACCGGTTCTCGTACGATCACCAAAGTTAAGCAACGTCGGAGCTCACCGGTATCTAGAAGGGTGACCGCTTGCGAAGACCAGGTGCCGTGAGCTTGAATGTGCCGGTGGTTCAATGGATAACGGCTCGGAATTGTTTGTTGGAGAGCCGAGTTCCGATTCCCGTTCGGTTCCTTATATCTCGCGTAATGGTGAAAGGACGGCTTGGAGAATCTGATACTCACAGGGCGAATAGAGGGAAATTGAGACAAGGGAAAGCAACGCATGACATAACTGGCTGGTTCAAGCAAGTGGATGACAGAACGTGGTCTGGGGGAGGTGGCAGAGAAACGGAAATAATTGAGAGCTACAAAGGATGCGGGGGGTGGAGAGCCATTATCGCCTACGTCCTGAAAGGACATGGCGCATAAAAAGAAAGAAGATATTCACTTACGTGCAAATCTCCTTGGAAAAAGTTATGAATCCTCCAATTATCTTTCCCCAAGATATGGGTTAAATAGTAAATCATGTATCTGAAAATCATTGTCATCTCCCTCCCCAAATTGTTCATACAATATTCACACGTAAAAAAAAAAAAATTGTTCTTAAAATCCATAGCCCGTTGAACGCCGATTCTTATAGGATCTCCAAAGTTAGGCAACGTCCAGCCTAGTCCGTATCTAGGAGGGTGACCGCTTGCGAATACCAGGTGACGTGAGCTTGGATGTTCTGGTGGTTCAATGGATCGGAATTGTTCGTCGATGAGCCGAGTTCCAATTCCGGTTGTGATCGTTATGTTCACTTAGGCGCAAATACCCTAGAGAAAGTTATGGATCCACATCGTGTTACCCCACAATATATGGGTTAAATAGTTAGACATATATCTGAAAATAATTCTCATCCCCCTCCCAAAAATGTTTGATACAATATTCACACGTAAAAAAAGGAATTGTTTTTAAAATCCGTAGCACGTTGAACGCCGGTTCTTGTAGGGTCTCCAAAGTTAGGCAACGTCCAGTCAAGTCGGTATCTAGGAGGGTGGCCGCGTGCAAATACCAGGTCCTCCAAGGTTCGATGTTCCGGTGGTTCAATGGATCGGAATTGTTATTCGGAAAGACGAGATCCAATTCCGGTTGGGTGCATTATATTCACTTAGGCGCAAATACCGTGGAGAAACTTATGAATCCACATCCTCTTCTTTCCCCACAAGATATGGGTTAAATAGTAAAGCATGTATCTGAAAATCATTATTATCTCCCTCCAAAAATTGTAGATGCAATATTCACACTTAAAAGAAAAGAAATTATTCTTAAAATCTAAAAAAAAAATATATATATATTTCGTTTTTAAATGAGATACAATAGGTTGAAAACCCGTAAAAAATAAATCACTCAATGAACCCAAAGATTTTGGATCCAGCAATGAAAAGAGGACGTGTATATTATATTTGTATAATTCTCATGTTATTCAAGAATTTGTACAGGCTATGTACCTGACTTACCATTCTTCTGTTGTCTGCTTTCGATTTTCTTGCCTGTATATTTTTTTTGACTCCTGCAACTGTCTTCAGAAGTCGAGAGTCATCAATCGTCGGAACGGAAAAAGAATACAGCGAGTTTTCTTTCTATTATTTATTCTTGTCTCCTTATTTTTTTTTTTTTTCTATATACTTTTGCACCAAATCGTTTCGTACAAAACCTAACTAAATACGCCATGTGATCGTCTATCTTTTTTTTTTTGATGAAGAAGAAGAAGAAGAAGAAACGTGCAAATAACAGCCAAAAAAAAAAAAGAAAGGACATTATATATCGCTTCACAGTGTTGCCGCGCGACAACAGGACACAAGTAGACGTGCAACAAAGTGTGTTTGTTCTCAATCTACGATCTTTGCACAATGAAAAAGAGTAACAGAAAAGAGAGGAGTGCGTGTTTATACATATCTGATTCGTAGCATCAACGCATCTTGAACAGACGAAAAACCGTATTAAAAAAAAACAAAAAAAAAAAAAACGATCTATCGAAAATCCCACGCCAACAAAAATGGAACCCATAAACTTCGACTCACTCAGCAACGACAAAATTAAAGAACGTAATAATTAAAGCTTTCCACTTGAGAGCACTTATAATATAACACAAGGCCAAACTTATGGAGCACGCACTGAAGAACGAACTCGTTATTTATAGCATTAAAAAAATACAATTATGGCACAAGGCCGAAAAAGGGGAAGGGTTGAGGCTGGTCTTAACTAACTATCCTATAGTTAGCTAATCCGATTCACGACCCATTCACCCATTACAATTTATCCATTCACCACAAGAACTCGTCCATCACCAATCAATCCTCCATACACCATAATACCGCATCCCAACAAGGGGGACCTACAAAATGTTGTTCATGATGACGGTAGTCTTTGAGTATAGAATCCAGAGGTTGACAGTGAATATTTCGAAGACAGTAGGGAAGCCTAGTTCAGGTTAGCAGTGGATTATCCCGATAAAGTAGCAGAGCGTAGTTCTTCCTTCTGTTCTTTCGCTTCTGACAGGTTGGCACTGGATATTCGGAGAGAGTAAACAAAATGGCCGCCTTTATACACGACGGATTGAATATTTCACGTCTCCTGATTGGTTAACCTTCTTTTGGGGGAACTATAAAGTGAGTCAAGTCATTTGGATTTGCTCACTAGTACATACATACACAAAATAATCAAAAACACAAAACGCGTCTCATACCATAAAAATTTAATGATAATAATAAATACTTAAAATTCTATGATGAAAAATGAGAGGGAAGGGAGATAACAAACTATAATTAACATAAAATAACTAAACATAACTGATGTTAGTAGGGCCCGTCCAACCCTCAAAACAGCGAGGCCGCTGTATTCTGCCCGTGGGACAAAATCAAGAAGCACTCTCGCTAAGGGAGTGGAAAAAAGGATAAAAAAATTATACGGCCGTGGGAAAGTATAAAGCTGACGCAGTCGAGATAAAAAGGGGACCAGAAACAAACTGGGGAGGTTGGGAATCTCAACTTGGATCATAACCAAAGATGTAGCCGGGAACAGGCCAGGAACAACATTTACTCATATTAACTAGGTACACAAAAGCTTGTCTAACCTAACAAAGGAGAGGGCTCCACAGGAAACCACCCCGATATGACATAGGTTGACCTAGAAGAGAAAATCAAGGTTACCCCCGTTCGAACGAACCAATCTCGCCTCAGTCACCCACGTTTCGCTGAAGACTGCCGAATGCAATCGTTTTCTATCAGTTCTAATCTTCTTCATGAGCTGATGCTCAAAGAATCGAATTAGATCCTGATAAGAAAGACGGTTGCCTCGCAAGACTTCCTCCTGTCGCGTCGTCCAAATCACCATTCGAGCCGTGGCCAGCAGCGTCAGAAACACCTTTCGTTTCACCCCGGAATACGGGGGCGTAATTGTCACACGTGTATGCGTGATCAATGGGCACAAGCTTTTCAGGTCGCCGACATGGTCCCATAAGGGGCGGACCCGGGGGCAATGGTAGAAGGCGTGCGAAGCAGTTTCTTTTAAACCAAGGCCACACTGTTCACAGTCTGGCAAATCCTAGACATCAAACCTCTTCGAAATGGCCAGAAATATTTTGTATGCGGAAGTACTATGAAAGTAAGGGACACCCAGTGAGGAACCAATTCAGTATTCAGTCGTAACTGATCTTGCTTACCGTCGAAGTGCCCAGAATTATTTTCTAAGCTTCTTGTGCCATATTTTAAGCACTCATAAATAAACTAAATTTATATACCTTAGATGTAGCGGAAGGCCGAAAATAGAGGGTACCCAATGAGGATCGAATTCACTATTCAGTCGTAATTGATTTTGCAAGACATGCTTGTTAACTATGACACCACGCCGAGGTACCTGGTGATTTTCCTAGCCTTGCTTAGACGTGGCACAAGACCGGATGTATGAGGCACCCAGTGGGGATCAAACTCACTCTTCAGTCGTAACTGTTCTAGAGAGACAAGTCTATATTTCTGAGGAGAGGTATTATGTACACTATTTACATTATTCAGACTATTGTCCTCATCTTTGTCGCCATATTTATTACAACGTTTCGGCCGTTGTACGCTCCGGCCTTCTTCAGGTGGTTGAAATGTCGAACTGAACCCGTTATTTCGCTCACTGGGGTAGACTGTTCTAGTTCCATTTGCTATGTTAATGTTATCAGTTATTTCCTGTTAATTCCCCTCGCCCACGTTCTACACCGCCTTAACCAGGTATTGAACTCACACTCTTTGGGTCCTGTCACTGGATCTAACTAACGGCTTTATTCACTGTGCCATGTGTTCTCAAGGACTCATGTCACAGTGGATAAAGGACACATAGCAAAGTGCATAAAGGCGTTAGTTAGATCCAGTGACAAGACCCAATAGTTGAAAAAAAAACAAAAAAAAACATGGCGTTCTATACTACAGGCCAAATCATGATGCAACTACAGGCCAGAACTTTGGTGCAAGTTTGAAATTCAAAGATATTTTTCGTTAACACTTTGAATTACTTTAGCTTATTTATTAGCTTACTTTAGCTTATTTAATTCGCTTGGAATCAATAGAATGCTTATCAAAAGGACAATTGATCGATACAAGACTTCCTCCATCAAAGATAGACTGAGACCAGGGTGTCTTCGCACTTGTAGAACACCAAAGCTCATTATACAGGCGGGGGGAAGAATCAGGTGCAATCCAAGAAAGTAGATGAGAAAAATGTCTAAGGAGGCCGGAAAATCGTGCAGAGGCGATGTTGAAATCGTCTATGGATGTCGCCCAACAAGCTAACCAAGAGACGGCTTATTTCAGTTGCCACAATGAAAAGGAAGCATGAAAGAAATAAGCGGTTACTGAAACGAATTCGGGAAGACAGGCCGCAACAAGTTATCTTCACTGATGAGAAACTGTTCGCTGTCGAAATGATTTTTAATCATCAAAAAAAAATGGTGCTCTTTCAATAAGTTTTCAGTGAGTTTCTGCGACATCAGAAAATGACTCAGAACCCAGAAACCGGCGTCAGTTATGATTTGGGCGGCCATTTTAGAAAGAGGAAAAACCTCCTCTTGTTTTCGAACCTTAAAGAGTGGAGATCAACAAGGAAGTGTCTATAGGAAATCTTGGAAGGTGCGCTCAGAACATAGGGATCGGCAGCAGTTATGGTTTGGGCAGCCATTTTAGAAAGCGGAAGATCTCTTGTTTTCGCGCCTCAAGAGGTAAAGATCAAAAAGGAAGTGTTCATAGAGATCTTTGCAAAGTGAAGTCAGAACCTTGGCACACTGGCAATAGTTATGGTTTGGGCAGCCATTTTAGAAAGCGGAAGATCTCTTGTTTTCGCGCCTCAAGAGGTAAAGATCAAAAAGGAAGTGTTCATAGAGATCTTTGCAAAGTGAAGTCAGAACCTTGGCATACTGGCAATAGTTATGGTTTGGGCAGCCATTTTAGAAAGCGGAAGATCTCTTGTTTTCGCGCCTCAAGAGGTAAAGATCAAAAAGGAAGTGTTCATAGAGATCTGTGCAAAGTGAAGTCAGAACCTTGGCACACTGGCAATAGTTATGGTTTGGGCAGCCATTTTAGAAAGCGGAAGATCTCTTGTTTTCGCGCCTCAAGAGGTAAAGATCAAAAAGGAAGTGTTCATAGAGATCTTTGCAAAGTGAAGTCAGAACCTTGGCACACTGGCAATAGTTATGGTTTGGGCAGCCATTTTAGAAAGCGGAAGATCTCTTGTTTTCGCGCCTCAAGAGGTAAAGATCAACAAGTTCATAGAGGTCATCTTGGAAAGCGAACTCAGAACCTAGAACCCGACAGCAGGTTTTTCTTTGGACAGCCATCTTGGAAAGAGGAAAATATCCTCATATCTTCGCGCTTCTAGGGGTACAGATCAACAAGGTAATGCGCATTAGTTCATCTTTGAAACTGCTCTCCTGCAATGTCACTTAGGATGATGAGCAAAGCCATACTGCTCGGGTAACACAGGAGAGTCAATTGCCCTGGCCTCATCCCCGTGGATCAACCAGCTGTCTCGTCACCAGACATTAACGCTCTTGACTATTGTCGGTGCAAAGTTGTTGATAGCGAGACCTGTTCCACCCCGAACATCAATATTTAAACTCTGAAGGGAAAAGACTGACGAGACTGTGGAACCAAATTCCTATGCATACCGCCATCACTGTCTTTCCCGAAAGACTTCGACGATGTGTGATGCAGGCTAAAGCGAACCATATTAAATGATATTTTCTGGTGTTATTTATTAAAATAATCGGGTATCAACCCGATACGAGGCAATAAAGCCACCAAGACTAAAGGTGATGCAGGTTGTGAAAGAATTAGGAAGAGACACATGAATAATAGGCAGTAAGAGAAAGATTACTCCAGAGGACAGTAGATAGCGATTGAGATTGCATTTAACCTTTTGCAATTTAAAGTCGGCTGAAAGGGAGTTCCACAAGCGAGAAGTGCGAGAAAAGACACTGCTAGCATAGAATTTACGGCTAAATCTAGCCAGATCAACTCAAATGGAGAACCTAGAATTTAGGAATAACCAATGTTGAAATTTAATGAACCAATTACATTGGTTATTGCTAAATTTTCGCTTGAGAATGAAACAGGGCTTCATAACTTAATTCAATTTAATTTTAATAATTATATTGAGGGTTTCGGCTCTCGTTTTTGAAACATGAGAACTCTTATGTAGCGAAGGAATCATATTTAAAAAAATTATAATATATATATATATATATATATATATGCAGGTGTGCAGTGAAATAGGAAAGAACACGTTAGGTAGATAATCCGGTGTTCCTTAGTATTTAGCTTTATTTTCAAAAGGACAGTGCTCCATACAGAAGTAGAGCTTATATTATAATAATATTTTTAGTTTTTAAAAATATGATTCATAACATAATACGCATTTTTGGAAAGGGACTGGCCTGTAGATAAAAATTAATTCTTAATTCTTAGCCCCTTAAACCACCTAACTTCAACGGCCGAAACTAGCCGTTTCCATAGCAACTAATGTTCCAATGATACCGTAGTTATAAACACTAGCTAACCAAAAGATAGCTTATTCCCAAATTCTCGCTTGACAAGGAAGCGGGTCCAGACACCTTAACTCTACGTAACTTAAAAAATTATGTTAGGGGTCTCGGCTCTCGCTTTTGAAACATGAGAACTCTTATGTAGCGGACGAATCATATTTTTAAAAACTAAAAATATTATTATATTATATATATATATATATATATATATATATATATATATATATATATATATATATATATATATATATATATGTATATGTGTGTGTGTGTGTGCGTGTGTGTGTGTGTGTATAATTAAAAATAAATGGTGCATAATTATCAGGCGTTTTTAAACAATATTTATAAAAAAAAATAAATAGAAATATAATAAGTAGAAATAAAATACAATATATTAGGTCATCCCATAAGTTCTGTCCGAATTTTAACTTTTTGTTAAAATGAACTAATTTAAATGGAGCTGAACATTATTTTTTTTATGTTTAGATGCATTTAAACTGATCAAATGTTATTTCAGTGAACAATAAAATTAAATTTTGTTTGATTAAAACCCTGCTAACATGGAAGTACCCAGGAATCATTTGAGGCACATAATGCTTTATGAGTTTCAAGAAAGGAAACTCAGCAGCCGAAGCGGCTAGAAACATTCACTCGGTTTATGGAGAGGAATGTGTGAATGAAAGAACTTGCAGAAGATGGTTTGCAAAATTCAGAGGTGGAGATTTCACCCTTGAAGATGAAGATCGAACCGGACGTCCAGTTGAGTTTGATGAAAAGCTTCTTGAAGCAGCCCTTGAAGAAAATCCTGCTTTATCAGTTGAGGAATTGGCAGTGGTTCTCAATTCAAATCATACAACTGTTCATCGTCATCTTCAACAACTTGGAAAAGTTCCTAAATTTTGAAAATGGGAGCCTCATGAATTGTCTGAAAACAACCTCAAATCCCGAGTTGACATCTGCTCTTCTCTCCATTCTCTCCAACTTGTTTCACCTTTTTTTGAATAGACTTGTGACTGGCGACGAAAAATGGATCTTTTATCGAAATGTTAAGCATCATAGACAGTGGCTTGGTAAAGGGGAAGGACCTCAGCCACAGCCGAGAAGGGAACTTCATGGGCAAAATGTTCTTTCAATCTGGTGGGATTGCCAAGGAATAATCCACTTTGAATTCTTACCACCTAATGCAACAATTAATGCTCAAATATACTGTCAGCAATTAGAGCGTTTGAACCAAGCTTTGAGGAATGTGTGAATGAAAGAACTTGCAGAAGATGGTTTGCAAAATTCAGAGGCGGAGATTTCACCCTTGAAGATGAAGATCGAACCGGACGTCCAGCTGAGTTTGACGAAAAGCTCCTTGAAGCAGCCCTTGAAGAAGCAGAAGGAAAGTGATAGATAGAGACAGATAAAATGACTGAAACATAGACTTTAGAACTTAGACGAGACTAAAAGCCTTTTAAAGTCATAGATAATGATATAGACTGAGATAGATAGATAGATATGAACAGACTGAGATAGATAGATTCGAACCCGTATCCTATATGGAACAGTCATATTGCCTGGCGTGCCCTTTTAATCGTTTCAGCCACTGAGGATCGTTCGGTTGGGAAGGTCGAATTTACTGCTTATAAACTTCAATCGTTCATGAATCTCTCACGTACATTCATAACTGCTCAAAGCTTATCCAAATGTAAACAAATGACGTTGTAGAGGACCGGGTTGTGAAGATGATATCTCTGGGCTAAGATTTCCTGCTAGCCGGTCCAGCTACATAGGAATGTTGGACTTTAATGAAATCCAAAGAAGACAAAAGAAGCAAACAAGACCGATACATATAATGCAAACAAATATATATTAGGGTTAAACAAACATATTAATACACGAAGACATGACAAGTTACAGAGTGTTTGTATGGAGAAGTTATGTGTGTGTTGAGTGTCCGTACGAACGGGTATATTGTTTTTAGCGTGTTCCCAGAATTTGGGAAACGCTGTATGTGTGAGATGTCACATATTGGTGTAAGTGGAAAAAGAGAAAGTTTTATACCTCGCCTCTGCGCGAGGTAGCGGCTCAAGGCCTGAGTTGAAAAAGAGATTTTTTTACCTCACCTCCCCGCGAGATGACCGCCCGGGGCGTAAGCCGGAAAAAAAGAGAAAGAGGCGAAAGGGATACTCGTGGGAGAGAGACCCCTGTTGAAGGATTAAGGAAATGAGGAGGAGATAACTCCGACAACGTCACACATTATGAAATGAACAAAGTCGGAGGACGAATATTTTCTATGAAAATGTCTCGGACATTCAGGCCGGTAAATGTTGTTTAATACTGTTTATTATAAACAGAGCATTTGCTTAAATACTTGTATCTATAAAAAAAGAATGTTAAACATAAAAATGTCTGTAAATACACACACACACACACACACACACACACACACACATACACATACATATATATATATATATATATATAATGTTGGTTTGGTGCATAATTATCAGGCGTTTTTTAACAATATTTATTATGAAAAAAGAAACATAACAATTCAAAAATAACATTTTTACATGATTATTCAGGAGCGTATGATTATCGATACACATTTTTATAACCTGAAAATAAAAATAATATTTTTATTAAAAAAAAACTAAACAAAACAGCAATTTTTATTAACAAATAACTCGCCTACAAAGACGCCTGATAATTATGCACCAACCCAATAGTTTAACGTTTTGTACGGTATTTCTTAGTTTTTTTGGGATTTTTTTTTATTATCTTGTCTACATTTAGATTTCAGAATTTTGTTATTCTTTTTTTTTAATTTTAAGTGCGATTTTTATCAACTTGGATCGAAACAGCAGCAAGGAATGATATGTTTAATTTCTCAGAAGTATTTCTCTTTTTTTTTTTTTTAATTTTTTAAATTTTCTTTCCGATTTATGTTATTTTTATATTTTTTATTACTTTTGTTTCAAAGAGTTTCGGAAATAAGAAAAAAAATATGATGAATAAAGCGACCATTTTGTTTTAAATCATTCAGTCGTTGCCACCTAAATTAATTATTCATTAAGTTCAAATTTTCTCCTTGCTTGTTTGGCAAAATTTTTTTCTCTTTCTTTCTTTCTTTCTTTCTTTCTTTCTTTGTTCGTGTCTTCCCAGAGTTAACGGTGATTACATGTTTATTTTAATAGGGGTTTGCTACTAATTCTTCACACCAAATTTCTTTTTCGTCGATAATATTTCTTCATTTTTTGCCGCTATCATTTATTCATGATAACGTCTCTTTTGTTTTTTGTATTTTTTTTTCCTTTGGGGTTGCAATGATTAATTTGAGAAAGTCTCTTTCTTGTTACTTCTAAAAAAAAAATCTTTTAAATTTTCTATTCTTGATTTAACTGACTTTATTTACTGCTATTTTTTTTTTAATCTTATTTTAGATCTGGTTAGAATTTATTTTTTGAATTGGACATATTAAGTCTGCTGTCAAATGCCAGAAGCGCCGCCATATTTACGTTCTGATATTTATTGTATATACAAACCGGAACCCTGACAAATTCCCGTTATTCTCTTGTGATTTTTCTAATTGGTTTACTGATCTCTTTGTTTAACGGCATACCAACTCATTATGGGTCATTTAATGCCGAAATTTAATTTTTCTTGGGTGCTTTGAAGTAATAAAAATATGATATATGTTATTCTGCTTTCACAGTTGAATACATGGTAGATGTAACTCAGCTTACATATTATATATATAGAATATACATGTTGGCGTGGACATGATTACTAGGGGCGGCGGTGTGTGTGTTTTATGTTGTCGTTTTGGAAGAAGAAGAAGAAGAAGAAGAAGAAGAAGAAGAAGAAGAAGAAGAAGAAGAAGAAGAAGAAGAAGAAGAAGAAGAAGGAGGAGGAGGAGGAGAAGGAGAGGATGAGGGGCAGGAGGAGGAGAAGAAGAAGAAGGAGGAGGAGCAGTAGAAGAAGAAGAAGAAGAAGTGTGTGTTTATTGTGGTTTGAGAAGAAGAAGAAGAAGAAGAAGAAGGGGGAGGAGGAGGAGGAGGAGCAGTAGAACAAGAAGAAGAAGAAGAAGAAGAAGAAGAAGAAGAAGAAGAAGAAGAAGAAGAAGAAGAAGAAGAAGAAGAAGGCGTGTGTGTTTTATGGTGTCGTTTTGGAAGAAGAAGAAGAAGAAGAAGAAGAAGAAGAGGAGGAGGAAGAGGAGCAGAAGAAGAAAAAGAAGTAATTTTTTAACGGCATATCAACTCTTTATGAGTCATTTAGTCAGTTAATGTCGAAATTAAATCTTTTTGAGTACTTTGAAGTAATAAAAATCTGATATATGTTATTCTGCCTTCGCAGTTGATTACATGGTAGATAATACTCAGCTTTTGTTCATTGCATATACATGTTTGCGTAGACATGATTACTAGAGGCAGTGATATGTGTGTCTTATGTTGTAGTTTTGTTGAAGTTATATTTTGGAATACAGTTTGACTTCTTTAGGAAACTGGAGGATATTATATTAATGCCATGAAAGAATTCTTCCTTGTTGGTTGGCTGATGTTTTTAGTGCCATATCCACCTCTATATCTATAAATTAATTGATTTGTTTGTTTAACGGCATATCAATTCCTCATGGGTCATTTAATGTTCTTTGAATTGCTAATATGTTGTTCTGCTTTCACAGTTGAATACATGGTAGATGATACTCAGCTTTTGTGCATATACATGTTTGTGTGGACGTAATTACTAGAGGTGGTAAGATGTGTGTTTTATGTTGTAGTTTTATTGAAGTTATATTTTAGAATACAGTTTGATTTCTTTATGAAATTGTAGGATAGTATAGAGATTAATATCGTGACAGTTCTTTCCTGTTGGTTGTTTCGTTGATTTTGTTTATTGGCATATCAATTATCTATGGGTCATTTAATGCCGAAATTTTAATTTTCTTGGGAGCTTGGAAGTAAGAAAAAAATACTATATATGTTATTCTGCTTTCACAGTTGAATACATGGTAGATGATACTCAGCTTTTGTGCATATACATGTTTGTGTGGACATGATTACTAGATATGTGTGTTTTATGTTGTAGTTTTGCTGAAATTATATTTTGGAATACCATTTGATTTCTCTAAGAACTGTAGGATATTGTATGGACTCATATCACGAAAGAACTCTTTCATGTTGGCTGTTTGGTTGATTTTGTATTGCTGGTATTTTTACCCTAAGAATGAATTTTTACAGTTTAATAGTGTTGTTTTTTTTATTGGGGGTTAATTATTTGCCCATATCTGGGATCATAACAAGGTCAACCACCTCGGGTCAAGGTGGATCTGCGAACACCAGCAATTAAGAGGTGGTTCTACGCTCCACAAAATCTCCGGTCTCCCGATCAGAGGCCCTGCTGCTGGATGGAGTTTATCGTCATACCCAGGACTAGGTCCTAAAAGGTGCTACCACCGCGGGTCAGGATGGACCTGTTAATAACAGCAATTAAGAGAGGTTCAACGCTCCACAAAATCTCCCATCTCAGAGACCATTATATCGGGTATAGTTTATCGTAACATCCAGGAATAGACACTAAAAGGTGCTGCCACCCCGAGTCAAGATGTACCTGGGAACACCAGCAATTAAGAGGTAGTACCACGTTCCTCAAAACCTCCATTCTTAGAGGCCTTCCTATCGGATGTAGTTTATCGTCATACCGAAGGAGTTGTTGCCACCCCGGGTCAGGGTAGAACTTGGAACACCAATAATGAAGAGGTAGTTCTTCGCTCCTCAAAACATCCAGTCTTTGAGGCCTAGCTGTCGGATATAGTTTATCGTCATACCCAAGAAGGTGTCCGCAAACCCGGGTAAGGGTAGAACTTGGAACACTAGCAATTAAGAGGTGATTCCACGTTCCTCAAAACCTCCAATCTTAGAGGCCTTGCTGTCAGAGGTAGTTTATCGTCATACACAAGAAGGTGCTGCCACCCCGACTCAGGGTAGAACTTGGAACACCAGCAATTAAGAGGTAGTTCCTCGCTCATCAAAACATCCATTCTTAGAGGCCTTGGTATCAGATGTAGTTTATCGTCATACCGAAGAAGTTGCTGCCACCCCGGGTCAGGGTAAAACTTGGAACACCAGCAATTACGATATGGTTCCACGTTCCTCAAATCCTCCAATCTTAGAGGACTTGCTATCGGATGTAGTTTATCGTCAAACCCAAGAAGGTGCTGCCACCCCGTCATTCAGGGTAGAACTTGGAACACAAGCAATAAAGAGATGGATCCACGTTCTTCAAAACCTACAATCTTAGAGGACTTGCTGTCGAATGTAATTCATCGTCATACCGAAGAAGTTGCTGCCACCCAGGGTCAGGGTAAAACTTGGAAAACCAGCAGTTAAGAAGTCGTTCCACGCTTCTCAAAACCTCTAATCTTAGAGACCTTGCTATCGGATGTAGTTTATTGTCATAATCTGGACTAGACCCTAAAAGCTGCTACCACCCTGGGTCAAAGTTTACCAGGGAGCAACAGTTATTAAGAGGTGGTTCAGCGCTATTCAAATCCTCCAATCTCCCCGATTAGAGTGCTTGCTGTCGGGTGTAGATTTTAATGTGTCATAACAAATTCCAGGGCGGCGCTGTTAAATGTTTCAGCTGAACAACTCTAGCCAAGCATGGGTAAAGCTTTATTTTATTATTTTCTGTCCAATTATCTTTAATCAAATGCTGTACAAATTGATTCCCTTGTGCCGTGCCAGACTTCTACCTTCATAAATCTATCATTCGTCCGTGCATCAAATACTGCTGCCATATCTGATCAAGATTCTTGACAAAATCCAAAGAAAAGTCTGTAATATTAACGGTCCTGACCTGGCATCTCTAATTACTGCATTTTTTTAAAAATCGTAGGCGATAATGACTCTCCACAACTTCCTGTCTCTTGTAGCTGTTAACAGAAAGACAATATTTGTCTTTTTGTTATTTCCCCTAAACCCTGTTCCGCCCTACGTTTACTCAAGCTTATTGTGTATGTTATTCATTTTTTTCTTCTCTCCCTCTTGCTTTCAATCTGTCCTGTGAGTATCAGATTTTCCAAGCCCTCTTTCCTCATTATGTTTCTTAGAAACCACAACTGTATCTTCTTGATGCTAAACAGAAGTAAATTGATTTTATATATTCGTGAAATATGGTTTGAAATATTGTTTGCCCTCTCGTCTTAAGTTCAGGAAGTTATGGAGAGCCATGATCGCCTACGTCCAGAGGAGACACGGTATATATGTTTTGCGAGTATTAGATTTTACAAGCACTCAAAACACCTACAATCCTTAATTGTGGCAGAAATTGCAGTTAACTGGAAGAAATTAATGCGAGACTTCTTCTTTATGTGCCATATCCCCTCAGGACGTAGGTGATCATGGCTCTCCACAACTTCTTCTCCCTTAACACTTAATATACATTGTCTTTCTGATATTTCTCCTAAACCCTGTTCCGTTCGCCATTTACTTAAGCTCACTAAGTCTGTTATGCGTTGTTTTTCTCTCTCCCTCTTGCACGCTATCTGCCCTGTGAGTGTTACATTTTCCAAGCTCCCTTTCCTCATTATGTGTCCTAGAAACTTCAACTCTCTAAGTATAAGTTTCCATTTTTCCTCTAGAACGTCGTTGCTCACATTTTCAGTTCATGATATCCTCAGCATAATTCTGTAGAACCACATTTTTGTTGTTTGAAGTCTCTTCTTCATCTTTGCGGAGAATCGTCCAGCACTCGCTGACATACAAGAGGACAGATATCACGTAACAGTTTAGTATTCTTTTCCTTCTTTCTACCAAATTTTTTTTTTCAGTACTGTGCTTAGCTTTCGGAAGGCATCTTTCGCTATTCCAATGCAACTTCGGATTTCGGTGTCACACTTCCCGTCCTCTGTTAAAACTCTTCCCAGATATGTAAATTTCCGCATTTATTTGATTTTGTGTATCTGCAATTCCCATTTTGCGATCATCCTTTTGCAAACAACCATGCATTCTGTCTTCTTCAACTTGATGCTTAGTCCTTTCTTCTCTCTCTCCTTCACTATCTTCTCTAGGAGTTTTGTTGTGTTATTTCCGTACCTGACTGTTTTTGGGACCCCCGATCTGTAATTTGATTTTTGAGTTAATCTTTTTACTGATGACCATGCATTCTGTCTTCTTGTACTTTATACTTAGTCCCTTCTTCTCGCTCTCCTTCATTCCCTTCTGTAGGATCGTCCTGGGTATGACGATAAACTACACCGGCTTCCTGGGTATGACGATAAACTACACCCGCGTCCTGGGAATGACGATAAACTACATCCGCGTCTTGGGTATGACGATAAACTACATCTTCTTTCTGGGTATGACGATAAACTACATCCGCGTCCTGGGTATGACGACAAACTACATGCTCTTCCAGAGTATGACGATAAACTGCATCAGCGTCCTGGGTATGAGGATAAACTACATCCGCGTCCTGGGTATGACGATAAACTACATGCTCTTCCAGAGTATGACGATAAACTGCATCAGCGTCCTGGGTATGAGGATAAACTACATCCGCGTCATGGGTATGACGATAAACTACATCCGCGTCCTGGGTATGACGATAAACTACATACTCTTCCAGAGTATGACGATAAACTGCATCAGCGTCCTGGGTGTGAGGATAAACTACATCCGCGTCCTGGGTATGACGATAACTACATCCGCATCATGTGTATGACGAAAATCTACATCCGCGTCCTGGGTATGACGATAAACTACATCCGCGTCCTGGGTATGACGATAAACTACATCCGCGTCCTGGGTATGACGATAAACTACCCCCGCGTCCTGGGTATGACGATAAACTACACCCGCGTCCTGGGTATTACGATTAACGACACCCGCGTCCTGGGTATGACGATAAACTACATCCTCTTCCTGGGTATGACAATAAACTACATTCGCGTCTTGGAGTATAAACCACCGGTGGGCTCTGTGGGTGTCTGAGCAATGTGCCTGAGCGAGCGTCTGCAATAGGGATTGGCTAGTAGACGGGTATCGTCGAATACGTGTGGCCAACTATAGTATACTGTATTTACTGAATTAATTTTCTATCCGTATGGAGGCTGTTTGAAGGCTCGAAAAAATCTGTAACTTGAGTATCTTTCACTGTCCGTGAATGCCGAATGTTTCCTTATAAGGAAACGGATAATATTACAATTAGTATTAGTATGTTGGCTGTATGGAAAGCTTTATTTGCACTAATATTATCAGTGAGTTAATGGCTATACTAATGCGATCTTCTCCAAGACAAAAATGGAGCATATCTACAGACGATTTCACTTTCGACGCCTGTTCTCGTTAACTGCAAAAAAAAGGTCTCTAAAATGCCAGAACTGGCAAGCTTTTGATCAGAGACTGTGTGACGAGGTACGGGAAACTAAACAAGACTTTAAAACTTACTTTTTCTTTTTCTCTCATTCATCTTCAGCACCCCACACTCTCGCTATTTTTTTTTTAATCTGTCATTTTTATTTCTAGAGTTCGTGCACACACACACACACACACACACACACACACACACACACACACACACACACATATACACACCCGCGCGCAGCACACGACGCAACACAGAACATATTTCCCCGCCTTTATATATATATATATATATATATATATATATATACGTGCATATTATCTCTGTTAATTTTTAATGCCCTTCCATCTTTGGACCTCCCTGCCTCTCTCGTCTGTTACCCCTCTATATAGATCCCATGTCCTCCCAAACTCTCACACATATACTTTTACTAATTCTTTCCCGGAGTTGTTTTTTCTGTTTTCTTTTGAATCTGTAGGTCTGTTGAATTGGATCGTTCTTACGATTCCAATGGAATAAATTATGAACAGGGAATATTAGTGTTTAAGCCTTTTCATTATATCCTTAATCTGTCCTGGACATTGAGTTCTAACTGGATCATATCTTCTTGGAATTATTTTTATACATATATATATATATATATATTATGTATGTGCATATATAATTGCATATGTATGTGTATATTTACCACTAATATATATATGTACGTATATATATATATATATATATATATATATATATATATATACGTACATATATATATATATGCGTACATATATATATATATATGTACGTATATATATATATATATATATATATATATATATATATATACGTACATATATATATATATATATATATATGTAAGCAAATATGTGGATGTAGATCCGACGGTATGATGAAAAATATGGAAAAGACAAAACAAAATCCGAATATGCAAGTTTGCAAAATTAAAACAGTAAACTTTCATATTCAGATTTTTGTTTTGTCTTTTCCCATATTTTTCATCATATATATATATATATATATATATATATATATATATATATATATATATATATATATATATATATATATATATATACGTACATATATATATATATATATATATATATACGTACAGTAGTACATTGTGGGTAGTCTATTTTGGCGGTTATTTTACCGGAAGTCGTTTATTTGTTTATTTATTTATTTGTGTCAAATTATTACTTCAGGTGACTGGAATTTTCCTTCAATATATGTCTATATCTTTGAGATTAGGTATCATAAGGCAAGTAATCATAATACCTCTGAGATGAGGTATTATGATTACTTGCCTTATTTACATTATTCGGTCTGTTATCCTTATCTTCATTGCCATATTCACAACATAATCACCGTTGTACACCCCGGCTTTCTTCAGTTGATTTGAATTTCGAAACCGGATACTTTACTTGGTTCACCATAGTAAATTGTTTTAGTTCCACATGTCATGCCTCTTCCGAATGTCTCAGTTATTTTCTTTTAACTCAACTCTCTAAATTTTGGTTCATCACTGCGAATTCCAATCGATGAATATGGCAATGAAGATGAGGATAAGAGTCGGAATAATGTAAATATAATGTAAGTAATCATGAGACCACATTTCAGAGATATAGACAGATATTGAAGAAAAATTCCAATCACCTGAAGAAGGCTGGAGCGTACAACGGCCGAAACGTTGTGAATATGGCAATGAAGATGATGATAACAGTCCGAATAATGTCAATAATGCAAGTAATCTTGATACCTCATCTCAGAGATATAGACAGATGTTGAAAAAACTCCAATCACCTGAAGAAGGCCGACGCGTACAACGGGCGATATGCTGTTAATATGGCAATGAAGATGAGGATAACAGTCCAAGAATTGCAAAGAATGCAAGTAATCATGATACCTTATCCCAGAGATATAGATAGATATTGAAGAAAAATTTCAGTCACCTGAAGAAGTCCGGAGTGTACAACAGCCGAAACGTTGTGAATATGGCAATGAAGATGGGGATAACAGTCCGAGAATTGTAAGTAATGCAAGTAATCATGGTACCTCATCTCAGAGATATAGATAGATATTGAAGAAAAATTTCAGTCACCTGAAGTAGGCCGCAGCGTACAACGGCTGAAACATTGTGAATATGGCAATGAAAATGAGGATAACAGTCCGAATAATGTCAATAATGCAAATAATCATGATACCTTATCTCAGAGATATAGATAGTTACTGAAGAAAAATTCCAATCACCTGAAGAAGGCCGACGCGTACAACGGGCGAAATGTTGTTAATATGGCAATGAAGATGAGGATAACAGCCCGAGAATTGTAAAGAATGCAAGTAATCATGATACCTCATCTCAGAGATATAGATACATACAGGCACACTTGTATTTAACATTGGGAACAGGCAGCTGAAATTTGTAGGTCGCGTCATGAGGAATGACGGCTTCGCAGATGTGTTTGCTATCAACATTGCGACATCTGCATATCTCATGACGTTAAGACTTCCACCGCCAATAATGAATCGGGGGAGGGCTTCCAATTATCCCAGAACAACCTCACTGTACAAGCTCCCTGACGCAAGAGATCGTCTTTAAGCGGAACCTTTCCCTCATTCTCGCTATAGCACCTTCCTCGTTGCACCAAGAGAGGCTTGGTCGGTGAGGGCACCTCGGCGTGGTGTAATAGTTAACAAGCTTGTCGCGTTATACCAATTACGACTGAATAGCGAGTTTGGTCCTCACTGGGTGTGCCAAACTATCGGCCTTGTGCTACACCTAAGCTACGCTTAGGAATTCATTTAAGGGCACCTCAATTGGTGTAATGGTTAACAAGCTTGTTGTGTTAGGACTTTACGGCTGGATAGTGCGTTTGATCCTCAGCGGGTGTCACAAACATTCGGCCTTGTGCCACACCTAAGCTACGTTTGGAAATTCATTTCAGGGCATTTCGATTGGTTTAATAGTTAACAAGCTAGTCGCGCTAGATCAATTACGATTGAATAGTAAGTTCGATACTCACTGGGTACCCCATACTATTGTCCTTGTGCCACACTTAAGCTACGCTTAGAAATTCATTTTAGAGCACATCGATCGGTGTAACGATTAACAAGCTTGTCGCTCTAGATCAATTACGACTGAATAGAGAGGTCGATCCTCACTTGGTGCCCCATAATCTTGGCCTTGTGCCACATCTAAGCTACGCTTAGTAAATCAGTTAACCACAATTCCTGTATTTTCGAGCAATATGTCTCGAAAGTTTGGTTTGGTGTAATATCGAGGCCAGCGTGAAAATGTTCGCTGGGATGCGAATGCGTACGGACTCCCCACGTAAAAATCGATTTTTTGTCCCATCCTTCCTTAGTGGGAAGTCCGAGTAAAATATTGTATTTTCCAGTGTCCACACCTCGCAATCGAATGTAACGCAGGGTTAATTGCAAGTTGGTTTAACAGCAATACCGTGGCAAAATTCCTCAGACTCCATCGGTACAAACCCTTTTGGGAACACCTCAGGCTCCGGGCAATAAACCCAGCCTCTTTTCGGAGTGTGAAGTACTTGCCTGTAGAAACGGGCTCCTTGGGCTTGAGCTTAATATATATTTTTAAACTTTCCAGCTAAAAAAGCCAGCAGTATTTTTCAGCAGCCCCCACCTCACAATCGAATGTAACACGCATTCATTTTAAAGTGTAACGGTAATACCTTGAAGAAATGGCCGAAGTTCCCACGGCACTTCCTCCCTTGGGAACACCTCAGACATCGGCAATAAACCCAGCTGCTTCCCAAAAGAGAGGTACTGCCAGGAGTGAGATTTACTTGACGCCCAAATGAGTCAGGTTGTGACAAAGGTTCAGTTTTTAACGTGTTTTTCACTCGGGCCGCTGGTCTAAGTTGGTTTTAGCTGGTCCAAGCTGGTCAGAGCTGGTCTTGGCTTGTCAGTCGTAGCCATGATACCACCAGCACAGGGACGGAACCCTGGGGCTGATAAGTATAAGAATGTGTATTTTATAAGCGAGGCTAAGATGTGGCACATGGCCGAAAGTATGGGGCATCCAGTGAGGATTGAACTCACTATTCCGTTAGTAACAGTTTTAGCAAGACCAGCTTGCTAAGCAGTCCACCACGCCGAGACGCCCCAAGTATCAGAATGTGTATACTACACGAGAGAGCGGTTTACGCACTGGTACTGCCAGGAGTTTGTGCTTAATCTGGTCACATCTTCGACTTAGTTTGTATCTATCTTATATCTTGTCCAACTTTGTGGTCCCTGCTGATTTGCATATTCAAAATTAAAAATCATATTGTAAAAAAAAACAAAAAACAAAAAACAAAACTTTCTTATAAATAATTTTTTTTTGTGTGTGTTGCTAATAAATATTTTCCATTATTTGCAAGGACTTGTTACCGCTTATCGAGTATTGGTCCTAACCCGTAATCTCTGTTTCAGTCACCTCCATCTACATTATCTAGATTTTATGAATGTAAACGCAGTACTAGATTGGCGGTTAGGTCTCATCATTTTTTTTTTCAGTTGAAATAGTTAGATGAAACCGTAAGTTCTAAGTGCCGGCTACTTGCCTTCCAGTCAAATTTTGTCTTCAAAAATCTAAATACAATGTCAATCGATATCTTCAATCTTCTTAATTTTAAAAATACTTTTATTGTTCTCCCTCCATCACATGATCAACGAAGCGTGTATCACGCGTGGCGCATAATGTACCATGCGTGATACACGCGTAGTCGATCATGTATCTTTCGATACATGACTGGCGAGGCAGATTTTAAAAGCGTTTTTTTTTTTTTAGATTCATTCGAAATAGCTAGATGTAACCGTAAATTCTATGTTAACAGATTCTTCTATCACACTTGTCGCTTGTGGAATTCTCTTCCGGCTTCTTGCTTTCCAGTCAGCTTCGATCTTGAAAAATGTAAATGCAATGTCGATTTTTATCCTTTGTCCTCTGAAATTCTCTTGTTCTCTCTCCTTAATAGGGCTTTTCTTATATTCAGTCGAAATGGCTGAATGCAACCGTAAGTTCTATGTTAACAGTTTCTTCTCTCACACTTCTCGCTTGTGGAACTCTCGCCCGACTTCTTGCTTTCCAGTCAACTTTGATCTTCCAAAATGTAAATGCGATGTCCATCTTTATCCTCAGACCTCTGAAATTCTCTTCTTTTATTGTCCTCGCCCCTTAATAGTGTTTTTCTTCAATTCAGTCGAAATGGCTTCATGTAACCGTAAGTTCTATGCTAACAGTTTCTTCTCTCACACTTCTCGGTTGTGGAACTCTCGCCCGACTTCTTGCTTTCCAGTAAAATTTGATCTTCCCAAATTTTAATCCAATGTCAATATTTATCCTTTGTCCTCTGAAATTCTCTTCTTCTATTGTTCTAGCTTCTTAATAGCATTTTTCTTATATTCAGTCGAAATGGGTAGAAGGAACCGTAAGTTCTATGCTAACAGTTTCTTCTCTCGTACTTCTCGCTTGTGGAAATCTCTTTCGGCTTCTTGCTTTCCAGTCGAGTTTGGTCTTCAAAAACCTAAATGCAATGTCAATCGTTATCTTCAGTCTTCTTAATTTCTATTCTCTTATTGCTCTCGCTCCATCATCAGTTATGTGACATGCGTGATATACGCGTAGTCGATCATGTATCTTTCGATACATGACTGACGAGGCAGATTTTAGGAGTGTTTTTCTGATATTCATTAGAAATGGCTAGGTGTAACCGTAAGTTCTATGCTAGCAGTTTCTTCTCTGACACTTCTCGCTTGTGGAACTCTCTTCTGGCTTCTTGCTTTCCAGCCAACTTCGATGTTTAAAAATGTAAATGCAATGTTTATCCTCTGTCCTCTGAAATTCTCTTCTTTTATTCTTCTCTCTCCTTTCTATTGTTTTTCTTTGTCTTGTTTTCTCTCATACATATTAAGCCCCTCCACCTGCGTCTTAGTGGCTTTATTTCCTTGTTTTGTGTGAAATGATTACAAAATAAGCAAATAAATGAATATAGCAATTAATTCCGCACGATTTAATGTGAAAAGGTTTCGGTGAACTCTTGTATCTTGTTTTTATTAGAGGAAGCCCCCCTCCCACCCCATTTTGTAGCGATCGAAAACAGGTAATAATTGGTTGATGTAAGGTAAAGTGAGCAGATTCTGGATTTTGAGATCGCTTTTAACGAGAGACTTTCAATCTTTTATGGGGGGGGGGTGTTCTTCACAGCCACCAAATTCTTGCTTTTATTTTATTTTTATTTTTTTTTCGGATTTATAGAAAGTTTGTAAGTTTTTTTTTCTCTTTAGAATATTTATTTTGACTTCATGTAAACAGTCATTTCTGCTCGCATCTGATACCTGGCTTCTTCGTCGAGGACCCTACGGTTTTTCGCCAGGTTTTCCTATTTGCTTAGCGTATTTTTTTTTCCCTTTTTTTTTTTAATTTTATTTGAAATATTTATTTTAATTTTTTCTTTTTAATTTATTTTATTTTATTTTTTATTTATTTAGTTTGTTTTTTATTTTTTATTTATTTTTATTTTATTTTATTTTATTTTAAAGGCTCTATTTCATTTCTGGTATACATTTTAGCCCAAATTTCTTTTCGGATGTTGTTTTTATTTTATGTTTTTATCTTTCTCTTTTCCTTTTCGTTTCGTCCATTTTTTTTTTGTATTCACGTTTCTTTCTTTATTTTGGAGTTTTCCCTTATGCTTTATTTATTCCTTTCTTTTTTTCTTTCTCTCTTTCTTGACAGTTTTCATCACTTTCTTTCTACTCCTTATTTTATTCAATTGCTTTTCTTCTACCCTTTCTTCTTTCCCATGGATTGTCCTCTTTTTCCTTCTTAATCTTCTTTAATAGGCTTTCACAATTATAATCCACCCCTATTTTTTTCTTCCAATTATTCCAACCGGATAAGGATCTTTCATTCTTTCTTTATTTATTTATTTCTTTATTTCTTTCTTTCTAGATAAATATCATTCGCTCCTCTCTTTCTTTCTTTCTTTCTTTCTTCCTTTCTTTCTCATACGTATCCTTCTTTCTTTCTTTCTTTCTTTCTTCCTTTCTTTATTTCTTTCTTTCTCACAGTTACATATCATTCTTTCTTTCTTTTTTCTTTCTATCTAGATAAATATCATTCGCTCCTCTCTTTCTTTCTTTCTTCGTTTCTTTCTCACAGATGCATATCCTTTCTTTCTTTCTTTCTTTCTTTTTTCTTTCTATCTAGATAAATATCCTTCGCTACTCTCTTTCTTTATTTCTTTCTTTCTTTCTTTCTTTCTCACATATACGTATCTTTCTTTCTTTCTTTCTTTCTTTCTTTCTTTCTAGATCCTTCGCTCCTCTCTCTCTTTCTTTCTTTCTCTCAGACAAGTATCCATTTTTCTTTCTCCCTGATAATTATCCTTCTTTCTTTCTTTTAGATAATTATCTTTCTTTCTTTCTTTCTTTCTTTCCAGATAAATATCCCTCTCTTCTTTTCCTTTTTTTTCTCTCCCTGATAATTATCCTTCTCTCCTTCCTTCCATCCTTCTTTCTTTCTTTCTTTCTTTCTTTCTTTCTTTCTTTCTTTCAATGAGTGTTCTCACTAACCTTCTTCTTCTAAAGTTTTCCACAACTTGCCACAACAGTTCCCCTTTCTTCTTTTCCCCTTACTTATTCGGATTCTTCCGAATTCTCCTTCCTTTCATTTTTCCCTGGCTCTCCCCTCACCAACCCTAACCCTCCTATCCAGAACTTTCTTTTTTCTTTTTCATTCTTTTTTCATTCTTTTTTTTTTTTTCCAATTTTATTTTCTTGTCTGCACGTGCGACTCTCCGACTGCCAAAGATTGTTGGTCAATGCAATTACTCATCGTCGGGATAAAGTCGGCAGAGATGGCGGCGGAGTCGCCCGGGTCGGAGGTTCAAGTCGAACCCCGCACCCCCACCCCCAACGCACCCGGTTTTTGGCAGCTCGTTGATACATTTTACAGCCCCGGATACAATTTCCTTGCAGAAGCGGCTGGATCGGCCCCACCCGTTTTTTTTTTGTTTTTTTGTTTTTTAACGATGAAGAGACATTTTTACTTTTTTCAAATTTGTTTTTATCTCATATTCTTATATATGTTTATTTTTTTCTTTCTTGGTGGAGGGGGAGAAGAAAATCTTTTTTTTTTAATTATTTATTTCTTTTTCGTGATCCTATACGACTTCTGTTTTTGAGACCTCCTAAGGCTTACATCTATAGCTCGTTGAAAGTTAAGCAACGTCGAGTTTGGTCAGTACCTAGATGGGTAACCGCTAGGGAATACCAGGTGCTGTAAGCTTGGATGTGCGACTAGTTCAATGGATAACGGCACGGAATTGTTAATTGATTTCGAATTCCAGTCGGGTTCGTTACATTCAATTACGCACAAATAGAAAGAATCCGACTCTTTTCTCCCCAGC
This sequence comes from Acanthosepion esculentum, assembly GCA_964036315.1. Classification (NCBI taxonomy): domain Eukaryota; kingdom Metazoa; phylum Mollusca; class Cephalopoda; order Sepiida; family Sepiidae; genus Acanthosepion; species Acanthosepion esculentum. Next base: position 27,379,904 of record OZ038519.1, read on the forward strand.
TATGGGTAAATTAGTTAAACTTGTATCAGTAAATCATTAATATCTCCTAAATACGTTTCTGCAGTCTAAATATTTTACCAGGCTTTTAATAACCTGCAAGGGATTGATAAACCGTAAAAAACAAAATTCGCAAACTCGTATTTCTCTCTGTCCCTTGAATGTGCGGGTGGTGTAATGGATAGCTGCTCAGAATGCGAACTCGGACAAGCGAGTTCGAATTCCAGTCAGTTCTGTTACATTCACTTATGGAATTCAAGAATCAATCAACCCCACGCTATGAATTAAATGGTAAGTTCAACATCTGGAAAAAAAAAATATTATTCTCACAAAAATGTTAATACAAAATTTACTAGCAAAAACCAAAAAAAAAAGCAAAAAAAGCAATGAAACCCGATGTTGCTTTTAGTATGTCCTGTGAGTGTTAAATTCTCCGAACACTCTTACCTCGTAAAGTAACCTAGAAATGTAAACTGGCAAGCAAGGGTGTTTTTTTTGTTTTTTTTTTTGTTTACACCTGGCATTCCCAAGCGGTCAATTATCTAGGACTGACCAGGCTCAACGTTGCTTAACTTCATTTCAATGTCATGTGACTGTAAACCCGAACTGGGGGAACTAAAGAATGGAGCTCGCATCTAAACAGATAGGTTTTTAATTTTGCGACTCTGGGGAAAGAGGTTGTAAAGTGGAAAATAAATTTTCCCCACAATGCGTGATAGAATCTGTTAAGGTTGAAATATAAGTTGGTGAGCAACAATAGCCCAATTATGGTAGCAATGGTCAATTTTGAGTCACTTGTAAATTTCTACGACATTTTGTTCTATAATGTTGAACCTAAATCTACCGCTGGATTCAAGGAGACTTAAATGCTTCGACGCCCATAAGATCACTCAAAGGATGTCGGCTTATATAGGCAGTATATCAAGGGTCACTGAGCTCAAAACCTACCAAAGATCGAATAACGGTGCCAAATCGAACGCTGGAAAAACAGACGAGGGAAGGACGATTGATTGATTAATTTCTGTTTAACGGCATATCAACTCCTTTATGGGTCATTTTCAAAAATGTATTGGTGGTAATATTTTTAACTATGAAAATATATTAGTGATAATTTTACTATAAAAAAAACTATTTTTACACTTTCATATTGCAGTGACCCCAGTTTTCTTTCCGTCCTGGGTAAGACGATAAACTACATCCGCGTCCTGGTTATGACGAGAAACTACATCCGCGTCCTGGGTATGACGAGAAACTACATCCTCTTCCTGGTTATGACGAGAAACTACATCCGCGTCCAGGGCAAGACGATAAACTACATCTGCGTCCAGGGTAAGACGATAAACTACATCTGCGTCCTGGGTATGACGAGAAACTACATCCTCTTCCTGGGTAAGACGATAAACTACATCCTCTTCCTGGGTAAGACGATAAACTACATTCGCGTCCTGGGTATGACGATAAACTACATCCGCGTCCTGGATAAGATGATAAACTATTTCCGCGTCCTGGATAAGACGATAAACTACATCCGCGTCCTGGGTAAGACGATAAACTACATCCGCGTCCTGGGTATGACGAGAAACTACATCCGCGTCCTGGGTATGACGAGAAACTACATCCTCTTCCTGGGTAAGACGATAAACTACATCCTCTTCCTGGGTAAGACGATAAACTACATCCGCGTCCTGGGTATGACGATAAACTACATCCGCGTCCTGGGTATGACGATAAAGTACATGCGCGTCCTGCGTATGACGATAAACTGCATCCGCGTCCTGGGTAAGACGATAAACTACGTACAACGGCAAGACATCTGTTCAGGAGGTTTTGAGGAGTGTGGAACCACCTCTTAATTGCTGGTGTTCCCATGTCCACCTTGACCCGGGGTGGTAGCACCTGTTAGGGTCCAGCTATGGGCAAATAGTTAACACCCAAACTTTTGTAAAAATCGGTTTTAATACCAGAAATACTTTGTAATAAAAAAAATTATTACCAGCAATAATTTTTGAAGGAAAAATTATTATCAGCAATTCTTAAATAAATAGTAACAATACAAACAGTTATACATTCTTTGAAAAAAATATTACCAGCTATAGATTTATTCAAGGAAAAATATTCCCAGGAATAGATTTTTGAAGAAAAACATATTACCAGCAATAAAAAAATTATCGGCATTAAATAACCCATTGTGGTTGATATGCTGTAAAACAAAACAAACCAAACTCCTAGTCTGTATGTCGTCCTGGGTAAGACGTTAAACTACATCCGTATCCTGGGTAAGACGATAAACTACATCTAGCAATAAGGCCTCTGATCAGGACGTTTTCAGGAGAGTGCAACCGCCTTTTAATTGCTGGTGTTCCCAGCTCCACCCTGACCCGGTGTGGTAGCACCCGTTAGGGTCCCAGTTATATAGTTAACTATTACGAGCAATACGTTTTGAAAAAAAATTATTACCAGCAATACAATTTTGAAGGAAAAGTATTACCAGCAACAGTTTTTGACTAAACAAAATATTACCAGCAATAAAAAATATTGTCGGCATTAAATAACCCATTGAGGTTGATATGCCGTCAAACAAAATAAACCAAACCAATCTAAACCAAAGAATAGATATTCTATTCATACGAATCTATCCTAAAAATGTTATGGGCATTAAATAACCCATTGAAGTTGATATGCCGTAAAACAAAATAAACCAAACCAATCTAAACCAAAAAATACATATTCTATTCATACGAATCTATCCTAAAAATGTTATCGGCATTAAATAACCCATTAAGGTTGATATGCCGTAAAACAAAATAAACCAAACCAATCTAAACCAAAAAATACATATTCTATTCATACGAATCTATCCTAAAAATGTTATCGGCATTAAATAACCCATTAAGGTTGATATGCCGTAAAACAAAATAAACCAAACCAATCTAAAGCAAAGAATACATATTCTATTCATACGAATCTATCCTAAAAATGTTGTCGGCATTAAATAACCCATTGAGGTTGATATGCCGTAAAACAAAATAAACCAAACCAATCTAAAGCAAAGAATACATATTCTATTCATACGAATCTATCCTAAAAATGTTGTTGGCATTAAATAACCCATTGAGGTTGATATGCCGTAAAACAAAATAAACCAAACCAATCTAAAGCAAAGAATACATATTCTATTCATACGAATCTATCCAAAAATGTTGTCGGCATTAAATAACCCATTGAGGTTGATATGCCGTAAAACAAAATAAAACAAACGAATCTAAAGCAAAGAATACATATTCTATTCATACGAATCTATCCTAAAAATGTTGTCGGCATTAAATAACCCATTGAGGTTGATATGCCGTAAAACAAAATAAAACAAACCAATCTAAAGCAAAGAATACATATTCTATTCATACGAATCTATCCTAAAAATGTTGTCGGCATTAAATAACCCATTGAGGTTGATATGCCGTAAAACAAAATAAACCAAACCAATCTAAACCAAAGAATACATATTCTATTCATACGAATCTATCCTAAAAATGCTGTCGGCATTAAATAACCCATTATAGTTGATATGCCGTAAAACAAAATAAACCAAACCAATCTAAAGCAAAGAATACATATTCTATTCATACGAATCTATCCTAAAAATGTTGTCGGCATTAAATAACCCATTGAGCTTGATATGCCGTAAAACAAAATAAACCAAACCAATCTAAACCAAAGAATACATATTCTATTCATACGAATCTATCCTAAAAATGCTGTCGGCATTAAATAACCAATTCAGGTTGATATGCCGTAAAACAAAATAAACCAAACCAATCTAAAGCAAAGAATACATATTCTATTCATACGAATCTATCCTAAAAATGTTGTCGGCATTAAATAACCCATTGTAGTTGATATGCCGTAAAACAAAATAAAACAAACCAATCTAAAGCAAAGAATACATATTCTATTCATACGAATCTATCCTAAAAATGTTGTCGGCATTAAATAACCCATTGAGGTTGATATGCCGTAAAACAAAATAAACCAAACCAATCTAAAGCAAAGAATACATATTCTATTCATACGAATCTATCCTAAAAATGCTGTCGGCATTAAATAACCCATTGTAGTTGATATGCCGTAAAACAAAATAAACCAAACCAATCTAAAGCAAAGAATACATATTCTATTCATACGAATCTATCCTAAAAATGTTGTCGGCATTAAATAACCCATTGAGGTTGATATGCCGTAAAACAAAATAAACCAAACCAATCTAAAGCAAAGAATACATATTCTATTCATACGAATCTATCCTAAAAATGTTGTCGGCATTAAATAACCCATAGAGGTTGATATGCCGTAAAACAAAATAAACCAAACCAATCTAAAGCAAAGAATACATATTCTATTCATACGAATCTATCCTAAAAATGTTGTCGGCATTAAATAACCCGTTAATGTTGATATGCCGTACATCAAAATAAAACAAACGAAACCAAACCAAACCTAGTATGTTTGCCACCCAAGGCTGTTCTGCTGGGTAGTATATATTACAAAGGATAAAAAAGAGAGGTCTACTCAAACATGGGTAATCATACGATGAGGTAGCAGGAAAAATTATCGCATAAAAAACAATCAATTGATGCCTGAGAAATTATTTTTGTTTACATTTCTGACACGAAAACCTTGAGCAGATAGGAACTTTCGAGAAAATCTCAACGAGAGGCTGTACATTCTCAAGAAGAGTAAAAGAACATTCTTAGGGTGTGACAATTTATTCGGTCGAAAGGTCATCAGGGTAATTTCCAAAATATTGACGTTCTGCATGATATCGAACAAGACTTTCTGCCTGAATTTCTGGGATGAAGAGATTATTTACATTTGGATTATACATACATATATATATATATATATACATATATGTGTGTGTGTGTGTGTGTGTATGTGTGTGTGTGTGTGTGTGTGTGTGTACTAGCAGCATGGCCCGGCGTTGCCCGTGCTGGATTCAAAAATCGTACGACTCATGCAGCAATCGCTATCACTTGACTTAAAATATTTTTGCCCTTCCTTGCCTTTAAAGGAGTGCCCTTTGCCGTGCTGATGTTGCTACGTGCCTTACTTCTTGCCTATCTCACACTGGGAATTTTTTCTAAGCTCTATACTAAACATTAAATCTGTTACGAAAAAAGAACTAATGTATATATATATATATATATATATATATATATACAAGGTGTTCCAAAAATCGGTCCAAGTTATTGGAACATCATTTACGTTCAGATTCTACAACATTTATTGATATTGATGCAATTTAGCGTAATTCCCCATGTATAATACGCCTTCGTCCGTAATACGCACCCCTAAAATTGTGCGAAAAGTGTGGGAAAATGCTTCTACTCTTGAATAACACACACACCCTGTTTGGTAATCAAAACCTATAAATTGTACCACTCCAATTTCATTACGGCGAATGCTTCCTACTCTTTTTTTTTTAAATGGTTTTAAACAAAGAATAATTTAGTTTTATGATAATTCTTATTTTATTTTACATTTGTAAGTATTGTTAGGTACATATGATTGTATTTGACATCCGTATGGGGTCGCAATCGCCGAATGTTAGTGTCAAATTGTCGTGTGTTGAGTATTCATTTTGCAACTGATATCGACCTATCATTCATACCTAATCAGAATTTGATAAACTAAAAATTTATTTTGGTTGTGCCCTCTGGATAGGAAGTGTGAGTCTGTAAACAGTGACTATTACTGCTACTAATGCCAGACTCTTTAGTAAAGGAAATCGAGTTCTCTCAGTCGCTGTGTGTTTATTTAAAAATAAATACAAAATAAAAAATCCTTAGGCTCTTAAACTTAATTCATATTTAAAATCGGTCCAAGTTATTATATATATATATATATATATATATATATATATATATATATATATATATATATATATATATATATATATATATATATTCTTATCTTATTTTGGGTTTTACTATTATCAATATTATTTTTATTATTGTGTTTATATTGTTATTAATTTTACTTTTATTATTATTTAATCACTAGAAATCTTATTTTTATTAATTTATTATTCTTTTTTACCCGTAATCGATCCTCCAAGTCTATAAATCGACCATTCGCCCTTGCATGGAGTATTGCTGCCATATATGGTCTGGGGCCCCTGCTGTTTGCCTCAGGGTTCTTGATATGTGATTGGCCCTGATCTGTCATCTCGTCTGCAGTCGCTCTCTCACAGACGCGATGTTGCCTCGCTCTGCCCTTTTTACAAGTACTTTCACGATAATTGATCCGAAGAGCTGCTTTCGCTTGTCCCTAGGCCTCGTGAATTTAAACGTCCCACGAGGCTGGCATCCCGCTCCCACCCCTACACCGTGGAAACTGTTAGATGTAGACGTCTCTTCTACTCCAATAGCTTCATGTCTCGCACATCTCGCCTATGGTACTCCCTTCCCTATTACTGTTTCCCTGACAAATACAATCTCCAACGGTTTAAGTGTAGCGTCAATCGACATCTCCAGTTGCCTTGATCTATATCCACTTCCCTTCTCCACATCCTTTCATTTTTCATTCCTATCTGCTGTCGCTCCAAATCTTCTGAAACCCCCTTGCCTTGATCGACCCACTGTCTTTCTCTTTCTCCACATCCTCTCCTTTACCACTCCTATCTGCTCTTCCGCCAACCCTTCTTTAACCCCTTGCGTGATAGTGGCCTCCAGCCTTGCTTGGGGTGATACGCTTAAAAAAAAACAAAAAAAAAAACGTATTTTAATAACAGCATCCGATTTAACGAAAATTAGAAAATTAGAATTTCTAATTATTATTTTCAATCTTAAATGTAAGTTTGAGCCTAAATTGAAATTCAACATTAGATTATAGGGCAATTAAATATTTAACAACAGCAATAATTCACCAAAACAACAACATATCCCAAGAGACCCAGAAATATTAACCAGTGTTAACCAAACAGTGTAAACCTAAATTAGTACCTGATGATTGCATTAAGCCTGAAACTTTTGAGTTGTACTGTTGCCATGGGGTATTAAGTTGATTCTATAAACAACAGCCACCTGCACTAATGCAAAGCTCTTCAGTAAAATGAATGGAGCACTTTGGCTGGTTGGCATTTGTTTACATTTGTAAAAACAATACGCTAGATTTAGTTGTGTAACTCTACCGAGTGAAGATAGCTCTGGCTGACACCAAATTAGTTGTGTTTCAATCCTGGCTTGAGGCATTTGGAAGTCTAGTCGCACTGAGGTACAGCGAAACAGTACTGTCTGTGAATGACATATATATATATACTTGTCGACAACACTAATATAATAGCATCATCCACTTGCAAAAAAAGGCTAAAAATAATGGAAGCCTTACTTATAAAATTAAACAAACCAACCCTTAATAATATTAACTTTGAACATGGGCATAATATCTTGACCGTGTTTTGAAACAAAAAAATGAATCACTTTATAAAACACGCACAAACTATTTCTAATTCTAACAGTTGAAATATAATCCTTGATAATGGCTAAATGTATAGCCGAAAGCGCTCGGAAAAGAACATTCGGACAATTTTTATATAATTTATCCTCTGAAAAGAAAAACTTTATTAGATCGCACGAGAAATTATATAAAAAACTAAATAAAAGCACCTTGTCAGTCGTTTTTAATGAAATGTGCTTGAAAGAAGGATTGCTGCCTAAATACACAAATATATATATATATATATATATATATATATATATATATATATATATATATATATATATATATCAAAGTGAACATAGAAGCCAACACTTAGAGGCGACAGTCTGTTTCATTTTGATGCGATCATCGGGCCCGATGATTGCATCTAGCATGAAACATAGACAGAAACTGAAGATGCCGCCCGTACAATGGCCGAAACGTTGTGAATATGGTGATGAATTTGAAGATAACAGTCAGAACACTGTAAATAGTGTAGATCTTTACAATCTCTCATCTCAGAAATAGAGACAGACCCTGAAGAAGGTACCAGCGTACACAGGCGGAAACGTTGTCAATATGGCAATAAAGACGAGGACAACAATCCGAACAATGTAAATAGTGTCAATGTCTTTGTTTCATTGCATTTTTATTTCAGGATTCATAGCAAATTTTACGTAACTGGTTGTCCTGTTTAATAAAAAATCGGGCCCGATGATTGCATCTAGCATGAAACAGACTGTCGCCTCTAAGTGTTGAACTTCTATGTTCACTTTTATATTTACACACGCTCTATCTCTGATATTGAGCACTTTATCCCATAAATATAGCACACTTTAAGACTATATTTCTTCATATATATATATATATATATATATATATATATATATATATATATATATATGTGTGTGTGTGTGTGTGTGTTTTGATATTATTTTTTTTTCTACTATTTTTATTGTATAACCATTATTACAGTTATTATTTTTATTCTAATCTTATTCTTGGTCTTACATTAATTGATATTATTATTATTATTATTATTATTATTATGATCATTGTTATTATTTTATATCTTTATACTATTATTAATTTTACTTTTATTTTCATTTTACCACTACAAATTTTCACTAATTTTATCACTATTTTTAAAGCAAAAAAAAGAGAGTTACTTCCCCTTGATTCTTAAACGTATTTTCATAACAGAGTCCATTTTTAATGAAAATTGGAAAATTAAAATTAGAAAAATAAAGTTAGAATTTCAGATTCTTATTTCAAATCTTAAATGTAAGTTTGAGCCTAAATTGAAATTCAACATTAGATTATAGGGCAATTAAATATTTAATAACAGCAATAATTCACCAAAACAGCAACATATCCCATGATTAATCAAACGATGTTAACCAATCGGTGTAAATTCAAATAAAAGCCTGATGAAATTCCAAGTTGTACTGTCGGCATCGGATATGATGTATATTTATTAATATATACTTAATAGCTTTGTTATTTAGCATTGAGTAATGATTTCTAAAATATTTATGTTATAGTTTTCGAATAAATGATTATATTTGCTCTATTCGGTATTGAGCACTCTTTTAAGAACAGTATATGTTGGTTATTTGAATCTATTCCGTATACACCTATCCTATACTTTAGTATATATATATATATATATATATATATATATATATATATATATATATATATATATATATATATATATGGGAGAGGTTATGGTAGTTCCAACGAGAGAAAAGTGTGTATATTAAAAAGAAGAGAAGAACCACAAACATTTTTGCTTGTAATGTTGATTTTTTAAAAATTTCCCTAATTTTCCTGCACGTGTTTCCGGTCTCACGTCCTTTATCAGGCAAAGCGTGGAGATTTCCACATATTGTTAAAAACAATTAATTTTTTTCTTATGTTTTTCGATGGTAAATGTTCTCGATATTCTCATTTTTGTGTGTTATATGTATTTGTATTTGAACATTTACACGTACATTTATTTAGATTTCTGCATTTGAGCATATATACATATATATATATATATATATATATATATATATATATATATATATATATATATATATGAAAGTGAACGTTGAAGGCAACACTTAGATGCGACAGGCTATTTCATGCTAGACGCAATCGTCAGGCCTTCAATGTTCAATTTTATATTTACACACGCTCTATCTCTGATATGGAGCACTTTATTCATATATATATATATATATATATATATATATATATATATATATATATATATATATGTATGTAATGTTTTATCAAAAGATTTAACATCAATTCTTTTCGTCTTCTCCGACTTCGAAGTTTCTTCGTAATGTCCATTCTTCAAGTTGATTACATATATATATATATATATATATATATATATATATATATATATATATATATATATATATATATATATATATACATACATATATATATATATATATGTGTGTGTGTGTGTGTGTGTGTGTGTGTGTGTGTGTATTAATATGTTATTTTTTTTTGTAAAAATAAATACAAGTTGTGCGACTTTAATTCGGAAAAAACAAAGGCAGGTGTTCCTATATATATATATATATATATATATATATATATATATATATATATATATACGAACATTTTTAATTCTTTTTTCGGGTCTTTTTTAGCGAAAGAATAATCTGTTTGTGTAGTGAATTTTTCATCTTGTGTTTTACGATTTCTTTTCTCGCAGACTTCCCGTAACATTGCGTCCTTTCCCACCTGTCTGTCGAGATACATAAGTAAAACCCATTCGCAATTGCAAACAAACAAGATACTTATTTTGTCATACAGCTTTCTGAAATGGCTTCCTTTCATCTATCGGTATAGCTTTCTTTCTAGCTGTTCCGCTTTACTTTCTTTCTGCTAAATATACTTCCGCTTTTGAAACGACGGCAATTTCTCAAGCAGTCCATCTCTTTCCGTTTAGATGTAGGTAGGAATTCAAGTTCCTATCTATCTATCTATCTATCTATCTATCTATCTATCTATCTCATTCTGTTCATATCTATCTATCTCAGTCTTTTCGTATCTATCTATCTCAGTCTGTTCATATCTATCTCATTCTGTTCATATCTATCTCATTCTGTTCATATCTATCTATCTATCTCATTCTGTTCATATCTATCTCATTCTGTTCATATCTATCTATCTATCTATCTATCTATCTATCTATCTATCTATCTATCTACCTCAGTCATTTCGTATCTATCTATCTATCTATCTACCTCAGTCTTTTCCTATCTATCTATCTACCTCAGTCTTTTCGTATCTATCTCTCTATCTACCTCAGTCTTTTCTTATCTATCTATCTATCTATCTATCTATCTATCTATCTATCTATCTATCTATCTATCTATCTATCTAACTAACTACCCCAGTCTTTTCGTATCTATCAATTTATCTATGTATCTATGTATCTATCTCAGTCTTTTCGTATCTATCTATCCATCTATCTATCTATCTATCCATCGATACATCTCAGTCTTTTCGTATCTATCTATTTATCTCAGTCTTTTCGTATCTATCTATTTATCTATGTATCTATGTATCTATCTCAGTCTTTTCGTATCTATCTATCCATCTATCTATCTATCTATCCATCCATACATCTCAGTCTTTTCGTATCTATCTATTTATCTCAGTCTTTTCGTATCTATCTATCTATCTATCTATCTATCTATCTATCTATCTATCTATCTATCTATCTATCTATCTGTCTCAGTCTTTTCGTATCTATCTATCTATCTATCTATCTATCTATCTATCTATCTGTCTCAGTCTTTTCCTATCTATCTATCTATCTATCTATCTATCTATCTATCTATCTATCTATCTATCTATCTCATTCTGTTCATATCTATCTATCTATCTATCTATCTATCTATCTATCTATCTATCTATCTATCTATCTATCTATCTCATTCTGTTCATATCTATCTATCTATCTATCTATCTATCTATCTATCTATCTATCTATCTAATTCTGTTCATATCTATCTATCTATCTCATTCTGTTCATATCTATCTATCTATCTATCTATCTATCTATCTCATTCTGTACATATCTATCTATGTATCTCATTCTGTTAATATCTATCTGTCTATCTATCTATCTATCTCATCATGTTCATATCTACCCATCTATGTATGCCTGTATGCATGTATTTCAGGCATCCATGAACACTGCCCTCAAGAACATTGCGATCATCCATGAAACAGACTGTCACTGACCCCTGTTGACCTCAGGGTCAACTCATATCTACACATGTTGAGAGAATCATTGCCTCCCCCCACCGATAATCATAAATAAAACTGTAATACACTAAATTTGAATGGCAACTTCATCTGCTTTTTTTCAAAAATGATGAAATAAGGAATTTGAAAGAAATGTGCAGTGATGCCGAGCATAAAATATTTATTTTATTATCCGACATGAATACAAAAAACACTAAAAAACATTTAACATCGGAAAGATTACTGGACATCTTGCCTCAGTCTAACCTTTATTCCAATTGTCTAACTTTTATTCTAATTGTCTAAGTTTTATTCTAATTGTCTAACCGTTGTCCAATTGTCTAACCTTTATTCCAATTGTCTAACCTTTATTCCAATTGTCTAACTTTTATTCTAATTGTCTAACCTTTATTCCAATTGTCTAACCTTTATTCTAATTGTCTAACCTTTATTCCAATTGTCTAACTTTTATTCTAATTGTCTAACCGTTGTCCAATTGTCTAACCTTTATTCCAATTGTCTAACCTTTATTCCAATTGTCTAACTTTTATTCTAATTGTCTAACCTTTATTCCAATTGTCTAACCTTTATTCTAATTGTCTAACCTTTATTCCAATTGTCTAACTTTTATTCTAATTGTCTAACCTTTTTTCCAATTGTCTAACGTTTATTCTAATTGTCTAACCTTTTTTCCAATTGTCTAATTTTTATTCTAATTGTCTAACCTTTATTCCAATTGTCTAACTTTTATTCTAATTGTCTAACCGTTGTCCAATTGTCTAACCTTTATTCTAATTGTCTAACCTTTATTCCAATTGTCTAACTTTTATTCTAACTTTTTTCGAATTGTCTAACTTTAATTCTAATTGTCTAACCTTTTTTCCAATTGTCTAACGTTTATTCTAATTGTCTAACCTTTTTTCCAATTGTCTAACGTTTATTCTAATTGTCTAACCTTTTTTCCAATTGTCTAATTTTTATTCTAATTGTCTAACCTTTATTCCAATTGTCTAACTTTTATTCTAATTGTCTAACCTTTATTCCAATTGTCTAACTTTTATTCTAATTGTCTACCCTTTATTCCAATTGTCTAACTTTTATTCTAATTGTCTAACCTTTATTCCAATTGTCTAACTTTTATTCTAATTGTCTAACCTTTATTCCAGTTGTCTAACTTTTATTCTTGATTATTGCCTGCAATCATTTTTTATTGCTCCTTACAAGTTCACTACGCACACTGATTCGTATTTTGCTCCATTAATTTTTAGCAATACCTCGTAGTTCCTCCACACCTGAAGGATTTGTCTGTCTTAAATTTTCTTCAAATATTCTCAGAATTTTCCTATGGGGTTTAGTTCAGGATTTTGTGTTGTGTATATACCAATATCTTAATTTTGCTGTCATCTATGTATCTTATAACGATTCGTACGGTGTGTTTCGGGTCATTGTCACGTTGAAACGTCCAGTGACGCCCCCAAAACAGCTTTCATGCACTTTGTTATCCCCATCTTCATTGCCATATTCACAACGTTTCGGGCGTTGTACGCTCCGGCCTTCGTCAGGTGATTGGAATTTTTCTTCAATATCTGTCTATACCACTGAGATGAGGTATTATGGTTACTTACACTATTTACATTATTCGGACTGTTATCATAATCTTCATTGCCATATTCACAACGTTTCAGCCATTGTACGATCCGGCCTTCTTCAGGTGATTGTAATTTCGAACCGAGCCCTTTGTTTTGTCTATCTGGTTAGATTGTTCTAGTTCCAAGTGCCATGCCGCTTCCGGCTATCTCAGTTATTTCCCTTTACCTCTCCAAATTTTTAGTTCATCAAGTTTTTAGTTCACCACTGCTGCGGCCTGGTATTGAACTCACAACGTTTTAGGTTTAGTCATTGGATCGAACCAACGTCTTCCTCCACTTGGTCATGTGACCTTCAGGATAGTTGAGTTGATGGGATACAATCTCCCAAAGGACATTTAAACTGGTAAATAATGTTAATGGAGAAGAGTTATTTGCGGTTGATTAAGTTTGTTATTTTTTTAAAATCGTTTTTACCCCAAGCTAGACGGAAATGCCACTAGTACACAGGGAATTACAGGGAATGAAAGTGAGAGAAAAGGCTATATGCAGGGGGATCGAGGAAAGGATAAAAGATGAGCGGGGGTTCAAGACGACAGGAAATGGTGATCGACGTTGCATTTAAATTTTTTGAAGATTGTAGTTATCAGGAAAGCAAGTAAACGGAAGGGAGTTCCACAGGTGGGAAGTGCAAGGAAAGAAATCGTTGGAGTAGAAGTGGCAGTTACATCCAACTACTTCAACAGTAAAAGGGCGGGACATAAGTGCCAATCAAGTAGCGCGCTTAAATTCATGAAGTAGGAGCACCAGAGGAAAAAAGATTTTCATGAAAATATTGATTAAATTACGACCCAATGAACCAAATTTCCTTGCAGCTATTGATTTAATGTAGCCGTTCCACTTCAAGTCAGTGGAAAACGTCAGGCCAAGATGGCGCAGTTGGACGTTCTACAGGAGTGGAGCATCAGCCATGTTTTTTTTTTATGGTGGCTAAATGAGGCCAGGTTAACTTTGTCAGCTATTGAGGCAGGAATAAATGGCAGTATATATATATATATATATATATATATATATATATATATATATATATATATATATTATATATATATATATATATATATATATATATATCAATAGATAGATAGTTAATGAGCAGTTCGAGACAGATATTCAGATAGATATGGTAGAGATAGAGAGAGAGAGAGATCTGAACAGATTGAGAAAGATAGATTGATATGAAAAGATTTAGAGAGATAATAAGAGAATTAATTATATATATTATATATATATATATCTATATCTATAGATATATATATATATATATATATATATATATATATATATATATATATATATATATATGTGTGTGTGTTGTGGCAGGATTCACCTAATTTGCATAGTGGAGTACCGACTATATAAATATGGTTGGTACCGGGAAGACATGAGAGGCGAATCAAGAGATTCAACTAGAGACTCTGCCCGACTGCGACTTAGTCAACGCATTCTCCAGGAACGGTCTTCCCAGGAATATACAAAAGACTATATGTAAATATTGTGTACACTTTCTTGTTTCAATACATTTTGTTCTAAGTACATTTTGTGTTGCATTATTATTCCATGCATTAGTCAAGTTTCAACAATATGTATATATATGTATGTATGTATGTATATTTCGGCAGCAATTTTTCATTAATGCATGTTTCATTAAATAAGATTTATTTTAAGTAAGTTCCTTTCCTATTGTCTGATAAGCTTAATCACATTATCGTTAAAAGACGAAAGGAAAACACCATATTGATACATGTTTAAATCCAATCTAAGCTTTCGACTTACATAAGCCATTATCAAAGATGACAATTTTAATAAATCAAACAACACATATACGAAACCACAATAATGGCCTGCCGTTGCTGTTTGAATAAGCTCAAAGTAACGACAAACTCTTATTTACGAGCCAATGAGCTCGTGACGTCACACATGACCACGCGAGAGTGAAAACGAGATGTATCAACTATGGGAAGCCGTTGGTATAAACCAATGGCTTCTGTTACCAATTATAGGCATTTAAGAATATTTGTGGAGATTTTTCATAGTTTATTTTGTTTGGGTTACGTTTCAACTGTTTAATGTATATAGCTGCAAGGATTTTTAATTTTTGTTTATTATTTTCATGTTTAAGTATAATTAAAGTATATATATATATATATATATATATATATATATATATATATATATATATATATATGTGTGTGTGTGTGTGTGTGTGTGTATGTGTGTGTGTGTGTGTCTGTGTATTCCTCACCGGATACAGAAAAAGGTCTATTCATTAATACATAGATTATAGCGCTGTTATATCACATCGGACACTATTTTATTAACACCAGCGTTCAATGTCCTATATATATATATATATATATATATATATATATATATATATATATATATATATATATATATTGATATATATATATATTGATATATATATTTATATATATATATTTATATATATTTATATATATATATTTTTTTATACATATAGATAGATAGATAGATAGATAGATAGATAGATAGTTAATGAGCAGTTTGAGACAGATACATGGAGCGATAGATATGGATTGAGATTACATTGCAGACCTTTCTTTGGATTTTGTCAAGAACCTCGAGATGAATAGCAGTAGCACCTGACAATATATGGCAATAGTATTCAATGCACGGACGAATGGTAGATTTGTAAATGTGTAGGATGGACTGTGACGAAAAAATCAAGGCAGCTGCATCTTTCCTTGCAGTAGGTGCAGCTATTGATTCGATGCCGTCTTCGTTTTCAACGGAGAAACAAAGAAGTCGCAGTGATACGCACTCCAGGAGCCTAGCAACAGCCATGCTGATGGTGGGCAGGGAAGTTTCTCTATGCTGGGTAAATGAGAGCATTTTCGTTTTGGAAGCATTAAAATTTACAAGCCATTTCTTGCCCCAGTTAACCATTGACTGGAGGATTGATTTGCTATTGAGACAAGAGTAAATGACAGTGTCATCTGCATAAATACCTATTTGGGAACAGATGACATCAAGAAGATCATTGAGAAACAGCATAGACGAGACATGCATGACATCTTCGTTTCTCGATTTGATAGGAATTAAATTTAGTATAGTATATAATACTAATATATACTGATCCCAGTAAAAAATAAAACCATATATATATATATATATATATATATATATATATATATATATATATATATATATATATATATAGGCAGCAATTTTTCACTGATGCATGTTTCATTAAACAATATAGACAAGTTTTGTCTATTTATTTTAAGAAAGTTCCTTTCATATTGTCTGTTAAGCTTAATAACATTATCATTGAAAGACGAAAGGAAATCACCATATTGATACATGTTTTTGTTGACCATGTTCACCATAGTCTATGAATATAGAATCCAGCGCAGTACGTAATCTGTTCAATGAAATAATGTTAAAGATTAACACTCACGAGTCATACACTCTACTGAATCTGACTATATCGCCAATACCACCAGCAGCTGTTTCGTAATTCTTCAGTCTTCGATATCAAAGCTTGGCGGTGAATATTCCGGAAAGAAAAACATGGCTGCCTTTATACACGTCGTGTTGAATATTTTGAGTCTTCTGAGTGGTTAAAACTTCTATTGGTTAACTATAAAATGAGTCAGCTCATTTTAGCTGGCTCACTAGTATACCAAGGTACCCAAAAATTCCAACAGTATTAATCCTATCTAAGGTTTCGGCTTACATAAGCCATTATCAAAGATGACAATTACATTTCGATATATCAACCAATACACGGACGAAACAATACACATAGCACAGTGGATAAAGACCACGAGACCAGGTAAATTTTCTTTTTATGGGCCGTGTCCTTTCAGGGCGTAGACGACCATGGCCCTCCATTTCCCTTCATCGGTTGTGGCTCTCAACAGGTTTTTTGTTTCTACCCAATCCCCCAGACCACGCTACGACATCCACCTGCCCAAGCCAGCCACGTATGCCATGCGCTGATTTCCCCTGTGTCTTTGTCCCTCTATACGTCCCGTGAGTATCAGTTTCTCCAGGCCCTCCTTTCTCATCACGTGTCCGAGAAATTTCATCTGCCTCTTCCTTATGTTAAGCATAAGCTTCCGCATTGTTTGCATCCTCTCCAAGACCTCATCGTTGCTCACACGCTCGATCCATGATATCCTCAGCATCATTCTGTAGAACCACATCTCCGTCGCCTCGAGTCTCTTCGTCATCTTTGAGGAAATCGTCCAACATTCGCTGCCTCTTCCTGATGTTAAGTATAAGCCTCCTCCTTGTTTGCATCCTCTCCAAGACCTCATCGTTGCTCACACGCTCGATCCATGATATCCTCAGCATCATTCTGTAGAACCACATCTCCGTCGCCTCGAGTCTCTTCGTCATCTTTGAGGAAATCGTCCAACATTCGCTGCCTCTTCCTGATGTTAAGTATAAACCTCCTCCTTGTTTGCATCCACTCCAAGACCTCATCATTGCTCACACGCTCGGTCCATGATATCCTTAGCATCCTTCTGTAGAACCACATCTCCGTCGCCTCGAGTCTCTTCTTCATCTTTGAGGAAATCGCCCAACGTTCGCTGCCTCTTCCTGATGTTAAGTATAAGCCTCCTCCTTGTTTGCATCCACTCCAAGACCTCATCATTGCTCACACGCTCGGTCCATGATATCCTTAGCATCCTTCTGTAGAACCACATCTCCGTCGCCTCGAGTCCATTCTTCATCTTTGAGGAAATCGCCCAACGTTCGCTGCCTCTTCCTGATGTTAAGTATAAGCCTCCTCCTTGTTTGCATCCACTCCAAGACCTCATCATTGCTCACACGCTCGGTCCATGATATCCTCAGCATCCTTTTATGGAATCTCCGCCGGCCCGAGTTTCTTCTTCATCCCTGAGGTTACCATCCAACATTCGCTGCTGTATAGAAGGACAGATGTTACGTAGAAGTTCAGTACTCTTTTCTTTGTCACCATAGAAACCCTCCTGTTTCGCAGTACCTTGCCCAGCTTCTGAAATGCATGCTTGGCCATCCCAATCCATCTTCGGATCTCAGCATCACACTTACTGTCCTCCATCAAAACGCTTCCCAGATATTTAAACTTCCGCACCTGCTTGATTTTAGTGCCCCCAACCTGCAAATCGCATTTCGGACTCATCCTTTTACTGATGACCATGCATTCTGTCTTCTTGTAGTTTATGTTTAGTCCCTTCTTCTCGCTCTCCTTCGCTACCTTCTGTGGGAGGTTTTGTAGTTTCTTTTCCGTGTCTGCTGTCAGTACCGTGTCATCTGCGTATCATATGTTGGTAAGGTTGTGGCCGCCAATGATGAATCCTGGTAGGATCTGCATTTCTCTCAGAATTGCCACGCTGTATATGTTGAATAAGTCCGGCGACAAGACACATCCTTGCCTTACCCCTCTTTCTATTTTTTGTCTATTCGCTGAGCTAATTCTCGATGCCGTTTGCAACCAGTATAGGTTCTTGATTATTCTGATAACTTTCCCGAATATATCAAGGTTGCTGAGCAGTTCTAGCGGGTCCCTCTGGCGTGAGGTATTCAAATTTACAGGTCATTTCATGTACCCGTTAACCATTGATTGGAGGACCTTTTCAAGAGCAGCCGTCATTTTAACTTTGTCACAGCTGAGAGATACGCTAATGTTACAGGAATAAATGGCAGTGTCATCGGCATAAATGACAACCTGGGAATTGATGACATCAAGATGTTTAATGAAGATAAGAAACAGCGTAGGGCCCAGGATAGAGCCTTGACTGACATCTTCATTTCACGAATTGATAGGAATTAAATATAGTATAGTATATAATACACCCCCACTGATCAAAGTAAAAAATAAAACTAATTATATATTATGAAAAGGACAAAGTTCGACAAATATTTTTAAGAAGTTTTTATGTTTATACATTCTTTTTATAGATACAAGTATTTAAGTAAATGCTTTGTTTTATAATAAACAGTATTAAACAACATTTACCGGCCTGAATGTCCGAGAAATTGCCATAGAAAATATGCGTCCTCCGACAGGAATCGAACCTGTATCCTATACGGAACCGTCATATAGCCTGACGTGCTATTACCGATTGAGCCACAGAGAATCATTTCGGTCAGCATTGTCGAATTTACAGTTTTTAAACTACAATTCTCCAAGATTTTCTCTCGTACATTCATATCTGCTCGATGCGTATCCAAATGTAAACAAATGACGTCACACATTATGAAATGGACAAAGTCTGACAATTATTTTAAGACATTTTTGTGTTTATACATTCTTTTTTATAGATACAAATATTTAAGTAAATGCTCTGTTTTATAATAAACAGTATTAAACAACATTTACCGGCCTGAATGTCCGAGAAATTGTCATAGAAAGTATGCGTCCTCCGACAGGAATCGAACCTGTATCATATACGGAACTGCCATGTAGCCTGACGTTTCTTTTAACCGATTTAGCCACAGAGGAGCGTTTCGGTTGGCAAGGTCGATTTTACTGCTTTTAAACTACAATCTTCCATGAATCTCTCACATACATTCATATCTGCTCAAAGCGTATCCAAATGTAAACAAATGACGTCACACATTATGAAATGGACAAAGTCCGACAATTATTTTAAAACATTTTTTATATTTATACATTTCTTTTATAGATACAAATATTTAAGTAAATGCTCTGTTTATAATAAACAGTATTAAAAACATTTACCGGCCTGAATGTCCGAGAAATTTTCATAGAAAATTTTCTGACAGGAATCGAACCTGTAACCTATACGCAACCGTCTATACAACCTGACGTGCTTTTACCGATTGAGCCACAGAGGAGCGTTTCTGTTTCGGTTCCGTATAGGATACAGGTTCGATTCCTGTCGGGGGAAGAATATTTTCTATGAAAACTTTCTCGGACATTCAGGCTGTCGTTAATAATATGTTTCTGTTGGAGTTATTGTCATAGTTGTTTTTAAGCCCCTTGTTTTTAATATCATAATTCCTAGTCTGGTAGGTTTGAGGGACTGATTTTCTGAATTTTTTAAATGATGTTCTCAGTTGGATTACGTTATTTCCTTGATTTGGGGGATTACACATTTTTTCAGTTTATTCTTAACTACGTAACGCAATTTTAAACTCAGTGAAAGTTAATTTTTTATCTTTTTCAGTTATCACTGTCGTGAATGGTTTGAATGTTACTGGGAATCCCTTTAAAACCGTGGCTATTAGCAGCCCATCTGAGATAGTCTCACCTGCCATTTTTAAGGCATTTACGATATTCTCAGCTCGTATAATATAATCTGTTACGGATTCATTTTCTCGTCTCCTTAACGAGTTTAGTTCAGTATATATATTACCTTTTGACAAGTAATGTTCACGCAATATTCTTAAATCTTGGCGGCCGTCGTCCCTGGCTTCTCTCATTATTAAAGACAAACTCCTGTCATCCAGGCATTGTATTAATTCGGCGAACACGGTCGCATTTCTTTCCATAAAATCATCATCTTCTTTCTGGTCATCTTGGCAAAGAATGATGTCATGAAGTTTTTGTATTCTAAGGTAGCCTGGGAATTACACTTCCCATAATTCGTATTTTGACTCGTCTCCGTCAAAATACAGTCGTAATCTGGGATCGTAACCTTTGTTGACCATGTTCGCCATAGTCTATGAATATAGAATCCAGCGCAGTACGTAATCTGTTCAATGAAACAACGTTAAAGATTAACACTCACCAGTCAGACACTCTACTGAATCTGACTATATCGCCAATACCACCAGCAGCTGTTCCGTAATTCTTCAGTCTTCGATATCAAAGGCTGGCAGTGAATATTCCTAGTCTGCTACGTTTGAGGGACTGGTTTTCTGAATTTTTTTAAATGACGTTCTCAGTTGCATTACGTTATTTCCTTGATTTGGGGGATTGCACATTTTTTTCAGTTTCTTCATAACTACGTAACGCAATTTTAAACACTTATGGGCTTATAATACTCAGAAAATTTCAAAATGATTTATTCAAAAATTCTCTTGAAAATTCAACAGGACTTGGGGCTTTAATTTAATTCTATAATTGAATTTGAAGTTTTTAGTTTCTGTTTTTGGAACATGGTAATTCCTGTGTAGCGATGGAACCATATTTTTAAATTGGTAATTTTATAATATTTATGCTCTGCAGATTTGCATTGAGCACTGTTTTACAAAAATAAAAATAACTAATAAGAACACCGGATTATATATCTTACTATTCTGTTTTATAATAGATAGATAGATAGATCGATAGATAGATAGATAGATAGATAGATAGATAGATAGATAGATAGATAGTTAGGTAGGTAGATAGATAGATAGATAGATAGATAGATAGATAGATATACATACAGTGACACGCATAAGAATTGGATACATGTTATTTTCTGTTATAACTCTAGTTTATGTTCGCCATTTTGCCTGATATTTGGTAAGTAATATCTCGTAAAGTTGTTTTAGTTGTATGTGGAAGGAAAATTAAAAACTCCATTTTTTTCATCAAAGTTCAAAATTACCCTATGCAAAAGTATTGGATACATGACATTTTTTTTCAAATTTCCAATCGAAACTTTGTATTTTAAAAGACTTTAAATATTCAAATTTTCGGTAGTATTGGAATGTTATCTCTGACCAATCAGAGAAGCACACAATTGTTTACAAGATAGTGCTACTAATCATCTGACTCTTTCATGTGCATTCTGCAATTCAAGGATTAAAAATAGCAAAAACTAAAGAATTATCCAGAGATATGCAAGATAGAATCATTGAACGTCACAAAGGAGTACAAGGTTACCGAAATATTAGCAAAGAAATGAATCTAGCACTAAGTACAGAGTAGGAAATATCATCAGAAAGTATAAGAAGTATGGTGATGGTACAGCAAACCTTCCAAGAAATGGAAGACCGAGAAAAATAAATGAGAGTACTTCAAGGTGGATCAGCAGAAATGTGCAAAAAACCCTTTATTACTCGTTCTGAAATTAAAACTGATCTTGAGGGTGCTGGAATGTAAGTAAGGATACCATTAGCAGAGATCTATATCGTACAGGCTTTCATTCAAGATCACCAAGAAAAGTGCCTTTACTGAAAACCAAACATGTCAAAGACCGATTAAAGTTTGTCGAAACTTATGAAAAGAAAGGTATGCAATTTTGGCGAATAAAGGGTACTGCCTTCAACAAGCACAATACCATCCCCACAGTTAAGTTTGGGGGTGGTTCCATTATGATATGGGGATGCTTTTCATCCAAGGGCACTGGTGAGTTACAAGTTATCCATGGTAGAATGAATGGTAGCATGTACAGTGAGATTCTAGAGAAGAACCTTCAGAAATCTGCAACTTCTTTAGGACATGGTCGGAATTTCGTGCTTCAACACGACAATGATCTCAAACATACCGCAAAACTTACAAAGGAATGGTTTGAAAATAATGGTATTAGTACTCTCAATTGGCCAAGTCAGTCTCCTGACTTGAATCCAATTGAGAATTTGTGGAATACTTTGAAGGTTATAGCTCATAAGCGGAATCCACAAAATATCAAGCAATTATAGGAATTATGCAAGGAAGAATCGGGTAAAGTAACGGTGGATCAGTGTGAAAAACCTGTGGCCAACTATAGAAAGCGACTGGAAGCAGTGAAACAAAACAGAGGCTATGCAACAAAATATTAAATTGATGTATCCAATACTTTTGCATCGGGTAATTTTGAACTTTGATAAAAAAAAATGGATTCAACCATGAGTTTTTAATTTTCCTTCCACATACAACTAAAACAACTTTACG
>OZ038519.1:27408093-27438093 GCA_964036315.1 Acanthosepion esculentum
AATTTTTTAATATTTATATTGTACAAATTAATATATATATATATGTACTCTGTCCTGGACATTGAGTTCTACCTGGATTCTATCCTCTTGGGAATTTATTTATGTATTTATATATATATTGACCTCTAATATTATCAATATATATATATGCACATAAATATATATATATATACACACACATATATATATATATATATATACACACATATACATATATATATATATATATATACATATATGCTGGCAGAAACTAGTCGAGGAATATAAATGAAATAATAATAAAAACGAAAGAATATTAATCTACAACCCAGTGTGTCTGAAGATTTTAATTTTTTAATAATTCTTATTGTTCAATATATATATATATATATATATATATATATATATATATATATATATATTTGTGTATTTAGGCAGCAATCCTTCTTTCATGCACATTTCATTAAAAACGACTGACAAGGTGCTTTTATTTAGTTTTTTATATAATTTCTCGTGCGATCTAATAATGTTTTTCTTTTCAGATGATAAATTATATAAAATCTGTCCGAATGTTGTTTTTATCCGAGCGCTTTAATTTAAGTTAATATTATTAAATAGAGCAAATATTATTTACGAATTCAAATGCCCATTAAGGAATTGTATTCCTCAAGAATCAACTTTCGTAAATAATTATATAGGCCACACTAAAAATTGTTTATCACGCAGACTAACTCTAATTGAGCTATTGTCAGAAAGGTGTAGATCTCATTTAAATATTCATGGAGACCTACCGGACACAATTCGGAAAATACTTGTTGACAACACTAATATAATAGCATCATCCACATGCAAAAAAAGCCTAAAATTAATGGAAGCCTTATTAATAAAAACAAACAAACCAACACTTAATAATATTAACTTTGAACATGGACATAATATCTTGACCGTGTTTTTTTAACAAAAAATGAAACATTTTATAAAACATAATACATATAACAAACTATTTCTAATTCTAACAGTTGAGATATAATCCTTGAAAATGGCTAAATGTATAGCCGAAAGCGCTTGGAAAAAAAGAACATTCGGACAATTTTTATATAATTTATCCTCTGAAAAGAAAAACTTTATTAGATCGCATGGGAAATTATATAAAAAACTAAATAAAAGCACCTTGTCAGTCGTTTTTAATGAAACGTGCATATATATATATATATATATATATATATATATATATATATATATATATATATATATATAAAATGGACAAAGTCCAATTATTTTTAAGATATTTTTATGTTTATACATTCTTTTTATCCATACAAGTATTTAAGTAAATGCTCTGTTTATAAACAGTATTAAACAACATCCCCCGGGCTGAATGTTCGAGAAATTTTCACAGAAAA
The DNA here is from genome assembly GCA_964036315.1 of Acanthosepion esculentum. Taxonomy (NCBI): domain Eukaryota; kingdom Metazoa; phylum Mollusca; class Cephalopoda; order Sepiida; family Sepiidae; genus Acanthosepion; species Acanthosepion esculentum. The sequence continues at coordinate 27,409,476 of OZ038519.1, forward strand.
TATTCGTTCTCCGACTATTCCGTATAGGATACAGGTTCGATTCCTGTCGGAAGACGAATATTTTCTATGATAATTTATCGGACATTCAGGCCGGTAAATGTTGTTTAATATTGTTTATTATAAAACAGAGCATTTACTTAAGTATTTGTATCTATAAAAAGAATGTATAAACATAAAAATGACTTAAATATAATTCATTCAATAAAACCGCCATTGTTTTCAACCACGGCCTCCTGATGACTTCGGAATCTCCTGCAGCTTTTCTGAACGGTCTCCTTGTTTAAAATGGTTAATGCTGCCATTAGCAAACAATATATATATATATATATATATATATATATATATATATATATATATATAGAGAGAGAGAGAGAGAGAGAGAGAGAGAGAGAGGGGGGAGGATTGATAGAGGATGCGATTGATAAATTGTCATCTAAATCTCCCGAAAATGAGAATAATACAGACATCTCATTTTGACATCCACGGTCTCCTGATGACTTCGGAATCTCCTGCAGCTTTTTTGAACGGTCTCCTTGGTTAAATTTCTTAATGCTGCCATTAGCAAACAATATATATATATATATATATATATATATATATATATATATATATTTGTCATCCACAGACAGACTGTTTCGCATCAGTGTGGCTAGACGTCCGGTTGCATCTAGCTAGAATCGAAACCCGAGTGAATTTGCGTCAGTCGGAACTTCTCCCACTAAGAGAGGAAGGTGAATTTTAGTGTGTTTATTTTTAGATTTAGATAAACACACAGTGACTGACAGTGACTCAATTCTGCCGAAGAGTCGTGCAATATTAGCTGAAATAGTCACTGTTTACAAATTCACACGTCAAACCAGAGAGCTCAACCGAAATTAATTTTTTAAGGAGCCAATATTTATATATATATATATATATATATATATATATATATATATATATATATATATATATTATGAAATGGACAGTCATTTAATAAAAAGAATGTTAAACATGAAAATGTATATATATATATATATATATATATATATACACACGTATATATCTATATATATACATATATATATATATATATATATATATATATATATATATATATATATATATATATATATATATATATATATATTGATAATGTTAGTGGTCAATATATATTTTTGAAATTGTAGGTTTGATGAATTGGATGATGATTACGATTCCAATGTAATAAATTATTACCATGGAATATTAGTGTTTGAGCCTTTAATATTATATATATATATATATATATATATATATATATATATATATATATATATATATATATATAATGAGATTATGTATGCTCATTTGAATGTGGTTGGACGACTTTTCTCCATTGATGTGCGTAATGACGATGTTAGAATGAAAAGAGTTGCCAGTGGAACTGATGAAGACCGGTGACAGGTTCGGTCGACAGCCCGCAGGGGAGTCGGTATCGCTCCGATCTACAAAGCGTGAAATAGACTGCACCTAGATACCGGCGTTGACATCGTAATCCAATATCTTGAAATCTATTAGTTTGTTTAAGCTTCTTCTCCATCGGGTCGGCAAACGCATACACAGACACGCACGCACGCACGCACTCTAGCTTTCTCTCTTTCTATCGCGTCAGTATCTCCCCAACTCCTAAACATATGTCATTTTCTTCCTATCTTTTAACAAGCTGAGCTATAGAATTCAAATAGATAGTTTTTGAAACATTTTATATGCATAAACAACTATATCGTATCTGGCTACCGATTTTGCGTCCTCAGTATGACGATGAACTACATCCGGCAGCCAGGCCTCTGGTCGGGAGATTTGAGGAGCGTGGAACCAACTCTTAATTTCTAGTCCTGGGTATGACGATAAACTTCACCCCGCAGCAAGACCTCTGATCGATGAGGTTGTGAGGAGCGTGGAACAACCTCTTAATTCCTCGTCCTGGGTATGACGGTAAACTCCACCCAGCAGCAAGGCCTCCGATCGGGTTGTTTTCAGGAGCGTGGAACTTTCTCTTAATTGCTAGTCCTGGGTATGACGATAAACTCCGCCCCCAAGACCTCTGATCGGAAGGTTGTGAGGAGCGTGGAACTACATCTTAATTGCTAGTCCTGGGTATGACGATGAACTCCATCCTGCAGCAAGGTCTCTGATCGGGTTGTTTTCAGGAGCGTGGAACTTTCTCTTAATTGCTAGTCCTGGGTATGACGAAAAACCTCCACCCCGCAGCAAGGCCTCTGATTGGGAGGTTGTGAGGAGCGTTGAACTACCTCTTAATGTCTTGTCCTGGGTATGACGATAAACTCCACCCAGCAGCAAGACCCCTGATCAGGAGGTTTGAGGAGCTTGGAACCTCCTCTTAATTGATAGTCCTGGGTATGACGATAAACTACCCCACAGCAAGACCCCTGATCAGGAGGTTTGTGGAGCTTGAAACCTCCTCTTAATTGCTAGTACTGGGTATGACAATAAACTCCACCCCGCAATAAGATCTCAGATCAGGAGGTTTTGATGAACGTGGAAACACCTCATAATTTCTAGTCGTGGGTATGACGATAAATTCCTCCTCGAAGCAAGGTCTCTGATCGGGAGTTTGTTAGGAGCGTAGAACCACCACTTAATTGCTAGTCCTGGGTATGACGATAAACTCCACTCCACAGCAAGGCCTCTATTCGGTTTGTTTGGCGGAGCGTCGAACCACCTCTTAATTTCTAGTCCTGGGTCGGACGATAAACTCCACCCCGCAGCTAAGGCCCCTGATCGGGAGGTTTTTAGAAGCGCGGAACCATCTCTTAATTGCTAGTCCTGGGTATGACGATAAACTCCACCCCGCAGCAAGACCTCTGATCGGGAGGTTTTGAGGACCGTGGAGCCACCATTTAATTGCTGTTTTTTTTCCATGTGTGCCATGACCTGGGGTGGTTCCAAATAGTGAACCCTTGAACTGGGGTCAAAACACTATGAATGTATATATAGATGTACATTATCATAGCAAAAATACCAGCAATAGATTTTTATAATAAAAATATTACCAGCAGTACATATTCGCAAAAAAAAAAAAAATTAAAAAAATAATGCTCCCAGGAAAATTAATTTCTGCATTAATTGACCCATAAGATGTTGATATGCCGTTAATAAAAAAATAACTACGGAGCCTGTTTTTAACAGAATTGTGACCACATGCCTTTATTTGACAGTATTAATATCAGCCCTGGAGACATGGTTAAAATCTGTTATTTTAGAGAGGTGAGGCTTGGTTAAAAAAAAAAAAAAATGGAGTAGATATGTTTGTCCATCGTTCGGATCACACTCCTCCTTGTTTTTTAAACAGTTGTGAAAGATTATCGTTTGTTCTCTGTTTCAATGTTTAGGATTGGGTTTCCGTTTCCTTCTACCCCCCACCTTGCGCCTTAGTGGCATTATCGCCTTGCTTGGTGTGAACTAAAAAAATTTTTATTTTTATTGTCCTTACAATGAACGATCTCATCACAGACAAAGAAGATCCTTGAGGCAGCAGAAACTTGGTTCTACAGAAAGATGCTGAGAATACTGTGGACTTGACATGTGAGCAACGAAGAACTGGCCATGAATAATGATCTTCTTCTCTGTGGAAATTTTCTTTAGCACGTTGGCGATCATGGCTCTCCACAATTTCCTGTCCTTTTTAGCTCTTAATAAATGTTGTCTTTCTTATCTCTCCTAAACTCTGTTCTGCCATCCACTTACTCAAGCTGTTCTTCTATGTGCCGTGTTCCTTCATCTAGTTGGCGATCATGGCCCTCCACAATCTCCTGTGCTTTGTATCTCTTAGTAAATGTTTTCTTTTTGTTATTTCTCCTAATCCCTGTTCTGACATCCCTTTTCTCAAGATCGTTCTTCTTTTTCTTCTCCTTCTCCTTTTTCTATGCGCCGTGTTCTTTTAGAACGTTGGTGATCATGGCTCTCCACAGTTTCCTGTCTTTTGTAGCTCTTAAAAAATATTGTCTTTTTGTTATCTCTCCTAAACCCTGTTCTGCCATCCATTTACTCAAGCTATTCTTCTTTTTCTCCTTGATGGTCATGGCTCTTCACAGTCTCCTGGGATTTGCTATCTCTTCTAAACCCTGATCTGCCGTTAACAATTCCGACACGTTATACATTAGACAAGCTTCACGTGCGATTTTGCAACACCTGGCATTTCCAAGCGGTTACCAATCGAGGTGCTGACCAGGCTCGACGTTGCTTAACTTCGGTCATCGTACAGGATCCAGTGTTTCAGAGTAATATGGTTTGGTTTGGTTTGGTTTGTTGTGTTTTACGGCATATCAACATCTCAATGGGTTATTTAATGCCGACAACCTTTTTATTGCTGGTAATATTTTGTTTTGTTAAAAATCTATTTCTGGTAATAATTTTTTCCTTCAAAAATGTATTGCTGGTAATAATTTTTTTTCAAACAAAGTATTCCTGGTAATATATTTTTTCCTCAAAAATGTATTGCTGGTAATATTTTTTAAAAAACGTATTGTTGGTAACATTTTTTTTTTCAAAAATGTATTCCTGGTAATAGACTTTTTTCTTCAAAATTTTATTGCTGATAATAACTTTTTTTTACAAAGTATTCCTGGTATTAAAAACCATTTTTACCCCAGTTTCGGGGTTAACTATTTGATCATAACTGTGACCCTAACAGGGGCTAGCACCCCGGGTCAGGATGGACCTGGGAACACCAGTAAATAAGAGGTGGTTCCTTGCTCCTCAAAACCTCCTGGCCAGAGACATTGCTGCTGGATGTAGTTTATCGTCATACCCAAGACGGAGCATAATATGGTCATAAAAAGAGAAGATAGAAAACTATATTGAAAGTTTGATAAAAAAAAAGAAACTCCCATAAGATCAGTTCAATTCATTCGTCGTAATTTGCGCGTTATTTTCAGTCAAAAAACAATGGATTTGAATTATCGCAGCTTGGTCAAGCCGGAGATTACGTCTTACACGAGTCTCAGACCAGGGAATTCTTGAACATATAACCGGAAATGTTTTAGAGGAGGTGGATGATAATGAAGTCCAAGACCCGCTCTGCCCAATTTTCAAACACAAATGCAATTATTATTTTGGACAATTGTTCAAATTGGTTGCACATTCAGGCACAAACTACTTTTACAAATACACCGACGTTCGGGAGTTAGCGACAGAAAAAATACAAGGTCCAGACCGGAGAATGGTAGATGCGTTGCTTTTCTTTCATAAATCACAGGGTTATTAAAAAAAAAGAATAAACCGATTTCATGGTACATTGCTTCAGTTCTCAAGCATCGTCTTGGAATGAGACTGTGAAAAATTTGAAAGAATAGTTTTCTAGGGTTTGAATGGCTACAACATAGGGAACCGACCCTTTTCTTTTCTTTCCTCTTTAGCGATGGTTCATACATATGAGTTCCACTTGAGGTTAGGGGTATATACAGGGTTATTAAAAAAGAATGAGCCGATTTCATGACGCATTGCTTCAGTTCTCAAGCATCGTCGTGGAATGAGTCAGTGACAGTTTGAAACAGGAGCTTTCTAAGGTTTGAATGGCTACAACAAAGGCGCTGTAGTCGCGTCGTATCTCCGGTAGTGTTTGTTTACCCCCGGATTGGCGATTCCTCAGCAAAAGCGTTCTGCGTTCTCGAGTTCGCGAAAACAAATACGTTTGTCACGGTGCAGCGTGCTTTTTCGAAGGCAACGCGACATTAATCTGATCTCTCCTACGAACATTCGACGGTGGTTTAAACAGATTCAAGAGAGTGAGCGCCTGTGTAAAGGACATTCCAGGAAGACCATGAATTTCGAATGAACAAGTGGCGAGAATCCGTGCTGCGTTTGAGGGGAGTCCACGGAAGTTCGCAAATCGAGCTAGCCGTGAACTTGCGATCTCTCAATCCAATATCTGGCGTGTTTTAAGGAGACGGCCACATTTAAAACCTTACAGACTACGCCTCGTTCAGGCAGTTATCAAGACCTTGCTCTTTATGCTTGGCCTGCGGGTTCCCCAAACTTAACCGTGTGGGATTTTTTTTTTCTTGTAGGGATACGTAAAAGATCGCGTTTATGTTCCACCGCTACCCACTTAAACATCGAATAACAACAGCGATCACCTCGGCGAATCGTTCTGGGATGATTCGCGTCTAGGTGGAATTTTCTTATCGCATTGATGTTGCCCGTTACGCAGGTGGTGGCCACATTGAACTATTCTGAGACTGGAAATAAAAAAGTTGATTGTGAGTAGAATACTTGTGACTTGGCCTGAGTTTTCTATTGCTTTTCCTTATTAAAATATTGCGTAATGAAATCGTTTCATTCTTTTTTGAATAACGCTGTATATCAAGAACTGAATTGGGGAAATTGTATGAAAAGGTTTACTTGTGATGCATTTCTTCTTTCAGAACTTCAGCAGAATGAATTTGTTTTGTTGGTAGGACTGCACATGCGCACAACAGAGGGGTGCTGGTAATTTTAGAAGTTTTGCTTTTATGAGTTTTTTTCTTCTGCCCTTCATCTACTGATTGGACACCCGGTATTGGGATTTGTATCCGGATGAAGAGGAAAGAGTTAAAAATTCACATTTTAAAATAACTCTTATCGCATTGATGTTGCCCGTGCTGCAGGTGGTGGCCACATTGAACACTTGTCAGGCAGAAAATAAAAATTGAATGTGAATAGAATACTTGTGACTTTCCATTGCTTTTCCTTATTAAAATATTGCGAATATATATATATATATATATATATATATATATATATATATATATATATATATATATATATATATATATATATATATATATATATATATATGTAGATAGATAGATAGATAGATATAATCTGGAGAAAACAACTGAAAAGTTGCAAATTAAAAAAAAAATTTTGAATATTTTTTTTGTGAAAGTATTTATATATTTTTTTATATATATATTTGATATTTCAGATCTGCCCCGATCTTTCATCAGGAATAAATGTATTCAGAAGTTTGTTTACAAGTAGCGTCCGTCAAATATATATATATATATATATATATATATATATATATATATATATATATATAAAATATAAATAAATACTTTCAGAAAAAAAAACATTCCAAAATTCTTTTTTAATTTGCAACTTTTCAATTGTTTTCTCCAGATTATATACCTATCAAGAAAGTATACGGGGCTTCTCATTATGCTATATATATATATATATATATATATATATATATATATATATATATATATATATATATATGAAGAAATATAGTCTTAAAGTGTGCTATATTTATGGGATAAAGTGCTCGATATCAGAGATAGAGCGTGTGTAAATATAAAAGTGGACATGGAAGTCAGCACTTAGAGGCGACAGTCTGTTCCATGCTAGTGCAATCGTCAGGCGATTGCACTAGCATGAAACAGACTGTCACCTCTAAGTGCTGACTATATATATATATATATATATATATATATATATATATATATATATATATATATGAAGCGTTTCATCCCCAAAAGTTCTTCCTTGTCAATGCACTTGATTCAGCGGTGAATATGTAGGTACATCAATAAGTCCATAGTTTGATTATTAAAATGTATTTATTTTGTATAACAATTATTTATTTTATCATATAATCTCCTTTTTGTCAATGCACTTAATTCACTGGTAAATATGTAGATACGTCAATGAGTCCACAGATTCATAATGAAAAATGTATATATAACAAATTTTCACCATGATCTCTTTCATTGTCAATGCATCTAATCCACAGAACACTTGTAAGACAGGAAATAAAATTTGTTTGTGTGTAGAATATTTGTGACTTGGCTGGCGTTTTCTATCGCTTTTCCTTATTAAAATATTGCGTATTGAAATCGTTTCATTGTTTTTTGAATAACCCGGTATATCAAGAACTGTATTGGGGAAATTGTATGAAAAAGTTTATTTGTGACGCGTTTCTTCCTTCAGAGCTTCACTGGACTAAATTTGTTTTGTTGGTAGGACTGCACATGCGCACAACAGAGGGGTGCTGAGAATTTTAGAAGTTTTGCTTTTTTAGGAGTTTTTTTTTTCTGCCTTTCATCCTGTGCTTGGACATCCAGCATTGGGATTTGTATCCGGATGAAGAGGCAAGAGTTAAAAATTTAAAAATCCCTTTCAATCTTTCAAAATCGACACTGACTCCTTCCATGACGATGCTTGAGAACTGAAGCAGTGCGTCTTGAAATCGGTTCATTCTTTTTGAAAAAAATCCTATATGAACTGGACAAAGCCTTGACGAAAGCATTTGAAAATGTCTTTCGTTGATATAAATGCTAAATTACTTTCAGAAAATGAGACATTCCTTCAATCTTTTCCCATAACTTAAATACCGATTTTTCCCCCCCTAACCGTTTCACCCCAAGCAAAGCAATAAAGTCACTAAGACTCAAGGAGATGGGGCTACTGAGTGCGAAGTAATAGGGGAGAAAGAAAACATTATTAAAAATGGCGAACAATAAAGGAACAGGAGTGAAGAAAACACGAGAAAAAATGAATTCGTCCTTCGTCCGGTTCACACTTCACCTCGATTTTTAAAAAGGACTGGAAGTTTATCCTTTGTTCCCTGTTTCAATTTTTAGGATTGGGTTTCCGGTTCCTTCTACCCCCCCCCCTTGCGTCTTAGGGGCATTATCGCCTTGATTGGGGTGAATTGGTAAAAAAAGGACATTTTTATTTTCCTGACAATCAACGATCTCATCACGGACGAAGAAGAGACTTGAGGCAACAGACAACACATTCAATTTTTTTTAAATAGACCGGAAATTAAAAAGAAACCGGAAGAGAGGTCCACAAACGAGAATTACGATAGAAGAAACGGTTAGCATAGAACTTACGGTTACATCTAGCCATTTCAACAGGAAAACTGATGAGACCGTGCCGCCAATCGAGCACGGAGCTTAAACTCATGACCTCTTGACACCAAAGATGAAAGGTCGTCAAGACAATTACCAAGAAAGTATCTGTAGAACAGGACCGGGGAAGATACATTACGGCGATGACAAATTGACTGAAGCCGAGATGCCAGGTCAGGACAAATAATATTGCAGATTCTTGTTTGGATTTTACCAAGAATCTATAAATTCATAGCAGACACAGCAGACCAAGAATTGGCAATGCATGGACGAATGGTGCGGTTATAAATGTGAAAGATATAGAATTTGTCGGGTAAAAAATTGCCTAGCACGACACCCGGGAACGAACCTTCCGAGCAGCATTCAAAATTTTGCATTAATCGAACCGCTATTATTCCAACGCCTGTCACATAGTGCCCGGATAATCGTAAACGTAAAGGGTTTCTTGTGAGAATCATTTTGGAAAAGTCGAACTGAAAAAGAGGACTTCAGCAAAATCCGCTCATTTATTTTCTTTCTTTCTTTCTTTCTTTCTTTCTTTCTTTCTTTCTTTCTTTCTTTCTTTCTATCTATTTATCTCTCTCTTTTTTCTTACTTTCTATCTTTCTTTCTTTCTTTCTTTCTTTCTTTCTGTCTTTCCTTCTTTCTTTCTATCTGTCCATCTCATTATATTTCTCTCTAACACAGTGGGGTCATATCTATCTATCTATCTATCTATCTATCTATCTATCTATCTATCTATCTATCTATCTATCTATCTATCTATCTATGTCTATTCATATCTATCTATCTATCTATCTATCTATCTATCTATCTATCTCTGTCTATTCATATCTATCTATCTATCTATCTATCTCTGTCTGTCCATTATCTATCTATCTATCTATCTATCTATCTCTGTCTATTCATATCTATCTATCTATCTATCTATCTATCTATCTATCTATCTATCTATCTCTGTCTATTCATATCTATCTATCTATCTATCTATCTATCTATCTCTGTCTATTCATATCTATCTATCTATCTATCTATCTATCTATCTATCTATCTATCTATCTATCTCTGTCTATTCATATCTATCTATCTATCTATCTCTGTCTATTCATATCTATCTATCTATATATCTATCTATCTATCTATCTATCTATCTATCTATCTCTGTCTATTCATATCTATCTATCTATCTATCTATCTCTGTCTATTCATATCTATCTATCTATCTATCTATCTATCTATCTATCTCTGTCTATTCATATCTATCTATCTATCTAAATTTTTACTTTATCTTTCTATCTATCAATCTATCTATGTTTAAATCTATCTATTTGAATATACCTGTGTGTGTGTTTGTCTGTGTAGATAGATAGATAGATAGATAGATAGATATGAATAGATAGATAGATAGATAGATAGATAGATATGAATAGATAGATAGATAGATAGTTAGATATGAATAGATAGATAGATAGATAGATAGATATTAATAGACAGAGATAGATAGATAGATAGATAGATAGATAGATAGATAGATAGATAGATAGATAGATAGATTAACGTAGTGTACACCTTTATTGGATGGTTGTTTGGTATCGAGTGATCTGAAATTTACCATTGAAGGTTTTTTCTTTTCCTTATGGGCAACAATTCTTTTTTGTACAGTAAACGGTACAAGAAAATGTGGTTGTCCAGTCATCATCAGAAACACTGGAGTGGCTCAAAAGCGGTTGCCGAATTGTGTAGCACATCATGTAGCCACCGCTACCCACCCCGACAAAATAGAAATATCAGGCTCTAATGCAAACCCCGGTTGCTTTACCGAAGACAAAAAACACCAGAAACGCCCACATAGACGTTTATTTTCTCAAAGCAAGAGAACAAGAAATGTTGTTTTGGAGGAAGATGGCGGACGAAAGTTGGTATCTGTAAAAACTAGAAATCGGCCGCAGGTTATTCTTCCCCTCCCCAAACACCTCTTCGCCGGCTCACGGCAGCCTTATGGTATTAAGATCACATCGATCTGAGAGCTTATCAATCACCTATCCAATGCTGTATTCGTTTTGCCCATGCCAAACAAAAAACTGTCTGTAGAATTCTCTTTTTGATGGAGACTATAAATAAATCGCACAGATTTCCACAAATCGCCTGCAAGCACACAAAATAGGCACAAAACTATTTTCGACATAATTTGAAATTCTATGGACTGACTTGCCCATCCAGCATAACTTATAATCAATGCTATATCGCATAGACGCCGGTATTTTTTGTTTGGTTGATACTGTTTAGCGGTATATCAAAACGTCTATGGATTATTTTATAGGAAAATTATTATTGTTAAAAAAATAAAAAATACAAAATAATATTAATGAATATCAAAAATAAAAAAAAGATATAAAACAACATTAAAACTTTGTTTAAAATCAATCAAACAAAACCAAAATAATAAAATTTATCCCAGAATGCAACAGAAACGTTTCCTGTCTGAAAACGGACTTCACTCCACAAGGCGCTGAATTCACTCTCTTCGCTAACGACCGTTTGAAAGTCAAGACGCCCATCTCCTCGGGACGTTGCTTGTTGCAATACGGAGTAACTTCTCCCTGTCATCACATGCAACCTTAAAACACATGTAACTAAAATACACTCAAACAAGTATACAAAATAAAAAGTATAGTCAATCAGCTTTGGACTCGGCTGTCGGGCGAAAGAGATGCAAATAGTCCTACATCAAGAGGAGTAGCAGGAGCAGCATAGATGCCATTATTTTTTGTTTGGTTGATATTGTTTAGTGGTATATCGACACCTCTATGAATTATTTTACAGAGAAATTATTATTATTAAAAAATAAAAATACATAATAATAATAATAATAATAATAATAATGAATATCATAAATAAAATGATATAAAATAACATTAAAACTTTGTTTAAAATAAATTAAATAAAACCTGAGTAATAAAAGTTCTCCCAGAATGCAACAGAAACTCTTCTTCTCTGAAAACGGACTTCGCGCAAAACAATGCTGAATTCATTCTCTTCGCTAAAGACCGTTTGAAAGTCAATTCACCCATCTCCTCTCCTCGGGACGTTGCTTGTTGCAATACGGAGCGACTTCTCCCTGTCATCACATGCAACCTTAAAAACACATGTAACTAAAATACACACACACACACAAGTACACAAAATAAATGAAATTGTGTCATTTTAATTTAAAATTTAACATGCTTTTAGTGTTATTTCTGTATATGTTTTTAAACCCTGTGAACACGAGGCAATCCCCGCTTGCATGGTGCGTGCGACACCACAATTCAATGCCGAAATCTAGATATTTTGAACATAATTTTATGGCTTCAACTAAATATATTTTGAACGTAAATGTATACCTTCAACTATTGTTGGTCATTTTGCATTATATATGTATTGTTGGTAATTATACTAATGTTACAAGGAAGAATATTTACCCACAGGCTTGGACTCGGCCAGCGGACGAGAGATATCAAAATACTCCTAGATCAAGAGGAGTATCAGGACGAGAAGTTGCAGCAGTAGCCTTTGCTGGAAACAGTCATTTACGGCTAAACATTCTCTTCCCTAGTTTCTATTCTACATTATGTTTCCCTGTACCAAAAGCTAACAAACTTGTTAAACCATTTCCGACTCACTGCCAGACAGGTGAACAGATATCACGTAACACTTTGATACTCTCCCGTGAGTCGGTACCAGAGAGTATTAATTCACGGGAAGAAGCCGTGCAAGTGGAACTTACTTCCTACCATTGGAATACGGAGGGAATGAGGTTGGTTTGTGTTATGAGGGAGAATATTTCCCTACAAGTTTGGACTCGGCCGTCGGAAGAAAGACATAAAAATATACCTACATCAAGAGGAGTAGCAGCAGGAGCAGTAGCTTTTACTGAAAAAGTTGTTCACGGCTAAACATTATCTTCCCTTGTTTCTATTCTGCATTATGTTTCCCTGTACCAAAAGGTAATAAACTTGCTGTTGAACCAATTCTGTTTTTCTACTGTTGTTTTTGATAACTCTCTAACGACAACTCTAAATAGGTATTGTTGGTAATTTTACTATAAATAGGTATTTTTGGTTGGTTGATATTGTTTAGCAGCCTATCAACATCTCTATGGGTTATTTAATACCAAAATGTAAATAGTACGGACATAATTTTACGGCTTCAACTCAATATGAGGTGATATAAAAAAAATTTCTAATAAAATGTATGGATGTGTTTTTGTTTCCCATATCGACAATGTGTAAAATTTCAGATATAACCAAATTGGTTGATTTTTCTTAATGGCATATCAACACCTCTATGGGTTATTTAATACTGAAATCTAAATAATTTGAACATATTTTTATAGTTTTAGCTATATATTCTTTTGTGATGTCAACGAACACTCGTTGTCACTTTTTGCGATGTTCGTTGTAGTAGAGACTTTGTAATCGCAGTTACAACTATAATAACGCCGTCGAACAATACTGGTGTCAGACGCCTTCGAATATCACTCGCACTAATAGTACTTGCTCGATAATACTCGCTCGACAAGTAACCCGGATAGTGATACGAACAGAGAAATAGTATAGTGAATAGAGTAGAGAATAGCGGCCCATATAGTATAGAGGATAGACTAGAAACAAAGATACGAATAGTAATAGAGGATAGTGTAGAAATAACGATCCGTTAGACGACATCTACTTCCTACATATATACGTTTCCTCTATGATCACGTGATCTACTTAATTCAATAATGGGATCGCCTGTGTTTGCTCACTGGCGATCTATGTTCAAACTCAAGTGTCGGCAGCGGCATTTTATTCCTACATTCACTTGAACGCAATTGCATGTTTTCAACTACAGATGAAATGCATTATTTGTTTGTTTTTTTTTTGTTGCTTTAAATACGTATTGTTGGTGATTCTATTATAAATATGTATTGTTGGTAGTTTTTAGCGGCATATCAACATCTCTAGGGTTTTTTTTAATGCCGAAATCTAAATATTTTGAACATAATTGTATGCCGTCAACTAAATATTATATTTTGAACGCGACTGTCTATCTTCAAATACAGGTGAAATACACTGTTGGTCATTTTTTTAATTACTAGACTACACGTGTCATGTTTGGCCCATTGACGTTTCAGGGTATGAAACATTTGAAGAAAATTTGAAATAAAAATTCTTTCTGTATAAATGTTATGGTGAAACACACCTAGTTTATAGATAATAGACTCTCCCATCTGATATAAGTAGGAGTCGAATGCGAAAGTAGTGGGCGACCACAACTAGATTACTCTGCGTAAGACTTATTATAACAAGTTCCTAACGTTTTTGTACGTTGAACCTATTTAGGACCGAATTTAGTCCAAATACAGTTTCCACTGAGGAAATAACTCTACAACAATAAACAACTCGAATTTTTAAAATCTTTTCATTTAAAATTTTAAAAAAAAATCTAATTACCTTAAAAATATTATTTAATATGGTTAAAATATTTTTAAAATCATATCCACTTGAAAATATTTCTTAAATATTCCAAAAGTATATTGAAACATTTAAAATATTGTTTCTTTAAAGAAAGCTGAAATATAAATAATTACTCTACAAAAACTGAACGAAACAGCAAAGCGGGATCTCTTTGTGTCTGTCTTTTACTTTCAAATATTTTAATTAAGAAGATGATCTGTTTGAAGAGAGTTAAAATTAATATACTTTCTGTATAAACAACTCGTATTTTTAAATCTTTTCACTTTAAATATTTTTTAAATCTGATTAACTTAAAAATATTTTTTAATATGCCAAAAAATATTTTAAAATCATATTCGCTTGAAAATATTTTTTAAATATTCCCAAAGTATTTTTGAATATATAAAATATTATTTGTTTAAAGAAAGCTGAAATATAAATAATTACGAAACAGCAAAGCGGGATCTCTTTGTGTCTGTCTTTAACTTTAAAATATTTTAATTAAAAAATTGTCTGTTTGAAGAAAGTTAAAATAAAAATATTTAATGTATAAACAACAGGTATATTTAAATCTTATTCCCATAAAATATTTTTTAATTAAGGTTAACTTAAAAATATTCTTTATATCTGTAAAATAGTGTTTGTTTAAAGTAAGCTGAAATATAAATAATTTCTCTACAAACAACTGGACGAAACAGCAAATCGGGATCTCTTTGTGTCTGTCTTTAATTTAAAAATATTTTAATTACAAAATTGTCTGTTTGAAGAAAGTTAAAATAAAAATACTTACTGTATAGCCAACTCGTATTTTTAAATCTTATTCGTTTAAATCAGAATAACTTAAACCATTATGCGCCAGACGAACGCACCACGCAATCAAAAATTTTTACTGTTATATAGATAAAAATTTATTGCTGGTATTTTTACTATAAAATTGTATTTTTATACATTCATATTGTTTTGTGTTTTTTTTTGTTTTTTTGGGGGGGGGGTCTCATAGTTGGGACCCTAACAGGTGCTGCCACCACGGGTCATTGTGCAGCTTGGAACAATTAAGAAGTGGTACTAACAATCTCAGGATGTGCGTTGCAGTGTAATAGATATCGACTTGGAGAGCTGAGTTCGATTTCTAGCCGAGTTCGTAAGATTCACTTATACACAAATATAATTGGGAAAGATATGAATCCATCTCTTCTCCCCCAGCAATTGGTTAAATAGCAGGAGAGACTTGGTTCTTTAGACTTGGTAGGCAACCAGTCTACAGCAAAGAAAAAAATGGCAACCGACTGCCTCGTCAATCATGTATCAAAAGCGTGTATCAGGTTAACTGACTGACTGCTAATCAATCGAACAAAGGCGACATCTTATAAAGTGTCTCTCTCCTACATGAAGGCGTTTGAGAATCGTTTACTGGGTATGACCATCACTGACAAGTTTGATCGACGTTCTGAGTTCTCGTGAGAATGACGATATGTTTTTCGTACAGTGCCTGGCATGTTTTGTAAAGTCTCGTCGGTTCTCGTGCGACGGACGAGAACGGAATGGTTTGCTGCGGGGTTTTCTGGCACGCCTTGCAAGTCTCGTTATTTACACTCAAGTACTGATCCTAATTTATCAAAGGCCTATAAATGAACCAAACCCCAGCTATGGGTTAAATAGTTCCGCTGCCTTGTGGAAATCTTCGGGAGAAGAAAGGGCTAAGGAGTAAACCCTACACAAATTCGGAATGGAGCCCCTAAGGCGAATGGACGGCGTTACCTTCCGGCAACTCCTGCAGTCGCGTTGGTACCAAACTGTATTGGTTTCATCCTCTCCTTTGGACTCTGCTAGCAAGGCCGAGAGGGGGAACTAGACGTCTGGACAGCCCTAGTTCTCCATACATCCCGCCCAGACCTGTAGCGCACTGGTGGGACTACACAGTCACCAGGGGCGATGTAACTCCATCGCCTAGCACCTACAGCGCTACTCCATCGTCTCCCGAGACGGACGGATGCCGACGACGATAAATATAGCTCTGCTTGTGGCTAACAATGCCTGCATTGGAGAAACATACTCTGCCTCATCCATAGGCCATCATCCGGTTCACATTAATTACCGGTATTTTAAGCAGGAGGAGAGCCTTAATAATACTGAGACGCCGCTGGCAGACAGATTTCTTTAAAATAATGGTGCTATCAAAGAAATCTTTTATTGCTCAAAGATTGCAGTTTTTTGTGGCACTGATATTAATTAATTGGCTTGTGATCCTTCGGGATAGGGTTATTGTCGTGTGTCCAGGGTAGATTATCGGCTACTTACGATGAGTAGAGGTTTATCACTTGTTTCCTGTTCAGGATTGAGTTTCCGTTTTCTTCTAAAGTCTTCTCATTCTCTTTCACACCCGGTATCACCCTTGTGTCTTAGTGGCATTATCGCCTTACTTTGGATGAAATGATTAAAAAGAAATTTCTTGTGTTCTTATAATTTTTTTCTTTTCTGGTCGCAAATTAAGTACAAATTGTCTGAATGTTCTTGTTTTATAGGAACAACGTGTCGCTGCCGACACTTGAGTTTGAACATAGATCGCCAGAGAGCAAACACAGGCGACCCCATTATTGAATTAAGTGGATCACGTGACCATAGAACAATTACGACGGATTAGTAAATTCGACCCTCACTTGGTGCCCACTATCTTTCGGTCTTCTGATGCATCTAAGATACGCTTGGAAAATCGCAATACAGCAATTGGTCAAATGAATTAATCATATGTAGAAACGGAACATTCAAGGTCCGTGGCACCAGATTAGGGGCCATATCACAGGTTGGATTGAATGCATACAAATAATTTTGTTTCTATTTGTTTTTTTTTTGTTTTTTGTTTTTTACAAATGCCACATACATTAATATGCGGGTAGTTTAGCAGTTATCAGCGCGTACATTAGAATCGACGAGACCGGTTCGAATTCCATCTGAGAATGTGGCATTCACTTTCGCAGAAATACCCTTAGAAAAGTCTCGAATCCTCTTCAGCCCCTGAGCTAAGGGTTAAATAGAATTCCAGCTGTCTTTCTCTATCATTTACGAATGGACCAGTCTATTGAAGTAGTGCGAAACCTTCCTGTCTTGTGCAGCTAGAAAGAACAAAAAACTCGTGCAGAACTAAAAAAAAAATAATGGTTTTCCTTTCTAATGTTTTTACAATTCATCCATTTCTAATTAAGTAGTTCCAACTCTTCATTTATGCACCATGTCTCTTCAGGAATTGACCGGTTATGCCTCTCCACATCTTCCTGTTTTATGTAGCTACAAAGAACAGAAAGTGGTGCAGAGCTAAAAAAAATTTGTCCCACCTCCCAATGTTTCCTATTTTTTTACAAGTGGACCAGTCTATTTAAAGAGTGTCAAATCTTCATTGACGCACCATGTATCTTCATGAAGTGAGCGGATATAACTCTCCCCATCTTCCAGTATTATGTAGCTACAAAGAAAAGAAAGTTATGCAGGGCTAAAATAATTGTTTCAACTTCTTATTTTTTCCAATTTTTTTACGAGTGGACCAGTCTATTTAAGTAGTGCCAAATCTTCATTTATGCACCATGTATCTTCATGAAGTGAACGGTTATGACTCTCCACATCTTCCAGTATTATGTAGCTACAAAGTAAAGAAAGTGATGCAGGGCTAAAATAATTGTTTCAGCTTCTTATTTTTTCCAATTTTTTTACGAGTGGACCAGTCTATCTAAGTAGTGTCAAATCTTCATTGACGCACTATGTATCTTCATGAAGTGAGCGGTTATAACTCTCCCCATCTTCCAGTATTATGTAGCTACAAAGTAAAGAAAGTGATGCAGGGCTAAAATAATTGTTTCAGCTTCTTATTTATTACAATTTTTTACGAGTGGACCAGTCTATTTAAGTAGTGCCAAAACTTCTTTTATGCACCATGTATCTTCATGAAGTGAGCGGTTATGGCTTTCCACATCTTCCCGTCTTACGTAGCTACAAAGAACAGAAAGTGATACAGAGCTAAAAAAAAAAAATTGCCCCCCTCCCAATGTTTCCCTATTTTTTTACAAGTGGACCAGCCTATTTAAGCAGTGTGAAATCTTCATTGATGCACTCTATCTATTCACGAAGTGAGGGGTTATGGCTCTCCACGTCATGTTTTATGCAGCTACAACGAACAAAAAGTGGTAAAAAGCGAACAAAAATGGCCCTTCTTTTTTTTTGTTGATTTCACCCCATGCAAGGTAATAAAGCCCCTAAGACGCAAGGGGGTTACAGATTGTGGAAGAATTAGGAACATAAGCATTAATAATGAGCAGGAATAGAAAGGAGTTATCAGGAGAGCCGTAGCGATTGACGTTTCATTTAAATTTTTGAATATTAAAATTGACTGGAAATCATGGAGCCGGAGGGGAGTTCCACAAGCGAGAAGTGCGAGAGAAGAAACAGTTAGCATAGAACTTGCGGTTACATCCATCCTGCTCAACTGTATATTGATGAGATCTCGACGCCAGTCGAGTACTGCGCTTAAATTCAAAATGTATAGCTACCAGAGCTCATCCGAACAATTACCGTGAAAGTATGTATAGAAAAAGGCACCCTCAACATTACGGCGGTGGGAAAGTGTCTGAAGACGATCTTGGCCCTCCAAAACTTCCTATCCCTAGCAGCCCTTTCACACAAGCCCGTCAGGTAAGTGGCTTCATGCTTTTTCCCTGTCTCTCTTACTTTCTGTTCTCCATGTGAGGGTTATGTTTTTTTCTAAGCCAACCTTCCTCATTAAGGAATTTTTTTTTCTGATTCTGGTTATCAGTGTTCTCTTTTTGATGCCATTTCAGTTAATACTTCCTCGTTGCTTACTTATAGAAATCTCAGTATCCTTCTGTAGAGCCACATTTTCCGCTGCGTCCAGTTTTGTCTTCATCCACGAGGAGATTGTGCAACATCCACTGCCCTTATCTGTCTATATTTCTGAGATGAGGTATTATGTACATTATTTACATTATTCGGACTGTTGTCCTGATCTTTGTCGCCATATTTATTACAACGTTTCAGCTGTTGTACATTCCGGCCTTCTTCAGGTGGTTGGAATGTCGAACTGAACCCTTCATTTCGCTCACTGGAGTAGACTGTTCTAGTTCCACGTGCCATGCTTAATGGATGTCAGTTAATAATAAAAACAACAAAAATTGCAATACGAGCACTGGTAAAAAAATGTTTGCTGAAAAGATTAGATTTATAGTACCCATAAATTCATACACACGATTACCTCAAGGATACATGGCACAGTAGATAAAGGCGTTAATTAGATCCAGTGACAGGTGCCAAAGAGTACGAGTTCAATACCCGGTCAAGGCAGTGGAAGGTAACTGATAACTCTTTTTTATAACTGACATCCATTAGACTTGACACGTGGAACTAGAACAGTCTACCCCAGTGAGCGAAATAAAGGATCCAGTTCAACCACTTGAAGAAGGTCGGAGTGTACAACTGCCGAAACGTTGTAATAAATATGGCGTCGAAGATGAGGACAATAGTCCGAATAATGTAAATAATATCCAGTGTATAACCACCATATAAGTGGATAGATATCACCTAGCAAATCCAATCTATTTTGTTTTTTTATTTTTTTCTGTTTCTGTGCACGTTGCTTAGTTTCTGACAGTCCACTTTCGCTAGTCCAATACGTGTTCGGATTTCGGTGCCACTTTTTTCCATCCACTTCCCCAGATATTTAAACTTCTGCATTTGCTTGGTGTTGACATCTCCAATTTGTAACTCGTATCTGGGGCTTTTCCGAATGAATATCAGAATGCTTGTCCTCTTCCTCGACGTCGTCGCCGCTGTGGCGATTAATGTTACTGCTGACGTCATTATCACCTCAGAGCGTGAAGAGACGGGCGAGGAGTTATTGGTTGCTGTTGCTGTTGGTGTTGGTGTAGTTATTGTTTGTCACGTTTTGGGTGTGGTTGCTTTCTTTTTAATATTCTCGTCTCGACCATTGACGAATATCCAATTTGTCTTTTTTATCAGGATAATCCGACAGGTTTCATCAAAGACAGAATACGTCTTTTTGCCATTCGACATCATTATTTTTTTTTTTTACTTTTATTTTTTTTTCTTTATTTTTATTTTTATTGTTATTTTATTTTTATTTTTTTTAACAATTTCATTCCCTTTCAATCACTCCTTCTTTTATTCCTGGTTGGAATTTTTTCGTTTTTTTTCTTTTTTTTTTTTTCTGCCTTTTTTGTTCGTTTTTCTGTTTCTCTCTCTCCCCCCCTCTCTCTCCCCCCCTCTCTCTCTCTCTCTCTCTCTCTCTCTCTCTCTCCTTCTTTCCTCGTTTAGTTTTCTGTATTCAATTACGTTTCAGAGGAGCGTTTTTTTTGGGGGGGGCGAAGCGGGGGGGGTCTCCTGAGCTATCCGTTTTTGTTTTTTTTTAAAATGATTGTGTTTTGTTTTTCATATTCAAAAAATCGACCCCCCCCCCGAAAAAGCGCGTCATTTGTCGAAAGTTTTGGCCTTCTGTAATTTCTGTATTATATTTAAGCCTTGCTATGATTCTGAGATAAGCGTCTGGCCCAATGGTTAGCAACTCGGTACGAGAGCGACGAGTTCGAATTCCTTACAAATCCATCGCATTTTCCTTCACAGAAAAAGACCGTTGGATGAGGAACGTACGAATCTATCTCTCCTTCGCACCAAACTTTTCTTTTCTAATCGAATTTACCCGAAGCAAGGTAGCAAAGCCACTAAGACACAACGTGCTACTGGACCTGAAAGAATGAAGAAACAGAAACATTTATCAGGAGCGAGAACAAAAAAAAGAGTAATCAGAAAAAAATATTTTGAAGATTAAAATTGGCTGGAAAGATGGAACCGGAAGGGAATTCTACAAGCGAGAAGTGTGAGAGAAAAAAACTCTTAGCATAGAACTTACGGTTACATCTAGCCAACTCAACTGTAAATTGATGAGACCTAGCTACCAATCTAGTACTGCGCGTAAATTCATAAATCTACGTACCATAGAGAAGAGTTCATGTGAGAACAGTCGCCGTGGAAGTATTCATAGAAAAGGGAGGCAACTCTATGGCGGTGGGATAGTGACTGAAGTGGAGACGACAGATCAGGACCAGTAATATTACTGATATCTAGATATAAAGCAAGAGCAACCGACCACATTGATACTGGATACGAGATAAAGTCGACGACGAATTTCCAATAATTATTTTATAAGTGTTGTGGATTCCGGGAATGGAATCCTTCACAAATAAATAAACAACGCCAGTAATTGAGATAGAAAAATAAGTATATTAAACGTAAGAATACAGACTTGAAGTGAAGATTAGTAGTCCAGGAATGCGGGTTAGTAGAAAGTATATGTACAAGTCTCTGTAAATGAAGCCGTAATTATCTCTCTCTCTCTCTCTCTCTGGACTCTCGTATAACTCTCTGTGAACCCCCTGTGTACTGTCTCCGTATCTCTCACCCTGACTCAACGTATCTCAACCGGCAGGTATTCTCTCTGTCAGTATGAGTATACTTTGGACGAGTCCATCTCGTGTAAAAGGGGTCTGCCCCACAACAATATGGTTTTGCTACATCTTTGAGAAATTCACCATTGACATTTACACAGTCGTCGCTATTCTTTTTCTCTTTTTTAATCGTGTTATTTCACCCCAAGCAAGGCAATAATGCCACTAAGACACAAGGCGGTTACTCGGTGTGGAAGAATTAGGAATAGAAACATTAATAATGAGCAGCAGGAGAAAAAAAAACAATCAAGAGGACAGTAGATAGTGATTGTCATTGCATTTAAATTTTTGCAGATTAAAGTTGGCTGGAAAGCATGGAAACGAAAGGAAGTTCCACAAGAGAGACGTGCGAGAAAAGAAACTATTATCATAGAATTTACGGGTTTCATCTATCCAGCTCAACTGTAACTTGATGTCATCACGACACCAGTCTAGTACTCTGCTTAAATTTAAAAAGTCTAGATATCATAGCGAAGAGCTGATCCGAAAATTACCACGAAAGTATTTATATAAAAGGCACAGAGATACCGTAAGGTTGGCGGTGGGAAAGTGGCTGAAGTCGATCTGCCAGATCGGGACCAATAATATTGCTGATTCTTCTTTGGATTTTGTCAAGGAGCTCTAGATAAATAGCAGGAGCACCGGACCATATGTGGCAGCAATATTCGAAGCATGGACGAATGGTAGACTTACTGATTTTAGCGTTACTTTCGGTAGACGAATGGTAGACTCATTGATTTTAACGTTAGACGACTTTTGTCACTGATAGATTCCAGAGAGACACAGCAAACCAACTTTCTTAGCAGCTGACCTAGCGATGGATTCAGTAGAATCTTTCCACTTCATGTCAGTCTAGAACACGCACCGAGACATTCTTCTGGAGGACAGCATCAGCCATGCTGATGGAGAGCAGCAAGGAGTCTCTCAGTAGAGAGCAGTTAAATTTTGGATTAATTAAAATTAACAAGCCATCTTTTGCCCCGGTTAACAACGGACTGAAGATCGTTTTGAATTTCGGGTGCCATTTTGGCCTGATGGAACTGATCAGTCTTACTATTGCGACATGTGTAAATGGTTGTGTCGTCAGCGGAGATAACAAGTTGAGAGCGGATGCCACCGAGAAGGTCATTAATGAAAATTAAAAACAAATTAGGACCAACGATGGAACCCTGACGGACACCTGCTTCAGTACGGAAGCATCTGGGAGAGTGGTAAATGGAAGTATTTTTAAAAATGCGGGACGTAGATTTATGTCTTGATGAGAATCGATAGTGGAGAATTTTCCGTTTAAGTACCCTATTTTCCGGCTTCCAAGACGCACGTTTTTCCTACCCCTCCCCACTTGAAAATTACATTATAATGTTCTTATATCATTACACTATAATGTTAGCTATCTAATTCAGCGCTTTATATGATGAAAACTCAATACTAACCTGCTACAAGTATTTCCAAAACTATAAAACTTCCTGGAGCCGAGCCACAAGATTAAATATGCGCTGTTTACTGGAGTCAATGTATATCAAGTCTCGCAAACATTCTCTCTGTAAACAGCGTGGTTGTTTGCTGGGGATTGCTATATTTGATCTCTAGTACTCTCCCCTTTTTTCTCTCTCATCAGTCATTCGTAAATTTAAATTTATTGTATTTTACTCTTTTACTCCTGATTAGAAGCCTTGAAGAGAGGGGGAGAAACCGGTTGTTTTCCTCAATCAATTTTTATGAAATATATATATATATATATATATATATATATATATATATATATATATATATATATGTATTGTTTTAAATTATATCAAGTAATATTCAGCTAAATGTCCTTAGAGCCACACACACACACACACACACACACACACACACACACACACACACACACACACACACACACACATATATATATATATATATATATATATGTATATATATATCCGGCTTACGAGATGCGCATTTTCCTAAAAAAATACCCTGAAAAATACGTGAGTGTCTTCCAAGACGTATATAAGGCAACGCACAGGCTCAAGTAAGCTTAGACGGTCACCTAATTGGCTTGACTAATAGAGACGCGGATTTTTATGTTCAGTCATTACACTATAATGTTAGCTATCTATCTAATTCAGCCTTTTTATGTGATGTAACCTCAATACTTACATGTTACAAGTATATCCACGACTATAAACCTTCCTGGAGCCGAGCCACAAGCTTAAACATACTCTGTTTACTATCAGTGGTGTCAGCCTTTCTGCTCTTGGTCTTGTTGGTCTAGGTTTGTTCCCATTCTTATATCTTGAAAATATCAGTTACCGCCAGGCTGTCACATGCGTCACAATTTTCTTTTTGTCCTGGAAATTATCACCCACGTTGAGTTCATCAAATCGATTTACTTGACGATGAATAAAATTTCTTTGATTGTTTTATATTTTTACATGTATATTTTTAAAACTTTTAATTCATTTTTATGAAAATATTGTATAGGAATAAAGTGTTGTTGTCGACACCATAGTTTGAACACAGATCACCAGTGAGACAAACAAGGACAATTCCATTATTAAGTAGATCACGTGATCGTAAAGGAAACGTATAGATGGGAATTAGCGTGATGTCTAAGTGATCGCTATTCTCTATACTATCTTCTATGCTAATTCTCTATACTGATCATTATACGAATTACTATTCAGCGATTAGTATTTGACAAGTATTATTAGTACGAGTATTATTTGAAGGCGTTACTACAACTTGTATCTGCATTTACAAAGTCTCGTTTGCAACGAGAATTTCGTAAGTGATAACGAGCATTCGTTGACCTAACGGAAGTTAAAATGAGTGAGCGACTGACATCACAAAAATAACAAAAGTCTAATTTAGACAAATTATACAGAATATCATTTGGATAATTATATAATAAGACATTGCTATCTACCTACCTACATGAAGTGCGTGTTTTGAAAAAAAAAATTAAATCTTCACTGTTTTAAAAAAAACAAAATGGCGTAGAAATAATAAACCTCAAGACTTTCTTTGTCTCCTTTTCTTTCCATTTTCTTTCACTTACTTTTCTCTTCATTTCTCTTTAGCTTTATTACATAATATACATCTATCCTTCTTCCCGCCATTTTGTTTTTTCCTCTTCTTGTCTGCTCGTCCCAGTTCTATTGTTGCATTGACTTTTGGGATTTTTAAAGAAGTGATGGATTTCTATTTATTATTTTAGATTTTGCTTAACTGAATCAGCATTTTATCCAGCTGCTGACAGTAAACTTCCGGCAGTGGTGCTGTTGTATAGGAATAATGTATCATTGCCGACACTGTAGTTTGAACACAGATCACCAGTGAGCAAACATGAACGATTTCATTATTAAATAAGTAGATCACGTGATCCTAAAGGAAACGTATAGATGGGAATTAGCGTGATGTCTAAGTGATCACTATTCTCTATACTAACCTCTATACTAATTCCCTATACTGATCATTATACGAATTACTATTCAACGATTACTATTTGAACAAGTATTATTAGTGTGAGTATTATTTGAAGGCGTTGCTACTACCAATATCTGCGTTTACAAAGTCTCGTCTGCAACGAGAATTTCCGGAGTGATAACGAGTATTCGTTGACTTAACGAAAGTTAGAAAGAGTAAGCGTCTAACATCACATAAGAAGATAAAACTACCCTTGGACAACGAGGTAGGATGCAGCTCAAGGCCAAAATTAATGTGATGAAATCCGAGCTCGTGGACTCGGACAGAAATTGCCCGTAGACCCCGCATACTCGGGATCGGGTATCCGTCTACCCCCTCCAACTTGTATTGCTATACAAACAAAATCGGACGAGAGATTAATGTAAACAATACGTGGCGCCAGTATGTGAGGGACGTAGGGTTAATGCGTTGTTATATGAGAATGACTTTTTTTTTCCTTAGAAATTTCTTTCCAATATTAGGGTGCGTCTTCCAAACCGAAGGGTCTTGTAAACCGAAAAAATACGGTAACTTAATTTCTCTTTTAATAAGTGCGCCATTCCTTAGATCGAAGCTGTGGTTGAATTTATTTCTATGTAGAACTGAATGCATTTGACAAATTATATCGTATAAGATCCTTGGTCGTCAATATGCTTGTTTTTTTTCAAATCTCTGCACAATTTTCCCAATCTATTGCGAGGATAGTTTATTTTAAGGTCATCAACGCATTCCGTAGCCAAGAGTTCCAAAGCCCGTTAGATGTGATGACGGCTTCCCCGACGGGAATGTGGGCAAGAGACCTCATATTTTTCTCTAATCAGATTTCTCGACTATTCAGGCCGGTAAACGAAATTTAAATGAACATAAATAAACGGAACGTCTACTCAAATACGAGTATCCACTTTAAAATAAAGTTTAATCGTAGAAATAGGAATTAGCGTGACGTCTAAGTAATCGCTATTCTCTATACTATCCTCTATACTAATTCTCTATACTGATCATTATACGAATTACTATTTGGGGATTACTATTTAAACAAGTATTATTTGAAGGCGTTGCTACTACCAGTATCTGCAGTTACAAAGTCTCGTCTACAAAAAAAAAAAGAAAAAGAAAATAAAACCAATCTTGGAGAATGAAAGATGTATAGTATATTTACTAACTACCAATTAGTATTTCATTGCCATACAAATAAAATCGGACGAGTGATTAATGTAAACAATACGTGGCGCCAGTGTGTGAGGGACGTAGGGTGAATGTGTTGTATGAGAATGACTTTTTTTTTCTTAGAAATTTCTTTCCAATATTAGGATGCGTCCTCCAAGCCGAAGCTTCTTGTAAGCCGGAAAATACGGTAACTTAATATCTCTTTTAATAAGTTTGCCATTCCTTAGATCGAAGTTGTCGTTGAATTTATTTCTATGTAGAACTGAATGCATTTGACAAATTATTGCGTATAAGATTCCTTTGTTGTGAGTCAATGTATATTTTTAAATCTCTGCAGAATTTTCCCAATCTATTGTGAGGATCAATCCTGACAGTTTGTTTTACGGTCATCAACGCATTCCGTAGCCCAGAGTTCCAAAGCCCGTTAGATGTGATGACGGTTTCCCAGAGTGGAAATGCAGGTTCGAATCCTGCCAGAGACCGCATATTTTTCTCTAATCAGATTTCTCGAAAATAAATGAACATAAATAAACGGAACGTCTACTCAAATACGAGTATCCACATTAAAATAACGTTTAAGCAATAAAAGTTGTTTTTTATACACCTTTGTTTTACACAGTAATTTAACCTTGCTAACTGCACGCTTCCTCTGTAGCTAAACTGGTATAGCACGTCAGGTTATATGACAGTTTCGTGTAGGATACAGGTTCGATTCCTATCGCAGGACACATATTTTCTACGAGGACGGTAGTTGTTGTTAATATTGTTTATTATAAACAGAGCATTTACTTAAATATTTATATCTATAAAAATAACGTATAAGCAATATATATATATATATATATATATATATTTATATATATTGCTTATTCGTTATTGTTATATATATATATATATATGTTATATATATACGTATATATATTATTATTTTATATATATATACGTATATATATATACATACATACATATATATATATATATATATATATATATATATATAATGGTGGAGTAGTAGATAGCAGGTGGGTTTCATTACATTCACTTACGTACTAATAACGTATAAATCCTCTTCTCCCTCAAGCTATGGGTAAATAGCAGAACAGACTGGATTCTATATCCTTCGATGGCAACTTGACTAGGAGAAGGACAACTCTGAATTCAAAACCTGCAGAGGGTCGCTCCAAAAAGTATAGATGGTTCTGCACAAAAAACTCTCCACTATAATCAAATCTCATATGCTGGTGTTCCTAGGCACTGAACTGCTTGACCCTCATACGTGGAATTCGACGGTAGAGTCGAATATATATATATATATATATATATATATATATATATATATATATATATATATATATATATATATAGACAATATTAGTGGTAAATATACACATACATATGCAATTATATATACACATACATATATGTATAAAAATAATTCCAAGAGGATATGATCCAGGTAGAACTCAATGTCCAGGACAGAGTAAGGATATAATAAAAAGGCTTAAACACTAATATTCCATGGTCATAATTTATTCCATTGGAATCGTAAAAACGATCCAATTCATCTGACCTACAGATTCAAAAAGAAAACAGAAAAAACAACTCCGGGAAAGAATTAGTAAGGGTATATGTGTGAGAGTGTGGGAGGACATGGGATCTATATAGAGGGGTAAAAGACGAGAGAGGCAGGGAGGTCCAAAGATGGAGGGGGCATTAAAATTTAACAGAGAGAAGATTTAAAGAGGGGTTTCAGTGAGAAAAATATGCGTATTTTCAACCGTCCGAAGATATACCGGAAAAGTGTACACATTTCTTAGCGACATACACACCCCATATGCGATAAAATCTTATACTCCCACCCAGACACCTACAACACATACATACACACTCATACTCACACACACCTATATATATATATATATATATATATATATATATATATATATATATATATATATACATACACACGCCTATATATATATATATATATATATATATATATATATAAGCTAAAATTTAAAATGAGCTAAGAGCTGAACATAAAATAAACTGCGGAATTAATACCAAAATCCTCAGAGCTTGAAGATAATATAATATTAAAATAGTTATCAAA
>OZ038519.1:27443093-27445593 GCA_964036315.1 Acanthosepion esculentum
ATTTTTCCCGTTGCTCTGTGCCGGATAAAGAAACCTTTTTTCTGTCATTCAATCCCGAAATATTGAGAATTTCTTACCTCGTTGCCATACCCGAAATATTGAGAACATTTTTCCCGTCGCCCTATTCCAGATACTGAGAACTTTTTTCACCATCGCCATATCCCGGATATTGAAACATTTTTCCCGTTGCCCTGTGCCGGATAAAGAAACCTTTTTTCTGTCATTCAATCCCGAAATATTGAGAATTTCTTACCTCGTTGCCATACCCGAAATATTGAGAACATTTTTCCCGTCGCCCTATTCCAGATACGTAGAACTTTTTTCCCCATCGCCATATCCCGGATATTGAAACATTTTTCCCGTTGCCCTGTGCCGGATAAAGAAACCTTTTTTCTGTCATTCAATCCCGAAATATTGAGAATTTCTTACCTCGTTGCCATACCCGAAATATTGAGAACATTTTTCCCGTCGCCCTATTCCAGATACGTAGAACTTTTTTCCCCATCGCCATATCCCGGATATTGAAACATTTTTCCCGTTGCCCTGTGCCGGATAAAGAAACCTTTTTTCTGTCATTCAATCCCGAAATATTGAGAATTTCTTACCTCGTTGCCATACCCGAAATATTGAGAACATTTTTCCCGTCGCCCTATTCCAGATACGTAGAACTTTTTTCCCCATCGCCATATCCCGGATATTGAAACATTTTTCCCGTTGCCCTGTGCCGGATAAAGAAACCTTTTTTCTGTCATTCAATCCCGAAATATTGAGAATTTCTTACCTCGTTTCCATACCCGAAATATTGAGAACATTTTTCCCGTCGCCCTATTCCAGATACTGAGAACTTTTTTCACCATCGCCATATCCCGGATATTGAAACATTTTTCCCGTTGCCCTGTGCCGGATGAAGAAACCTTTTTTCTGTCATTCAATCCCGAAATATTGAGAATTTCTTACCTCGTTGCCATACCCGAAATATTGAGAACATTTTTCCCGTCGCCCTATTCCAGATACGTAGAACTTTTTTCCCCATCGCCATATCCCGGATATTGAAACATTTTTCCCGTTGCCCTGTGCCGGATAAAGAAACCTTTTTTCTGTCATTCAATCCCGAAATATTGAGAATTTCTTACCTCGTTGCCATACCCGAAATATTGAGAACATTTTTCCCGTCGCCCTATTCCAGATACTGAGAACTTTTTTCACCATCGCCATATCCCGGATATTGAAACATTTTTCCCGTTGCCCTATGCCGGATAAAGAAACCTTTTTTTCTGTCATCCAATGCCGGATATTGAGAATTTCTTACCTCGTTGTCATACCCGGAATATTGAGAACATTTTTTTTCCTGTCGACCTATCCCAGCTATTGAGTATTTCCTTTCCCAGCGACCTATCTCGGATTTTGAGATTTTTTTCCCCGTTGCCCTAATCTCGGATATTAAGAACTTTTTTCCTCATTCCCCTATACCGGATACTGATATTTTTTCCACGTCGCTTTATCCCGGATATTGTGAAATTATTTTCCCCGTCGACCCAACCCGCATATTGAGAATTTTGTCCCCGTCTCCCTATCCCTGATATTGAGACTCTTCTTGTCGCCATGTCCTTGTTTATTGAGGACCATTTCTCCGTTTTCCTATCCCGGATATTGAAAACATATAGCACGGCAGGCTATACGAGGGTTCCGTATAGGAAAGAGGTTCATATTTTCTATGAAATTTCTCGGACATTAAGGCCGGTCAACGTTGTTAATGCTGTTTATTATAAACAGCATTTAATTAAATAAATCTATAAAAATAACCTATAAACAATATATATATATATATATATATATATATATATATATATATATATATATATCCGATACAATGAGAACGAAAGTAATATATAAATTCTAACGTTCACAGCATTAATCCAAAAGAGGGCTCGATACCGATAGTAGAGCGATAATTATTTATTATAATTTTACCATATAGACAAAAACAGTTTACTCACTACAAAGATGAAACTTCGTTTCAGTGCATTTCAACTGCACCTCGACGGGTGAAAACCAAAAATGCTTATGAACAATTCTGCTTGTAAGCAAGCCGTATGTGGAACGTCACTTCCTTCTTTCCATTTGCTTGAGATAAAATATACAAAAAGCAAAAAGCAAAAGTTGAAATGCATCGAAACGAAGTTGCATCTTTGTAGTGAGTAAACGGTTTTTGACTATATGATAAAATTATAATATATATATATATATATATATATATATATATATATATATATATGAAATCCTGCTAACACCAACACAATCGTCAAGCGTGCCAAATATTACAGCAAAGCACAGTAAAATGTGCAAAAGAAAAGAACATTAGGATATTTCCTATTTTTATGTTGTTTGTTTTTCATTGGTCGAGTAGGATTCACATGTATTTGTCTTGTCAGATGGCGTTCGTGCGTATAATTCTTGTGCATTTGTGAATCATAATTCTAATTGGAATCTCTATACACCC
>OZ038519.1:27458093-27490593 GCA_964036315.1 Acanthosepion esculentum
AGGGAATACGGAAGCTTGTGCACAGATGGGGAAAGTGTTGGGAGACTACGTTGAAAAAAAAAATAAGTAAGCTTCTATCTGTATTAGAAGTCCTTATACCGAAAAATTCACCTTATTTATTGAATGACCCTCGTATATATATATATATATATATATATATATATATATATATATATATATATATATATATATATATATATGATGAAAATGTGGAAAAGACAAAGCAAAATCCGAATATGTGAGTTTACTGTTTTTTATTTTGTTTTTTGTAAACTCACATATTCATCATACCGTCGGATCTACATCCACATATTTGCTTATATATATATACATATACATATATATATATATATATATATATATATATATATATATATATATATATATATATATAGAGAGAGAGAGAGAGAGAGAGAGAGAGAGATAATGGACAGAATTATATCTATCACTTCTTGCTCTGTGCAACGTTTATACGACACCAAACAATAACCCTTTCCTTTGAGTGGCTCTTGGGCCTTGTACTGGGTGAATGGCAATATAATAATAATAAACAATTTTAAGTAAGAAAGAAAATAAAAGAAAGCTTGCAGTTATTTAGATCGGTTCCTTGTTCCATGGTTCAATTTAGTCTTCCTACCGACCGTCGATCAGACTAACCCATACCTGTAGACGACGATCTCCTATTGCGTCAAGCAAAAGCTCATTCAGACCTACAACAACTTTATTCTTTCATTTCCTTTCCGTTGTGTTTCTTCTTGTTGATTGCCTGTTGGCTAGGGCTTCAGAATATACCGACTGCACTTCTGCAGACGGTAAGACCCACACCAAATGAGGCGTCCTGAGTAAGACGATAAACTACATCAGCGTTCCAGGGTAAGACGATAAACATCGTCCAACAGCAAGGCCTATGATCAAGAGGTTTTGAGGAGCGTGGAACCACCTCTTAATTACCAGCAATAGATTTTTGTAAGAAAAAATATTACCAGCAATGTATTTTGGGGAAAACAAATTATTACGAGCAATACATTTTTTTTTAAAAAGTTATAACCTTCAATAAATTTTTGTAAAAAAATATTACCAGTAATATATTTTTGAAAGAAAAAATATTACCAGCAATACATTTTTGAAAAAAAATGATAACCAGGAATACATTTTTGGGAAAAAAATTATTACCAGCAATATATTTTTAAAAGAAAAAATATCACCTGCAATAAATTATTGGAAAAAAAATATTACCAGGAATACATTTTTGAAAGAAAAAATATTACCGGCAATAAATTTTTTGAAAAAAAATATTACCAGATCTACATTTTTAAAAGAAAAAATATTACCAACAATACATTTTTGAAAGAAAAAATATAACCTTCAATAAACTTTTTGAAAAAAATATTACCAGCAATACATTTTTGTAAAACAATATCACCTGCAATAAATCTTTTGAAAAAAATTATTACCAGTAATACATTTTGGGGGAAAATATTACCAGCTTTTATCATATATATATATATATATATATTCATACAAGTCTTCATAACTCAAAGGATTCTGCCCTGAGAGCAACGTCTTTCCTTTCATCTTCGCAGTGATAAGCTGGGTCAGGCAAGGATATACAAATGATAGAATTTTGAGGAAATAAAATAATCATGATCAATTAATTCATCGAGTCTAGAAGAATCGTCAACAGAATGCAGAAAGCACTGTATGGCCGTTTCGTCCTATTTTGGGACTCATCAGTAGTGCGCATTTACTACCGTGAATCGAACGCGGATGCGCCTCGGTGACGAAGAACAAACTGAATAGACTCTCTCTCTCTCTCTCTCTCTCTATATATATATATATATATATTACTTCTTAAAATTCTCCTTTCTTTTCTTCTTCCTTTCTCTTTCTTTTCTATAATTCTTTCTTTCCCTACCGTTCTCCTTTCATTCATCCTCTTTCTTATTTTTCTTTCTTTTTTGTCATCAACTTACTCTCGTTTGCTCTCTCTCTCTTTTTCTACATAATAAATATTATTCTTTCTTTCTTCTTTTTTTTTCTAATTTTTCTTTCTTCTTTTTTTTCTTTCTATTCCATCTTTCTTTCTTTCCGTACTGTTTTGATTAGATCCATTCCTTTTTCGTACTTTTCTTTCTTTCTTCATTCTTTCTTTCCTGTTTTATCGTCATCTTATTTTCCCCTTTTGTTGTCTGTTTCATCTATTTATTAAATTCTCTTCTTTTCTTTCTTTCTTTCTTATTATTTTATTCTACCCTTTGCCGTTCTTTCTTTTTCTACTTCATCATTTCTCTTCATTTCTTTCTTTCATTCTCTAATTTTCCATTCTTTTCATTTCTTTCTTTCTTTCTTTCTTTCTGCTTACATTCTTTTTTCCTTTCTCTTATTCTTTTTTCCTTTTTACTTACATTCTCTCTTTCTTTCTGTGCACATTATCTCTTTCTGTCTTTCTTTCTATCTTTCTACTTACACTCTTTCCTATTGTTATGGATTCCGGGTATGGAATCCTGCACAAACAAATAAACAACGCCAGTCATTGAAATAGGAAAATAAGTGTATTGAACGTAAGAATACAAACTTGAAGTGAAGATTAGTAGTCCAGGAATACGGGTTAGTAGAAAGTATATGTACAAGTCTCTGTAAGTGAAGCCGTTAATTATCTCTCTCTCTCTCTCTCTCTCTCTCTCTCTGTGGACTCTGCGTATCTCAACCTTATGTCAACGTATCTCCACCCTGTCTCCAACTCTGTCAGTATACGTATACTTTAGACGAGTCCATTTTGTGTAAAAGGGGAGAGCCCCACAACACCTATTTAAAATCATCTTATTCTTCTCTTTTGCACTCTTTTTTCTACTTCATGAATTCCATTCCATTCTTTCTTTCTTTCTTTCTTTATTTATTTCTCCGATCATTCTTTCTTTTCTTTTCTGTTTTTCTTTCCTTTTTTCTTTATCTTCTTTCTTTACTTTTTTTATCAATCTTATTATCTCTTTGTTCTACTTCTTAAATTCTCTCTTTCTTTTTTATTTTCGACTTTTCATTCATTTCGTACGTTTTTCTAAAAAAAATTTTCTTTCTTTCTTTCTTTCTTTCTTTCTTTCCGTATCGTTTTGCTTACATTCATTCTTTTTTCTTACTGTTCTTTGATTCCTTCCTTCTTTTATTCTTTCTTTCTCTTTCTACTTACATTCTTTCTTTCTTTCTGCGCACACTATTTCTTTCTTTTTTATTATTGTCTGATTTTACGATTTTCCTCTCTTTTTCTTTTACTTCTTAAATTCTCTTTTCTTTCTTTTTCCCCTTCTTTCTTTCTTTCTTTTTTCCTTTCTACTTACATCTTTTATTTCTGTCTATACACCAGTCTTTATTTCTTTCTTTCTTTCTTTCTTCTTTCTTTCTTTCTTTCTTTCTTCTTTCTTTCTTTCTTTCTTTCTTTCTTTCTTCTTTCTTTCTTTCTTTCTTTCTTTCTTTCGTATCAGTTTATTTCTTCCGTTTTGCTCTCTCCCTTTCTTCTACTTCTTAAATTCTCTTCTTTCTTTCTTTCTTTCTTACTTTCTTTCTTTCTTTCTTTCTTTCTTTCTTTCTTTCTTTCCTTCTTTCTAGTTACATCCTTTATTTCTGTCTATACACCAGTCTTTCTTTCTTTATTTCTTTCTTTCTTCTTTCTTTCTTTCTTTCTTTCTTTCGTATCAGTTTATTTCTTCCGTTTTGCTCTCTCCCTTTCTTCTACTTCTTAAATTCTCTTCTTTCTTTCTTTCTTTCTTTCTTTCTTTCTTTCTTTCTTACTTTCTTTCTTTCTTTCTTTCTTTCTTTCTTTCTTTCTTTCTTTCTTTCTTTCTAGTTACATCCTTTATTTCTGTCTATACACCAGTCTTTCTTTCTTTCTTTCTTTCTTTCTTTCTTCTTTCTTTCTTTCTTTCTTTCTTTCGTATCAGTTTATTTCTTCCGTTTTGCTCTCTCCCTTTCTTCTACTTCTTAAATTCTCTTCTTTCTTTCTTTCTTTCTTTCTTTCTTACTTTCTTTCTTTCTTTCTTTCTTTCTTTCTTTCTTTCTTTCTTTCATTCTTTCTTTCTTTCTAGTTACATCCTTTATTTCTGTCTATACACCAGTCTTTCTTTCTTTCTTCTTTCTTTCTTTCTTTCTTTCTTTCTTTCTTTCTTTCTTTCTTTCTTTCTTTCGTATCAGTTTATTTCTTCCGTTTTGCTCTCTCCCTTTCTTCTACTTCTTAAATTCTCTTCTTTCTTTCTTTCTTTCTTTCTTTCTTTCTTTCTTACTTTCTTTCTTTCTTTCTTTCTTTCTTTCTTTCCTTCTTTCTAGTTACATCCTTTATTTCTGTCTATACACCAGTCTTTCTTTCTTTCTTTCTTTCTTCTTTCTTTCTTTCTTTCTTTCTTTCTTTCGTATCAGTTTATTTCTTCCGTTTTGCTCTCTCCCTTTCTTCTACTTCTTAAATTCTCTTCTTTCTTTCTTTCTTTCTTTCTTTCTTTCTTTCTTTCTTTCTTTCTTTCTTTTCTACTTACATCCTTTATTTCTGTCTGTACACCAGTCTTTCTTTCTTTCTCACTTTCTTTATTTCTTTCTCACTTTCTTTCTATCTTTCTTTCTTTCTTTCTCATCAGTTTATTCTGCCTTTTGCTCTCTCCCTTTCTTCTACTTCTTAAATTCTATTCTTTTACTTATTTCTTCTTTTTTTCTTTTCTTTTTTCTTTCTTTCCTTACCATTTTGCTTACATTCATTCCTTTTTCTTATTTTTCTTTCTTTCTTTCATTCTTTCTTTCTTTCTCCTTCTTCTCATATCGTCCCTTGTTTTTCTTTCTTTCTTTCTTTCTTTTTCTTTCGCGCACGTTCTCCCTATCTTTCTCCCTGCTATAAAACCTCAATTGCCAGCGAAATATTCCCACTTGAAACTGTAAAATGGCGTCGCTCATTTACTAATTAACGACTGCCTAATTCTCTCGATTCAATTCTTCGCTAGCTTAAACGCTCTCATCATCTTTTAATAGAATTTTATTATTATTATTATTATTATTATTATTATTATTATTATTATTATTATTATTATTATTCCCCCGACTGCCACTTCTTATCGAGCTGGCTTCCAGGAATTTCCAGTTAAATTTTCGCCTATCTTTTTCCTCCTTTTATTCATTTCATTATCATTTCGGGCAATCATTTCATTTCTTTTTTTTTTCGTTTTCATACTTGCTTGCTTGCTTGCTTTCTTTCTTTCGTTTTTCTTTCTTAGGATCTTATTCTTCTGGCTCTTTATTTTTTTCTTCTTCTTCTTTTTTTTCTTCTTCTTCTTTCTTTCTTTCTGTTTTTCTTGCTTTCCTTCTTCTGTAGACACATTTCTATTTTCTAAATTTCATTGTTTCTTTTTGTCCTCCTCTTTTTCATTTCAAGAGACAGTTCATTCTTTCTTTCTTTCTTTCTTCTCTGTTCCTTCGTTTTTTCTTTCTCTTCTCTTCTTTCTTTTCTTCGCCTTATTTCCGAGTTAATCTTTCACCGCCCAGCTTTCTACTTATTATTATTATTATTATTATTATTATTATTATTATTATTATTATTATTATTATTTATTTCCTTTGATATCTGCCGTTTACACATTTCTTTCCGGGTCCCGCCCAGGGACTTAAGGTTAGAAATGGTATCATGACACTTTCCACTGACAAAAAAAAAATTACATAGATAAAGCCCTTCCTAAAGTGTGGGCTGTAATTTTGAGAAGAATTTTTTGTATCTCTTTGAGGCATGGGTTCCAGAGATCCCTTCAATTAGTCTACTGGAATCTTTTCCAACCAATCCTAGGGCTCCAACAACAACAGGGATTGTTGATGTTCCCATGTGCCACATTTTTGAGATTTCTTTTTCAAGGTCCTTGTATTTTGACAGCTCTTTGAATATCTTCAAAGATACCTTGCAGTCTACAGGGACTGCCATATCAATAAGGAGGCACTTATTTTGTTTGTGGTCTTTAATAACAATGTCTGGGCGGTTGGCTTTAATTGTTCTGTCAGTGTGTATTGTGTAGTCCCATAGGATTGCAACAGGTCCTATCTTCGTATCCGGGTCTGGGTGGTGTTCATATCAGTTTCTTTCAGTTTCCTTTCCGTAGAAGTTGCAGATTTTCCAGTGCAGATATTGGCCCACTCTGTCATGCCAGGTTTTATATTCAGTGGGTGTAAATATCTTGCAACCCGACACAAAATGATCAATTGTTTCTGGATATTTATCACAGAATCTGCATTTGGGGTTAACACAATATTTTAGTATACGTGCTTGATAATTCCTAGTTAACAAGCATTGGTCCTGTGCAGCAAGGATAAAACCTTCAGTTTCAGCTTTCAACCCTGCACTACGGTCCACAGATGGGCACGGGGTTTGTCTACGTCAGCTTGTTTGGTACGGGCAGAATATTGGCCATGAAGCTGTTTATCTTGCCATTCTTTCTGTGTTGTTGTTGTTGTTGTTATTATTATTATTATTATTATTATTATTATTATTATTATTATTATTCCCCCGACTGCCACTTCATATCGAGCTGACCTCCAGGAATTTCCAGTTAATATTTTCGCCTGTCTTTTTCCTCCTTTTATCCCTTTCATTATCATTTCGAGCAATCATTTGATTTCTTTTCGTTTACCTACTTAGCGAATCATTGCCACATTTCCTCGTCTTGATTCAACATATTGCAACGATAAAAGAAATTATTCAACCCGACCTAAAGACCCCAGTATTTGACATTTCGCATGATTCTAAAGTTGACATGATTTAAACATATATATATATATATATAGTAATTCGTTTTTGTTTGTTTTTTTTGTTGTTGTTTTTTTTTTTTTTTAGATATAGTCAAGGGAGAGAACCGCCCATCCGGGAATCAAGCCGCCCACAGGGGAAGGCATTTCGATTCGTCTGCTATTTTCCGTGACGGATGTTTTCCGTTCGAGTTGAATTCACAGATCAAATTTACGGTCGGCAGTTGTGGAAGACATGAAAAGAGGAGCAATTCCCATGATGAAAATCGGCGCAAAGGATTTTCTTAAAGACTGTGTTAATTTCAGAGATTCGTCTTTCTTTTCTTTTATGCTGTAATTTCGCTTGCTTTTTCTTTTCACCTTTTGTCTTTCCGTTTCACGTTTTTAATTCAATCATTTTCTTTAGATCTTTCTGTTTCCTTAATCTTTTTTCTTTCTTTCTTTTTTTTAGCTAATCTTTCTTTCCTTCTTGGTTTCTGCTGTAGCATCACGATTGCTTTTATTCTTCATTATTCTTCTGTATCTCATTAAGATATATTGATTCTTTTTCTTTCTTTCATTCTTTCTTTCTTTCTGCGCGCATTAATTCTTTCGTTCTTTCTTTGTTTCTTTCTTTCTTTCTATGCACATTCTTTTCTTCTTTCTTTCCGTCAACAAACATTCTTTCTTTCTTTCTGTCTTCTCCCTTTCATTTCAAGACACATTCTTTTTTTTGCACATTATTTCTTTCGTTCTTTTTTTCTACGCACATTCTTTCTTTCTTTCCTTCTGCGAACATTATTTCTTTCGTTCTTTCTTGCTTTCGTTCTTTCTTTCTTTCTTTCTTTCGTTCTACGAACATTCCTTCTTTCGTTCTACGAACATTCCTTCTTTCGTTCTTTCTTTCTTTCTTTTTTTCTTTCTTTCTTTCTTTCTGCGCGCATTTTGTCTTTCTTTCTTTCGTTCTTTCTTTCTTTCGTTCTTTCTTTCTTTCGTTTTTTCTTTCTTTCTATGCACATTTTTCACTTCTTTCATTCTTCCAACGAGCTTTCTTTCTTTTTCTTTCTTTCTTTCTACGAACATTCCTTCTTTCTTTCTTTCTTTCTTTCTTTCTTTCTTTCTGTCTTTCTTTCTTTCTTTCTGTGCACATTATTTCTTTCTTTCTTTCTTTCTTTCTTTCTTTCTGTCTGTCTGTCTTTCTTGCTTTCTTTCTGTCTTTCTTGCTTTCTTTTCTAGTCTCTTTCTTCGTTTTTCAGTCTTGTTCTTTATATTTCTTTTTCAGTCTCTTTCTTTTTTCTTTCTTCTTCAGATTTGCCTGTCAGCATTTCTTTCTTCGCCTGTCTCTTTCTTTCTTTCATTCA
Organism: Acanthosepion esculentum; assembly: GCA_964036315.1. NCBI lineage: Eukaryota > Metazoa > Mollusca > Cephalopoda > Sepiida > Sepiidae > Acanthosepion > Acanthosepion esculentum. Next base: position 27,466,190 of record OZ038519.1, read on the forward strand.
TTCATTCTTTCTTTCTTTCTTTCTGTGCACATTATTTCTTTCTTTATTTATTTCTTTCTTTCTACGAACGTTCCTTCTTTCTTTCCTTCTTTCTACGCACATTATTTCTTTGTTTCTTTCTTTCTGCAAACATTCTTTCTTTCTACGAACATTTTTCTTTCTTTCATACTTTTTTCTTTCAACGAACATTCGTTCTTTCTTGCTACGCACCTTCTTTAATTAATGAAAGTTAGAACGTGCATAGAAAGAAATAAAGAATAAAAGAAAGAAAAGAAAAGAAAGAGCGAAAGAAAGTAAGGATCTGCATAGAAAGTTAAAAAGAATGAATGAATGACTTAAAGAACGTGCGTAGAAAGAAAGAAAGAGTGAAAGAAAAAACGTGCTTAGAAAGAAACAAAGAAAACAAAAAATAAAGAAAGAAAAGTAAAGAAAGAAAGAAAGAAAGAAGGAAAGGACGTGCGTAGAACAAAAGAAAGAATGAATGAGTGAATGAATGAATTAAAGAACGTGCGTATAATGAAAGAAAGAATGAAAGAAAAAAGTAAATAAAGAAAGAAAGAAAGAACATTCTTTCTTTCTTTCTTGTATAGTTTCATTCTTCTCCCTTTCATTTCAAGACACATTCTTTTTTCTTTCTTTCTTTCTTTCTTTCTTGTATAGTTTCATTCTTCTCCCTTTCATTTCAAGACACATTCTTTTTTCTTTCTTTCTTTCTTTCTTTCTTGTATAGTTTCATTCTTCTCCCTTTCATTTCAAGACACATTCTTTCTTTCTTTTTTTCTTTCATTCTTTCTTGTATAGTTTCATTCTTCTCCCTTTCATTTCAAAACACATTCTTTCTTTCTTTCTTTCTTTCTTTCTTTCTTTTATAAACGCGTTTCTGTTTTCTTTCTTGCATAGTCACTTTCTTCTCACTTTCATCTCAAGACATATTTCTTTCTTTTTTTCTTTCTTTCTTCTATAGACACATGTCTGTTTTGTTTTTTTCCTTTCTCTTCCCTTTCATCTCAAGACATAATTCTTTCTTTTTTCTCCTCCCTTTCATCTCAAGGCACCTTACTTTCTTTTTTTTCATTCTTCTCTCTTTCTCTCAATACACATTTCTGTTTTATTTCTTTTTTTTCTCTTACCTTTTTGTTCCTATCTTAATTCTTAGTTTTTTTTCTTTCTCTACAATTCTTTCATTCTTTCTTTCTTCACAATTCTTTCATTCTTTCTTTCTTCACAATTCTTTCATTCTTTCTTTCTTCACAATTCTTTCATTCTTTCTTTCTACACATTATTTTTTCTTTCTTCTCATTTCTTTCTTTTTTCTTTATTCGCAGTACTTTTTCTTTCTTTCTTATCAATTTTCTTCTTTCTATCGTATCAATTGTTTCTTTCTTTCTATGCACATTCTTTCTTTCTTCTTTTTCTTTCTTTCTTCTTTATCTTTCCTTCTTCTTAATTCCTTTTCTTATTCATTCTTTCTTCTCAGTTCTTTTTTATTTCTTTCATTCAGTCTTCCTTCTCAATTCATTCCTTTTTTCTTTCTTTCTTTTTTTCGTCTCAATTCTTTCCTTTTTCTTTCTTTCTTCTTTCTTTCTTTTTTCTTTTTTCTTTCTTTCTTTTTTCTTTCTTTCTTTTTTCTTTCTTTCTTGTGATCGTATTCTTTTTTCTTTCTTTCTTTCTTTCTTTCTTTCTTCTATAGACCCATTTCTGTTTTCTTTCTTTCATTGTTTCTTTCTCCTTCTCCTTTTCATTTCAAGAGACATTTCTTTCTGTTTTTCATTCATTCTTTCTTTCTTTCTTTTTCTTCTCAATTCTTTCTTTTTTTTTCTTTCTTTCTTTCGTCTTTCTTTCTTAGGATCTTATTCTTTTCTCTCTTTATTTTTTCTTCTTCTTTTTCTTTCTTCTTTTTTCTTTCTTTCTTTCTTTCTTTCTTTCTTCTATAGTCGCATTTCTGTTTTCTAAATTTCATTGTTTTTTTGTCCTCCTCTTTTTCATTTCAAGAGACAGTTCTTTATGTCTTTCATCCTTTCCTTTTCTTTCTTTCTTTCTTTCTTTCTTCTCAGTTCCTTCATTTTTTCTTTCTCTTCTCTTCTTTCTTTTCTTCACCTGATTTCCGAGTTAATCTTTCACCGCCCAGATCTCTACTTAGAGAATGCCGCCGAATAAAATCTTTCACATTATTCGATATCAAACCTGACTGTGTCTATTTTTGGGACCCATTTTACCCCTCCTTCAAGTAAACAGATATCCAATGAGATAGATCCGTCCACTTTCTTATTAACTGCCACCCCAACTGGCCCGTATCCATCATGTTGAAGTCAAACGTTCTCAGAAGACGATACCTCCGCCGGCAGGTCACTTCGTACGTTGCCAAGAACTGGACGAAGACGAAAGTCTAGAATGGCCAAAGAGGTTTAGTCGCCGCTGGATCTTTGGGAGAATGTAAGTAGAAATTGGCTCTAATTCTGGGCTCCTAGGATTAGGGAATGGAGGAGACCTGCATAAGCCGGCTTGGTCGTGAGTATTGGCTTAGAAAACGTGGTTCGGCGAGATGTGGGCGAGATTTGGGTCTAAAGACGTGCCAAGTCCAGGGCGATTGTCTGGGACTTAAGCATTCTTTTCTTTTCTTTTCTTTCTTGTTTGTTTGTTTTGTGTTCACGTGATTCACCCACACACTTACACCGACACATGCACACCTCGCAGAGATCTAGAGGCACACGTTGGCTAATAAGTTAGCGTATTTTTCAGCTTACAAGACGTTCCGACATAGAAGACGCACCCTGATATTGGAAAGAAATTTATAAGAAAAAAAAAGTCATTCTCATACAACAACACATTCACTCTACGTTCCTCACATACGTATTGTTTACATTAATCACTCGTCCGATTTTGTTTTTATGGCAATGAAATACTAATTTGTAGTTAGTAAATATACTATACATCTTTCATTCTCCAAGATTGTTTTTATTTTCTTTTTCTTTTTTTTTTGTAGACGAGACTTTGTAACTGCAGATACTGGTAGTAGCAACGCCTTCAAATAATACTTGTTTAAATAGTAATCCCCAAATAGTAATCCGTATAATGATCAGTATAGAGAATTAGTATAGAGGATAGTATAGAGAATAGCGATCACTTAGACGTCACGCTAATTCCTATTTCTACGATTAAACTTTATTTTAAAGTGGATACTCGTATTTGAGTAGACGTTCCGTTTATTTATGTTCATTTAAATTTCGTCTACCGGCCTGAATAGTCGAGAAATCTGATTAGAGAAAAATATGCGGTCTCTTGCCTACATTCCCGTCGGGGAAGCCGTCATCACATCTAACGGGCTTTGGAACTCTTGGCTACGGAATGCATTGATGACCTTAAAATAAACTATCCTCGCAATAGATTGGGAAAATTGTGCAGAGATTTGAAAAAAAAACAAGCATATTGACGCACAAGAATCTTATACGATATAATTTGTCAAATGCATTCAGTTCTACATAGAAATAAATTCAACCACAGCTTCGATCTAAGGAATGGCGCACTTATTAAAAGAGAAATTAAGTTACCGTATTTTTCGGCTTACAAGACGCTTCGGTTTGGAAGACTCTTCGGTTTGGAAGACGCACCCTAATATTGGAAAGAAATTTCTAAGAAAAAAAAAAGTCATTCTCATATAACAACACATTAACCCTACGTCCCTCACATACTGGCGCCACGTATTGTTTACATTAATCACTCGTCCGATTTTGTTTGTATAGCAATACAAGTTGGAGGAGGTAGACAGATACCCGATCCCGAGTATGCGGGGTCTACGGGCAATTTTTGTCCGAGTCCACGGGCTCGGATTTCATCACATTAATTTTGGCCTTGAGCTGCATCCTACCTCGTGGGGAGGCAGGTAAATATCGCAATACTAGTTGGTGGCTAGTAAATATACTGTGTATCTTTTTATTGTCAAAGGATGGTTTTATTTTCTTATGTGATGTTAGACGCTTACTCGTTGTACCTTCCGTTAGGTCAGCGAAGACTCGTTATCACTCCCGAAATTCTCGTTGTAGACGAGACTTTGTAAACGCAAAATAATACTTGCACTAATAATACGTGTTCAAATAGTAATCGTTGAATAGTAATCAGTATAGGGATTTAGTATAGAGGATAGTATAGAGAATAGCGATCACTTAGACGTCATGCTAATTCCCATCTATACGTTTCCTTTAGAATCACGTGATCTACTTATTTAATAATGGAATACTCCATGTTTGCTCACTGGTGATCTGTGTTCAAACTACAGTGTCGGCAATGATACTGTATTCCTATACAACAGAATCACTGCCGAAAGTTTATTGCCAGTAGCTGGATAAAATGCTGATTCAGTTAAGCAAAATCTAAAATAATAAATAGAAATCCATCTCTTCTTTAAAAATCCCATAAGTCCATGCAGCAATAAAACTGGGACTAGCAGACAAGAAGAGTGAAAGACAAAATGGCGGGAAGAAGGATAGATGTATATTATGTAATAAAGCTAAAGAAAAATGAAGAGAAAAGTAAGTAAAAGAAAATGGAAAGAAAAGGAGACAAAGAAAGTCTTGAGGTTTATTATTTCTACGCCATTTTTTTTTTTTAAACAGTGAAGATTTAATTTTTTTTCCAAAACATGCACTTCATGTAGGTAGGTAGATAGCAATGTCTTATTATATAATTATCCAAATGATATTCTGTATAATTTGTCTAAATTAGACTTTTGTTACTTTTGTGATGTCAGTCGCTCACTCGTTGTAACTTCCGTTAGGTCAACGTATGGTCGTTAACACTTACGAAATTCTCGTTGCAAACGAGACTTTTTAAATACAGATTCAGGTTGTAGTAACGCCTTCAAATAATACTCGTACTAATAATACTTGTTAAATACTAATCGCTGAATAGTAATTCGTATAATGATCAGTATAGAGAATTAGTATAGAAGATAGCGGTGAATAGCGATCACTTAGACGTCACGCTAATTCCCATCTATACGTTTCCCTTACGATCACGTGATCTACTTAATAATGGAATTGTCCTTGTTTGTCTCACTGGTGATCTGTGTTCAAACTATGGTGTCGACAACAAGATATACGAATGGGAACAAACCTAGACCAACAAGACCAAGAGCAGAAAGGCTGCCACCACTGATAGTAAACAGAGTATGTTTAAGCTTGTGGCTCGGCTCCAGGAAGCTTTATAGTCTTGTAAATACTTGTAACAGGTAAGTATTGAGGTTACGTCATATAAAAAAGGATGAATTAGATAGCTAACATTATAGTGTAATGACTCAACATACGAATCCACGTCCCTATCAGTCAAGCCAATTAGGTGACCGTCCAATCTTACTTGAGAACTGGGAGTTTCTTTATATTCGTCTTGGAAGACTCACACATATTTTTCATGGTATTTTTTTGAAAATACAGTGCATCTCGTAAGCCGGATATATATATATATATATATATATATATATATATATATATATATATATATATATATATATATATATATTGGTGTAAGGACATTTAGTTGGATATTACTTGACATTATTTAAAACAATATATATATATATATATATATATATATATATATATATATATATCATAAAATTGAAAGAGGAAAACAACCGGTTTCGCTCCCGCTCTTCAAGGTTTTTTTTAATCGGGAGTACAAATGGTAAAATGCAATGAATTTGAATATTTCTTCATATATATATATATATATATATATATATATATATATATATATATAATAACAATTGATAATTGGTAGTGATAATTGCAAGGAAGATATTAATAGAAAGGGAACTCAATATAAGTAACAGAGTAATATAATAATAATAATAATAATAATAATAATAATGATAATAATAATAATATTAATAATAATATTAATAATAATAAGTAACGACAATCCTTAAAAATCCATTTCGTTTATAATTTATTTCATGAATATATTTAAATATTCATTATTTCAAGAATATATTTGAATATTCATTATTTCATGAATATATTTGAATATTCATTATTTCATGATTAATTATCTACTAGCAAAAACCTTATCATCAACAACAATTTCAAATCACAAAGAACCAATAATATTTACGAAATCACATGGTTAATTATATTGAACATACAACTACATGTCTATCAAGAAGACTCACGTTACATCTCTATGACCACAGCTCAATTTTATTGTTTTAAAATATGCTATATTCATGGTTTAAAGTGCCCAATATCAGGGATAGAGCGTATGTAAATATAAAAGTGGACATTGAAGTCAACGCTCAGAGACAACTGTCTGTTTCATGATTTAACGCAATCTTCAGGCCATAAAAATTGCGTTCAAGCTTAAAACAGGCTGTCGCAACTCGGAGTAGGCCTCAAAGTTCACACACACACACACTACACATACACACACACACACACACACACACACACATATATATATATATATATATATAAAAGTGAACATAGAAGTCAACACTTAGAGGCTACAGTCTGTTTCATGCTAGATGCAATCGTCAGGCCACGACGATTGCATCTAGCATTAAACAGACTGTCGCCTCTAAGTGTTGACTTCTATGTTCACTTTTATATTTACACACGCTCTATCTCTGATATTGAGCACTTTATCCCATAAATATAGCACACTTTAAGACTATATTTCTTCATATATATATATATATATATATATATATATATATATATATATATATATATATATGTATATATATATATATATATGATGAAAATGTGGAAATGACAAAGCAAAATCCGAATATGGGAGTTTATTGTTTTTTTATTTTGTTTTGCTAAAAAAAAACAAAAAAACTGTAAACTCACATATTCGGATTTTGCTTTGTCTTTTCCACATTTTCATCATACCGTCATATCTACATCCACATATTTGCCTACACACGCACACACACACACACACACACACACACACACACACACACACATACACACACACACACACACATATATATATATATATATATATATATACATATATATATATATATATATATATATGACTATGAGCAATAAGAATGTATAATTACACTCTAAGCTTAAAAGAAGAATCGAGATGAAAAGTAAATGACATGTTCGTCATTAATTAATGATAATTAAGGATCGGAAGCTATGTATGTATATATATTATGCCAGGATCATTTCCGACCTTATTCAAGATGATATTCGCCCTCTCTAATCTTCTAACTTTCTGTCCTGGAGTTACAAGTTGTCTCACAGATTTCACGCACGATTACATTTTCAAGTCTTTTTCACTGCTCTTTGCACTATCATAGCTGAAACTCCTCTTTCACGTGCCAAACGTCTTATGGATTGAGCTGAATTTTTTCTAATTGATCTCTTTAGTTCTAAGTTGAAATGATGATCCCTCTTCCTGTTGTGACCTCCTGATCTAGTTTTCCTCTCTACTGTTCCCTTGTTTTTAAACTTATTCACCGTTCTCTTGATGGTTCTTGAATGGATTTTGAAGTTCGAAGCCAGAGTATGAATGTTAGTACCATTACTGAAGGCTTCAATGATTCTTTACCTCTCACCATTTCCCAGTTGGAAAGACATAGTGGATAATAAATGGACATAAATATTAAAATCGAAATTAATAAGAAAAACTAGAATATGTAGGTCATTAAATGACCCATGTCCTTTGTGCATACATGAGAAACTCTATATTACTAAGTTTATAAAAAATAAAAATTTTCTGAATCAAAGAAATGAAATAGCTATTCATTGCCGACGTTGTCAAAAATTTTCCTTAAATAAAATTTAAAAATAAAAGAAAAAGAAAAAAAAGAAATAAATCGAGCTGGTAATATACATACTTATATCTGATATGTAATAACAATTTTTTAAATAATTTAAGTAATTCTATTACATTTACTGGATTTAAAAAGAAATATAGTCTATTAGTAATTCAGAGTAAAAATATTTTAAAATTGTAGTTAAATATAACGTATTCTAACCCAAACACCCCTTTTAGAAAGAATCTTTAAGTATAAAAATACGAATTTAGCGGAAAAAAAATGCCGAAAAACTTTTTGTCGTTGATAAAAAAAACCAGACGACATGCGTTTAATGGATATCAAAATTCGTTGAAAATTGCACCCCTACCCTCCCTAAACTTAACCTCTTTTTTCGAATGTAATTCATAATTGATACAACAATAGATAACAAAAATGAACACGCTACCACCCCTGTCTAAATAATTGGATTTCTCTGTATCCTTGGAAACAGGAAATTATGAATTTATATGTGCGTTTAAAACTCAATAAAATTTAAAAATAAGTTATTCCAAAATTCACTTGAAGATGAAACAGAACAAATGCTTTCAATTTAATCATTTAATTAAAGTTTTTAGCTTCGGTTTTTGAAACATGGTAATTCCTGTGTAGCGAAGAAACCATATTTTAAATCAGTTAATTTATAATATTTATGCTTTGTAAATTTGCATTGAGCACTCTTTTGTAAAAATAAAAATATCAATAAGAACACCGGATTATATATCATACTGTTCTTTCTTTTTATTATAATATATATATATATATATATATATATATCTGTGTGTGTGTGTGTGTGTGTGTATGTGTGTGTGTGTGTGTGTGCAGCAACTTTTCTTTTAAACATGTGTTGAATGTCAAAGACAACATAGTCCTGCATATTCTCTTTTGAATTTTCTCATATTTTCTAATTAGACTTTTTATTTGATAATTATATTGAAATAAATATTGTCCGTAAGATAACCGAGTACTTTCGAACATCATTGTTCATCTTCAGGGTCAAAAATTTTTAACAATGTCTTATATATATGTAGAGTCAAAATTTTTAAAAACATTTGCAAATTGTCTTGTACGGAATCATGTTGCTACATTATTTTTTTTTATTTACAAAATAAATAAACGTTACAAAATCATTTTAATTTCAAAAGACGTGATGATGTTATCACGTGCATGGCGAAGATTTTTAATCATGTGAAGGCGTGAAAAAGATTTTTAATATACAAGCCAAAAGATCGAAGAATATGTTATGAAATTTAAAATTTTAAAAGTTCAAAGGAAATGGTTATGTGGTGTATCTAATTATGTAGAAATATATTATAAACATTGTAGGATGTTTCCAGAAATATTGTAATCTATAAGATTGATAAGAGGTCTTTTGCTTTTAATATGTAATATATATATATATATATATGTATGTATATATATATATATATATATATATATATATATATATATATATATATGTGTGTGTGTGTGTGTGTGTGTGTGTGTGTGTGTGTATATACACTCCTGATCAAAAACTTAATACCACTTGAAATTCTTTTTAAAAAGACTGTTTTACGTGGAAAAATTTTAAAAATTTCCTACTTAAGGTTATTAATTTTATAATCTAAAAGGTTATGTAGATAAAAAATTATAATCTGAACATTTTATTGAGAAATTGACATTTTTATAAAATGAGGCGTTTTACACTTGATCAAAATTATAAGAACAGAGACAAAAAATCTACGAAATTGTATGAAATTTGTACGAAAACTTTCAACAACCAAATTTAATAATGATTTCTACCTCCACTGGTTTTGATGACTTCAACAATTCTTTGGGGCATGCTAGAAATTAGTGTTTCCATTAAGCTGCGAGAATATTGCTCCATCTTCTGAAGATAGCTTCCCGAAGTTCATTTTTTGTTGAATATTTTTTGCCATTTCGATAAACATCTTTTGTCATCCATCCCCAAACATTTTCATTTGGGTTCAAGTCCGGTGAGCATGCAGGATGTCTCAAGAGATGGACCCCATTTTCTTGTAGAAAGGTCAAAGTCCGGCATGCAGCATGGATTGCAGCATTATCCTGTTGGAATAACCATCCATCCCCACACAAACGATGGCCCTCCATCACCAACTATGCTTTTTGTAGCATGCTAACATAACCAGTCGCTGTCTGACGACCCTGCACCATCTGGAGCTCCATCGTCCCTCTGTAAGAAAAGGCACCCCATACCATTAGGAACCCTCCACCACTATGACGTGTGGAGAAAATTTCAGGAGGCATGTTTTTGTTATGCCAATATCGTTGAAAGCCATCAGGACTATCTAGATTGAATTTTTTCTTATCAGAAAACAGGACTTTCTTCCACTTCTCAATGTCCCATGTTTGGTATTCACGACCAAACCTGAAACGGTTCACTTTGTGACGTGGAAGCAGCCGAGGAATTTGTTTGCGTTTTTTATTTACAATGCCTTTTTGTCGTAAGTGTCGTCTGATGGTTACTGGACTGCAATCAGCATCTGTGGCTGCCTTAATTTGACTCGAAGAAAGTCCACTGGCTTTCACAACAACCCGTCTTATTCTCCTACTCAATGGAAATTCTTTTAGGCCTACCAGTAGACTTTCCATAATTCACACTGTCCTTTAGAAAGTTGAAAAGCACAGTTTTACTGCGATTTACCTTAGCGGTGATCGCCCGCTGTGACAAACCTTGATTATGGAAATCTAGAATTCGAGCACGCTCAACTTCGGTAAGTTTGCTTGCTTTAGGCATGGTGACATCTTCACGCAGTGATTGCTAATCTCGAACTGAACTAAAAACATTGGAAATTACCCTAGATCTAACAATTTATACCCCCTGGTCTTATAATTTTGATCAAATGTAAAACGCCTCATTTTATAAAAATGTCCATTTCTGAATAAATTGATTGGATTATAACTTTTTGTCTACATATCCTTTTAGATTATAGAATTAGTAACCTTAAGTAAGAAAAAGTTTATTATGTATCCATGACAAACAAACAGTCTCTTATAAAAATATTTCAAGTGGTCTTAAATTTTTGATCAGGAGTGTATATATATAATGTTTGATCCTTAACCCACTTCATTCCTCAATATTGAGTATTATAAAGAAATATAAAAATAAATTTTAAAATTCTCCCTTCCCTCTCTAAACTCGACCATGTCTCTCACACCATTCCTCGCTACCTTCTATATTAACTTATATAAGCTTAATATTGCCCGTCAAAAGTGTAAATTTTAACTTCATCTTTCGTTTCACCTTTGGAAAGTGATGTCTGAAGATCCATGGGCAGTTAAAAGTCCTTGGTGAAATAAACTATTACTATGGAGCCTTAAAGTGGTCTGTTTTTCTTTAAATTATTAGCTCTGAATTTACATTGAGCTTTCAGGATTTCATCCTACTTGGGATTATCCATACGGATTATCAAGATTTTCTTTAATTAAATATATATATATATATATATATATATATATATATATATATATATACCTCTAATATTATCTATCTATCTATCTATCTATCTATCTATCTATCTCTCTCTCTCTCTCTCTCTCTCTCTCTCTATATATATATATATATATATATATATATATATATATATATATATTCCTGATGTTATCGGAGTGGAGCGTTCTATCCCAGCGTGCGGCACTGAAAACCATACCACGGGTTGACCCAAGCCTTCTAAATGAAATTGTGTACCGTCGATAGCTGTGCTAGTACAAAGTCACAAGGCAGCGTGGCCGAGTGCTTGAGTGTGCTGGCCTGGGTCAAAGTGTTGATAACACGCTCTTTCCCAGAAACTGTAACTGCTGAGGTTAGATGCAGTATAAGCCTCATTAATTCTTGTTAGCGAAGTGATTTCGCCATTAATCCCTATTAATTCTTTGTATAAAGTGTTTCTTTATGATATAATGTGAAAACAGCACAATCTAATATATATATATATATATATATATATATATATATATATATATATATATATATATACATATATATATATATATATATATATATATATATATATATATATATATATATATGGCCCTCTTTATTCGGAATATTGTCCTCATCTTTGTCGCCATGTTTATGACAACGTTTCGGCCGTTGTACGCTCCAGCCTTCAGGTGGTTGGAATGTCGAACTGAACCCTTTATTTCGCTCACTGGGGTAGACTGATCTAGTTCCACGTGCCATGTTTAATGGATGTCAGTTATCTCCTGTTAATTCCCCTCTCAAAGTTCACCACCGCCTTAACCAGGTATTGAACTCACACTCTTTGGGTCCTGTCACTGAATCTAACTAACGCCTTTGTCCACTGTGCTATGTGTCCTTGAAACGTTGTGAAAAACATGGCGACAAAGATGAGGACAATAGTCCGAATAATGTATATAGCGTACATAGTACCTCATCTCAGAAATATAGACAGATACTGGAGGTCCTTTGCGTTGCCCCTGAAATGGTTCAAATATATCTCTCTGTACTTATCCCAACTCCATATTGCTGTAATATTTGTAATAAATACCGGGGTCGTAGTGGCCATCATATACGGTACACAACTGTAAGTATTTGTAAACCTTTTCCAGGTCTTATTACCCTTTGTATTACCATTTACTTCTTCCTTAACCCACATTAAAAACGTTCAGAACAATAGCCAGTCCTCTTACGCTAGCTTGTTCTCAAGTCAAAAGCTCCAATTCTTTCAAACTGCCCAAAACACCATCATCCATTGTTCTCCCCGCCTTCCACCACTTCCCCCAGGACGCTAACCGGAACAGGAAAACGCGAAGATAGTTCCTGCAACGGCCGCCATTTTGTCTCGTCACTTTTGTTCGTTTTCGCACCCGTCTCTCGATCCGTACGCACGAACCTTTCACGCAATTGGACACAGCATTTTCATCCGCTTCGGGGTTCCTAATTAAGAATCAACGACTTTAATCTGTAGAGAGAAAAGAGCCTCGTCTCATCCAAGAAATCATTTCCCGACCTATCGGCTTGATAACATTGCTTCTATTTCTCGCACGCTGGCTGGCTGGCTGGCTGACTCGTTTGTTCCCCATCTAAATACGCAGACACAAAATGTTTCAGTCCGAGCTATGATGTATCAAAAACATCTGCGATGTCTTTGCAGTGGGTGTGTTAGAATAGTCCTGAACTACAGCTAATGCTTGCCTCCTTTATCAGAATTACATTTATATTATGCAATTGCGTTATTCACCCAATAATACTTGTATTCATTCCTGACCACTGACAATCCCTTTCTTCCTGATTTTCAATGACTTCGTATAGTAAAATCAGTAGTAATGCATTTCCATTATACATATAATAGCAGCCCTATTCTATCAGTAATGCTTGCATTCATTCCTGACCACTGACAATCCCTTTCTTCCTCATTTTCAATGCATTCCTATAGTAAAATCAGTAGTAATGCATTTCCATTATACATATAATAGCTCTATTCTATCAGTAATGCTTGCATTCATTCCTGACCACTGGCAATCCCTTTCTTCCTCATTTTCAATGCATTCCTATAGTAAAATCATTAGCAATGCATTTCCATTATACATATAATAGCCCTATTCTATCAGTAATGCTTGCATTCATTCCTGACCTCTGACAATCCCTTTCTTCCTGATTTCCAATGCATTCCTATAGTAAAATCATTAGCAATGCATTTACATTATACATATAATAGCCCTATTCTATCAGTAATGCTTGCATTAATTCCTGAACACTGACAATCCCTTTCTTAGTGATTTTCAATGCATTCGTATAGTAAAATCATTAGCAATGCATTTCCATTATACATATAATAGCTCTATTCTATCAGTAATGCTTGCATTCATTCCTGACCACTGACAATCCCTTTCTTCCTGATTTTCAATGCATTCCTATAGTAAAATCATTAGCAATGTATTTCCATTATACATCTAATAGCCCTATTCTATCAGTAACGCTTGCCTTCATTCCTGACCATTGACAATGCATGTCTTTAAACTTCTAGAAACCCTTCCTAGAATCATTCTACCATCCTCACTTGTGCCTCTTTCTGACATTTGCTGACCCCCACCCATTTAACCCAGTATAGAATCGAATCTCTTTCTCTTTCTGTTTATGCCTTCTGCTATTCTTTCAATGCCTGACGCCTTGCTGGTTCCCACAAGAATTCAACGGGTTAACAACTGGGTCGTGTCTTTTCACGGCATCATTACGATTCCCATCGAGCCACGGGGATGTTACTCCCACCCCAACAGTCGGACAAATTTACGGAGACGTCTTGTGGGTAAACACCTGTGGCTGTGTAAATTAGGCACGTGTGCGTGGGAAAAACACATTTCTCTACCAAAATAAATAACTGAACAGATAAGTAGACAAACAGAATGACAGGTACGTGGAAAAGTTGTATTATTTCTGGAAACACTAACAATGCCGAAACAAGATTGTTTCAATTACGACAGTAAAATATTTTCATGCCAGCATCTGTATCATAATAAAATCAATCATTTAATCAGTCTGTAAAATTGGATTCATTCCTGACCACTGACAATCCCTTTCTTCCTGATTTTCAATGCATTCCTATAGTAAAATCATTAGCAATGCATTTACATTATACATATAATAGCCCTTTTCTATCAGTAATACTTGCATTCATTCCTGACCACTGACAATCCCTTTCTTCCTCATTTTCAATGCATTCCTATAGTAAAATCATTAGCAATGCATTTCCATTATACATATAATAGCCCTATTCTATCAGTAATGCTTGCATTCATTCCTGACCACTGACAATCCTTTTCTTCCTGATTTTCTATGCATTCCTATAGTAAAATCATTAGTAATGCATTTCCATTATACATATAATAGCCCTATTCTATCAGTAATGCTTGCATTCATTCCTGACCACTGACAATCCCTTTCTTCCTGATTCTCAATGCATTCCTATAGTAAAATCATTAGTAATGCATTTATATTATACATATTATAGCCCTATTCTATCAGTAATGCTTGCATTCATTCCTGACCACTGACAATCCCTTTCTTCCTCATTTTCAATGCATTCCTTTAGCAAAAGCATTAACAATGCAACAAATTATTTATAAATGGAAGGCCTCTGGTAGGACATCGTGACAATCCAGAATGTTCTTCCGCGAAAAATAAGATTAAGAGTCAGTAGACATCTATTTCAGCAAGTCCAGGTAAATTCTGTTTTGACCTTTGAGGTTGTCAAATGTTCCCTGTCCAATGGCATACATCTACAATGCAACAAATTCTAAACGATGCTGATCTTCATGGCAGAATGCTCAGAAAAAAATCCACTGCCTATGAAATAGTACAAGCATGCTTGCCTCAACTATGCCAAAGCTCTTATTAATAAGCTAGAAACACTCTGGCAAAAAGAAGTTTGATGGTCGGATGAGACCACGCTGGAACTGTTTGGGAGGAAGAATAGGTGTTCTATCTGGCGAGCTCCTTATACGGCTTACTGCAGTATACACGGCTGTCGTTTTGATTTTTACATGTGCACACAAAATTATTTGCACTGTTAGCCATGTAAAACAAAAATGCAGAGTGAAATTTAATTTTAAATTAATATTTTTGTTCCAGCGTGATAAAAATGTTTGCAAGTGGTTGTAATTGATATAATAAAGGTTTTTGTCTTAATGAATATATAGTTTAATTAAGATTTGTTGATCATTTTCAAATGAGAAACTATTTTTTTGCGTTATTGGAGCGTATTAATTAGATTTGCACAACACTATATATATATATATATATATATATATATATATATATATATATATATATATATATATATATATAAACTAGTTGTATCTTATAAATATAAGAAATTATACTCGTTCGGAAATCCCTGACGATCCGCTTAGGTGAAACCGTGGTAGGTTTGCCTGGCTCTTTAGGTTTAATTTATATATATATATATAAATTAAACGTGTATATATATATATATATATATATATATATATATATATATATATATACACAGGGTGTCCATAAAGTTCGTGTGCACTTAAAAAAAATTATAACTTTATTTGTATTTTCGATGGAAATAATTTGTAAAAAGGATTAGAAAGAAGTAAATCTATATTTTTTAAGGTTTTATTGAAATTTTATTTAAGTTTCCACATGTCCTCCATCCTTAGCAATACAAAGGGTAATACGATTTTGCAGTTCACGGAAAACATTTGCCAACTGATTTACAGTAATGCCTGAAATCACATTAGTTATTTTAGCTATACTTAAAACTAGGTACATTAAACTTTATAACATTTTTACAGATTATTTCTATCCCAAATACAAATAATGTTATAAAGTTTTTAAAGTGCACACAAACTTTATGGACACCCTGTATATATATATATATATATATATATATATATATATATATATATATATATATATATATATATGAAGATTGAAAAAAACTGGAATTAAAACTACGTACATTAAAATTTAAACATGTATCAATATGGTGTTTTCTTTTCGTCTTTCAACGATAATGTGATTAAGCTTATCAGACAATACGAAAGGAACTTACTTAATTAGACAAAACTTGTCTATATTATTTAATGAAGCATGCATTAATATATATATATATATATATATATATATGTGTGTGTGTGTGTGTGTGTGTGTGTGGGTGTGTACAAAAGCTTAACCCAATCATAAGATAAAAAATCCTTTATGAAGTCGTTAAAAAAACAAACGACGCATTTATATGTAATCAACTTTTTTAGAAAAAAAAAATATTTAGACATTTCATGGCGTAACAATAATGCCAATAACTCCCTGTCGATGAAACAGTCTAGACGATATGCATCAAATGAATGTCATCATTCGCTTGAAAATAGACACCCCGACCCTACCTTGACTTGACCTCTTTCCGAAAGTAACTAATATGTTGATACAATATGTTAACCCTTACGCCCCTTATTGAAATAATTACTCCAGCCGTTTCTATAGTAATGAATTTTACGAATGAATCTGCTTAGAAAGTTGCGTAAATTTCAAGATTAGTTATTCCAAAAATTTCGCTTGAAGATGAAACAAAGTTTGATACTTTAATTCAATTTAATTTTTATAATTAAATTGAAGTTTTTAGCTCCTGTTTTTGAAACATGAGAACTCTTATGTAGCGAAGGAATCCTATTTTTTTAAAATAATTATAATATATATATATATATATATATATATATATATATATATATATATATATATATATATATATATATGTGTATATTTAGGCAGCAATATTTCATTGATGCATGTTTCATTAAATAATATAGACAGGTTTTGTCTATTTATTTTAAATAAGTTCCTTTCATATTGTCTGATAAGCTTAATAACATTACCATTGACCCTTGACTCTGTAAAACATGATCACCGTAGTCTGATTGTAGAAATCCAACGTAGTAAGTAATTCGTTCAGTGAAACAGCACCAATATCTAGTAGCAGCTGATCAGTAATTCTTAAGGTCTTCCATATCAGAGTTTGGCAGTGACTATTCGGAGAGAGTAGGAAAACATAGTTCTGAAGGTCTTTCATCTGACTGGTTAGCAGTGGATATTCCGACAAGAAAAAACAAAATGGCCGCCTTTATACACGTCGGATTGAATATTCCACGTCTTCTGATTGGTTAACCTCCTCTTGGTAAACTATAAAATAACTCAGCTCATTTTGGTTGGCTCACTAGTTAATAGGTATCCAAAAACTGTAACAGACTCTACATTTGAATGTTAACTCTAACATTTTTAGGCATTTAAAACAACATGCCTGGCCGCGTACACAATTCCGGAAAATCCTCGTCGAAAACACAACTATACTTAAACATGAAAACAATAAACAAAAACTAAAAATTCTTGAAGCAATATACATAAAACAAACCTGAACAAAATAAACTACGAAATCTCCACAAATATTCTTAAATGCCTATAATTGATAACAGAAGCCATTGGTTTATACCAACGGCTTCCCATACTTAATACTTCTCGAATTCACTCTCGCGTGGTCATGTGTGATGTCACGAGCTGCGAGGCGATTTACACTTCCGCGTCTCGTTTACACGATTTTGTCGTTTCTTTGAAATTTTTCATGCAACAAAAACAGAATATCATTATTGTTTCGTCCGTGTGTTGTTTGATATATTGAAATGTAATTTTCATCTTTGATGATGGCTTATGTAAGCCGAAAGCTTAGATTGGATTTAAACATGTATCAATATGGTGATTTCCTTTCGTCTTTCAATGATAATGTTATTAAGCTTATCAGACAATATGAAAGGAACTTTCTTAAAATAAATAGACAAAAGTTGTCTATATTATTTAATGAAACATACATCAATGTATATATATATATATATATATATATATATATATATATATATATATATATATTTGTGTCATCCACAGAAAGACTGCTTCGCTGTTTCACAGCTCATCAGTGTGGCTAGACGTCCGGTTGCCTCTAGCTAGGATCGAAACCAGACTGAATTTGCGTCAGTCGGAACTTCTACCACTAAGCCGTCAGCGCACGGCAGGAATGAAGGTGAATTTTAGCGTGTTTATTTTCCTTATTCCTGTTTCCCTGACAAATACAATCTCCAACTATTTAAGTGTAGCGTCAATCGACATCTCCAGTTGCCTTGATCTATCCACTTCCCTTCTCTACATCCTTTCACCTTTCATTCCTATCTGCTCTCGCTCCAAATCTTCTGTAACCCCCTTGCCTTGATCGAGCCACTATCTTTCTCCACATCCTCTCCTTTACCACTCCTATCTGCTCTTCCTCCAAACCTTCTGTAACCCCTTGAGTGCTAGTGGCTTCCAGCCTTGCTTGGGGTGATAAGCTTAAAAAATAAAGTACTAAGTTAGACTAGAAGTTCCTCTATTTCATTGATAAACAATATCCTTAAAAGTAACACTCTCAGTAAAATAAGTCATAGCTGCACCAATAATCTTGAGAAAATTATAAATTTACACAATAATAAAACTTTAAACAAATTTAATAATCTGAATCATCGTACCAAGATAAATATTATTAATGATACTGGCCAATGTAATTGTAAGAATTTTGACCAATGCCCGCTGCCAAACAAATGTTTAACTAAATCTTTTAGTACTATCTCCACAAGAGAGAACTCGACGACTGAAAAATTCTATATTGGTAGTACTATGAATTCTTTCAAGACTAGTTGGTATCAACGTATCATATCCTTCACCAATATTACTTACAGAAATAATATATCACTTTCTAAATATCTTTGGAGTTTAAAAGTTGATAATAAGACTCCTAAGGTGAAATGGAAGATTTTAAAAATGACAAGAATATGTAGATCTTTATATGAGCCCTCTTTTCTGTGCTTACATGAAAAATTCCTTATTAAATCAAAGAAGTGAATTAACTGTAAATTGTAAGAAGAGTTTACGAATACCTTACAATTTAGTTAAACTTTAGAATTTGATTATGCTTTTTCTCATGTTTTTTGTTGTACTACGTTAGAACATATATGTCTTATCTTTCTATTTGTAAGATTAATTCTGATTTAATATAATTTTGTATTAATCTGCTGGTAGTATTAGTAACATCTTGTATTGGTATTTGGTTCATATTTTTGACATTTTGCATTGAGTGGTTATTGTTATTAACATCTTGTATGAAGAATCTTTATTTAACAGTTGCATATTAATTTACCAATAAATTCAATACGTTTAAATTATTTACTAGATTCTTAAAGAAGACATTTATTTATCAACTACAAAGCTTTTTTATGTAGTAAATTCACAAAGCATATAACTCGTTTAGCATTTAGGTGAATTACCTCTCTACCTAGCACCTTTATTTATTAGAAAAATGGGTTGTCTGGCTTGTATATTTTATGTAGCCATATGTATCCGCTTTAAGTTTATGACTGGCTGTCGTTAGTTGCCAATTCTACTCATTTAAAAAAATATATATATTTTAATTTTTGCTTCTACGCTTAGTCTAAATTTAACGGAGGTCATATTCGATTGGTTGATCAGGGTAAAGCCCTCAAGCCTTATGAGATAACTGATAACTGACATCCATTAGACATGGCACGTGGAACAAGAACAGTCTACTCCAGTGAGCGAAATAAAGGGTTCCGTTCGACATTCCAACTACTTGAAAAGGGCCGGAACGTAGAACGGCCGAAACGTTGTGATAAATATGGCAACAAAGATGAGGATTATAGTCCGAATAAAGTAAATAGTGTACATAATACCTCATCTCAGATATATAGACAGATGCCAAAAATTCCAACCCCTCTCCTTGGAACAATCAGTCCATCTCACATAAAGAAGTCGAGCAGTCTATTTAAATAAACTAAGGGTAGTGAATATGAGTGAAAAGCGCATGGCCAGTCTAGATATAAAATCCCCCTACACTAACTTCTCAGTCGAAAAATGCCTAAATCTCCTAAAAAGACATCTAACAAAATCCAAAATAAAGCCCCCCCCCCCCTCTGCTAAAATAATAAAAATCTGACGATTCATCACCAATCAATTCTACTTCATATTTAATAATGATTGTTACTAAAAAAAATTTGGATTGCCAATGCGATCACCTCTCAGTGCAGTGATGGCGTGCATCATTTCTCGAAGCCGGCCCTTTCCAATATATATATATATATATATATATATATATATATATATATATATATATATATACAGGTGATACTAATTTACATGGTCAACTAAACAAATTCGAACACAACACAATGGAATTTACATACAAATTTACATACGAAAACTCGGTGTCCACCGGAAATCAACCAACAAAAACGACCTAATAAATTTCTATTTTTATCATAACAACACAAAAAATCCTGCATAATCATCGGATTCCACCTAAATGCATTAAGAATATGCAACCCGGATTATTTACACAAAAAACAAAAATTCATTGAAAGCACTTTCAAACTTCTCCAGTACCCTAATTATTTTATATTCAATGAGAAATAAAAAAAAATAAGCCCATAAAATATTCCACAGAAAAACGGCCACCATCCTACAAACTAACCCTCTCACATCTACAATCGATATATTCAACACCATCTTCTGCAAGTTCTTTCATTCACACATTCCTCTCCATAAACTGAGTGAATGTTTCTAGCCGCTTCGGCTACTGAGTTTCCTTTCTTGAACTCATAAAGCATTATGTGCCTCAAATGATTCTTGGGTACTTCCATGTTAGCAGGGTTTTAACCAAACATAATTTAATTTTATTGTTTTCTGAAATAAAATTTGATCAGTTTAAATGCATCTAAACATAAAAATGATGTTCAGCTCCATTAGACATTATAAAATACTCTTTAAATTTTGTTCATTTTAACAAAAAGTTAAAATTCGGACAGAACTTATGGGATTACCTAATATATATGTGTTTAGAAAATACAAGCCGGAAAGGTTTGTTTTTTTTTTTGTGACGCATTTCATGCGTTAGGATTTAATCGGACTCGGCTTTGTTGACGTTGCCACGTCTACACATGCGCAGGAAACGGGAGACGCAGGTCGTTACAAAATATTTTAAAGAATTTTTTTTCAATCTAGCCGAAATCCTCTGCATTGTTTTTCTTTTTCTCTCCATCATGTTTAACCCTGACTATCGCACACCGTGACAATATAAAATCTACCAAGAATGGTGATATATTGTAAGAGCCTGGAAGCAAATTTATCGCGGCGGAACTAGCGATCAAGTCACTTTCCAGACATTTTCGTCTCAGTGGATTATTTTCTCTTTTAACCAGTAGCATTCCCTAATTCAAAATTGTGGTCCGGGGAACGTTTTATGTGTTATTATTTAAAATGTCCCTTTTGTGTTCATAGAGATTTTCGTCTTAGTGAATTATTTTCTCTTTTAATCTTTTATATCAAAGTTGTTACGTTGGATAACGAAACTGACCGCAACATTTACATATATAGATAGGAATTGACTTAGATAGATAGATAGATAGATAGATAGATAGATAGATAGATAGATAGATAGATAGATAGAAAGTGAAATAGATAGATACTTACATACATTGATATGAACTGAGATAGATAATTGACTTAGAGAGATAAATATGGAACGACTGAGACAGATATATATATATATATATATATATATATATATATATATATATATATATATATATAGATAGATAGATAGATAGATAGATAGATAATGAACTGACCGATATGGATAGATTTTGTCAAAATTGTGGTCAGTTTCGTGACGGTGAACAACCAATGCGTTTTGGGTGTTGTTTTTTAAAATGTCCCCTTTGTGTTCATATAGTCTCTTGTATAAACCTCTTTAGGTTTCACCAATGTATTTATTCTGGCAATTCCTGCGGTTACTGCAGTAAATTCCTTCTTCAAGTTTGGTTTGGTTGTTTTGATTTTTGTTAATTCTTTGCTTGTTTTAGATGTAGTTCCGACAAATTTTTTGATGAGTTTAGATGAATTCTTTTTGGTTGTAGTTGTGATAGAGTTAGTGGGTAGAATAATATATTTTTTAATTCCTTGCGTTTGTAAGGAAGGACAGCTTTTCTAATTTAGAATATTTTATGAGCCTTTTTGTTTCGCATTGAATATGAAATAGTTAGGGAATTAAAGGGTCTTGAATGTATTTTCCTCTTCGTGTAAATCTCAAGGGCTGCAAATTCTGAGTGCTCTTAAATAGAATCGAATAATCATTCCTGATATATATATATATATATATATATATATATATATATATATACATATATATATATATATATATATATTATTATTATTATTATTATAAATTATTATTATTATCATTATTATTATTATTATTATTAAAATTATTATTAAACTGTATATTTAGTTATATCTACTGGCATAAATATTCAAGTATTCTTGTTAGAAAATTATACACCCTCTGTCAGGATTAATATCTGCGTCTCCTAGGGGAAACCGTCATTAAAATAGATAGATAGATAGATAGATAGATAGATAGATAGATAATGAACAAACTGAGATAGATAGATAGATAGATAGATAGATAGATAGATAGTATCTATCTATCTATCTATCTCTGTTTGTTCATTATCTATCAATCTATCTATCTCAGTTTGTTCATTATCTATCTATCTATCTATCTCATTTTGTTCATTATCTATCTATCTCAGTTTGTTCATTATCTATCTATCTCAGTTTGTTCATTATCTATCTATCTATCTATCTATCTATCTATCTATCTCTGTTTGTTCATTATCTATCAATCTATCTATCTCAGTTTGTTAATTATCTATCTATCTATCTCATTTTGTTCATTATCTATCTCAGTTTGTTCATTATCTAGATAGATAGATAGATAGATAGATAGATAATGAACAAACTGGGATAGATAGATAGATAGATAGATAGATAGATAGATAGATAGATAGATAGATAGATAGATAATGAACAAACTGAGATAGATAGATAATGAACAAACTGAGATAGATAGATAGATAGATAGATAATGAACAAACTGAGATAGATAGATAGATAGATAGATAGATAGATAGATAGATAGATAGATAGATAGATAGATCTTAAAATGAAGAAAAAGGCTTTATGTCAAACCTTTACGAACACGATATCGGACAAAACTCCATTAATAACTTATATCCACATATTCGCGTCAGCACACACATATTCTCAACGCATATGCACTTTGTCGGTGAGAGGACGTATATCGACGGACACACACACACTCCCTCTCTCTCCCTCTCTCTCTCTCCCTCTCTCTCTCTCTTTGTCCCACACACAGAAACACACGCACACGCACACAAATATTCCTATCCCTTGACAGCCCTCCCTTGCCCGACACTTAATAATAGAATTTAGAGTTGCGTTGTTGTTGGCGCGTTCCACTTCCTTGGCTATCACCTGGACATGTTCGTCACACACTTTTTGTCTGATGGCTTCCCGAACCCGAACCCGAACCCCCTTTTCTCCTCAGCCCCACCCCCGCCTCGATACAGCTTGCGCCCAGCTCCTTTCCACTTCCAAACCTCCACCGCCGTCCCTTTACTCCATCTTCCGTCTCGTTCTCCTCCTCCTCCTCCTCCGCCGCCGCCGCCGATTACGACAACATTCGGTTCACGTCCTCCAGCCTCCGAACCCTCCCCCACCGCCGCCATGGCTGCCATTCACCACTTTTGACCCTCGCTGTCTTCCTCTCCATCTCGGCCGCG
The DNA here is from genome assembly GCA_964036315.1 of Acanthosepion esculentum. Classification (NCBI taxonomy): domain Eukaryota; kingdom Metazoa; phylum Mollusca; class Cephalopoda; order Sepiida; family Sepiidae; genus Acanthosepion; species Acanthosepion esculentum. The sequence goes on from OZ038519.1 coordinate 27,490,236, forward strand.
CCACCTTGGTCACCCACAAAGCGCCCCCATCGCCAGAACTCATCCAACGACCCATACCCACCCCTCGACTCCCCCCCCCCAGCCGTTTCGTTCAAAATATTCATCTCAGTTCTCAAACTCTTCCACCGTCTTTCGTTGCATTTTCTTTTCTTTCCCCCCTCTTTTCATTTAATTTTTTCTCTTTTTCGTTATCCTTTAAAATGATTGCACGCTTTCCTTCGACCTTTTCTTTTTGTAATCTAATTTTACGTTTTCTTTCTTTCTTTCTTTTTTTCCTCAGTTTCGTCTTCTTTCTTTCATTCATTCATTCTACTTTTGTGTCTTTCATTCATTCATTATTCCTTTCTTTCTGTCGTTC
>OZ038519.1:27495593-27498093 GCA_964036315.1 Acanthosepion esculentum
CACAAGTGGGAAAAATTTAAATCTGCATGGCACTTTACTCCAATTGGCACATTCGCTTGCTTAAACTCAACGTTGATTCTGATTCCGCAGAACTGGGTTGGGTGTGAATATGTATATGGTGTTAACATTCTTTTTTCATTCGGTTTTTCCAGTTACGAGTCCTTTTTTAAAGCTGATCGTTTTGTGTTCATTTTGTTTAGTTTCTTTTTTCATAACAGATTTAATGTTTAGTATAGAGCTTAGAAGAAATTGGCAGTGTGAGATAGGCAAGAAGTAAGGCAAGTAGCAACATCAGCACAGCAAAGGGCACTCCTTTAGAGGCAAGGAAGGGCAAAAATATTTTACGTCAAGTGATAGCGATTGCTGTATGAGTCGTACGATTTTTTAATCAAGCACGGGCAACGCCGGGCCATGCTGCTAGTATATATATATATATATATATATATATATATATATATATATATATATATATATATATGATGAAAAATATGGAGAAGACAAAACAAAATCCGAATATGCAAGTTTACTGTTTTAATGTTGTTTTACAGTTTTTCCATATTTTTCATCATACTGTCGGATCTACATCCCCATATTTGCTTACATATATATATATATATATATATATATATATATATATATATATATATATATATATATATATATTTCATTAAATAATATAGACGAGTGTTGTCTATTTTATGTAAAATCTTTTCATATCGTCTGATCAGCTTAATAACATTATCATTAAAAGAAGAAAGAAAATCACAATATTGATACATATTTTTTAATCCTATCTAATCTTTCGGTTTACATAAGCCATTATCAAAGATGACAATTACATTACAATATATTAAACAATACACGGACGAGAAAGTGATGATAGTATGTTTCTATTTACATGGAAGATTTCCAAGCAACGACAAACACGGGCATATAATACGCTGGAAGCGAAAACCGCACCGCAGCTCATGACGCCACAAATGACCACGCGAGAGTGAATTCGTGAAGTATTAAGTATGGGAAGCCGTTGGTATAAACCAATGGCTTCTGTTACCAATTATAGGCATTTAAGAATATTTGTGGAGATTTCATAGTTTATCTTGTTCAGTTTAGGTTTCAACTGTTTTATGTATATCGCTTCAAGAATTTTTTGTTTTCATGTTTAAGTATAGTTGTGTTTTCAACAAGGATTTTCCGGAATTGAGTACGCGGCCAGGCATGTTATTTTAAATGCCTAAAAATGTTAGAGTTATCATTCAAATGTAGGGTCAAGCGTCGTGAAAGAGAGTTTGTGGTGCAACCAATATAAATATTATTTAATTCGTTGGAAAATACAATCTCCCAATGGGCACTTGAATTTATAAACTATGTTGTATTTTTGCAAATAACTAACAAGGTTTTTTTTCATTTTCATTTTCTGATGAAGCTTTAAAGAAAGTGAAACATGTTAGATTTTTATAAGTTTCTTTCTTGTTATTTATTTTATTTCATCATATTGTCCGATTGCTATTCATATCTGATCTATATTTGAACTTTAACTTACATATATATATATATATATATATATATATATATATATATATATATATATATATATATATATATCCGTTGCGATGAGAACGAAAGTAATATATCAATTCCAACGTTCACAGCATTAATCCAAAAGAGGGCTCGATACCGATAGTTATTTATTTATTATAATTTTATCATATAGACAAACCATTTTACTCGCTACAAAGATGCAACTTCGTTTCAGTGCATTTTAACTGCAATTCGACGGGTGAGAATCGAAAATTGTTATGAACAATTCTGCTTGTGGGCAAGCCGTATGTGAAATGTCACTTCCTTTCTTCCATTTGTTTGAGAAGAAAAATATACATAAATCCCCCCCCGCAAAAAAAAATTGGTGACGGAGTTGTTGATAGCAGGAAGTGACGTTTGACATACGGCTTGCCTAGAAGCAGGATTGTTCATAATCATTTTCGACTCTCACCCGTCGATGTGCAGTTTAAATGCACTGAAAAGAAGTTGCATCTTTGTAGTGAGTAAAGTAATATAGTCCATATGATAAAATTATAATAAATAAATAATATATATATATATATATATATATATATATATATATATATATATATTTATATGTGTGTGTGTGTATATATATATATCGGTTTTGTAGTGCGTATTCAATTTATGTAACGTAAATCATTCAAACGAAAAACAAATACTGAAGCTAGTTATATGGCGAGAATCACTCTCACAAACAATATTTAATAATAAATTACAACCAACTTCGAATCTGTTAATGAATGGTGTGGTCCTTGTTCATAAATTCCGGAAAATTATATAATTAGCTTCAGTATTTGTTTTTCTTTCGAATGATTTACGTTACATAAATTGAATACGCACTACAAAACCGATATTAAAATAACTTGATCCTAAGTGCGAAATTCCTGATAATAATTGTGACAATACTATTATTATTGAACAAACTAGTTCATGC
>OZ038519.1:27500593-27513093 GCA_964036315.1 Acanthosepion esculentum
GGAGCGTACAACGGCCGAAACGTTGTAATAAATATGGCGACAACGATGAGGACAATAGTCCGAATAATGTAAATAGGGTACCGAGAACTATCGTTACTTACAGCTGGGTTTTGCTAATATCCAACATTTTCTCCACCCGAAGAACATATGAGGATTGTTTGGCCGGGTGGAGGAAGGAGATGTGGGTGTTGTGCTATGGAGGAGATTTTTTTTTCTTTCTCGTCGCTGTCGGTTAAGAGTATTCCTTTATAAGAAGCGATATAGCTGACAGTTAGCACACAAATTGACATCTGGTTAATATCGATTGAATCCCCGCCGAGAAGAATAATCCAAGGGCGGAAATATTCACTGATATTGTGTGTCATAACATCCGAAATATTTTTTAGGACGTTCGGAAAATAATGGCCGACCTTAGAATAAACTTTTTTTTTTGCAAAATAAAATTATTTTATTTTCCAAGACAATGTTTTTTGCGACAGAATCTATCTTACGTATTTAGAAGTCCAGAATTCGCCTTGCTTTGAATATTGCTGCAATATTTGCTCCGCTGTTTCTGCTATATGTTGAGAGATTATTGATAAAGTCCAAAAAAGAATCTGCAATGTTATTGGTTCTGACCTGGCATCTCGGCTTCAGCCACTTCCCCAATAACGTAATATTGCTACCCTGAATTTTTTTCTATAAATACTATCATGGTAAGTGTTGCGGTGAACTTTTCCTAGATAGATATGATCAGAATGAGACAAGAAAACAGTTACATAGATAGATTTGACGGCTAAAATAGATAGATAGATAGATAGATATGAACATAATGAAACAGACAGACAGACAGATATGAAGACGAAGATATATATATATATATATATATATATATATATGAAGATACTGATAGATAGATAGATATGAAGACGAAGATATATAGTGATATTCCAAGCGTAGCTTCGATGTGGCACAAGGCCGAAAGTAAGAGGCACCCAGTCAGGATCGAACTCACTACTCAGTCCTCAGTAGTAATTATTCTAGCGAGACAAGCTTTCAAATCATTGCACCACCTCGAGGTGCCCAAACACGAAGATATATATGAAGATAGATAGATAGATATGAACAGACTGAGATAGATAGATAGATAGATTAGAACGAGACAGACAGACAGATAGATAGGCATGAATAGACTAAGATAGATAGATAGATAGATATGAAGATGATGATATATATGAAGACTGATAGATAGCTTTGATCAGAATGAGTAGATAAACAGGCTAAGAATTTTGATGACTAGAGCTCGCCTCAGAATCAGCTTTTTTATTTTAACGTATTATATATATATATATATATATATATATATATATATTATTTTACATTTTAATATATATATATATATATATATATATATATATATATATATATATATATATTACATTTTAAGATATATATATATATATATATATATATATATATATATATATATATATATATATATATATATTAAGACATTTTTATGTTTAACATTCTTTTTTATGAAAATTTCTCGGACATTCAGGCCGGTAAATGTTGTTTAATACTGTTTATTATAAAACAGAGCATTTACTTAAATATTTGTATCTATAAAAAGAATGTATAAACATAAAAATGTCTTTAAATAATTGTCGGCTTTGTCCATTTCATAATATATATATATATATATATATATATATATATATATATATATATATATATATATATATATATATATATATATATATATGTATATGTGTGTGTGTGTGTGTGTATGTATATATATATATGTATGTATGTATATATATATATATATATATACGTATATATATATATATATACATTTTATTTCATATTTTAAGGTAGTATATATATATATATAATTATATATATATATATATATATATATATATATATATATATATATATATATATATATATGCTACCTTAAAAGCCGCCTATTGTTCGGCATTTATGTTAGTTTGTCCGGATAGTTTTTCATTAAACCTTCGGCTTGTTCAGGAGTTTCAGAGTCTCAGCATTGGAAGCTCTACTGGCTGCCATTTAATCTCGTTTCTCATTTGAACAAGTCTTTCTTTCCCTCTTTTGATTGCAATCTGGTCGTCTTTTGCCGGAGATTTCTTTTTGTCCGTCAGTCCTTGCATATTCTCAGCATTGGAAGCTCTCCTGGTTGTCGTTTGATCTGCGTTTCCATTTGCACGGGTCTTTCTTTTCCTCGCTGCAGCCTTGGCTCTTTTGATTGCAATCTGGTCCTCTGGTGGCGTGGATTTCATTTTTGCGAGGCATACTGCCGCCGTATGCGACAGGCAACAATAAACTACAGAAGAACTCAAAATTGATCGCTGCATTTAATAATTGCATTAATATTTAAGCTTACCTTTTAAAAATCCGACGATAATCCTTCTGTCGCCCCTTAATTAAAAAACAATTTGATCTACATAGGTCCTTAATTCCTGTACAGAACAATTATTTTTATTTCATTTCGTTCTTTTACTGAATTTGGTAATTACTTTCGATTATTTCCCCGTTTTTTCTCCAAGTTATAAAAATTTAAAAAGTACAAAAATTTAATCGCAAAAATTCACGTAAAAAAATCGCCGAAAACCATCACAGTAATGAAAACTTGGAAATCCAAAATTTCAGGCTTGTTGGTCCCGATCTTGCACACTAGGCGTAAAATTGAATAGGTGCGACACAGTGACACACAAACATTTTTCTCGTGTTCGCAGAAGAGATTTCTTTTTGGGACACAAAGTGTTTACAAACTGTCCAAATGTTTTATATTTTCGGAAATTAAAAACATCCCTACTATACACTAAGATATACAAATAATGCACACACTCAATTAAGCTTAAAAATCGAATCATCCTTGATAATGGCTAAATGTATAGCCGAAAGCGCTCGGAACTATAAAACATTTGGACAGTTTTTACACACTCTTTGTTCAGAAAAGAAAGCTCTTGTTCGAACACAAGAAAAATTTTAAAAAAAGCCTAACCGTAGTACCTTGTCTGTCGTTTTTAATGAAACATGCATAAACGAAGGATTGCTGCCTAAATATTCAACTATATATATATATATATATATATATATATATATATATATATGTATGTATTTATATCACGTCACACATTATGAAATGGACAAAGTCAGACAATTATTTTAAGACATTTTCATATTATTTATTTATTATGTTTTTTATATTCAACTATATATATATATATATATATATATATATATATATATACAGGATGGCTGTTTAAAAGTCACACATTATGAAATGGACAAAGTCAGACAATTATTTTAAGAAATTTTTATGTTTATACATTCTTTTTTTTATAGATACAAATATTTAAATAAATGCTTATATAATAAACAGTATTAACGACATTTACCGGCCTGAATGTCCATTTCATAATGCGTGACGTCATTTGTTTACATTTGGATACGCATTAAGCTGATATGAAGGTACGTGAGAGATTCATGGAATATTGAAGTTTAAAAACAGTAAAATTGACACCTTGCTAATCAACGATCCTCCGTGGCTCGATCGGTTAAGGCACGTCAGGCTATATGACAGTTCTATATAGGATACAGGTTCGATTCCTGTCGGAGCAGGAATAATTTCTATGAAAATTTCTAGGACATTCAGGCCGGTAAATGTTGTTTAATACTGTTTATTATAAAAACGGAGCATTTACTTAAATATTTGTATCTGTAAAAAGAGTGTATAAACATAAAAATGTTTTAAAATAATTGTCGGACTTTGTCCATTTCAATATATATATATATATGTATATATATATATATATATATTGGTGCACAAACACGCAAGTATACACATTTTTTTAGTATTGAGGTGTGTGTAGAAGATAGACATAATGCAATTAATATCTTCTGAATTTCGGTAGGTTCGACTTCCGGTATTTCAGCTCCGTCACATTCGGCTTCCTGTTTGGTAAATAATCCTCGCGCATCCAAACCCCCGCCACCTTTAATCGCGTTCGCTCCCCACCCACGTCACCCTTTTGTACCCCACCTCTTACCTTTCTGTTTTTCCCACTAACCCCCATTCGCCATTTATACCTTTCTCACCGTAACCCCCGCCCTCGCCCGCCTTTCCTACCCCGACTCACCTTCCAAGCCAATGACCTTAACGTCGCGGTCCAAATCACTCAGATTTTGTCAACTCGTTACTGTTCCCACTTGTACTTCCGCGCAGAGTCACGCACGCATCTCGTTCACCTCCCATCCAGACACCAAAGAAACCAACGCAGCCGCCTCCACCCGCCGCCGACCTGCCCCCGGCACCAGGTCCGCTTGTCATCGGATGCCGGCTCTTCCATCGTTCGACCATTCGTCCACCCATTCCGACGATCCAGCTAGCCAGCCATCAGTCAATCAATCAAGGACGAATCGCAGCATTCCCATTTCGTAGCAATTTACTTTGGGTTCCGACACGCTGAAACAGAATTTGGGGGATTTGTCTGGAAACTAACTTTCAGGTTAATGGGGGTCTTTCAGAAAGGATCATGAGACTCACGGACGAGAATGCACCGTGCAATGGCTATTCCTTCTTCTGTCTCTAGCTCTCCCTCTCTCTCTCTCTCTCTCTCTGTTGCGCAGCACTCACTTTTAAGTGAGCAAGAATGCAATGCATTGCTGACGTAGCGGTATGCACCGAATATCTATCTATCTATCTATCTATCTATCTATCTATCTATCTATCTCAGTCTCATCATGTCTTTCTATCTATCTATCTATCTATCTATCTATCTATCTATCTATCTATCTATCTATCTATCTATCTCAGTCTGAATATATCTTTCTATCTATCTCTGTCTGTGCATATCTATCTATCTATCTATCTATCTATCTCAGTCTCTTCATATCTATCTATCTATCTATCTATCTATCTATCTATCTATCTATTTCCCTTTGTCCCTATCTATCTATCTATCTATCTATTAAACAAAATCTGCTCATCTATCTATCTATCTATCTATCACAGTCTGTTCATATCTATCTATCTATCTATCTATCTATCTATCTATCTATCTATCTATCTCAGTCTGAATATATCTTTCTATCTATCTCTGTCTGTGCATATCTATCTATCTATCTATCTATCTATCTATCTATCTATCTATCTATCTCAGTCTCTTCATATCTATCTATCTATCTATCTATCTATCTATCTATCTATCTATCTATCTATCTATCCCCTTTCCACATCTATCTATCTATCTATCTATCTATCTATCTATCTATCTATCTATCTATCTATCTATTTCCCTTTGTCCCTATCTATCTATCTATCTATTAAACAAAATCTGCTCATCTATCTATCTATCTATCACAGTCTGTTCATATCTATCTATCTATCTATCTATCTATCTATCTATCTATCTATCTATCTATCTCAGTCTGAATATATCTTTCTATCTATCTCTGTCTGTGCATATCTATCTATCTATCTATCTATCTATCTATCTATCTATCTATCTATCTATCTATCTATCTCAGTCTCTTCATATCTATCTATCTATCTATCTATCTATCTATCTCAGTCTGAATATATCTTTCTATCTCTGTCTGTGCATATCTATCTATCTATCTATCTATCTATCTATCTATCTATCTATCTATCTATCTGTAAGGCGCTAGTATCACGTGTTTTGCGGCCATAATCACACTGAAACATCGGCTACCGTACAATCACCGAAGTTAAGCAACGTCGAACCTAGTCAATAGTTAGATGGGTGGCAGCTTGGGAATACCAGATAATGTAAGCTTGGATGTGGAAGTAGTATTAAAGGCTTACAACCATATCACGTTGAATCACCGGTGATAGTACGATCCTCGTTGTTAAGCAACGTTCGAACCTGGTCAGTACTTTGATGGGTTTCCCCCAAAATCCTTGAGAAAGGTATGAATTCCCACCATCTATGGGTTATTGTATTATTAAATTATTATTATTATCCCAATGTAAAAATATTTTCTGGTTTTAAATAACCTGAAAAAGGTTGATAATTCCCGTTGAGTCCGTTATATTCCCTTGCCGGCAAATAAGTTACGATGTTAAGCAACGTCCAGCCTGGTCAGTATCCAGATGTGTGACCGCTCGAGAATTACCAGGTGCGCGGAGGATACTCCAAACGCGAAAATCAACATTCTAAATCATGGTTTTTCAATCGGACAGGAACGGAGGATTATTAACTAGACGAATTCTCCCTTTCGAGCAGTGACAGAGTTCAAAATTGCTTACGCAGCCTTGCGGGTGTCGAATAGTTTTCCACCCTGCAGCCACTTTCCCTACAGACCTAACGTCGCAAGCCTATCGCACATCTATCGCTATTGACAAGGTGCATTTCTTAATTCTGGCTAACCAAAGTTAAGCAACCTGGTCAGTAGCTAGATGGGTGACCACTTGGGTATACCAAGTGGTGTAAGCTTGGATGTGGGGTGGTGTAATGGATAATGGCTCGGAATATGTTAGCCAGAGAGTCGTGTTTAGTTACCGTAAAATCCCTTGGGAAATGTATGAATTCACCATTTTTCCAGCTAGCTATGGGTTAGTTACAAAGACTTGTTTCATTAAATAATTATTATCCCCCCCCTCCAAATTCTTAAAATGTAAAAAATATTTTCTGGCTTTAAATAACCTGCAAAGGGTTGATAAGCCGTAAAAAACGAATCATTCAGTCAAATGCTGATTAGCTACACAGGCATGTTTTTTTTTTAGATTTATTACATTCTCTGGAATGTATAAGATCTACCGTTTGCCACAAAGTGAGGGATCAGTTTATATACTGATTGTGATATACAATTCATCCCCAACTTTATATTCACATGATAACTTATTGTTTGTTTATCAAATTCTGATTAGGTATGAATCCGCCTCTTCTCCCCTCCCAGATATGGGTTAAATAACAAGACATGCGCCCCATAACCATTATTATCCCCTAAAATAAAAAAATTCTTGCAATCTAAAAAGAAAATTATGGCTTTAAATAACCTTTAAAAGGGTTGATAAACCGTAAAAAAACTAACTACTATTGACTCCTGCCTCAATAGGCAAGTCTGATATCGCTGACAAAAGTAACCTGGCCGTTAGTCTCGAAAAGGACCTCCAATCGGTTGTAGACTGGAACAGGGATTGGCTGGTTAAATTTAATGTCTCTAAAACAAAATTGCTCTCTATTACTCATCACAGGGAACCATCCCTGCCCCCCCCCCCCATTAGAATGCCTGACGCTCAACTCCACAAGACCACCTCTTTGCGACTGCTCGGTCTCACATTGTCTGCTGACCTGAGATGGAACAATTACATTGAATCAATAGCTTCATCTACTGCAAGGAATGTTGGTTCTCTGTGACGCGCCAGAAAGTTTTTTTCTCGCCAGAGTCCATCCTTCAATTCTACAAATCAACCATTCGCCCTTGCATGGAATAATGATGTCATATATTGTCTGGGGCCCCCGCTGTTCATCTTAAGGTCATCGACAAAATCCAGAGACGGATATGCAACGTGATTGGCCCTGATCTGGCATCTCGTTTACAGTCGCTCTCTCACAGACGTGCCTTCGCCTCCCGCTGTCTTTTCTACAAATACCTTCACCGTAACTGCTCCGACGAGCTACTTTCGCTGGTTCCCAGACTGCGTGAATTTAAGCGTGCTACTAGGCTGGCATCACAGTCCCACCCCTTCACTGTCGAAACGTTTAAATCTGGCCGTCTCTTCTACTCCAATAGCTTCATATCTCGCACCTCCCGTCTGTGGAACTCCCTCCCCTTTTCTTGTTTCCCTGATAGCTACAATCTCCAACTATTGAAAATGTAATGTCAGTCGACATCTCCAGATGCCTTGTTCTAATTCTCCGACCTTCTCTTCTTCCTTTACTCTCTCACGCCTCTTTACTCTCGCTCCCATTCTGTAACCCCTTGCGTACTAGTCGCACCTACCTTGCTTGGGGTGAAATGCTTAAAAAAAAAATTCTTAATTTTACCAACTCAGATACCACATCCACAGGGTCGAATCATCTTCATTCCCTTCCTATTTCCTTTGTAAGAAAGAAGCTCCACTCAAACTGTTTCTTCTCAGAGAACCGCTGCTTTGTGGAACAGACTCCCAAGAGGATGCTTTCTCGATCACTACAAACTTGACCTCTACGAGGATCAACCGTTATCTAGCCTACATATCCTCAGAATGCACATCCTCCTCCTTGCGTCCATACGGTAACCTCATTCTGTAAGATCCTACTTTGTCACTTGAGATTTGTATTGGAGGAGCCTTTAGTTAAAAGAAAAAAGAAGAAAAAAAGGGCCTTGAATGCAAGTTGCCATCTTCCAGTTCCACGAGGCCTGGCAAGTAAAGCGCCGACAGCCGAACATTCGTGATTCTAGTCATTCCATTGAGACACACAGGCACACACACGGACGCACAAAAAACAAAACAAAAAAAATCACCTACACGTGTAATTTGATTCTTTTGTTCCCTTGCTTTCAATTCCAGTCATGCGCATGCGCAGCTTTTTTCATTCCTTCCTGTTTTGTTTTTTTTTTTCATTATCATTTCACACGTTTCTTTTTTTTTATTTCTTGTGAATTCTTCTAACTGATAATTAGACTTTTTTTTAATTTTCTTTTATGCGTATTTTTTCTTCCAGCATTATTATTATTTTTGTCTTCTTCTTCTTCTTGCTTTTTTCTTCTTCGTTTTCTCCTTTTTTTTTCGTCGTCTTCTTGCTTTTTCTTCTTCTTGCTGATTTCTCCTTGTCTTTTTCGTTTCTTCTTCTTTCTTTTTCTTCTTCTTCTTCTTGCTTTTACTTCTTTTTCTTCTTCTTTTTCGACTTCTTCTTCTACTACTACTTCTTCTTCTTTGTTTTCCTTTATCGCCGTCGTATTCTCCTTGTTTTAGTTTTTGTTGTTGTTGTTGTTGTTGTTGTTCATCTTCTTCTTCTTCTTCTTGCTTTAAAAATTATTTTTTCATGTGATTTCGCCTCAACATGCCCTTTTCCATCGAAATGCTCGACTCTCCCGACCTGAAACATCGACACTGACTCCAACCCCAAACCTGAACCTATTATTTTTTTTTTGTCCATAATGTCATAGAGGTCGATCGATCCAGAGAAGAGATGGACGTCGACAACAACGAACGACAAAAGATGGAAGCTGGGAGAGTCGGTTGGACAGACATTTGTTTGGTCGTCTGCTTGACAAAATCTGTTCTGTTCCCGAGAAGAAGGGCCCTGTCCTTGGAGAGAATGTCCACAAGAGATGAGAGTCTATCTGAGAGGAGGAGGAGGAGGAGGAGAGGTTTGAAAGAGAATCGGAGGAGGAGGAGGGGGGGGAGGAGGGCAATTTAAAGAAAAAAGGTGAAGAGGGACAAAGAAGAAATATGACGTGAAGAAAACAAAAGAGAAAAGGCAGAGAAATTGGAAGAAGGAAAATAAAGGAAAAAGAGAAGAGAAAAGAAAAAAGTAAAAGAAAATGGCGGTTTTAAAGGAGACGAAGAGGAAAAAAAGAATGAGAAGGAAAACGTAGAAAAAGGAAGAAAGAGTAATACAGAAAGAAGAAAAGCGGAAGGAAGGAGGAGAAGAGAAAGAAAGAAATGGAGAAAGAAGTTAGTCGTTTGAAGAAGAAGAAGAAGGAGATTAAGGAGGAGAAGAAGAACAAGAAGAACAACAACAAGAAGAAGAAGGAGAAGAAGAAGAAGGAGAACAACAAGAAGAACAAGAACAAGAAGGAGAAGGAGAACAAGAAGAAGAAGAAGAAGAAGAAGAAGAAGAAGAACAACAAGAAGAAGAAGAAGAAGAAGAAGAAGAAGAAGAAGAAGAAGAAGAAGAAGAAGAAGAAGAAGAAGAAAAAGAAGAACAAGAACAACAGCAACAACAACAATAACAACAAGGAGAAGAAGGAGGGGAAGAAGAACAAGAAGAACAAGAAGAATAAAGAGAAGAAGAAGAAAAAGAAGAAGAAGAAGATGAAGGAGGAGGAGGAGAAGAAGAAGAAGAAGAAGAAGAAGAAGAAGAAGAAGAAGAAGAAGAACAACAACAACAACAACAAAGAAGAAGAAGAAGAACAACAACAACAACAAGAAGAAGAAGAAGAAGAAGAAGAAGAAGAAGAAGAAGAAGAAGAAGAAGAAGAAGAAGAAGAAAAAGAAGAACAAGAACAACAGCAACAACAACAATAACAACAAGGAGAAGAAGGAGGGGAAGAAGAACAAGAAGAACAAGAAGAATAAAGAGAAGAAGAAGAAAAAGAAGAAGAAGATGAAGGAGGAGGAGGAGGAGAAGAAGAAGAAGAAGAAGAAGAAGAAGAAGAAGAAGAAGAAGAACAACAACAACAACAAAGAAGAAGAAGAAGAAGAAGAAGAAGAAGAAGAAGAAGAAGAAGAAGAAGAAGAAGATAAAGATAGCAGTGGAAGAAAATAAACACGATGAAGAAAAGAGCAGGATAAGAAACAGGAAGGAAATTGAGAATGAATGAAATGTCGAAAGAAAAGAAAAACGAAACAGATGAAGTGTAAAAAATATGATGACAAAAGAAAATGAAGCAGACACGACACTTAAGAAAGAAAAGAAGAAGAAGAAGAAAGAAATGTGGTTGCTGTTGTTGTTGTTGTTACAGGTTTTATGTTGTGTTGACAAAGGAAGCAATTTCTGGAATGAAAGTGAAAATAAAAGACGATGAAGAACCAGAAACCGTTACTCAACTAATAGCATCACTTACTAAAAACAAAAACAAATACAAACAAGATATATCAACTTAATGGCAACTACAACCTTGATCTCTTTAAATTCAGGGTCAACTGAAATCTCTCCTACTTGTCCTCGTAACATATATTTGCCCCATCAGATTTCCATTAAAATCTTACTCACTAACGCTCTACCTTGGGCCTTGTATTGGGTGAAAAATCAGTGAAAAAAAGAAAAGAAAAAGATAATTAAAAGGAGAATAGCTAGCAATTACACATCTTAATATTTTAAAATGTATACTAAAATTAAATCGTCTCATTCAACTGTCCGAAGATGGGTCAACTATAGTCATCCCTGGGTAATCTTGAAGACTCACCCTTACCCTTCAAAATTCAATGTTGATAAAGTTAGAGTGTCATCCACAAGAATAGGAACCCTGTCAGTATGAAATTCCTTGTGGGGGGATAAACCCTGTTTCTGCAGGTAATGAATAACAACACAAAGCAAAATTTTCTCCGTTTTCAAGAGTTTATTTCAAAGTTATCTTTGAACGGTTCGATGTCAGTTGACCTGAAATAAAACAATGGCAGTTATAAATAAGCAGAGATGAAATTATGCATACGAGATTTCAAGGGTCAGGACCATTTCTTCATAGTCAGCCAATGATCTTTTCAGCCCACTCTCGTACCTACCAGGACTATAAATAAACAATTCTGTTATTAATAAGAAGAGTTTAAATAAACGCTTGCAAGATATCCAAATTCTACGATCACTCCTTCATAATCAGCCAATGAATTTTTCAGCCCACTCTTGCAACTAGAAAGAAACATTGTTGTTATTATTAAGAGGGGCTGAAATGAACGTAAGTTTTCCCAGCGCTGGCATGATTCTTTCATGCACAGCAAAATGGCATTTCAGCCAAACTCATAACTAAAAATAAACTCATCACTGCTATTAATAAAAAGAGTTGAAATGAACGCATTCTAGATTTCCCAGTTCTACGATCTCTCCTTCATAATCAGCCAAGGAAATTTTCAGCCCATTTTCCAGATTATCTATCTATCTATCTATCTATCTACGTCTGTACATATATGTCTATTTTTCTTCATCTGTCTCTCTCTAAATCTCTCTCTCTTCATATATTCTTCTTTATCTATCTGTCTCTCTCTCTCAGTCTGTTCATATCTATCTATCTATATATATATATATATATATATATAAATACATATATGTGTTCATATATATATATATATGTTTATATATATATATATATACAGTGTAACCCGGATATAAGAGACCCGGATATAAGAGACCCGGATATAAGAGACCCGGATATAAGAGAAACCCGGATATAAGGGAGATTTTCTCTGGTCCCAAATTAGAGCCTGTGTTAATGTATATATAATAGACCACACCCGGATATAAGAGAAACCCTGATATAAGATACTTCTTCTCCGGTCCCGACAACTCTCTTATATCCGGGTTACACTGTATATATATATATATATATATATATATATATATATATATATATATATATATATGTATATATATATATATATATATCTGTTCATATGTATCTATTTATTTTTCTTTATCTGTCTCCCTCTCTCAGTCTCTTCATATCTATCTATTCTTCTTTAACAGTTTCTCTCTCTCTCTCTCTTTCTCTCTCTCTCTCTCTCTCTCTCTCTCTCTCTCTCTCTCTAAATCTACCTAGCTATTCTTCTTTATCTATCTATCTATCTATCTATCTATCTATCTATCTATCTGCAGGGCATG
>OZ038519.1:27518093-27550593 GCA_964036315.1 Acanthosepion esculentum
AATGTTCGTCGTTGTTTTTTTCTCGGCTGAGGTTCGTATAGTTTTTCAAACCCGGCCTATGTTTTCGAATTTCGAACACGACGTTTCGACCGTTGTACGCTTTGGCCTTCTTCATGTGATTGCAATATAACGGCAAAAATGGGAACAGCTGTCCGAAGAATGTAAATAGTGTAAATAATTACAATACCACATCTCAGAAATATAGACAGATAAATTAGGTATCGAAAATATTAACTGTTTCCTTATAAGGAAAACTTCAGAAATCGTTGACCGAGCAGCCATTGCTTCTGTAAGGTGAATTTTATAAAAACTTTCGGGAAAATGGGATCCAAAAGTTCAGTAGCTGATATCGGTCTGTCTAGTATTGGTGGTGGTCCTTCCTAATCTTTTGTTTGAAATGGTGCGGAATGTTATCATTTTGATTATATCATTATTTGCTCAAGGAGTATATATATATATATATATATATATATATATATATATATATATATATATATATATAATTATTTTCATCCACAGACAGACTGTTTCGCAGTTACATAGCACTTCAGTGTGTCTAGACGTTCGGTTGCCTTTTAGCTAGGATTGAAACCCGTCAGTCGGAAATTCTACCACTAAGCCGTCGGCGCACGGCAGGGATGAAGGTGAATTTTAGCGTATTTATTTTTAGATTTAGATAAACACACTGTGACCAACAGGACTCAATTCGCTTTTGCCGAAGAGTCACGCTATATCAGCTTTAATAGTCACTGTTTACAAACCCACACATCCTTCCCCAGAGAGCTCAACCGAAATTAATTTTTTTCAGGAGCCTTTTAAACTCCATATTATAAATGATTTGAGTGTGTAGTGAACTTAAAAGAATATGTTCTCAAATAGCACCCGCACCCTGTATATATATATATATATATATATATATATATATATATATATATATATATATATATATATTTTTATATATATATATATATATATATATATATATATATATATATATATTTTTCTAATAATTTTTATCGTTCAAAAAATATATATATATATATATATATATATATATATATATATATATATATATATATATATATATATATTTTTTGAACGATAAAAATTATTAGAAAAATCAATTAAAATCTTCAGACACACTGGGTTGTAGATTAATATTCTTATGCTTTTATTATTATTATTTCATTTATATTCCTCGACTAGTTTCGACCAACATGGCCATCATCGAGAGAGAAAAAAATGTCTCTGCTTGCTATAGCAGTAAACTACAGAAATGAATATATATATATATATATATATATATATATATATATATATATATATATATATATATATATATATATGTAAGCAAATGTGTGGATGTAGATCCGACGGTATGATGAAAATGTGGAAAAGACAAAGCAAAAAAATAAAAACAGTCAACTCACATATTCGGATTTTGCTTTGTCTTTTCCACATTTTCATCATATATATATATATATATATATATATATATATATATATATATATATTTATATATATATATATTACAATGAATCATTCATACAGAAAACAGATATAGAAGTTAATGTATGAATGATTCATTGTAATATAAATTGAACTGCACCACATACTTGATATATATATATATATATATATATATATATATATATATATATATATATATATATATATATATATATATATATATATATATATATATATATATATATCAAGTATGGGTTTAATGTTTAAATAATCAATTATATATATATATATATATATATATATATATATATATATATATATAATTGATTATTTAAACATTATAACATGAATATGTTATAAAATCACTACAAAAATAGCCATTTTGTTTCAACACCTCCGGTGTCTTATCAACTGACTTGGATATATATATATACACACAGGGTGCGAGTTCTATTTGAGAACATATTGTTTTAAGTTCACTACACACTCAAATCATTTATAATTTTTTTTTAAATACAGAGGAAGGTGTTAACCGAAGAAATGAAAAGACATGCAGTCATTGTTGCTTTAGCTGCAAAACATAGTGATTTAAAAATCAGTAACTTTTTACGTGTTGCCAGATCACTTGTTCATGAGGTTCGGTTGGGGCTAGAGGGATGTGATGGCAATGTTTCCCCTGCAGCAAAACGAAAAAAGCATTCACAGCGCTCTGGCACCGTGAGAACACCAGAATTTATACGGAATGTTCAAAACATCATCGCTGAGAACCCCGGAATATCAATGAGGTCCATCGCCAAAGAACTCCAGGTATCAGAGTGGACTATCAGAACCGTGGTCCATGAGGACATTCGATGTAACTCATATGTCATGAGGAAAGGCCAATTCATATCGGCGAAGACAACAAGAAGACCGTCTCATGCGTTCAAAACAGTTGCTGAACAAAGTAAATAATACCCACGAACACGGCATGCTTTGGTTTTTCTCTGGCGAAAAACACTTTGACCAAGATCAGAAAACAAACAGACGGAATGACAGGTGGCTATGTGCATCTCCTTCTGAAGTACCAAATATCCGGCTACTGTGATGGTTTTAGGAGTTGTGAGCAGTGAAGGTCATGTCATTCCACCTTATATTTTCCCACAAGGTCTTAGGGTCAATGCTGCTGGATACATTAATGTTCTTAAAATGCTTGTTAAGCCTTGGATAAATAAAGTATGCAATGGAAGGCCATATGTCTTTCAACAAGACTCTGCACCTTCTCACAAAGCCATTGTAACCCAGGATTGGTTATCAGTGAATTTTTACCATCATTTGACCCCCAACATGATCCCCCCTAACTCTCCAGAATTAAATCCTATGGACTATGACGTATGGAGCGTTGTTGAAAGGGAGACTAATTGACATCCACATAGTACCATAGCTGCACTGAAGGCCGGAATTAGCCAGGTAAGGTCCAAAATGAATAGGGACTACTTAATTGCAGCTTGTGGACGGTTTCGAACCCGAATAGAAGCAGTCATTGAAGTGATTTCATAGAATAATTAGATAAAGACATATCATGAAGGATATTTGTGTCAATTTGAATTATATATATATACATAGTTTGCTAAGATATTGCTGTTTATTTAACATACTAAAAATATCCTCAAATAGCACTCGCACCCTATATATATATATATATATATATATATATATATATATATATATATATATACATATATATATTACAATGAATCATTTAAACAAAAATTAGATTAGTAAAGTTAATGATATAAAATGGCGAAATCACTTCGCAAACAAAATTTTATAGTTGCATTAACCTACGAACCAATCGATGAATGTTATTAAATTATTAATTATTAATTTTTCGTCTCTGCTACTACATGGACTTACTAAAAACAAAATAATTTCTATGACTGAGGATGACTGTAAGTACAGTTGAAAGTACTAGAAGATTAAGAAAAAGACCTTATACAGCTTGTAGTTATTAAAAGCAAGGATCATAACATTCAACGAGTGGTTCGTAGGTTAATGCAACTTGAAAATTTTGTAAGCGAAGGGATTTCGCCATTTTATATCATTAACTTTACTAATCTACTTTTTGTATGAATCATTCATTGTAATATAAATTGAACTGCACCAGATATTTGATATATATATATATATATATATATATATATATATATATATATATATATATATATATATATATATATTAAAGGCTCAAACACTAATATTCCATGGTTATAAATTATTACATTGGAATCGTAAATCAGGATCCAATTCATCAGACGTGTTTTTGAATTTGTAGGTCCGATGAATTGGATCATGATTACGATTCCAATGTAATAAATTATAACCATGGAATATTAGCGTTTGAGTATATATATATATATATATATATATATATATATATATATATATATATATATATATATATATATATATATATATATATATATATATATATATATTCCGATTTCTTTTCGAATTTGGAGTTCTGATGATTTGGATCGTGGTTACGATTCCATTGTAATAAATTATAACCATGGAATATTAGCGTTTGAGCATTTTATATATATATATATATATATATATATATATATATATATATATATATATATATATATATATATATATATATATATATATTCCGATTTCTTTTCGAATTTGTAGGTCTGATGAATTGGATCGTGATTACGATACCAATGTAATAAATTATAACCATGGAATATTAGCGTTTAAGTATTTTATATATATATATATATATATATATATATATATATATATATATATATATATATATATATATATATATATATATTCCGATTTCTTTTCGAATTTGTAGGTCTGATGATTTGGATCGTGATTACGATTCCAATGTAATAAATTGTAACCATGAAATATTAGTATTTGAGCCTTTTATATTATATTCTTACTCTATACTGGACATTGAGTTCTACCTGGATTCTATCCTCTTGGGAATATATATATATATATATATATATATAATTTCAGATAGAGTACATTATGAAAAAGACAAAAGGAAAAAGTATCTTAGACGACGCGTTTCGTCCTCTCAGGATTTTATTTTGCAGCCGCTGTTGTGGGAAAATACTCGTTACAAAATAACGTTTTCTACCTGTCATCGAATACTAAGATTTTTAAAAGAATTTAAAAAATTTTTATGTATATAAACGATCCCATTTTTAAAAGTACGGTCGACCATTCACGATATTTTCAGAAAATAAGTGTGATGACTATAGTAAATTTAAAGTCAACATTCCTAATATCAGATGACGGAGACTATTTTCCGACATTTTAGTGATTACTGAGTACTTAAAAGTTATATAAGAAAACAAGGTTTGCACGTGACTTTCTTAAATTATTTTTACAAGTAAAGTGTCCGTTGAACAACATCAGATATTAATCTCCTCGTCAAATACGTAAACATGGCTACTGTTAGTTAAAAACATCGCGACTGTTTGCTTAAAAATTAATTTCTGCGGTATTTTAATCCTAAAGTAAATAATATTTGTTTTTCGAATTAGATTAATTATACTTTAAATCAGCCAATATTCCTCAAATAAAATATAGTATTTTTTAAAAAATGAATTACGTATTTGACGACATATAAGGCAGATTTTTATACAGTGTAACCCGGATATAAGAGAGTTGTTGGGACCGGAGAAGAAGTATCTTATATCCGGGTTTCTCTTATATCCGGGTTTGGTCTATTTTGTATAGGGAAGTATGGCTCTAATTTGGGACCAGAGACAATCTCTCTTATATCCGGCTTTTTCTTATATCCGGGTCTCTTATATCTGTACAATACATTTTAACCGTCCTCAAAAGTAGTTCCTCTTGCAATTCCTGCTTACGACCCCTAATTACTACGCGCTATTTATATTTGTTTATTTATGAGAGATTCTTGATGTCTACTATTGGAGAGCCAAACTGAACATGATAAAGTGATTTTCTAAGCGTAGATTAGATGTGGCACAAGGCCGAATGTATGGCGTACCCAGTGAGGATCGAACTCACTACTCAGTCGTAATTGTTCTAGCGAGACGAGCTTGCTAACCACTACACCGTCTCGAGGTACCCAAAAAACTGAGCATGATAAATCAGAGAAAAGTACACCTATTTATACCCATCATGAATAAATTATATATATATATAATTTATTCATGATGGGTATAAATAGGTGTACTTTTCTCTATATATAAAGACATTTATAATATGTTTAACGTTCTTTTTATAGATACAAGTATTTAAGCAAATGCTCTGTTTTATAATAAACAGTATTAAATAACATTTACCGGCCTGAACAGAGCATTTGCTTAAATACTTGTATCTATAAAAAGAACGTTAAACATAATATAAATGTCTTTAAATAAATTGTCGGACTATGTCCAATTCAAAAATATATGACGTCATTTGTTTACATTTGATACGCTAGAGCAGATATGAATAGAAGAGATTCATGGAAGATTTAAGTTTAAAGATAGTA
Organism: Acanthosepion esculentum; assembly: GCA_964036315.1. Lineage (NCBI taxonomy): Eukaryota > Metazoa > Mollusca > Cephalopoda > Sepiida > Sepiidae > Acanthosepion > Acanthosepion esculentum. Next base: position 27,524,077 of record OZ038519.1, read on the forward strand.
AAATCGACTTTGCTAACCAGACGCTTCTCTGTGGCCGAACGGTTAAGGCACATCACGCGAAATGATGGTTCCGTATAGGATACAGGTTCGATTCCTGTCGGAGAACGAAAATTTTCTACAAAATTTCTCGGACATTCAGGCCGGTAAATGTTATTTAATACTGTTTATTATAAAACAGAGCATTTGCTTAAATACTTGTATCTATAAAAAGAACGTTAAACATATTATAAATGTCTTTAAATAAATCGTCGGACTATGTCCAATTCAAAAATATATATATATATATATAATGAAGAGATTATAATGGTTCCAACGAGAGGAAAGTGTGTATATTAAAAAGAAGAGAGGTACCGCAAACTTTTTTGGTTGTAATGTGGATTTCAAAAAAAAAAAATTTACCTTCATATATATATATATATATATATATATATATATATATATATATTTCTTAAATAGCCTCGTCGATCTCTTTCTTCTTCTCGTTCTCTGTCTTCTCCCCTTTTTCTTTTCAGTCTCTTCTTCGACTTCGTCGTCTCTCGCTTGTTCTTTTTCTCCTTCTTCATCCTTTTTTCTCCTCCGTCTCTTCTTCTTCTTCTTCTTCTTCTTCTTCTTCTTCTTCTTCTTCTTCTTCTTGGTCTCTTTCATCTTCTTGTCTCTCCTTTTTCCCTTTCTTCTTTTTTTACTTGCTGCCGGATGTAGTTGATCGTCATACCCAGGACGAAGGAGATAAGGATAGAAACGCTTGGGTTAGTTTCTCCAAATACCTGAAGTTGCTACAGAACCAAAACTTTAACCTAATACTCATATCTGCACGATGTATGTGATTTTTTAACATATTAATGGCAATCGAAATATTGAGCGTTTCCTTACAAAGAAGCATTCGTAATGCATTTGACCGAGGACTAGAGCGACTTGAGTTAAACTATTCTTCACTCCTTGGACACCAGGATGGGACCGAAATGTAGTATCTGTTCACCTTATCTCTATTTATAAGGAAATATTTGACATACATTGACCGAAAAGCCAGTGCGATTCGTGTTACGCTATTCTTAGCTCGCTGGACACCAGGATGAAATCAAAGTGTAGTATCTGTTCTCCTCATCTCTAATAGTAATGGTAATATTAGCCGTTTACATATCAGGAAATATTTTATATACATTGACCGAAAAGCCAGTGCTACTCGTGATACACTTTTCTTTACTCCCTGGACACCAGGATGGAATCAAAGTGTAGTACCTGTTCTTCTTATTTCTAATAGTAACGGTAATATTAGCCGTTTCCTGATAAGGAAATATTTTATATACATTAACCGAAAAGTCTGTGCGATATGTGTTAAATTATTCTTCACCCCCTGGACACCAGGATGGGATGAAAGTGTAGTACCTGTTCTCCTTAGCTCTAATAGTAATGGTAATATTAGCCATTTCCTTATAAGGAAATATTTGACATACATTGACAGACGCTATTCTTCACGCCCTGAACACCAGGATGAGATCAAAATGTAGTATCTGTTCTCCTTTTCTCTAATTGTAACGGCAATATTAGCCGTTTCCTTATAAGGAAATATTTGACATACATTGATCGAAGAGCCAGTACGACTTCTGTTACACTATTCTTCACTCCCTGGATACCAGCATGGAATCAAAGTGTCGTACCCGTTCTACTTATCTCTAATAGTAATGGTAATATTAGCCGTTTCCGTATAAGGAAATGTTTGGCATTCATTGAGCGAGCAGCCAATACAACTACAGCTCCATCCCGGTTGAAGTCATTCAATAATACGTCCATCAAAAAAGTTGAAGAATTCAAATAACAGAAGAGATCTTGGAATAATTTATGTAAACTTTTTAATTGGTACCTATGCTAATGACACAACCATTTACTTATGCCTTGATAATAAAATCTCATCAGTCCGTTGCGACCAAATTAGCGGCTGATGTCAAAAGCGACCTTCAATTTGTTTTAACTGTGGAAGAGGATGACTTGTTAATTTTAGAGCCCCCAAAACGGAACTGCTCTCTGCTAATCATCTGATGCCACCCTCCAGCAAAGTGACACTTTGCACCTTTTCGGGCTAACGTTCCCAGCTGACATGAAGTCGAAAGACTATATTGAATTCATTGCTAGGTCAGCTGCTAAGAATTTTGGTTCACTTTATCGTACTGGACAATCTCCGGAATCTATCTTCCATATCTGTACGTCTTGTTATCTCTGCTGACGACACAACCATTTACACATGTCGCGATATTAAGTCAGATTAGTTCGATCAGGTCAAAATGGCAGCCGATATTCAAAACGATCTTCAGTCCGTTGTTAACCGGGGCAAAAGATGGCTTGTTAATTTTAATTAATGCAAAACTTAACTGCTGTCTACTAATCATCTGAGAGACTCCTTTCCGCTCTCCATCAGCATGGCTGATGCTGTCCTCCAGGAGAATGGCACGGTGCGTGTTCTAGACTGACATGAAGTGGAAAGATTCTACTGAATCCATCGCTAGGTCAGCTGCTAAGAAAGTTGGTTTACTGTGTCGCGTTAGACGACTTTTCTCTCTGGAATATATCTTGAGACAGATTCCAGTGAGAAAAGTCGTCTAAAGTTAAAATCAATGAGTCTACCATTCGTCTACCGAAAGTAACGCTAAAATCAATAAGTCTACCATTTGTCCATGCTTAGAATATTGGTGCTACATATGGTCCGGTGCTCCTGCTATTTATCTAGAGCTCCTTGACAAAATCCGAAGAAGAATCAGCAATGTCCTGATCTGGCAGATCGACTTCAGCCACTTTCCCACCGCCAAACTTTGGCATCTCTGTGCCTTTTCTATAAATACTTTCGTGGTAATTTTCGGATCAGCTCTTCGCTATGATATCTAGACTTTTGAAATTTAAGCAGAGTACGAGACTGGTGTCGCGATCACATCAAGTTACAGTTGAGCTGGATAGATGAAAGTATAAATTCGATGCTAATAGCACGTCTCACTTGTGGAACTCTCTTCTGGTTCCATGCTTTCCAGCCAACTTTAATCTGCAAAAATATAAATGCAATGTCAATCGCTATCTACTGTCCTCTTGATTACTCTTTTTCGCCTGCTCATTATTAATGTTTATATTCCAAATTCTTCAACACTGAGTAACCCCTTTGTGTCTTAGAGGCATTAATTTTTCTTTCTTTCTGTTGATTCAGGTCACTTCTTCATCTGTCCAGCATTCACTGCCATATAGGAGGACTGATATTACATAACAGTTCAGTACCCTTTTCTTTGTTTCTCTTGCTTCAAGTCTCCTCTTCATCTGTGCGGAGATAGTCCAGCATTCACTGCCATATAGGAGGACTGATATTACCTAACTGTTCAGTACCCTTTTCTTTGTTTCTCTTGCTTCAAGTCTCCTCTTCATCTGTGCGGAGATTGTCCAGCATTTACTGCCATATAGGAGGACAGGTATTACATAACAGTTCAGTACTCTTTTCTTTGTTTCTCTTGCTTCAAGTCTCCTCTTCATCTGTGAGGAGATTGTCCAGCATTCACTGCCACATAGGAGGACTGATATTACATAACAGTTCAGTATCCTTTTCTTTGTTTCTCTTGCTTCAAGTCTCTTCTTCATCTGTGAGGAGATTGCCCAGCATTCACTGACATATAGGAGGACTGATATTACATAACAGTTCAGTACCCTTTTCTTTGTTTCGCTTGCTTCATGTCTCTTCTTCATCTGTGAGGAGATTGTCCAGCATTCACTGCCATATAGGAGGACTGATATTACCTAACAGTTCAGTACCCTTTTCTTTGTTTCTCTTGCTTCAAGTCTCTTCTTCATCTGTGAGGAGATTGTCCAGCATCCACTGCCATATAGGAGGACTGATATTACAAAACAGTTCAGTACTCTTTTCTTTGTTTCTCTTGCTTCAAGTCTCTTCTTCATCTGTGAGGAGATTGTCCAGCATTCACTGCCATATAGGAGGACAGATATTACATAACAGTTCAGTATCCTTTTCTTTGTTTCTCTTGCTTCAAGTCTCTTCTTCATCTGTGAGGAGATTGCCCAGCATTCACTGCCATATAGGAGGACTGATATTACAAAACAGTTCAGTACTCTTTTCTTTGTTTCTCTTGCTTCAAGTCTCTTCTTCATCTGTGAGGAGATTGTCCAGCATCCACTGCCATATATGAGGACTGATATTACAAAACAGTTCAGTACTCTTTTCTTTGTTTCTCTTGCTTCAAGTCTCTTCTTCATCTGTGAGGCGATTGTCCAGCATTCACTGCCATATAGGAGGACAGATATTACGTGATACGTCCATGGTATTTTATTACTGGATTAAATTTTAGAATTTAAAGCTAAAGGGACGCGTGTCAAAATATTTTTCACACACTCACTGAGAGAGCGAGAGACACACAAACACACACACAGAAACACAAACACACATACGCACACAGACACACACACAATTGTCGTCTCGAACCCTTACCTAGAAACTGACCAAATGATTCCACATGAAAATATTTTTGTGAGGGATTGTGTGTCGAAGGTAAATGGTAAAGCATGTCTCAAACGTAAGTTTCGAAAGCATGTACTACTTTTATAAAACGGTTCTTTGATAAGACTTTCGATTGCCTAGGCCAGTGGATGTTACTGATTAAAAACGATGTCAATGCAGAGATGAATACCTATTAAAAATAACATTTATAGCAATAATATATATGATCATATATATATATATATTTGTATGTATCCGTGTGTATGTATATATATATATATATATATATATATATATATATATATATATATATATATATATATATATATATTATATATATATATATAAGGTGTATTTGTATCTGTATATAGAGAGAGAATGAGAGAGATAAAGTCGAATAGACAAATGAATGACAAAGCTAGCTAGCTAGCTAGCTAGCTAGATATGAACATACTGAGATATATTGATTGGAACATACGGAGATAGATAGATAGATAGATAGATAGATAGATAGATAGATAGATAGATAGATAAGAACAAACTGAGATAGATAGATAGATAGATAGATAGATAAGAACAGAGATAGATAGATAGATAGATAAGAACAGAGATAGATAGATAGATAGATAGATAAGAACAAACAGAGATAGATAGATAGATAAGAACAAACTGAGATAGATAGATAGATAGATAGATAAGAACAGAGATAGATAGATAGATAGATAGATACGAACAAACTGAGATAGATAGATAGATAGATAGATAGATAGATAGATAGATACGAACAAACTGAGATAGATAGATAGATAGATAGATACGAACAAACTGAGATAGATAGATAGATAGATAGATAGATAAGAACAAACTGAGATAGATAGATAGAAAAGAATGGATTGAGATAGATAGATAGATAGATAGATAGATAGATAGATAGATAGATAGATATGATCAAATTGAGATAGATACGACAAAATTTGTATAGATAGATATGAATAAATTTAAATTGATCGATGTGTAGAACTGATAAATAAAACAGCTTACCAGTTTTATCTTCGCGAATTACTCCCCGCCCCGTTCAGTTGACGTTTTCCACTGTCTTTCCTCTATGCTAGGCACTTGACATGTTTTATTTGTCCTGCCAATCAACTGTCTCCAGTGCAACCGGCGCATGCGTCTTACATCCCGACCATTTAGCGATTGCGTCAACACTGCTGAGAAATGTAGCTTGGAGCGCACATCGACAAACAATATGGACGACACCGATAGTTGTCAGCCAGAACCACAAGCCGACACAACGTTGGTTGCGGGCCATAAAATCAGGCGGATACTCCAGCAGAGATCAGACGGAATCAGACAGACGACATTCTACGAATTGTCTAACGGCGAACAGAGAATGATCTCCAATGATAGAGATATGCGCAAAGTGTTTAAGTAGTGCTTCAGAATGCGAATAAGATTTCTTAAACAAACATTTCCCAAGAATTCATTCTTCCTTGTAATTGCATGTATAGTGACATTGCAAATGCTAAAAGCCTATATAGAAATTCACTAGAGATGATTTTAATACTAGCTCTTTATGTAACCCTTGATATACGAAGTAGGATTTCTTTCATTCCCTATAATGATTATATATATTGCAAATACTAAAAGTATATCTAGAAATTCATTGGAGATGATTTTAATACTAGCTCTTTATGTAACCCTTGATATATGTGGTAGGATTTCTTTCTTTCCTTCTAATGATTACATATATAGGGACATTGCAAATACTAAAAGCATATATAGAAATTCATTGGAGATGATTTTAATACTAGCTCTTTATGTAACCCTTGATATCCGAGGTTGGATTTCTTTCATTCCATCTAATGACTACATATATAGGGACATTGCAAATACGAAAAGCATATATAGAAATTCATTTCAGATGATTTTAATACTAGCTCTTTATGTAACCCTTGATATACGAGGTTGGATTTCTTTAAGATTTCTTTCATTCCCACTAATGATTACATATATAGGGACATTGCAAATACTAAAAGCATCTATATAAATTCATTGGAGATGATGTTAATACTAGCTCTTTATGTAGCCCTTGATATACGAGGTAGGATTTCTTTCATTCCCACAAATGATTTTATATATAGGGACATTGCAAATACTAAAAGCATATAGAGAAATTAATTGGAGATGATTTTAATACAAGCTCTTTATGTAACCCTTGATATACGAGGTAGGATTTCTTTCATTCCCTCTAAATATTACATATATAGGGACATTGCAAATACTAAAAGCATAAATAGAAATTCATTGGAGATGATTTTAATACTAGCTCATTATGTAAACCTGGATATACGAGGTAGGATTTCTTTCATTCCCTCTAAATATTACATATATAGGGACATTGCAAATACTAAAAGCATATATAGAAATTCATTGGAGATGATTTTAATACTAGCTCTTTATGTAAACCTGGATATATGTGGTAGGATTTCTTTCTTTCCTTCTAATGATTACATATATAGGGACATTGCCAATACTAAAAGCATGTATAGAAATTCATTGGAGATGATTTTAATACTAGCTCATTATGTAACCCTTGATATGCGAGGTAGGATTTCTTTAGGATTTCTTTCATTCCCTCTAATGATTATATATATAGGGACATTGCATTACTAAAAGCATATATAGAAATTCATTTCAGATGATTTTAATACTAGCTCTTTATATAACCCTTGATATACGAGGTAAGATTTCTTTCATTCCCTCGAATGATTACATATATAGGGACATTGCAAATACTAAAAGCATCTATAGAAATTCATTGGAGATGATTTTAATACTAGCTCATTATGTAACCCTTGATATATGTGGTAGGATTTCTTTCTTTCCTTCTAATGATTACATATATAGGGACATTGCCAATACTAAAAGCATGTATAGAAATTCATTGGAGATGATTTTAATACTAGCTCATTATGTAACCCTTGATATGCGAGGTAGGATTTCTTTAGGATTTCTTTCATTCCCTCTAATGATTATATATATAGGGACATTGCAAATACTAAAAGCATCTATAGAAATTCATTGGAAATGATTTTAATACTAGCTCTTTATGTAACACTTTATATCCTCGATATAATTTCTATATTTCACTGTGAGAATTATACATAGTCTCAAAACATTTCCGGGATATCTAGAAATATCTTGCGAAGAGTGTGCCAATCAATGCAAAATCCTTGTAGGATTCTAGTTCTCTTGGGATCGCCTTGTTGTAAATTTTCCATAAGTCCGGTGAGAAGATTCGCCCTTGTCTTACGGCCCTTTCTATTTTTATGCGTTTACCCCGTTCATTACCCGTGTGCTTGCAGGCGGTTTGCCCCAAATATAAGTTCTAGATACTTGTAATATCTTTCTCAAATAAAGGAAGTTTTCTTCGCAGTTCAGATTGATCTTTGTGTCGTATTTTATCAAAATAGTATTAAACCTCGGTTTACGTCCATCGCAGCATTGAACATGAACAGGAAAATGTAGATCAACTTGATATTAATCCTCTTGATTGGCTGATTCATTTTCTACGACATATCAAGCCTTTGCGAGTTATTCAAATCAAGGAAATAAAGGGCGTTCCATTAAGACGGATTATATATAAGGGTGTTTCATTAAGACGGATCAAATCAGCAGTAAATAAATCAGTGTTATTGGTGAAAATGTATTTATTCTTCATTGGCTCATGTTATTTAAGGCTTCGGTGGCACACCTGCACTCGATGGTCCAAATTTTTGATGATGTCTCTGCATAGTTGCTCCACGATCTCACCAATATGCCTTATTATTCCTGAGATTTACTTTAGTTATATAAATTAGAAATTCCGACGTATATCACCTGAAGAAGGCCGGGGCGTACAACAGCCGAAATGTCAGAAATATAGACTCAAAAATATCAGACTCTTTAGTGATGAAGCCCATTTTCACCTTGTTGAATTTGTTAATAAGCAGAATTGGGCTGATGAAAATCCAAGGAAGATTGTTGAAAAGCCGCTGCATCCACAAAAGGTCACTGTTTGGTTTGCATTTTTTGCTAGCGGAATCATTGGGTCGTATATTTATAAATTTGAACGTCCATTTTCGTAATAGGCTTCGATAAATTTAACGCGTTGTTTGATTGTTAATCTTTCCATGGTTGAAATTGCCAAAGACTTAAGTTGTTAAATCTGAAAGAAAAAGAAAAAAATCATTAGACGCTTAAACTTAATTCACATTTAAAATCGGTCCAAGTTATTGAAACAACGTATATATATACATACATACATACATACATATATATATATATATATATATATATATATATATATATATATATATATATATATATATATATATATAGGGTGTTCCAAAAATCGGTCCAATTATTGGAACATCCTTTACCTTCAGATTCTATAACATTTATGCAATTTACCGTAATTTCCTATGTATAATACGCCTTCATCCATAATACGCACCCCTGAAATTGTGCTTAAAGTGTAGGAAAATGCTTCTACTCACGCATAATACGCACCCCTTGTTTGGTAATCAAACCTTATAAATTGTACCTCTCCAGTTTCATTACGGCCAGCGTTTTCTACTCTTATTAAAAATGGTTTTAATTTAGTTTTATGATAATTCTTATTTTATTTTACATTTGAAAGTATTGTTAGGTTCATATTATTGTATTTGACATCCTTATGGGGTCGCAATCGCCGAAAGTTTGTGTCAAACTATCGTATGTTTGGCGTGAGTAGTCAATTCGCAACTTATAAGAGATTATAATAAAAACATATTGAAATCGCTACACAAAAGCTTTCATGTTTCAATACTGTGATTGTATCATCTGAAGAAGTACAATCAAAGTATTGAAACATGAAAGCTTTTGTGTACCTAATCACAATTTGATAAACTAAGAAGGAATTATATCTAGAGTTATATGAATGTTATATTTTAGAAAATACAAGTTTAATAACCTCATCCACATGTAAAAAAATGCCTAAAAATAATAGAAGCACTAATAAATAAAAAAGAAAAGGCCAACATCAACAATAAACACGGCCACAATGTGCTGACCGTGTTTAGAAAATAAAACGTTCCTATAACGCTCCACACATGCATACATAAAAAAGCCATACATTCAGTTAAGAATAAAAAAATAAAAGCCGTCGTTGATCATTGTTAAAAGAATAGCCGAAAGCGCTTGTATATGCAAAACATTTGGGCAATTTTTAAACACGTTATGTCCAGAAACGAAAAAACTTATACGGACACAACAAAAATTAAATAAAAAGCTTAATCACAGTACCCTCTCAGTCGTCTTTAATGAAACCTGCATAAAAGAGGGTTTATTGCCCAAATAAACAATATATATATATATATATATATATATATATATATATACAAGTGAAAATTGAAGTCAACACTTAGAGGCGACAGGCTGTTTCATGCTAGACATAATCGATGGCCTGACGATTGCGTCTAGCATGAAACAGCCTGTCGCCTCTAAGTGTTGATTCTGTGTCCTCTTTTATATTTACACACGCTCTATCTCTGATATTGAGAACTTTATCCCATAAATATAGCACACCATAACACTATATTTCTTCATATATATATATATATATATATATATATATATATATATATATATATATATATATATATATATATATATAAACAGACCACTTTAAGGTTCCATGTAATAGATTATTACATGGAACCTTAAAGTTAAATAAAAACAGACCACTTTAAGATAAAAGAAAGAAAAAGGCTGTAGTGCAATTAAGAAAGAAAGAAAGAAAGAAAGAAAGATTAACACAGCAGGGTGTGTTATTAAGAAAGAAAGAAAGAAAGAAGGAAGGAAAAAAGAAAGAAAGAAAAAAGAAAGAAAGAAAGAAAAAGACAGTCGGTTGTGTTATTAACAAAGAAAGAAAGAAAGGAAGAAAGAAAGAAAGAAAGAAAGAAAGGATGGAAGAAAGAAAGAAAGAAAGAAAGAAAGGAAGAAAGGAAGAAAGAAAGAAAGGAAGGAAGAAATAAATAAATAAAGAAAGAAAGAAAGAATTAGCAGTATAATTTAGAAGGAAAGAAAAAAGAAAGAAAGAAAAAGATGTCAGCATAATTAAGAAAGAAAGAAAAAGACGGCACTGTAATTAAAAAAGAAAGAAAAGGGCAGTAGTGTAATTAAGAAAGAAAGAAAGAAAGAAAGAAAGAAAGAAAGACAGATGTAAATATTTACGTCATCTGCATAGATACCTAGTTGCGAACTGATGACATGGAGAATTGAATATAAGAAACAAAGTAACTCCAAAGACAGAGACACTAGAGTGGGTAGCGGGGCGGCCTGAACGTGAAATGATGTAGAAGAATGGCCGTTCAAGACGACGTCATTACAAGATTTGTTAAGAACGATTCGATTCAGTCAAATATTCAGCCAGAGACGCCGTGGAACATACACATGCAAAGAAGGGTCAGCGCACCAAACCCTGTCAAACCCCTTCGAGATATGTAAAAGCGCAGACCGATGCCTCACTGTTCTTATCGAGTAAGAACCGTTCAATTATCGATCGTTGACCTGGGTAAACGAAAGCCATATTGTTTCTTTCCCCAAATGAAGGCTGTGTCGAGTGAGATGCTTAACTAATACTGAGTTAATGAGGGTCATTTTAAACTACACTTTCTTTCTTTCTTTCTTTCTTTCTTTCTTTCTTCTTCTTCTTCTCCTTCTTCTTCTTCTTCTCAATCTCTTTTTTGAAAGTTTGACTCTTTTTTGGCTATTTTCTTCTTCATCGTTTTTATATTTTCCTATTTCTTTCTTTCTATCTTTCTTTCTTTCTTTTTTCTTTCTCTTCACATTCATCTCTAGAAACATTCTTTCTTTCTTTCTTTTTCATCATCTTAATTTTTGAATTTCATTCATTTTCTTTCTACTTTTTTCTTTTCCTTCATTGAAACATTGTTTTTTACATTTTTCTCTTTTTCTGTCTATCTTTTTATCCCACTGTTAATGATTTTCTCTATTTCCATCTTTCTTTCTATTTTTCTCTTCTTTCTTTCTTTCTTTCTTTCTTTCTTAATTACACTGCCGTCTTTTTCTTTCTTTATTCTTTCTTTCTTCCTTTCTTTCTTTCTTTCTTTCTTTCTTTCATAATTACACTGCCGCCATTTTCTTTCTTTATTCTTTCTTTCTTTCTTTCTTTCTTTCTTAATTACACTGCCGTCTTTTTCTTTCTTTATTCTTTCTTTCTTCCTTTCTTTCTTTCTTTCTTTCTTCCTTTCTTTCTTTCTTTCTTTCTTAATTACACTGCCGTCTTTTTCTTTCTTTATTCTTTCTTTCTTCCTTTATTTCTTTCTTTCTTTCTTTCATAATTACACTGCCGCCATTTTCTTTCTTTATTCTTTCTTTCTTTCTTTCTTAATTACATTGCCGTCTTTTTCTTTCTTTATTCTTTCTTTCTTCCTTTCTTTCTTTCTTTCTTTCTTTCATAATTACACTGCCGCCATTTTCTTTCTTTCTTTCTTTCTTCCCTCCTTTCTTCCTTTCTTTCTTTCTTTCATAATTACACTGCCGTCTTTTTCTTTCTTTATTCTTTCTTTCTTCTTTCTTTCTTCCTTTCTTTCTTTCTTTTCTTTCTTAATTACACTGCCGTCTTTTTCTTTCTTTATTCTTTCTTTCTTCCTTTCTTTCTGTCTTTCTTTCTTTCTTTCATAAACTGTCGTCTTTTTCTTTCTTTCTTAATTAAACTGGCGTCTTTTTCTTTCTTTTTTCTTTCTTATTTACAGTGTCGTCTTTTTCTTTCTTTCTTTATTATTTTCTTTCTTTCATAATTACACTGCCGTCTTTTTATTACTTCCTTTCTTTCTTTTTTTCATAATTACACTACAGCCTTTTTCTTTCTTTCTTTCATAATTACACTGCCGTCTTTTTCTTTCTTTATTCCTTCTTTCTTCCTTTCTTTCTTTCTTTCTTTCTTTCTGTCTTTCTTAATTACACTGCCGTCTTTTTCTTTCTTTATTCTTTCTTTCTTCCTTTCTTTCTTCCTTTCTTTCTTTCTTTCTTTCTTTCTTTCATAATTACACTGCCGTCTTTTTCTTTCTTTCTTCTTTCTTTCTTCTTTCTTTCTTCCTTTCTTTCTTTCTTTTCTTTCTTAATTACACTGCCGTCTTTTTCTTTCTTTATTCTTTCTTTCTTCCTTTCTTTCTGTCTTTCTTTCTTTCTTTCATAAACTGTCGTCTTTTTCTTTCTTTCTTAATTAAACTGGCGTCTTTTTCTTTCTTTTTTCTTTCTTATTTACAGTGTCGTCTTTTTCTTTCTTTCTTTATTATTTTCTTTCTTTCATAATTACACTGCCGTCTTTTTATTACTTCCTTTCTTTCTTTTTTTCATAATTACACTACAGCCTTTTTCTTTCTTTCTTTCATAATTACACTGCCGTCTTTTTCTTTCTTTATTCCTTCTTTCTTCCTTTCTTTCTTTCTTTCTTTCTTTCTGTCTTTCTTAATTACACTGCCGTCTTTTTCTTTCTTTATTCTTTCTTTCTTCCTTTCTTTCTTCCTTTCTTTCTTTCTTTCTTTCTTTCTTTCATAATTACACTGCCGCCATTTTCTTTCTTTATTTTTTCTTTCTTTCTTTCTTTCATAATTACACTGTCGTCTTTTCTTTCTTTCTTAATTAAACTGGTGTCTTTTTCTTTCTTTTTTCTTTCTTATTTACACTGTCGTCTTTTTCTTTCTTTCTTTCTTTCTTTATTACTTTCTTTCATAATTACACTGCCGTTTTTTTATTACTTTCTTTCTTTCTTTCATAATTACACTACAGCCTTTTTCTTTCTTTTTTCTTTCTTAATTACACTACAGCCTTTTTCTTTCTTTCTTTCTTTCTTTCTTTCTTCTAGTCTTCCTTTCTTTCTTTCTTATCTTCATTGCCATATTCACAACGTTGTACACTCCGGCTTTCTTCAGGTGATTGGAATTTTGAACCGAAACCTTATTATTATTATTATTATTATTATTATTATTATTATTAATAATAATAATAATCATAATAATATTTTCTTTCTTTCTTTCTTTCTTTCTACTAGTCTCCCTTTCTTTCTTTCATACTTTTCATTTCTTAATACTAGTTTCTTTTGTTCTTTATCCATTCTTTATTTCTTTCTTTATTTCAGTTTTCTTTTTTTTCTCAGCTTCATTGCCATATTCACAACGTTGCGGCCGTTGCACGCTCCGGCCTTCTTCGGGTGATTGGTATTTCGAATCGAACCCTTTATTCGTTCACCGGGGTAGATTGTTCCAGTTCAAAGGTGGTTCGACAGTCCGCAGACACCTCTTCCGAGTAAGACCCCCACCCTCACCCCATAGAGGAGAAATGACTAAGGACTTTGGTAAGAAATGTAAACGAGAAATAGTCCACCTCTTTATAGTAAGACTGCATGAATATCTTAAAGCCTTAGCAGGCGTAGCTGGCCACATATGGAGGAAAAGGGGAGACCACCGCCCCCCCCTGTGGGATGAAACAGAAATAATAGACAGAGAACATCACTGGAAAATACAAAAACTTAAAGAATCAGCACCTATGATAGGCCACAAAAATCTCCTGAGCCGGCCAATCATAGAAATGAATACAATATAGGAACCAGTATTAAGGAGTGCCAGAGAAAAATTGCAATATAAGCTTTGGTAAAAAAAAAAAAAATGCCATAATAACAACAGAAAAATACAATATGAGAATTGGTAAGAAAATGTTTGTTGAGAGATAAGGTTTATAAATCCCAGAAATTCATATACAGATGTCCTCAACGAGACATGACCCATTGTCCCAGTGGATAAAGACGTTGTTTAGATCCAGTGACGAGACCCAAAGAGTTGTGAGTTCGATACCAGGCTACAGCAGTGGTGAACCAAAACTTGGAGCGTTGAGATAAAGGGAAATAACTGAGATAGCTGGAAGAGGTATGACACGTGGAACTAGAACAATCTGACCCGGCGGACGAAATAAAGGGCTCGGTTCGGAATTCCAATCACCTGAAATAGGACGGAGCGTACAACGGCCGAAACGTTGTGAATATAGCAATGAACAGTCCGAATAATGTAAGTAGTGTAAGTCAGGGGATCGGTAACCTTTTTCTATGTGACGACTTATGGTTTTAAAATCATTCAGTGTGCCAACAGAAGTCAAGGTCAATATACTTGTTTTACAATATATTTTATATAGTAATATATAGTATATATACTGTTAGATCTCATTTAGCGGAAAGATCAGGTAGCCAGGCTCAGGTCATCTAGAGCAAGTGTCGGCAACCTTTTGCTATGTGCCGACTTAGGGTTTTAAAATCATTCAGTGTGCCAACAGCAGTGAAGGTCAATATACCTGTTCTACAATATATTTTATATAGTAATATATAGTATATATACTTTAGTATATATTAAAATTGAAAGGGCTAAATTTCTTCTTTGCGTTGTAGTAGTTATTGGTTCGGTCTTCGTGATGTCATTTGCGGCTGCGTGCCATTGGAAATTGCTTGGCGTGCCATGTACGGCTCGCGTGCCATGTACGGCTCGCGTACCAGAGGCTGCCGGCCCTGGTATAAGTAGAGCTTGAAGCAAATTACTGAATTACATCAACCAACATTTTTATCAACTTGATCGTCGGTGTGTGAATTTTTTTTGGGGGGGGGGGCGGGGATTTATGAACCTAATATCTCAGTAAGCATTTCCATACCATGATCTTCAAGGACACATGGCCCAATGAATAAAAGCGTTGGTGGGAAGTCATCCGATGTCTTGACCCCAAAGAGTTGTGAGTTCAGTCCCTGGCGACAGCAGAGGCGCACAAAAGTCTTGGCGACTTGAATTAAAGGGACATAACTGAAGCTGAGATCCTAGGAAACGAGTGGAATTAGAACAGTCTACCGCGGTGGACGAAATAAAGGGTTAGATTCGAACCTCCAATCACCTGAAGAAGGCCGGAACGTACAATGGCAGAAACGTCGAGAATATGACAACTAAGATGAGGAAAACAGTAGTGCAAATGAAAATATTGTAAATATTTTTTATGTATTAACTTATTCCACTCTATAATTTTAATATTACATGCTCTCTTTACAAAAATCCGGTGACCATTAACCCCTTTCGCGCCAATTCATTTGGGAAAATGTTTCATTTTCAGACGTTTTTATTTTGTTATGCAGATTAAAAAAAGACCTTATACAGCTTGTAGTTATTAAAAACAAGGAACACAACATTCATCGAGTGGTTCGTAGGTTAATGTAACTTTAATAAATTTGTTTGCGAAGGATTTCGCCATTTTATATCAACTTTACTAATGTACTTTTTGTATGAAGGATTCATTGTAATATAAATTGAACTGCACAAACATATTTGATTTTAAAGAACTGATCCGACGTGCAAATTTTCGGGATAACAACTGAGACATTACTCTATTTATTGAACAATTTCGTTCATGCCACATTGACTGATAAACTCCTACAACAATAAAAAAAAAATTCTCAAATTACCATATTAGTAAAAAAAGCATTCTCTTAAATTTTCAAAAAATACAACCTTAGCTTTGCGATTGCACGCTCCAAAAGTTTGTATCCGTTAACAATAGCACATTTCGAAAAAAAACATATTTCGATTCGCATTTTATCTTTCGTCTCCGATGCTACCTGGATTTAATAAAAACAAAATAATTTCCATGCCTGAGGATGACTGTGTGCACAGTTGAAAGTACTTGCGTATTAAATAAAAGACCTTATACAGCTTGTAGTTATTAAAAACAAGGATCATAATATTCATCGAGTGGTTCGTAGGTTAATGCAGCTTTAAATTTTTGTTTTTTGAAGAGTTTTCGCAATTTTATATCATTAACTTTACGAATCTACTTTTTGTATGAATGATTTATTGTAATATATATATATATATATATATATATATATATATATATATATATATATATATATATACACACACATAAATATATATATATATATATATATATATATATATATATATATATATATATATATATATTGTGTATATTTCGGCAGAAATTTTTCATTAATGCATGTTTCATTAAATAATATAGACAGGTTTTGTCTATTTATTCTTTCAGCTTATTCAAGGAGCAGGGGCGGACTATTATTGTAGTTTCGTCCGTGTGTTGTTTGATATATTGAAATTGTCATCTTTGATAATGGCTTATGTAAGCCGAAAGCTTAGATTGGATTTAAACATGTATGAATATGTTTTTTTTCCCTTTCGGCTTTCAACGATAATGTGATTAAGCTTATCAGACAATATGAAAGGAACTTACTTAAAATAAATAGACAAAACCTGTCTATATTATTTAATGAAACATGCATTAATATATATATATATATATATATATATATATATATATATGTATATATATGAAGAAATATAGTGTGCTATATTTATTGGATAAAGTGCTCAATGTCAGAGATAGAGCGTGTGTAAATATAAAAGTGAACATAGAAGAAAACACTTAGAGGCGACAGTCTGTTTCATGCTAAATGCAATCGTTAGGCCATATATATATATATATATATTTATATATATATTATGAAATAGACAAAGTGGGGTAGTCTATTGTAGTGGTTATTTCACCGGAAGTCGTTTATTTATTTATTTGGGTTAAATTATTTTGTTTGACTACCCACAATGCACCATTGACCCGTATATGTAAATAGCCGAGAAAAATAATAGCACTCGTGGCCTGACGATTGCATCTAGCATGACACAGACTGTCGCCTCTAAGTGTTGACTTCTATGTTCACTTTTATATATATATATATATATATATATATATATATATATATATGTATATATATATGTGTATATATATGTGTATATATATGTGTGTATATATATATATATATATATATATATATATATATATATATATATATATATATATATATATATATAACTAAGATACTGAGGCCCCTTGTAATATACGAACGGTGGCAGTCGTATGAGTTAAAAAATAGACTTGTTTCAAGCTCAGAAGGGCATTGAAAAAAAAATCAAGGTCGATGTATATACACGTCTATGCCGGTGAAAGGGTCAACGCGTTAAAATGCAGTAATTGGACTACGTGTTTTGTTAGGCGTTAACTATTTGTGCTGTTATTGCTGATAGTATAAACCTAACCAAAAATTACCAAAAATGAACGGTTAATACTAATTTTGCTGCCAAAACTTTGGCTTGCATAATAAAATCTGACATCGTGCCTGTCGATAGGCGTTTTGTTTGATTTTATTTTATTTTTATTGTTTTGTTTGGGAAAATTAGAGAGTTAAACGACACTGTTTGTCTCACTGATATGCCGTTGTTTATGAAGATCTGGTGACACTGGGGACGTGGTTGGAGGAGAGGAGGCCGCGGGGTGTTGGATGCAGAGTGTGGCAAAGTTCGGAGCCAAGATGGCGTAAGAGTTGATGATGATGGAGGAGCTGTAGCCGCGAAAAGAATGCTGTGTAGGCGACCTGGAATCGGTCGGGATGGTGTTAGAAAAGCCAGTCATATTGACAGCGACTGTCAGTTGGCCTGCATGAGGCAGGTGGACGTCATGCCGATACCCGTAGGCTGGCGCGAATAATTTGAGAGATAGAAGCATCGCGTTCGGCAGCTGGCGCACCCGAATCTCGAGCGACAATGAAGGAAACGTCGCCATTTTGAAAAAAAAAAAACTGTCCTTAATTTCGCTTTCTTTCCTGCCGTTTTCTTTCTCTGTCTCTCCGGGGTTTTTTTTTGGGGGGGGGGGTCCTTTTTGTGAGAAAATATTCTCTCTGTTTTCGGAGACAAATTAAGAACTTGTCCAACTGTAAATTTATTTGTCAAGAAAATAACAATAATTATTCGATCATTTCAAAAGTTCGCGCCCGATTAGTAAATTAAAAGAAACTTTTACATATTTCACCCCACCCCACCCCAAATGAAAAAAAACTATTTATTAGTCAAGTAAACAGTCTACATTGTTTTTAACAGCTGTCCCCACCATAATTCTGCAGTCTTGGTAAAATCATTTCTGCATAAACTGTTGTGAGGTAGTTTTTGACTAACTGTAAAATGTTTTTCCATTTAAATTGTTCCGTAGAGTAGGGGTCCACCATCAAGCACCGGAGAACGATACAAATCCATGGATCATTTACTACCAGTTCGCAAAGAAATGATTATCTTAAATTATATAACAGATAAATTGATATCTGTCTATATTTCTGAGAGGGTAATATGTACACTATTTACATTATTCGGACTATTGTCCTCATCTTTGTCGCCATATTTATTACAACGTTTCTGCCTTTCAGTATATGTCTATATTTCTGAGATGAGGTATTATGTACACTATTTACATTATTCGGACTATTGTCCTCATCTTTGTCTCCATATTTATTACAACGTTTCGGCCGTTGTACGCTCCGGCCTTCTTCAGGTGGTTGGAATGTCGACCTGAACGCTTTATTTTGCTCAAGGATACATGGCACAGTAAATAAAGGCGTTGGTTAGATCCAATAACAGGACCCAAAGAGTGTGAGTTCAGTACCCGCTTAAGGCAGTGGAGAACTTTCAGAGGAAAAAATTAACAGGAGATAACTGATAACTGACATCCATTAAACATAGCACGTGGAACTAGAAGAGTCTACCCCAGTGAGCGAAATAAAGGGTTCAGTTCGACATTCCAACCACCTGAAGAAGGCCGGGGCGTACAACGGCCGAAACGTTGTAATAAATATGGCGACAAAGATGAGGACAGTAGTCCGAATAATGTAAATAATGCAGATAAATTGTGTCAGTCAGTAAGTACCCTTCGTGATACATGCTTAGGGGATCATGTATCTTTGAATACATGACTGACGAGGCAGATTTTTTCGTTGACATCAACATAAATCATTATAAGAGAGCTGCAAATAACCCCATTTGGATTCACAATAATTTCTACTCAATAGCAACATAACTTGAAATATAACCGTTAAACTATAACCAGCTAAATAAACGTTCGGCTAATATAATAGACCTTGCTACCCATAACGCACCATTAGCCACCACAAATGAATAGTTGTGCCAACACACAACACACTTGACCTGGAGATTGTATTCAAGCATGCAACAATGACCTCTTCTATATTTACATTTACATACGATTTATCTCTGATATTAAGGGTTTTTAATCCATAAATGTAGCATACATATTTTTATCATATATATATATATATATATGTATATATATATATATGTATGCTATGTGTATGTTATATATATATGTGTATGTTATATATATATATATATATATATATATCATATATATATATATATACATATTTTAGAATTGGACATAGTCCGACAATTTATTTAGAGACATTTATATATATTATGTTTAACGTTCTTTTTATAGATACAAGTATTTAAGCAAATGCTCTGTTTTATAATAAACAGTATTAAAAAACATTTACCGGCCTGAATGTCCGAGAAATTTTCATAGAAAATTTTCGTTCTCCGACAGGAATCGAACCTGTATCCTATACGGAACCATCATTTCGCGTGATGTGCCTTAACCTTTCGGCCACAGAGCGGCGTCTGGTCAGCAAGGTCGATTTTAGAGCGAAAAAATTTAATACTGTTTATTATAAAACAGAGCATTTGCTTAAATACTTGTATCTATAAAAAGAATGTTAAACATATCATTAATGTCTTTAAATAAATTGTTGGACTATGTCCAATTCAAAAATATATGACGTCATTTGTTTACATTTGATACGCTAGAGCAGATATGAATAGAAGAGATTCATGGAAGATTTAAGTTTAAAGATATTTAAATCGACCTTGCTAACCAGACGCTGCTCTGTGGCCGAAAGGTTAAGGCACATCACGCGAAATGATGGTTCCGTATAGATTCCTGTCGGAGAGCGAAAAATTTTTCTATGAAAATTTCTCGGACATTCAGGCCGGTAAATGTTATTTAATACTGTTTATTATAAAACAGAGCATTTACTTAAATACTTGTATCTATAAAAAGAACGTTAAACATAATATCTATAAATGTCTTTAAATATATATATATATATATATATATATATATATATATATATATATATATATGAGAAAGATTTTAGTAGCTCGATTAACAGCAGCAACCACTGTTTATAAAACCAACCTTTCCTCCGAGTGTTCAATCGAATTATTTCGCGAGTATAATTACTCATCCACGGACAGACTGTTCCGCTATATCACAGCTCATCAGTGGCTTGACGTCCGATTGCTTCAAGCCGGAATCGAAACCTGACCGATTTGGCATCAGTCAGAGATTCTACCCACCCCTAAGCTATCGTCGAACGGAAGGGAAATTTTAAAGTTTTTACCATGCGAAAGACGTCAGTAGCTAGGAGAACTCGATTCGAGAAGAGCATTGCATTAGCAGCAGCAGTCACTCTTTATGAAATCACTCTTCGTCTCCTATTATATTGTTATATTCTGTGCTAATAGGAATATATACTTGAAAAATAAGGTGGATAAAATGAGTAAAGGTTTATTGTAAAAAAACAGTACAATAAGAATAAAGGTAACAGTTATGCACAAGGTCGTCGCAAGTCAATCCAGTAGTGAGTGCTACTATTGGAAGGTAGGTAGTTCTCGCGTAAGACTGAGTCGTACTCAACAGATCCCAGCTAGTATATTTACTAAGACTCCCCACGCGATCAGATGTGGAACAGGGCCGAATATAATGTGGGGCATCCGATCCCGTGGGCTCATCCAAAATTTCCCAGTAGACTTCGTATAAAAAGGGGGTCGGGTAGCTGTTTCCCGAAACGAGACTCTGCCCTTCGACATAGCCTCGTTTGGGGATCCTCTCTGCCTGGCGGCAAAGTGTTTGACCAGCAGAGCTGGAACTTCCGAGAAAGCAAGAAAAAAAAATACACACGCACACATATATATATATATCTTTTTGTCATCCACAGAGAGACTGTTTCGCAGCTCATCAGTGTGGCTACACGTCCGGTTGCCTCTAGCTAGGATCAAAACCCGACTGAATTTGCGTCAGTCGGAACTTCTACCAGTAAGCCGTCGGCGCACGGCAGGGATGAAGGTGAATTTTAGCGTGTTTATTTTTAGATTTAGATAAACACACAGTGACTGACAGTGACTCAATTCTGCCGAAGAGTCGTGCAATATTAGCTTAAATAGTCACTGTTTACAAACCCACACCTCAAACCAAAGAGCTCAACCGAAATTAATTTTTCAGGTGCCAATCGAGAGAGAATCGAGTGGGAATCGAGAGACAGTCGAGTGGAAGTAGCAGTCGAGGAGAGAGAGAGAGTGTGTTCTTAGCAACTTTTCTAACAAAATTACTGCTCTCACAAACAAATGTACACAAAAACATATTAAAATCAAAAGAAAATGGTTGACTCCATCAACACAGATTAATGAAATATTCTCCACACGTGACATTAACTGACGTTATTTTCAGTTAACAATATGTAAATAGCGTTTCCTACATTCCAGTTGCTAAGAACACTCCGTTTTTTGTTTTTATTAATTTTCTTTGTTTAATTAAATTCATTTCGTTTCTTGCTTTGAAAAAGTCCACATTGGACGAAACGCGTCAACAATTACTGTTTTCCTATTGTCATTGATATATATATATATATATATATATATATATATATATATGCAGAAATATAGTCTTAAAGTGTGCTATATTTATGGGGTAAAGTGCTCAATATCAGAGATAGAGCGTGTGTAAATATAAAAGTGGACATGGAAGTCAGCACTTAGAGGCGACAGTCTGTTTCATGCTAGTGCAATCGTCAGGCGACTAGTGCTGTTATTTTTCTCAGCTGTTTATATAAGGGTCATATATATATATAGTTTACGAAAAACTAGGTAATCCGTATGGGTAGACCTAAGGAGGATAAAATCCAGAGAGCTCAATATAAATCAGAGCTAATAATTTAAATAAAAATTAACACAGACCACTTTAAGGTTCCATTGTAATAAATTATTTCACCACAGCCCTTTTAAAAGACCGCGGATCATCAGGTTGAAAAAGGCTGAAACGAAAAATGAAAAGAAATTTACACATTTTTGACGGGAAGTACTAAGCATATGTAAATTAACGAAGTGAGGAAGTGAGGGGGGTAGAGAGACATGATTGAGTTAGATGTAAAATTTCTATTCTCTCAAATTTAAATTGTTTGAGGAAATCCAGACATTGACACATTAAATCGGTTAACTTAACGGAAGTTATATATTGATATGGAAGGAGGAGAGGAGAAGAAAGAGAAAAAGAGAGAAAGAAGTCATGAGAGAAAGTGTCACTAACTTTCTTTGGAATGAAAGGCCCGAAATAGACGCTGTTGTTTTGCTTTACTTTGAGAGTTCATAAATATTATAATGTTTGATATAAATTTGAATGTTTAAACAGTCTATAAGGAATTTAATTATATTTTTGTTAGCGATTTAAGTTTTTTTTTTTTAATTTATTACAAAAATTTTGGGGATTTAATATGAAATAGTCGATTAGAAAAATATTCATAGAATTTACATTAAAATACTAAAATTTTATTTTAAAATATAAGTTTACTTCTAGTTGTAATTGATTATTAAGGTGACATCTCTATCAGTTTGAATTTTATTCATGAATTTATTTAGTGACTATTTTTAGATTGGTAATTTCTCTTACTTAGAATTTAGTTTATGTAGTGGATATATTTGTGAATCTGGAAATAATTTTAGATTTCGCTTCAACAATCATAACCTAACCATACGTCAAAACAATTCCCCCATAGCTGAACATTTTAATCAACCAGGACACTCATTAGAAAACTGTAAATGTGTATTGATAGATTCTGATTTCAGTTCCACATACACACGCAGAAAAAAAGAAAAATATTGGATTTTAAAATTAAATACATATAAACTAGGGTTAAATAAAGACTTGACTTTAAATCTTTATAAATATTTCAATAGTTAAAAAAAAAATTTTTTTTAGATATATTTACAAATTTTTTTAAACATCTAAATTATTATTACAGTTAGATTTACGTTAGAAATATGCGAACACAGTTGCATTCCATATCACGTGCCGTCCGCGTCTCGCGACGGACGCTACTTGTAAGCAAACTTCTGAGAACAGTTATTTCTGATGAAAGATCGGGGTCGATCTGAAATATCAAATATATATATATATAAAAAATATATAAATAAATACTTTCACAAAAAAACATTCAATTGTTTTTAATTTGCAACTTTTCAGTTGTTTTATATATATATATATATATATATATATATATATATATATATATATATATATATATATATATATACTGATCAATATACAGTCAATGATCCGATGGGCGCATGCGTTTTTTGTGGGGGATATTTTAAGAGTTACTGTGTTGAGGTAAAGAGACGCCCTTTAAACTTAACTCAAAAACGAAGGATTTGCGGATACATGTTTATATTTTTCTTGTTTCGGTGTCAGGAATTCCCTCCCCACTAAGTTTGTAAAAGTATATTTGATACAACCTATATATATATATATATATATATATATATATATATATATATATATATATATATATATATATATATATATGAGGAAAAATAGGGGAAAACAAAAAATCCGTATATGCAAGTTTACTGTTTTTAATGTTGTTTCAGTGTCGACTTCAGACGTTTCGGTCTAGTAGACCTTCTTCAGGACATAGTTATTAAAACATAATTAAAATTAGACGATATTCAAGTCAACATGAAAAGACGATAGACATGAGAATAATCAAAACAAAATGACTTAATTTGTAAGATCAGCGTTCCGTTTTGAAATGCGATCATTGTCCACAGACAGACTGCTTCGCTGTATCACAGCTCATGATTGTGGCTAGACGTCCGGTTGCCTCTAGCTAGGATCGAAACTCGACTGAACTGGCGTCAGTCGGGGATTCCACTAAGCCGTTGGTGCACGGCAGGGATGAAGGCGAATTTAAACGTATTTATTTTTAGATAAACACACAGTTTACTGAGAGAAGTCGATTTGATTTACCGAAGAGTCTTGCATTATTAGCCGTAATAGTCACTGTTTACAAACCCACACTTCCGCCCCAGAGAGCTCAACCGAAATAAATTTTTCAGGAGCATATTATATATTGTCATCCACAGACAGACTGTTTCTCAGTGTGGCTAGACGTCCGGTTGCCGCTATCTAGGATATATATATATATATATATATATATATATATATATATATATATATATATATATATATTAATTTGAAACCTAAATTTTAAGTAATTACCCATCTAAAAGAGTTACAAATTACATTCCTGAATTAGAATCAAACTGATAAAGATGTTACCTTAACAGTGATTTACAATATTAAAAGATTACTACAGTGTAACCCGGATATAAGACACCCGGATATAAGAGAAACCCAGATATAAGAGAGATTTTCTCTGGTCCCAAATTAGAGCCTGTATTAATGTACAGTATAACCCGGCTATAAGAGAGTTGTCGGGACCGGAGAATAAGTATCTTATATCCGGGTTTATCTTATATCCGGGTTTGCTCTTTATATAGACATTAACACAGGCTCTAATTTGGGATCAGATACAATCTCTCTTATATCCGGGTTTCTCTTATATCCGTGTTTGGTCTATTATATATACATTAACACAGGCTCTAATTTTGGACCGGATAAGTCTCTTATATCCGGGTTTCTCTTATATCCGGGTTTGGTCTATTATATATACATTAACACAGGCTCTAATTTTGGACCGGATAAGTCTCTTATATCCGGGTTTCTGTTATATCCGGGTTTGGTCTATTAGATATACATTAACACAGGCTCTAATTTGGGACCGGATAAGTCTCTTATATCCGGGTTTCTCTTATATCCGGGTTTGGTCTATTAGATATACATTAACACAGGCTCTAATTTTGGGACCGGATAAGTCTCTTATATCCGGGTTTCTCTTATATCCGGGTTTGGTCTATTAGATATACATTAACACAGGCTCTAATTTGGGACCAGATACAATCTCTTATATCCGGGTTTCTCTTATATCCGGGTTTGGTCTATTATATATACATTAACACAGGCTCTAATTTGGGACCGGATAAGTCTCTTATATCCGGGTTTCTCTTATATCTGGGTTTGGTCTATTAGATATACATTAACACAGGCTCTAATTTGGGACCGGATAAGTCTCTTATATCCGGGTTTCTCTTATATCCGGGTTTGGTCTATTAGATATACATTAACACAGGCCCTAATTTGGGACCGGATAAGTCTCTTATATCCGGGTTTCTCTTATTTCGGGGTCTCTTATATCCGGGTTACACTGTATGTATAATAGATCAAACCCGGATATAAGATACTTATTCTCCGGTCCCGACAACTCTCTTATATCCGGGTTACACTGTATTAGAAAATTTTATATTTTAATTTTTAGTTTTTTTTTTATTAATGTGCTTTTAAATATAGTATTTAACTCATATTAAATCCCTAGTTTATTTGTAAAGGAGTTAAATATTTAAATTGCTAACAAGCATTAAATTAAATTCCTCGTGGATTTTTTAAACATTTAAATGATTATCAAACGTTAAAATCTTTTTTTTTTACCTAAATCGCTAAAACTATACCACCCCTCTCCTTCCTCCATAAACCCTAAATACATCTTCCTTTTTCTTTACTTCTCCCCATTTTTTCTTTTTTTTTTTTTCTCTTTTTTCTATTTCTTTTTTCTCTTCTCTCCTTCCATTTCAACATATCATTTCCGGTGAGTTGACCGCATTTAATAGGTCAATGTCTGATCCTTACCCCCCTCCTTCCTCAATATTAAGTATGATAGACAGAAATATAAAAATAAACCCCCTCTAAACTCGACCATGTCTCTCACACCATTCCTCGCTACCTTCTCTGTTAAATTACATAAATTTAACACTACCCGTCAAAAAATGTAAATTTTCATTTCATTTTTCGTTTCACCTTTTGAAAGTGAT
>OZ038519.1:27553093-27603093 GCA_964036315.1 Acanthosepion esculentum
TGTGTGTGTGTGTGTGTGTGTATGTGTATGTATGTATATATGTTTTGCGTACGCGTCTTTATGTGTGTGCGTGTGCGTATCACTGTACGTGTGTGCATGTGCACATGTGAAGAAGATCATGAATATTTCTTCTTTTCATAATGTTCTTGTCTCCTTCTATTTTTTTCACGTCTCTTTTTCCTTCTTTCTGGCGCTTTTGGAGTTTTGAAAATGCAGGCGTCTTCCATTTTTATTTAATTCTTGTTTAAATAATACAGGTCTGTTCGATAAAAGTGACTCACCTGATTTTTTTTTTTTTTTTTTTTACTAAATGTTCTCTTCTCCGATGAAACGAAAAAGTTGAGCTAAATTCAAAGGATAAACGATCTAAAAATCCGAAGAAGAATCTTTGAAAGCTCTTTGAATTTAGCAGCAAGTAATGTCAAGCATCCGTTCTGTATAATGTTCTGGGGGATGCTTTTTTTTTCATGGAACTGGTTTCTTAAGACCTATTGAAAAAGACCCTCAGGAGCGAGCAGTACAAGAGAATTTTAGAGTCTTGTCTGCTCCCTTCTGCTGAAAGGGTGCAAATCGACTCCACCAGGCTCATTTTTATGCAGGATAATGCTCCCTGTCACAAATCAAAATTGATGAAGGAATACTTTGATGAGAAACAGGTGAGTGTTAATCACATGGCCGCGCCAATCTCCTGACCTCAACCCCATAGAAAACTTATGGAGAATTATAAAGTACAGACTCTTGAGAAAGCAGTTGAGCAACAAAGAGGATTTCATTGTGAATTTCATATCCGAATGGAATTCAATGCTTGGAGATGAGATTTGCCAGAACCTGATCAAGTCAATGCCAAAAAGGGTTGAAAAGTTATTCAAAATAAAGGAGGACCCATAGATTATTAAATATTTCGAACTATATTACCTATTATAAATAAATTATACCTCTATTATTCTTTATTTAAAGCTGTTCGATTATGTTTCGATTGATTACTAGTTGCAGGAAATAAGTGAGTCACTTTTTTGGCACAGAGTTTTTCCCTAAATCTCGTTTATATCCAAAATTATAATTATCAATAGAATACCTTAGGGTGAGTAAACCTTTTTTACTAGGTGGTCGGGAAGGGGTCTTTATATTAGTAAGATTAAAAATTAGTTCAAACAGAAATGCAATGGGAAGTTCCCAGGTTGCATCATCTCTCGAATCGGCAAAGTCAATTGGTCACCACGATCGTGCGACTTGACGCCATTAGATTTCTTACTTTGGGGTCATCTCAAGAGTAAGGTCTATGCCAACAAGCCAACAATAATTCAACAGCTGAAGGATGAGATAATAAGGCATATTGGTGAGATCGAGGAGCAACTATGCAAAGACGTCATCAAAAATTTTGACCATCGAGTGGAGGTGGGCCGCCGATGCCTTGGTGGACATTTGGGCGAGATTATTTCTCACACATAATTGCCATGACTTAAATAACATGATCCAATAGAGAAATAAAAAAAAAATTTCACCAATAACTGATTTATTTACTGCTGACTTTGATCCGTGTCAATGAAACACCTTTATATATAATCCGTCTTAATGAAACACCCTTACATATAATCCGTCTTAATGAAACACCCTTACATGTAATGCGTCTTAATGAAACACCCTTACATATAAGCCGTCTTAATGAAACACCCTTACATATAATCCGTCTTAATGAAACACCCCTACATATAATCCGTCTTAATGAAACACCCTTTATTTATGAACAAATATGATTTGATTTTTTTGCTTATTAACTACGAACAAAGCCACAACGTGCTAACCGTATTTGGAAATTGAAACACCCCTACTACACACTAAGACATATACATAATGCACACACTCAATTAAGCAGAGAAATCAAATCATCCTTGATAATGACTAAAGATATAGCCGAAAGCTTTCGGAAAAGTCAAACATTTTGGCAGTTCTTACATACACTTTGTCCAGCAAAGAAAGCTCTTGTTCGTACACAAGAAAAATTAAATAAAAAACTTAACCGTAGTACCATGTCTGTCGTTTTTAATGAAACTTGCATAAAAGAAGGATTGCTGCCTAAATATACAACTATATATATATATATATATATATATATATATATATATATATATATATATATATATATATATATATATATATATTAATTAAACGGTAAACAATCCTACACTGAAGTTTAGTATCTTGTAAAAATAATTTTTAATTTAAGATAGATAGATAGATAGATAGATAACAACAGACTGAGATAGATAGATAGATAGATAGATAGATAGATAGATAGATAGATAGATAGATAGATAAACAGACTGAGATAGATAGATAGATATATAGATAGATAGATAGATAGATATGAACAGACTGAGATAGATAGATAGATAGATAGATAGATAGATAGATAGATAGATAGATAGATAGATAGATATGAACAGACTGAGATAGATAGATAGATAGATAGATAGATAATACAGACTGTGAGATAGATAGATAGATAGATAGATAGATAGATAGATAGATAGATAGATAGATATGAACAGACTGAGATAGATAGATAGATAGATAGATAGATAGATAGATAGATAGATAGATAGATAATACAGACTGTGAGATAGATAGATAGATAGTTAGATAGATAGATAGATAGATAGATAGATAGGGAGAGGAATATAGAGGAGGCACGATGGAGAAATGGATAGCCGAGTTCGTATTCCAGTCGAATCTATTGCATTCATTTACGTCCTAATAACCTTGGGAAAGATATGAATCCTCTTGTTCTCTCTCTAGCTATGGGTAAATAGCAGGACACACTGGGTTCTATAGCCTTGGATGGCAACTGGTCTAGGAGAAGGACAACTCTGAATTCAAAACCTGCGGAGGGTCGTTTGGGGACCTCGTGGCCCGTAGTGCACCGGGTTCTCTGTATTCGGCCCTTCAAAAAGTGTGGATGGTTCTGCGCCCCTTTGCACAAAGGTGTGTTTCAAGTTCATTATAATTATGTACAGTTCACGACTGAAAGAGAATAGATCCTTATACGAAACTTAGATATGGCACAAGGCCGAAAGTATTGAGCATCTAGTGAGGAACAAACTAAGTAGCAATTGCCATGGCGTGACAAGTGCTCAGTTGATAAAATTAGCGGTCTTTCTTTCTTTTAGGATTTAACATTGTTTTTCCTATTTGTAACTTTATCATTTTATTATTCAGCCCAGAGTACGGGTTGTCCAGACTGAGTAAGCGGGAACCTAAAACGTGTAAATTGTGTCCATGTTTGCGCTGGTGCGGACATTTGCTGGCACAAGCGCGTGTAAGTCCCGCCATCGGAACACCAGACATATGCATATTCATTAAAAAGCTCGCAAGCCAAGTGGCGGACGGAGAAAGAATCGGCCCCTATTTTTATCTAGATTTTCAGGATAATGACAGCTACGGTATTGTTGTTGTTGTTGTTAATGCTTATAAGCATTAGATCAGAGATCGAATAATGGGTGGTGTCGAGTAGGAATGAAGGGGATTACTGCCCCCAGCTCGGGTTCTCGAATTAAATCGTAGCGATGAATTGGTCTAACTTCCGGACGCTTGTCGTTTCCAAGATTCACCTGAAAATAACTTCTGATAACTGTTAATGAGCCCGGATGAAGGGCGCAGATCAACTTTAGGATCAACCAAATGAGAGTTCCACTCCGGTATTGTGATCAATCATTTCTTAAGGACGGATTAGACCGAATTTCTTTCTTCCTTTCTTTTTTTCTTTCTTCATTTCTTTCCTTCATATATTAACTTTGACAAACTCTCCTCCTTCTTCACTCATTTTGTTTTTCTTTCTTTCATACATTATCTTTGACCATCTCTCCTTTATTTTATTCACTTCATCTTTTTTAGTTTCTTTCTTTCGTTCTTCCTTCCTTCCTTCCTTCCTTATATTATCTCTGCCTTTTTCATTCACTTCGTCTTTTTACTTTCTTTCTTTATTTCTTACATTACCTCTGTTTTTGTCCTTCACTTCGTCTTTCTTTCTTTCTTTCTTTCTTTCTTTCTTTCTGTCTTTCTTTCTTTCTTTCTTTCTTTCTGTCTTTCTTTCTTTCTTTCTTTACCTCTGCTTTATTACATTTAATTCGTTTTCTTTCTTTCTTTCGTTCTTCCTTTCTTTCTTCTTTCTTTCTTTCTTTCTTTCTTTCTTTCTTTCTTACATTACCCCTTTTTTCTCATTCACATCTTCTTTCTTTCTTATTTTCTTTTTTACTTTCTTTCTTTCTTTCTTACATTACCTCTGTTTTTGTCCTTCACTTCGTCTTTCTTTCTTTCTTTCTTCCTTTCTTTCTTTACCTCTACTTTATTACATTTAAATCGTTTTCTTTCTTTCTTTCTTTCTTTCGTTCTTCCTTTCTTTCTTCTTTCTTTCTTTCTTTCTTTCTTTCTTACATTACCCCTTTTTTCTCATTCATATCTTCTTTCTTTCTTATTTTCTTTCATTCTTTCTTTCTTAAATTACGTCTGTCTTTTTCATTCACTTCGTCGTTTTTCTTTTCTCATTCATTCTTTCTTTCTTTCTTTCTTTCTTTACCTTTGCTTTTTTCATTCACTTCGTCCTTTTCCTTTCTTTCTTTCTTTCTTTCTTTATCTTTGGCAATCTTCGCCTTTTTTCATTCACTTAATCTTTTTTTACTTTCTTTCTATCTTTCTTTTTCCTTCATTCCTTACACATATTACCTCTTTTTTCATTCACTTGGATTTTCTTCCATTTTTTATTTTCTTTTACTTTCTTTCTTTATTCCTTTATTTCTTTCCTTCTTATATTACCTCTACTTTTTCATTCAGTTCGTCTTACTTCCATTCATTTTTCTCTCTTTCTTACATTACCTTTGGCAATCTGCCTTTTTTCATCCACTACGAGTTTTTCTTTCTTTCTTTCTTTCTTTCTTTCTTTCTTTCTTTCTCATATTATCTCTGCCTTTTTATTCACTTCGTCTCTGTTATATTCTTTCATTCTCTCACTGTTTCGTAAGAGTCATATGAATCTTTTTTTCTTTTTTTTTTTTGCCCATTGCTGGGGTTCTAACAGGTGCTATCACCCCGGGTCACGGTGGACCTATAAAACAACAGCAATTAAGACGTGATTGCACGCTCCTCAAAACCTTCAATCTCCCGAGAGGCCTTGCTACCGGATGTAGTTTAGTCATACTAAAGGTGCTACTTAGTTTATTGATCACGTTTACGGTCGGTATTTTTTCTTTTGGCTGGGCATTGCAGTGCTGATTGATTATTTTCAAGCAGTACGGATGTTTTCAGCCTTTTCTTTTTTTCTTATTGAAATTTTTCCCCCCCCCAAGTAACAGTCTAATATCCTGCAGTAATATGAATCTATTTTCGGCTTGTATGATGAAATTTGTTCGGCCTTGAAAAATATTGCCTCATCCAAGATTGCATCAGATTTTCATCACGACGAGACACTATTGTCTTGTCTGTCGATTAGTTGTCCTACGGCCATTGTCTGATGGACATTACGCCAGGGAAGCGTCCGAAAATGGTAACGCTGCACGAACACACTGGCAAGGCTTACCGGTGAGCAAATCAAAGTACTATAGACTGGCTTGGAAACTCTCCTGATTTAAATCCAATCGAGAATCTGTGGTCGATCAGCAAGGAACGACTTCGTGGAATGGACATACGAAGTACTAATATATGCACTGGGTCATGTTACATTGGAAAAATACAGAAAAAAAATAATAACGGAATTCGTTTTGTTTCAATTAATTTGCACGAGGGTGTATAACATATTTTTGTTATTTCAAAGCGCCTAAGAAAATTACATTTCGTTATTAAATAATCCATAAGGTGTTGATATACCGTTAAAGAAATCAAGTATAATATTAGTGTGTGTGTGTGTGTGTGTGTGTGTGTGTGTGTGTGTGTGTGTGTGTGTGTGTGAGGGGGGTTCTATTCTTACTTACAAAACTTGATATTTCAGGCTGACCCTGACCCTGCCAAAATCACCCTCTACCCCAACGGCACCCTTCAAGCCAATGCTATCTTGAGCTTTTAATATTTTATTTATTTTTGCCACTTCGCTCGGCTCCTTCGTTCGACACACTGGTTCAGAGTTAAGGCCTTCTCACATGCGATTACCACATTCTGCACGGGGTGTGGTACATCTGCTTGGGTAATTAAGGCGGTGCAGGAATGGGGTGGGATAAAGCCTGCTCCCTAGTCGATATTATCTGGCAGGCCGTTGCCCAACTTACGCCGTCACATCTTCAAGCCCTCCACCCCCTCACTCCAGCTACCTGCCGAGGTCCCACGCCGATAGGCTGCTATCCAACACCTCGCTGACTACCACCGGGTATTGGAGTCAAGTGTCATGAAGCAAGGTACAGAAAAAAAGAAAAGAAAGATACGCTGAAAACAACATTGATACCAAGGGGTGTCCGATTCACGGAGATAATCTCCCTCTTTCTAAGAGCCCAGATTCCAGAAGAAAAGTTAAAAAAAAAAAAAAGGAAAAATAACAAAATCTGACTTAAAAAATGTAGTCCGACGTGCGGAGGCAGACACACACATACTCACACACACACGCATATATATATATATATATATATATATATATATATATATATATATATATATATATATATACAAAGAACGAAGAGCAAGACTTCACCGTTCAAAACATTAATTTAAAACAGGACTCAATACAAAAGTAGAGCCGTAAATATTTATTATGCAGGCTTCCACGCACATACCCACTAGAAAACCGTACATCTTGTTTCAAAATTTAAAACACACACACACACACACACACACACACACACACACACACACACACACACACACACACACACACACATATATATATATATATATATATATATATAAAACAACTGAAAAGTATGTATATAATATGGAGAAAACAACTGAAAAGTTGCAAATTAAAAAAAATTGAATGTTTTTTTTGTGAAAGTATTTATATATATATATATATATATATATATATATATCGGACGCTACTTAATGTAAATAAACTTCTGAAAACAGCCATTTGTGATGAAAGATCGGGGCCGATCTGAAATATCAAATATATATATAAAAAAAATATAAATAAATACTTTCACAAAAAAACATTAATTTTTTTTTAATTTCCATCTTTTCAGTTGTTTTCTCCATTTTATATAGATATCAAGAAAGTATAATTTTTTTTTTTATATTTCTTTTGGATTTTCTTTTTTTTTTTTTTGGCTTTTTCTTAAGCCTCGTTCTGTTTGGACCCCCTAACATATCTTATTTTAGAACTAACTATTCTAACCTAACTCGTAATATTACATTTTCGCCGAGTCAGAAATCCGTCTCTGAGTCTATAGAATGGACAGTCTTTGAGAATTTAAGTTTGTGAATCGTCACTACTTTCCAAGTTCTAGATGGCCTTTTCTCTGCTTCCTTGGTAAGAATATTAATTCGACGTGGAATTCTGACCGTTTCTTTCTCCTGTTGATTTGAATATTTTTTATTAAATAGCACGCTGACCAAGCCCACTGTTGGTGGTTGTTGGGGGCGAGGAATGGCCGTGTGACATTTCCCCCCCCTCGCCCCCTCAGCACTGCGTTCATTGTAACTTGAAGCTTGGCGATAAAGGTAAGCCGAAAACTTTCACTAGTGTCCTACGAAACGTGTAGTCGTCAACGAACGTTTTTCTCTGTCCGAGTAAAGTATCAACTCTACCCTAAATTGTGTCTTTCTTGTGTATGTATATGTAATTTTTTTTTTGTTTGTTTGCTTTTTCTTAACCCTCGTTCATTTCACAGAGCTTGCTAACCATTTTTTTTTTATTTAATTTATTTTTTAATATAGGTCAATAGGACTTTAACTATTAAAACTTACTATTGTGAATGTGTACAATACAATGTCATTCCTATCCCCCAGTACTCTCAACTAGTGTCAGCCCTGCGACTATCCCAACTACACCCACCTCTATAGTTTTGTTGTCGTCGTTGTATATGTTATATGTAATAGGAGTAGGTAGGTTTTCCTACCACCCGGTCTACACTCCTCCCCGCTCTATTGGACACGATTAGAGGCTCAAACCTTGTTTCGTGTTTAGGAAGGAGTTCACGGATCTCTTTTTCTGGCCTCTGTACTGGTGCTGCTGTGTTACTCCCGTGATGTGTGCAGTCTGTGGCATTGCCTGTTCATTCTGAGGGTACACAGTTGACAGTTCCCTGGTTGCTGTTTCCGACTGGTAGTTAGGAGCCCTAACTCTTGCGTAGCGTCTTGAGCGGCCGCTCTGATCAACAGTTGCATAATATCGGGGTGTCTGTAGTGCCATGTCGCGCATGGATAGGTGTCCCTGCAGTCATCTCCGGTGGACAACCCTGGGGCCACATTATGATTCAGGCTGTGCCAAACCCTCTCTGCCCGCGTCATGGGTGATAACCCTTCGGCTTCCTTTAACTCAGGCCTTCTCTTCTTCCAACACCAATTATTCACATGACTTACAAAAACCATAAATACAAACCTAAACCAGCCCTCCAAAAATCACCTAAACCTTTAAATATTTCCTTCTCCAACATCCGTGGCATTAGAACCAACATCTGCAGTGTGGAATCTTTCCTCATTGCAAAGTGCCCGGATATACTGGCCCTGTGTGAGACCAATCTTGACTCCTCTATCCCTTCCTCTGATCTCTCGATCCCTGGATACCTTCCTCTCCCCAGAAAAGACTCTCTAACCCACATGCATGGCCTTGGTGTCTACGTCAAGGACCATCTCCCTCTGGCTAGAGAGTGTTCTCTCGAATCGCCGGACCATTCGTACTTGTGTCTCCGGCTATCTCTTCTCAATGCTGTAAGCTATCTTTTCTTCCTCTATCGCTCTCCATCCTCTCAGGACTGTGGAATACACGATGTAATTTCTGACAGCATAGACAAGGTCCTCTCTCTCCATCCGTTCGCTCACATATTTGTGTTTGGCGATTTTAACGCCCATCACAACAAGTGGCTTAAGAATGCTACTACCAACCTTGCAGGCATTCATACTCTCAACTTTCAACTCTCAATCCCTCACATAGATAATTGATTTCCCCACGCGTTTTGCTTACAACCGGGACTGTAAGACCTCTCTCCTCGACCTGTGTTTTACCTCCAGCCCTGAGTCTTGTAGTGCCACACAGCTCTGTCCTATCAGTAACTCCGATCATGCTGTAGTGTCTGTTAGTATCTCCTTCAGCCCACCCCCTGCAAGGAGCCTCCTACCACCAGAACCTCATTCTGCGACCAACGGGCTGACTGGGACTCGTTTCGTGACTTCCTCCGCGATGTCCCCTGGGATGCTGTATTTAAGCTCCCCATTCAAGAATGTGCTTCAGAGGTCTCTTTCTGTGTTAAAGCTGGAATTGACGCTTTCATCCCCTCAAGGAAATTCAAGGTCAAACCGCGCTCCTCCCCTTGGGTCACAGCTGCTTGCTCAGCCGCCATTGCCCATAGGAACCACTTCTTCCACCGTTTTCGTAGTGATATGTCTGACTGCAATAGACGCCTATTTACCTCTGCCCGTAACGAGTGTAAGCGTATCCTCAACGAAGCTAAGTCACTATTTGCTGCTCGGATGAAGGAAGGTATTGCATCTCGCAAATTCGGCTGCAAAGATAATTGGCGCCTCTGCAAGAGCGTTCTGAACAATAGCAAACCCTCCATTCCTCGCCTGTTCAATCAGTTTGCGGTCCTGACCACCTCTGCCGACAAGGCTGAATGCTTTGCTCGGAAGTTTTCTTCCAATTCAACGTTAGACTCTTCTTTATTACTCCGATAGTTAAGTTAGGGCAGGTCAGGCTAAATGACGGTTCCGTATAGGATACAGGTTGGATTCCTGTCGGAGGACGAATATTTTCTATGAAAATTTCTCGGACATTCAGGCCGGTAAATGTTATTTAATACTGTTTATTATAAACAGAGCATTTACTTCAATATTTGTATCTATAAAAAGAATGTATAAATATAAAATGTCTTAATATATATATATATATATATATATATATATATATATATATATTTACACAAGTCCTAAAACCGAAAATATATGTTCGCTATGTAGACGATATTTTTATTTTAGCAAACAACATTAAAGAAATAGACACACTTAAGACTACATTTGAGAAAAACTCCGTCCTTAACTTTACCTATGAACTCAGCCGAAAAAAACAAACTTCCATTCTTAGATGTCCTCGTTGTATACAGCAATAATTCTTTCATTACATCATTATACAAAAAACCCACCAGCAAAAACTCCAGCCACCTTAACTATAAAAGCGAATGTC
This sequence comes from Acanthosepion esculentum, assembly GCA_964036315.1. NCBI lineage: Eukaryota > Metazoa > Mollusca > Cephalopoda > Sepiida > Sepiidae > Acanthosepion > Acanthosepion esculentum. The sequence goes on from OZ038519.1 coordinate 27,563,406, forward strand.
CACTTAGGTACAAAATAGCCGTAATAAAAAAACTTTCTAAAAAGAGCACACCAAAATTCATCCTCTCGAATACTCTTCCTCAAAGAACTTAATAACGTTAAACAAACACTAATCAACAACGGCTTCCCTAACCACCTTATAGACCACCAAATTAGACTATTTCTCTCCAAAGTAAGTAATAACGATAGTGAACACACAGTCAAAAATCACATACACATTTATTACAAAAACCAAATGCATAACAATTACAAACAAGATGAATCCTCACTAAGACACATTATAAAGAAATACACTACCCCAATTGACCCGAATAAAAAAATCAAATTAATTATCTACTATAAAAAATTTAAGACAGCTAACCTTATCCTCAAAAATAACAACACACCAGCTAAGTCAAAATTACAAACAACGAACATCATCTATGAGTTCAAATGCCCCTTAAGGAACTGTGTTCCTGATCAAACCGGACTCAATTACATCGGTTACACAACTACATGCTTATCCAGATGTCTTACGTCACACCTATCCGATCACAGCTCCATTAGAACCCATTTAAACACACACACAAACTTACCAGACTCCATTAGAAACATACTAATAGAAAACACAAATATATTAACTTCTTCCGTCTACAAAAAAAAAGATGAAAAATAATGGAGGCTTTGATAAGAAAAAAGAAAAAGCCAACTCTTAACAATATTAACTACGAACAAGGCCACAATGTGCTAACCGTATTCGAAAATTAAAAACACCTCTACTACACTCTAAGACATACACATAATACACACACTCAATTAAGCTGAAAAATCGAATCATCCTTGATAATGGCTAAATGTATAGCCGAAAGCGCTCGGAAACATAAAATATTTGGACAGTTCTTACACACCCTTTGTCCTGTAAAGAAAGCTCTTGTTCGAACACAAGAAAAATTAAATAAAAAGCACAATCGTACCTTGTCTGTCGTTTTTAATGAAACATGCATAAACGAAGGATTGCAGCCTAAATATACAATATATATATATATATATGTATATATATATATATATATATATATATATATATATATATATATATATATATATATATATATCACAAAAAAGATTTAATAATCAACAAAAGGATTAGTTTATTTACGATTGGGAATTTTAAAAAAAGCATTGCATATAAAATGGGAGCTAGTAAAAATGCCTTAAATATAAGGCGAGTGATCGATATTGCCTCCTATGCATGGAGGAAAAATTAGCTATAGCTTCTTACAATAACACCCCGAAAATAAATTCTTATTAATGCAACCACTGCAAATGACCTAGTCTGAGGAAGAAACAGAAATCGATTACACCCTGCCACCTAGTGTGGGTCTAAAACCGAGCGTATGGTGAAAGAAAGGAAACTAAAGCAGTTGTTTCAGTTAATTTGCACAAGGGTGTACGTTATTCTGTTTTCACAGCTGAGTACATGGTAGATGATACTCAGCTTTTGTACATCTACATGTTTGTGTGGACATTTTGAAGAGAAGCGGTGATATGTGTGTTTCATATTGTAGATTTGTTGAAATTGTATTTTGGAATACATTTTGATTTTGTAGAAATTGTAGGATGTTATATGGATTAATGTCATGAAAAAGTTCTTTTATATTTTTTGTGGTTTCAACGAACACTGACTGCCACTTTTGTGATGACAACGAATACGCGTTGCCACTTTGGTAAAACTCGTTGTAGTAGCAGATACAATTATAGTAACGCCGTTGAACAATACTGGTGTCAGACGCCTTCAAATAACTCTCGCACTAATAGTGATCCGAATAGAGAAATAGTATAGTGAATAGAGTAGAGAATAGCAATCTGTATAGTAATAGAGGATAGAATAGAAATGGTGATCCGTACAGTAATAGAGGATAGAATAGAAATGGTGGTCCGTACAGTAATAGAGGATAGAATAGAAATGGTGGTCCGTACAGTAATAGAGGATAGAACAGAAATGGTGATCCGTATAGTAATAGAGGATAGAATAGAAATGTTGATCCGTACAGTAATAGAGGATAGAATAGAAATGGTGATCCGTATAGTAATAGAGGATAGAATAGAAATAGCGATCCGTATAGCAATAGTGGATAGAATAGAAATGGTGGTCCATATAGTAATAGTGGATAGAATAGAAACGGTGGTCCGTATAGTAATAGGAGATAAAATAGAAATAGTGATCCGTATAGTAATAGTGGATAGAATATAACTGGTGATCCGTATAGAAATATAGGATAGAATAGAAATGGTGGTCCTTATAGTAATAGAAGGTAGAATAGAAATGGTGGTCCTTATAGTAATAGAGGGTAGAATAGAAATGGTGATCCGTATAGTAATAGAGGATAGAATAGAAATGGTGATCTGTATAGTAATAGAGGATAGAATAGAAATGGTGATCCCTATAGTAATAGATAGAATAGAAATGGTGATCTGTATAGTAATAGAGGATAGAATAGAAATGGTGATCCTTATAGTAATAGAGGATTGAATAGAAATGGTGATCTGTATAGTAATAGAGGATTGAATAGAAATGGTGGTCCGTATAGTAATAGAGGATAGAATAGAAATGGTGATCCTTATAGTAATAGAGGATTGAATATAAATGGTGATCCGTATAGTAATAGAGGATAGAATAGAAATGGTGGTCCGTATAGTAATAGAGGATAGAATAGAAATGGCGATTCGTATAATAATAGAGGATAGAATAGAAATGGCGATTCGTATAGTAATAGAGGATTGAATAGAAATGGCGATTCGTATAGTAATAGAGGATAGAATAGAAATGGCGATTCGTATAGTAATAGAGGATAGAATAGAAATGGCGATTCGTATAGTAATAGAGGATAGAATAGAAATGGCGATTCGTATAGTAATAGAGGATTGAATAGAAATGGTGATCCGTATAGTAATAGAGGATTGAATAGAAATGGTGATCCGTATATTAATAGAGGATAGAATAGAAATGGTGATCCGTATAGTAATAGAGGATAGAATAGAAATGGCGATTCGTATAGTAATAGAGGATAGAATAGAAATGGCGATTCGTATAGTAATAGAGGATAGAATAGAAATGGCGATTCGTATAGTAATAGAGGATTGAATAGAAATGGTGATCCGTATAGTAATAGAGGATAGAATAGAAATGGTGATCCGTATAGTAATAGAGGATAGAATAGAAATGGTGATCCGTATAGTAATAGAGGATAGAATAGAAATGGTGATCCGTATAGTAATAGAGGATAGAATAGAAATGGTGATCCGTATAGTAATAGGAGATAAAATAGAAATGGTGATCCGTATAGTAATAGAGGATAGAATAGAAATGGTGATCCGTATAGTAATAGGAGATAAAATAGAAATGGTGATCCGTATAGTAATAGAGGATAGAATAGAAATGGTGATCCGTATAGTAATAGAGGATAGAATAGAAATGGTGATCCGTATAGTAATAGGAGATAAAATAGAAATGGTGATCCGTATAGTAATAGAGGATAGAATAGAAATGGTGATCCGTATAGTAATAGAGGATAGAATAGAACTGGTGATCCGTGTAGTAATAGAGGATAGAATAGAGATGGTGGTCCGTGTAGTAATAGAGGATAGAATAGAAATGGTGATCCGTATAGTAATAGAGGATAGAATAGAAATGGTGATCCGTATAGTCATAGTGGATAGGATAGAAATGGTGATCCGTATACTAATAGAGGATAGAATAGAAATGGTGGTCCTTATAGTAATAGAGGATAGAATAGAAATGGTGATCCGTATAGTAATAGAGGATAGAATAGAAATGGTGATCCGTATAGTAATAGAGGATAGAATAGAAATGGTGATCCGTATAGTAATAGAGGATAGAATAGAAATAGTGATCCGTATAGTAATAGAGGATAGAATAGAAATGGTGGTCCGTATCGTAATAGAGGATAGAATAGAAATGGTGGTCCTTATAGTAATAGAAGGTAGAATAGAAATGGTGGTCCTTGTATTAATAGTGGATAGAATATAACTGGTGATCCGTATTGTAATAGAGGATAGAATAGAAATGGTGGTCCGTATAGTAATAGAGGATAGAATAGAAATGGCGATCATTTAGACGTCACGCGACTTCCTATATATGTGCTTCCAATATGGTAACGTGGTCTATTTAATTCAATAATGGCAATAACTGCGTTTGCTCACCGGCGATCTATGTTCATACTCAAGTGACACTTTATTCCTATATAACAATGTTGATCGTTTGACCTTGTATGGTGACGTATCAGACCCCAGGGGTTATTTAATGCCGAAATCTAAATATTTTGTATATAATTTGATACTTTCGGAGTAAAGGTATATTTTCTAGACATAAATTTTGTAAATCGTAAAATATATTGTTACCGATTTTGCTATGAAGATATATTTTAATTTTTTTGTTTTTGTTAATGTTGCATTGATGGCCATTTCGTTACAATAATATTTTGTTGCTCATTTTATTATAAATATCTACTGTTGAATTTTGTTTGGGGGTTTACTATTTGCCCATAGCTGGGACCCTTACAGGTGCTACCACTACGGGTCAGGGTGAACGTGGGAAGAACACCAATTAAGCTTCCTGATCAGAGGCCTTGCTGCCGGATGTAATTTATCGTCATACCAAGGAAGACCACAAAAAAGGAATAAATAGTTTGTGTTTACAGTTGGGATTTGCATTATATTTTTAAATTGTAGTTGCAAATAATACTAACACATATACTGTGAATTCTTATTTGAACTAGCTTCACTACGCTAGGGCCACATCCTCCCTACATTAGCCCTTGCGGTTTGTGTCGCGGCGTACATATCAACTTGGCGTACAAGTCGACCTCAAGACTAATTCTGAGTTCTGCCTACACCGACCGTATAGGTCGACCACTAGGCATACATTAGGCTTCCAGTGGCGCAATACTTAAGCCTAGCGGCAAATTAAGTTAGACTACAGCATACGATAACCTGTGCGAAAATGACATAAAATCATAAGGATCGGCATTTCTAGTCTATCCTCTATTACTTTTCGGATCTCTGTTTCTAGTCTATCCTCTATACTAGATGGACCGCTATTCTCTACTCTGTTCCCTGTACTATTTCTCTATTCATAGGGATTACTATTTGAGCGAGTATTATCGAGCAAGTATTATTAGGGGGAGTGTTATTCGAAGGCGTGTGACACCGGTATTGTTCAACGGCGTTACTGTAGTTTTATCTGTGATTACAAAGTCTCTACTACAACGAATATCACAAAAAAGTGACAACGAGTGTTCGTTGACATCACAAAAAAATATGAAAGAACTTTTTCATGACATTAAATGACCACTTACCTCTACAAGGTGCAATAAATAAAGTGTCATATAAATAACGCAAAAATGAAAATAATATTAACGTCACATTTTACCAGATATATTTACCAAAATTAGGCAAAAAATATCTTCAAATACTAAAGAGTAGATTTATTCAATAAAACCGCCATTGGCTTCAACCACGGCCTGCTGATGACTTCGGAATCTCCTGCAGCTTTTTTGAACGGTCTCCTTGTTTAAAATGGTTAATGCTGCCATGAGCAAACAATACATACATACATATATATATATATATATATATATATATATATATATATATATATATATATATATATATATATATACAGAGAGAGAGAGAGAGGATTGATAGTGAATGCGATTGATAAATTGTCATATAAATGAAAATAATACAGACATCTCATTTTAACAAATATATTTACCAAAATTACACAAAAAATATCTTCAAATACTAAAGAGTAAATTTATTCAATAAAACCGCCACGGCCTCCAGAATCTCCTGCATCTCTTCTGGACGGTCTCCTTGTTTAAGTTGGTGAATGGTGCCATAATTCTTGCCTTCAGTTCATCTTTGGTGTTACAAGGAATTTTGTTGGTCTCTCGCTCAGCTGCGCCCCACACATAATAATAAAAAACGGCACTGCAGCCTGCAGAGTTAGGTGGCCAGATGTAAGGGGAGATGCGGTCGCATAAATTGTTTAACAGCCATGTGTGTACATTATTTACATTATTCGGACTGTTGTCCTCATCTTTGACGCCACGGGGGTATCTACAGATTCAGCTAGTATCGTGAGGATATGTCCATGAAAACCACAGTAGAGTCTAAAGTATCAGCTGCAGAGTAAGCAAGAGCTAGCATCGTGGGGATATGTCCGTGTACTCCACAGCAGAGTTTACACAGTTTGCAACAGCTAGTATCGTGAGGATATGTCGCCTTACTCCATGGTGGTGTCTACAGAGTTAGCAACAGCTAGTATCGTGAGGATATGTCGCCTTACTCCATGGGGGTGTCTACAGAGTTAGCAACAGCTAGTATCGTGAGGATATGTCGCCTTACTCCATGGTGGAGTCTACAGAGTTAGCAACAGCTAGTATCGTGAGGATATGTCGCCTTACTCCATGGTGGTGTCTACAGAGTTAGCAACAGCTAGTATCGTGAGGATATGTCGCCTTACTCCATGGTGGAGTCTACAGAGTTAGCAACAGCTAGTATCGTGAGGATATGTCGCCTTACTCCATGGTGGAGTCTACAGAGTTAGCAACAGCTAGTATCGTGAGGATATGTCGCCTTACTCCATGGTGGTGTCTACAGAGTTAGCAACAGCTAGTATCGTGAGGATATGTCGCCTTACTCCATGGTGGAGTCTACAGAGTTAGCAACAGCTAGTATCGTGAGGATATGTCGCCTTACTCCATGGTGGTGTCTACAGAGTTAGCAACAGCTAGTATCGTGAGGATATGTCGCCTTACTCCATGGTGGAGTCTACAGAGTTAGCAACAGCTAGTATCGTGAGGATATGTCGCCTTACTCCATGGTGGTGTCTACAGAGTTAGCAACAGCTAGTATCGTGAGGATATGTCGCCTTACTCCATGGTGGTGTCTACAGAGTTAGCAACAGCTAGTATCGTGAGGATATGTCGCCTTACTCCATGGTGGTGTCTACAGAGTTAGCAACAGCTAGTATCGTGAGGATATGTCGCCTTACTCCATGGTGGAGTCTACAGAGTTAGCAACAGCTAGTATCGTGAGGATATGTCGCCTTACTCCATGGTGGTGTCTACAGAGTTAGCAACAGCTAGAATCGTGAGGATATGTCGCCTTACTCCATGGTGGAGTCTACAGAGTTAGCAACAGCTAGTATCGTGAGGATATGTCGCTATTCACTTTTCACTCTCTCTCTCACTTTTTCTCTCTCTAGCATTTCTCTCTCTCTCACGTTTCTCTTTCACTTTCTCTCTCACTTTTTCTCTCTCTCTCACTTTTTCTCTCTCTCACACTTTTCTCTCTCACTTTTTCTCTCTCTCACACTTTTCTCTCTCACTTTTCTCTCTCTCGCTTACTTTTCTCTCTCTCACTTTTTCTCTCTGTCTCACTTTTTTCTCTCTCTCTCTGTTTTTCTCTCTCACACTTTTTCTCTCTCTCTCACTTTTTTCCCCTCTCTCGCACTTTCCTCTCTCTCACTTTCTCTCTCTCTCGCACTTTTTCTCTCTCTCTCACTTTTTCACTCTCTCTCTCACTTTCTCTCTCTCACTTTTTCTCTCTCTCAATTTCTCTCACTCACTCTCTCACTCTCTCTCTCTCTTTCACACTCTCTCTTACTCCCTCTCTCTCCTCCACCAGTTGGCCTATGACTTGTCTGAACTTCATGGTTTAGTACTCTCTCTCACTCACTCTCTCTCTCGCACTCTCTCCCTTACTCTCTCTCACTCTCTCACTCTCTCTCTCACTCACTCACTCTCTCTCACTCATTCTCTCTCACTCACTCTCTCTCTCACTCTCTCTCACACTCTCTCTCTCACTCACTATCTCTCACTCTCTCTCTCTCTCTCTTACTCTCTCTCTCCTCCTCTACCAGTTGGCCTATGACTTGTCTGAACTTCATGGTTTAGTACAGTTTATTTCTTTACAATTTGTTTTTTCTCTTATTTTTTTTTTATTTTTGTCTATAAACAACATTTCTTGTTTATTCACATGTTTTTGCTTGTCAGAAACCCACAAATACAAAACTAGGGCGGAGTTTTAAGAAAATAAGGGTGATTTTTAGGGGCCTGGAACGGATCGGAAATATTCCCATTAATTTCACTCGGAAAAATTGATTTGAGATGCGGGTGTTTTGAGTTTCGGGTTCGGTCTTGGAACGAAATAAACTCGTATCTCAAGGCATTGCCGTATATTTTATTTGAATTTCAATGGCTGTGTATTCCTATACGTTTTATCAGGTGCCATAGATTTACTGATAGTGAGTTAACCGTAAAAGATAAGGATATTGTAACCAAAACCTCTTCGCACGGAGGTTGGCGTGTGATAACGAATGTTGCCGAACAAATCTCCGGAAATATTACCTAATGTCGCGAGACTCATCATCTGTATTCCCTGGAAAATGAGAAACAGTTATTTTACTTTTTTGTTGTTGTTTGTTTTTCAAGTCCTGATAGCCAAAAAAAAAATGAAAGTATGACACAAGGCCAGGAAAAAAGAGTGAGAGGCGAGTCTACGTGGATAGGTTGAAGCGTTCACAGGCTGACTATGAAGGCTTGATGCTAGAGCTGTGAAATCTTGCATTTCGAGGGTGGGCTGAAACGTTCATAGGTTGACTATGAAGGCGTGATGCTAGAGCTGTGAAATCTTGCATTTCGAGGGTGGGCTGAAACGTTCATAGGCTGACTATGAAGGCGTGATGCTAGAGCTGTGAAATCTTGCATTTCGAGGGTGGGCTGAAACGTTCATAGGCTGACTATGAAGGCGTGATGCTAGAGCTGTGAAATCTTGCCTGCATTCATTTAAACTCTTCTTATTAATAACTGAATTGTTTCTTTTAAGGTACGATTGTGGGCTGAAAAGTTCCTAGGCTGATTATGAAGGACTGATGCTACAGCTGTGAAATCTTGTATGCATTCATTTAAACTCTTATTTCTTTTCATGTACGATTGTGGGCTGAACAGTTCCCAGGATGTGGCTTCCCTCTGTCTTTTCTCCAAATATTTTCTTGGCAACTGCTCTGACGAGCTATTTCCAGTGGTACCTGCTTCTTTTACTCCAACAACAGCTTCTTCTCTCGCACTTCCCGACAGTGGAACTCCCTTCCGCTTACTTGCATCACTGATAGCTATAATCTTCAAATATTCAAATGTAATGTCAATCGACATCTTCTGATGCCTTGATCCTGATCCGCGTCCTTCTCAAACAAACCACCTTTACTCTGGATCTCATTCTCTGTCTCTCCTTGCGTGCTGGTGGCACTCCCACCTTGTTTGGGGCGAAATGCTTAAAAAAAGAAGAAAGAACTCAGTTAAACTTCAGTTAGTATACACGCTTGGGCGATCGTATATCTTTCGATATGTGACTGACGAGGCAGAAGATTTTTTTTTCCGAAGTAGTTTGCCATTTCTTTCTGCGGTAGACTGGTTGCTAAGCAAGGCTCGAGAGACCAGTCTGTCCCGCTATTTAACCCATAGCCGGGGGTGAGAAGAGACGGATTCATACCTTTCCCGAGGGTATTTGCGCGTAAGTGAATATAACGAACTGGACAGGGATTCGAACTTGGATCGCCGAACTTTGATATGCACTGCACCACGGCGTACATCATCCAGTTAAACCAAGACGGGTAAGACCATCACATTTAGATGACAGGAAGTTATATAAAACATCAAGGTGCGACGGGCAGGCTAACCTGAAAGGAGAGTTGTTTAAAACGTTTGTTCGGGGTCCTTGAAACCACATTCCTTCGGGGCTATCATTAATTTGGTGAGATGGAGTGATGGTGCGTGTGAATAAATTATAATCTCTATCTATAAAAGGCAGGATGTGGGTGTGTAACGAATACACGGCCGCAATTTTCGGCGGGTTTGCACCAACATTTACATGTACATGCTCCAAGTTAGCGTGAAGGCCAAGACCGACTTTGCATTTCCCAACTCCCATCGATAGTGGAAATAATCGATTTTTTTTCAGGCTTCTACAGCAGTTTTCATGTGGTTTGCGGCCATTTTCTACTAGTTAGAGTGAGGGCCTATAGCTGGCTGCTACGAATAGGCAAGAAGATTCTATTGGCCAGCCTGCGAGCCAACAGCTGACTGACACACACACACAAAAAATCGATAGCTGCTTTTGTCACAAGTGGGAAAAATTTAAATCTGCATGGCACTTTACTCCAATTGGCTCATTCGCTTGTTTAAACTCAACGTTGATTCTGATTCCGCAGAACTAGGTTGGGTGTGAAAAAATATTTGTTGTTAACATTCTTTTTTCATTCGGTTTTTCCAGTTACGAGTGCTTTTTTGAAGCTGATCGTTTTGTGTTCATTTGTTTAGTTCTTTTTTCGTAACAGATTTAATGTTTAGCATAGAGCTTAGAAAAAATTCGTAGTGTGAGATAGGCAAGAAGTAAGGCATGTAGCAACATCAGCACGGCAAAGGGCACTCCTTTAAAGGCAAGGAAGGGCAAAAATATTTTAAGTCAAGTGATAGCGATTGCTGTATGAGTCGTACGATTTTTTAATCAAGCACGGGCAATTTACCCCACCTAGAAAATGAAAATCCTTGCGTGTGATCGTCTGCTGGACGGAGCAAAGTTAAGTGAAGTATTTGCTTTGCTGGTAGAAGTCTTCTCTACATTTTCTATTATTGTGTGATCTTCTGCTGGAGAGAGCAAAGTTAAGTGAAGTATTTGCTTTGCTGGTAGAAGTCTTCTCTACATTTTCTATTATTGTGTGATCTTCTGCTGGTCGGAGCAAAGTTAAGTGAAATAATGGCTTTGCTGGTAGAAGTCTTGTCTACCTTTTCTATTATTGTGTGATCTTCTGCTGGACGGAGCAATCGTAAGTGAAATAATGGCTTTGCTGGTAGAAGTCTTGTCCACCTTTTCTATTATTGTGTGATCTTCTGCTGGACGGAGCAATCGTAAGTGAAGTATCTGCTTTGCTGGTAGAAGTCTTGTCTACCTTTTCTATTATTGTGTGATCTTCTGCTGGACGGAGCAAAGTTAAGTGAAATAATGGCTTTGCTGGTAGAAGTCTTGTCTACCTTTTCTATTATTGTGTGATCTTCTGCTGGTCGGAGCAAAGTTAAGTGAAATAATGGCTTTGCTGGTAGAAGTCTTGTCTACCTTTTCTATTATTGTGTGATCTTCTGCTGGACGGAGCAATCGTAAGTGAAATAATGGCTTTGCTGGTAGAAGTCTTGTCTACCTTTTCTATTATTGTGTGATCTTCTGCTGGACGGAGCAATCGTAAGTGAAATAATGGCTTTGCTGGTAGAAGTCTTCTCTGCCTTTTCTATTATTTAACGTCTCCATTGCTGCAAACTTCACTCGCCCTCTGATAAACCCGTGAAACCTACTAGCATTACAGGCGTTCATGATTAATGACGTCGGTCCCGAACCTGGAATATCGGATCAGAGTATTTAGTTTCCATTACCGGGTTTTTGTAAAGCTTGCCGGCCCCTCGCGATTACTTGGATTTAGATAATTTTATATCAAGTCATTACTCGCTGTGACGCAGGACATAAAAAAATTTAAAAAATCGCAATCGATACCATTTACCGGTTTGCCACCTGGTGGACACTTTTCTCTGATGAGCCGGGGATTAGACGTTCGATACCAGATAAAGATCCCAGATTTCGAAATTAGATTTTCTATGCCTTTTCGTCAGGCGTTACCCCTTTCCCTCACCCGCCACAAGGAACACTGGTAAAATACCGTTTTTATATCACCTCTCATTTGTTTTCGTTGCCATACTGTTGAGCAGTGATTTCCAACGTGGCTGTTAACGCCCTTCTTCTCGGAGGTGGCGGGTTCCATGAACTGGCTAATCTACAGTGGAACGAGAACATTCTCCTCCCGTAAATTTAATAAAGTGTTCAGTTCAGAATTACTCGGTTCTATATACAACTGATGAAGGTCGGGGGGGGGGGGGTGCGACGGTCGAAACGTTGTGATAACAACAAAAATTAGGACTATAGCCGGAACGAAAATAGTGTAAATAATGATAACACCTCGTCCCAGAAATTCAGACAGACATGTCACCTTTAATTAATAATTACAACAAAACCATCTAAATTAGGCCAACAGTTAAAAGAAGACTGATTTCTAATCAGTAAATATAGAACTATACACTTGTGCAAATTAATTGAAACAACCGTTTTAGTTTCCTTTCTTTAACAATACGGTCAGTTCTAGACCCACAGGAGTGACAGTGTGTAATCGATTTCTATTTTTTCCTCAGATTAGGTCATTTGCAGTGGTGTTCAGTAATATGAATACATTTTCGGGGTGTATTGATGAAATTTGTTTGAACTCGAAAAATATTGCGTCATCTATGATTGCATCAGATTTTTATCACGCCCAGACACCATTGTCTCGACTGTTGATTAGTTGTCCTACGGCCATTGTCTGCGATAGACGTTACCCCAAGGAAGCATACAAAAATTGTAACGCTGCACGAACACACTGGAATGCCTTACCAGTAATCAAATCAAAGTACTGGCCCGAAAACTCTCCTGATTTAAATCCAATCGAGAAATATAGGCAGATAGTGAAAGTGCGAAACGTTGTAATAAATATGGCGACAAAGATGAGGACAATAGTCTGAATAATCTTAGGTCATTTGATTGCATCAGATTTTTATCCCGCCCAGACACTATTGTCTCGACTGTCGATTAGTTGTGCTACTGCCATTCTCTGCGATAGACGTTCCGCCAAAGAAACGTACGAAAATTGTAACGCTGCACAAACACACTGTCAAGCCTTACCAGTGAGCAAATCAAAGTACTATAGACTGACCCGGAATCTCTCCAGATTTAAATCCAATCGAGAATCTGTGGTCAATCTGCAAGGAACGACTTCGTGAAATGGACATACGAAGTGCTAACATGAGCACTGTGGCTTGTTTGATTGGAAAATGCGAAAAAATATAAATAATAACGGAATTATTCGGTTTGTTTCAATTAATTTCCACAAGGGTCTAGGTGACCATGGCCCTCGACATCTGCCTGTATAATTAATTTGCACAAGGTGTACACCGTAGAGATGTAATGGCCGGGCAAAAGGTTTGATCTTCGGTGAGATATTATGGTGCTCAGAAAGTAATTACGTAATTCAACTCTATGAAAAATTGAATGACAGAAAACTGACAGATAACGGTCGCTGAATAGCGGACACGGGTCGTAAGTTCAAGATGCGGTTCTATGGCGTCATACGACACGATAGACCGAAGTATTACAATACAACCAATGTCTAGATTCAATGTAACGTGTTGCGACCGTTAACGTCGCATAGCAATCTTCTATGTCAAAATAACAAAATATCATCTTTGACGGTGGATATCTTTGTTTCGTGCCTGTATAACCACTCCGAGGATGGCTCATTTAAGTCGAAAGCTTTGGATAAACTCAATAAAATAATATCCAAATGTTGGATAATTTTTGTCTTCATTTTCACCAGAAATTAAAGCAAACATTCGAACATTAGAACGGCTCCTGATCAGACATAACAGACATTCATTGTCTGTTGTATTTAATATGTTTAAATAATGATCTGCTGCCCCAAAACACTTAATACATACATACATACATACATATATATATATATATATATATATATATATATATATATATATATATATATATATATATATATATGTGTGTGTGTGTGTGTCTATAACATAAATCATTCATACGAATAACAAATAATGAAGTCAAGTATGGCAAGAATCACTCCTGCTAACAACATTTAATAATATAATATAATCAACATCACATCCGTTACTGAATGGTACGATCCTTGTTTATAAATTCTGGTGTTGAGTGGTCTTATTTTTCTACTAGCCAGGGCTTTCAATCGTATCGTCCGATCATCATCAGGTAGTAAATTAGTTAAGTTTTTTAAAATCCAGGTAATAATTAGACATCGAAAGGGTAAACCGAAAGAAGTCTTTTTTACAATTGTGATATTGTTAACAGTAAGAATAAATATCAGTTAATTTATAATATTTATGGTCTGTAAATTTAAATTTACTTTGAGCACTGTTTTGTAAAAATAAATTATATCAATAAGAATACCGAATTATATATAATTATATATCTTACTGTTTATATAAATATATATATATATATATATATATATATATATATAAATATGTGTGTGTATATATATATATATATATATATATATATATATATATATATATATATATATATATATATATATATATATATATATATATATATATTTGTGTATTTAGGCACCAATCCTTCTTTCATGCACAAACGACAGACAAGGTGCTTTTATTTAGTTTTTTTTATACAATTTCTCATGCGATCTAATAATTTTTTTTCTTTTCGGATGATAAATTATATATAAACTGTCCGAATGTTCTTTTTATCCGAGCGCTTTCGGCTATACATTTAGCCATTTTCAAGGATTATATTTCAACTGTTAGAATTAGAAATAGTTTGTTATATGTATGTTTTATAAAATGTTTCATTTTTTTGTTTCAAAACACGGTCAAGATATTATATTATATTATATATATATTATATTATATTATATTATATTATATTATATATATATATATATATATTGTTAATATTTAACAGCCCCCCTCCCTCCATGAGGGATGTATGTGGCACAAGGCCGAGTTTACCGTGGGTTCTCGTCCGGGTTCCTCTCCGCTCAAGGCAAGAGAGTTCGACAGTTGAACAATCTATTGGACTGTTAATATTTAACAGCCCTCCTCCACGAGGTATGTATGTGGCACAAGGCCCAATTTACGTAGGTTCTCCGAGCCCGTAAGCTCGGTCCAAAATATTTCCTTAGAACCCGTATAAACGGGTTCAGGGCCTGTCAAGCTCCCCGGACGAAACTTTGCTCTTCGGCAAAGCTGCGTCCGGTTTCCTCTCCTCCGCGCCAGAGAGTTTGACAGTAATTAAATGTTTGGCACTATTGTTGAATCATTATGCGTTATGATCCTGGGTTTACACTGATGCGATCCTCAGACAAACTGAACTATGTTTTTAAAAATTGAGACTATGCCAGTCTTTGTTTATGTTTCTTGTTGATGGGCGGAGAAATTTTCCTCTGTGTCCGTTTTGGGATGACGCTAATTACGCACGGAGACATACAAACATACGATTGTCCTGGGTATGACGTTAGAGTACATCCGTGTCCTGGGGTTAAGAGGATAAACTACATCCAGCAGTAAGGCCTCTGATCAGGAGGTTTTGAAGAGCGTGGAACTACCTCTTAATTGCTGGTGTTCCCGGGTCCACCCTGACCCGGGGTCGTAGCACCTGTTAGGGTCCCAGCTATGGGCAAATAGTTAACTATTACCAGCAATACCTTTTTGAAAAAATTATTACCAGCAATACAATTTTGAAGGAAATATATTACCAGAAACAGATCTTTGAGAAAACAAAATATTACCAGTAATAAAAAATATTGTCGGCATTAAATAAACAATTGAGTTGAATATGCCGTAAAACAAAATAAACCAAATCAATCTAAACCAAAGAATACATATTCTATTCATACGAATCTATCCTAAAAATGTTGTTGGCATCAAATTACCCATTGAGGTTGATATGCCGTAAAACAAAATAAACTAAACCAATCTAAAACAAAGAATACATATTCTATTCATACGAATCTATCCTAAAAATGTTGTCGGCATTAAATAATTCATTGAGGTTAATATGTCGTAAAACAAAATAAACCAAACCAATCTAAACCAAAGAATACATATTCTATTCATACGAATCTATCCTAAAAATGTTGTTGGCATCAAATTACCCATTGATGTTGATATGCCGTAAAACAAAATAAACTAAACCAATCTAAACCAAAGAATACATATTCTATTCATACGAATCTATCCTAAAATTGTTGTTGGCATTAAATAACCCATTGGGGTTGATATGCTGTAAAAACAAAATAAACCAAACCAATCTAAACCAAAGAATACATATTCTATTCATACGAATCTATCCAAAAAATGTTGTTGGCATTAAATAACCAATTGAGGTTGATATGCCGTAAAACAAAATAAAACAAACCAATCTAAACCAAAGAATACATATTCTATTCATACGAATCTATCCTAAAAATGTTGTTGGCATCAAATTACCCATTGATGTTGATATGCCGTAAAACAAAATAAACTAAACCAATCTAAACCAAAGAATACATATTCTATTCATACGAATCTATCCTAAAAATGTTGTCGGCATTAAATAATTCATTGATGTTAATATGTCGTAAAACAAAATAAACCAAACCAATCTAAACCAAAGAATACATATTCTATTCATACGAATCTATCCTAAAAATGTTGTTGGCATCAAATTACCCATTGATGTTGATATGCCGTAAAACAAAATAAACTAAACCAATCTAAACCAAAGAATACATATTCTATTCATACGAATCTATCCTAAAATTGTTGTTGGCATTAAATAACCCATTGAGGTTGATATGCTGTAAAAACAAAATAAACCAAACCAATCTAAACCAAAGAATACATATTCTATTCATACGAATCTATCCAAAAAATGTTGTTGGCATTAAATAACCAATTGAGGTTGATATGCCGTAAAACAAAATAAACCAAACCAATCTAAACCAAAGAATACATATTCTATTCATACGAATCTATCCTAAAAATGTTGTTGGCATCATATTACCCATTGATGTTGATATGCCGTAAAACAAAATAAACTAAACCAATCTAAACCAAAGAATACATATTCTATTCATACGAATCTATCCTAAAATTGTTGTTGGCATTAAATAACCCATTGAGGTTGATATGCTGTAAAAACAAAATAAACCAAACCAATCTAAACCAAAGAATACATATTCTATTCATACGAATCTATCCAAAAAATGTTGTTGGCATTAAATAACCAATTGAGGTTGATATGCCGTAAAACAAAATAAACCAAACCAATCTAAACCAAAGAATACATATTCTATTCATACGAATCTATCCTAAAAATGTTGTTGGCATCAAATTACCCATTGAGGTTGATATGCCGTAAAACAAAATAAACTAAACCAATCTAAACCAAAGAATACATATTCTATTCATACGAATCTATCCTAAAAATGTTGTCGGCATTAAATAATTCATTGAGGTTAATATGTCGTAAAACAAAATAAACCAAACCAATCTAAACCAAAGAATACATATTCTATTCATACGAATCTATCCTAAAAATGTTGTTGGCATCAAATTACCCATTGATGTTGATATGCCGTAAAACAAAATAAACTAAACCAATCTAAACCAAAGAATACATATTCTATTCATACGAATCTATCCTAAAATTGTTGTTGGCATTAAATAACCCATTGAGGTTGATATGCTGTAAAAACAAAATAAACCAAACCAATCTAAACCAAAGAATACATATTCTATTCATACGAATCTATCCAAAAAATGTTGTTGGCATTAAATAACCAATTGAGGTTGATATGCCGTAAAACAAAATAAACCAAACCAATCTAAACCAAAGAATACATATTCTATTCATACGAATCTATCCTAAAAATGTTGTTGGCATCAAATTACCCATTGATGTTGATATGCCGTAAAACAAAATAAACTAAACCAATCTAAACCAAAGAATACATATTCTATTCATACGAATCGATCCTAAAAATGTTGGCATTAAATAACCCATTGTGGTTGATATGCCGTAAAACAAAATAAACCAAACCAAACATACGAGTGTAGGTATTATGGTTCATACAAACACATTCATATACGTATATATACAATGCCGGACCAGGCGTAGACATGTATCGATATGATCGAGAATGCATACATACGTAATTCAATAGTAATCTTATTTCGAAGTTGGCACTCAGTGTAGTCAAGATTCAACAAGGGGACTTTTGGGGGTGTGTTCTTGTCATCTTTCAGGTCGGTCGACTGTGTTGCCAGACGGAATAAGAGTTTTTCACACACACATATACGAATGTATATGCGCACTTATATTTTTTCCATCTGCCTGGGCTTTACATCATGATATTGCGGAAAGTGAGATCTGTATGCAAAAAAAAATAAGGTCACAAACTGATATCCATTCAACTAAAAATGTTAGCTCTATAACTGATATTGAGCGCTTTCCAAAAAGCACCGCACAAATTATATATATATATATATATATATATATATATATATATATTACGTACACACACACACAGATATATATATATATATATATATATATATATATATATATATAAATATATAAATAAAAATAAAAACAGACAACTTTAAGGTTCCATGTAATAAATTATTTCACCACAGCCCTTTTAAAGGACTGCGGATCATCAGACTTTACTTCCAAAGGTTGAAACGAAACATGAAAAGAAAATTTACACATTTATGACGGGTAGTACTAAGCATATGTAAATTAACGAAGTGAGGAAGTCAGGGTGGAGAGAAACAGAATTGAGTTAGATGCAATTTAAAATTTCTATTCTTTCATATTTAATATTATTTGAAGAAGTCCAGACATTGACACATTTAATCGGCTAACTTACCGGAAGTTATATATTGATATAGAAGGGGGAGAGGAGAAAAAAGACTTAAACAAAAAAGAGAGAAGGGAGTCATGAGAGAAAGTGTCACTAACTTTCTTTGGAATGAAAGGCCCGAAATAGACGCTGTCGTTTTGCTTTATTTTGAGAGTTTTATTTGGGGGGTTCATAAATATTATAATGTTTGATATAAATTTGAATGTGTAAACAGTCTACAAGGAATTTAATTTGATGTTTGTTAGCAATTTAAGTTTTTTTAAAAACTTTATTACAAAAGTTTTTGGGGATTTGATATGAAACAGTCGATTAGAAAAATATTCATAGAATTTACATTAAATTTTATTTTAAAATATAAGTTTACTTCTAGTTGTAATTGATTATTAAGGTGACATCTCTATCAGTTTGAATTTTATTCA
The DNA here is from genome assembly GCA_964036315.1 of Acanthosepion esculentum. Lineage (NCBI taxonomy): Eukaryota > Metazoa > Mollusca > Cephalopoda > Sepiida > Sepiidae > Acanthosepion > Acanthosepion esculentum. The sequence continues at coordinate 27,582,434 of OZ038519.1, forward strand.
TGAATTTAATTCGCGACTGTTTTTAAACTGGTAATTTCTTTTATTTAAAGTTTAGTTTTTAAGTTAATATGGAGTGATATTTGAAGGTAATATTAGAGATCTTTCTCTGTCATATATTGTATACACGTCCATGCAAGTTTCACATATACATACGTTCCTTTACATGTGCAGTCACTCATACGGGGACACATATACCGATATACACGGGTAATTTCATGTATTAATACCTACATATATCTTTTTAATTGTTTACGCATACTTACACACACACACACATATATATATATATATATATATATATATGATTTACATTGAGCTCTCTGGATTTTATCCTCCTTGGGTCTACCCATACAGATTACCTAGTTTTTGTAAACTCTCTTTCTCTCTCTCTCTCTCTCTCTCTCTCTCTCTCTCTCTATATATATATATATATATATATATATATATATATATATATATATATATATATATGTTTGGACTTTATTTGAATCGTTCATGAGTTACTAATCCTTAGCTATGATTAATTAATGATGAACATGTCATTTTCGTTTATGATCGATTTCATCAAGATTCTTCTGTTAAGCTTGGAGAGTAATTGTGCCTTCTTATTTAGAGTCCAATAGTGTTGTAAAATCTCTCCGAGAATTCCAGTAAAATATCTTTAATCATTTCTAAGATACAACGGTTCAAATCTTAATCTAACAATTGGACAAGTTTGCAGTTACACGATTTAGACAATTTTGCTGTTACGCCATATGTCATTCAAAGACTGTTTCGTTGTATCACAACTAATCAGTGTGACTAGATATGCGATTGCTTCACACCGGGATCGAAACCCGACCGATTAGATATCAGTTGGAGTTTCTCACCCTTAGACCGTCAGCGCACACTACGGGGCCCATAAAAAAAAGATATATACAGGAAAGGAAACTATATAAAGGAGACCCTACACGACTACAACGCATCTGTCTCTGTCGGTGGTAGACTCGTCTGCAACCTGCGTTTGGGACACTATACTGACCTTATGGCCGGCAGCATCTGTGAGCTGCAAGTCCTGACCAACAAACTCGTTGAAAGAACCGCCACATATAGAATGGGACTCAACAGTAAAAAAAATACAAAGTAATGGCGACAGTACATTCAACGCCAGTGTCAGGGTAAACATTGGGCGAAGTGTCCATCATAAAATACTTGGGTTGAACCCTGTCAAAAGATGGCACTTGAAACACAGAAGTCCGCACATGCATCGCCATAGCCAAAGCAGTGATGGCCAGATAGGAAAAGATATGGAAAAGGAATACCAGCTTGCATACCAAGTTCAAGCTCTTCCGATCACTGGTCGTATCTAGCGTCCTCTACGGGTGTGAGCCTTGGACACTAGTGATTCAGGCGTTCGAGAACAAATGCCCGAGAAAGCTCCTCCGAATCTCCAACTGGGAGCACAAAACCAAACACTATGTACGGAGAAAGTTCGAAAGTCCCGTGGGCCGATATGAATTTCTCCTTGCCAGTATTAAGCGTCGGAAGATGGCACGGTTTGGCCAAGTCACACGACATGACAGAGGCCTCTGCAACGCCATCATGCAAAGCTGGTCAGACATAGATCAAAGAGTGAACGGACATGACAATGCCGGAACTCCTAAAAACCTCCGCCAGCAGATCAGCCTAAAGGAGGCTGTCTGTTTCTTCTGCCCTTGGGTGACCGCCGGGAGCATTGAAGCAGTTCTATGATGATGATGATAATGATGATGATATATTTGAGGATGCAGGCTCTTAAGTTAAAATGGTTGCTATCATTGCATAAGTATTGCCTTTTGTACGAGTATTGCCTTTTGTACGAGTATTGCCTTTTGTACGAGTATTACCTCAATGCACAGAATCTATTTTTGTCTATATCTCTGAGATGAGCTATTAAGATTACTTGTATTATTTACATTATTCGGACAATTATCCCCATCTTCATCCCCATATTCACGACGTTCCGGCCTTTTTTCTTTTTCTTTTTATCCGAGCGCTTTCGGCTAAAACAGTTAGCCATTTTCAAGGATTATAATGTAAATGTTAGAATTAGAAATAGTTTGTTATACGTATGTTTTATAAATAAATACACACATATATATATATATATATATACATATATATATATATATATATATATAAATGGTAATGCTCGTTTGGAAAACCTCGGATAGCTCAACTTGCAGGTATGTCAGAAGAAATCGGTACCCGAGGAAAACAGTGTAAGAAAAAAAAAGAAAAACCAAGAACATTAAAACAAGACGAAACCAATCGTCAAGTTCTTCTGTTCCAAGTCCAAAGAAAGAAAAAAAAAACGAGGAGAAAGACTAAAACGTAGAGTGCTCAATACGCTAATATATATATATATATATATATATATTTGTGTGTGCGTGTGTATGTGTGAGTGTGTGGGTGTGCGCGCGTGTGCGTGAGTGAGTGTATATATGTGAGAGTTACTGAAAAATCTCTTATACCGATTAAGAAGTTTCTCCCCTAACAAAAATAAGCAACACCGAGAAGCAAAAAGCAAAAAAAAAAAAAAAACCAAAATGTTTGATCATTTAGTCTTTCCTTTGGGAATCCGGTTGAGCCGAAAACTTTTCAGCACCCATCGTTTACATATATATATATATATATATATATATATATATATATATATATATATATATATATATGTATATCTTCTCAGATTTCGTGCTTTGCTTCTGAAAGTCTTTCCCAGACTTTTTGCAAAACTCATCAGGCACAAATTTACTCTCAGATTTCAGCATTACGAATTGTCAGGAGCTTCTGATGAGTTTTTTTTTTTTTTTACTGTAGTGGGGGGTGTCGTTTTGTTGAGTCGAACTATGCAAGGTATTAGATTCTTGCGATATATTCCAGACTTGTCTTCGACTCACGAATCTTACAATTCTTAATCCCAGTTGAGGAATTTAAAAAGAGAAATAAAAAAAAAAAATACAAATATATAAATAAATAAATAAAACAGACCACATCAGCATATTCGTCCATGGCCTTATGCCACATCTAAGCTATGCAAACAAAGTCAGCCTCGGGCGTAATCCTCCAGATTCTGGAGCCTGACTCGCCTACAAAGAGAGCCTATTTCGAATCTCACCATTGTCGCTTTATCAAGGTTAATAATGCCGTTGTAATGACGAAAATGAGTAGGCGTAGATATTCTACGGGCACTGTATTTACTTGACCCCCTCCCCCACTGAGTCAGGTTGTGACACAAGGTCGGTTTTTAACCTGGGGACCCGAGCGTCTTCACTCGGGCCGCTGGTCTTAGCTGGTCATAGCTTGATCAAGCCGGTCAGAGCTGGTCCAAGCTAGTCATAGCTGTGATACTCCAAGCGCAGGGACGGATCCCTGTGACCGGTAACTACAGATTTATTTGACCGCCCCCCGCGCCGCGGAGTCAGGTTATGACACAACGTCAGATTTAACGTGGGGACTCGAGTGTTTTCACACGGGCCGCTGCTCCAAGATGGTCTTAGCTTGTCCAAGCTGGTCTAAGCTAGTCATAGCTGGTCTTGGCTTTTCATAGCTCATCCAAGCTGGTCAGAGAGGGTCCAAGCTAGTCGTAGCCGTGATACCACCAGCACAGGTACGGATCCCTGTGTTAGGTAACTATCAGAATGTGTAGAGATTTACTAGACCCCTCCACTGAGTCTGGTTGTGACACAATGTCAGTTTTTAACGTGGGGACACGAGTATTTTCACTCGGGCCGCTGGTCCATGCTGGTCTTAGCTGGTCATAGCTTGTCCAAGCTGTTCAGAGCTGGTCTAAGCTAGTCATAGCTGGTCTTGGATTGTCATAGCTGGTCCAAGCTGGTCAGAGCCGGTCCAAGCTAGTCGTAGCCGAGATACCACCCGGCCAGGGACGGATATCTACGCCAGCTAAGTATCAGAATGTGTAGAGATTTAAAGAGAGAGTGAGTGAAAGACAAAGCGAGCAATTTACACCAATATTCTACGTACGCTGACTCAAAACTGCCCGTGAGCTATAGTAATAGCTCTCTTTATTCTAATTACCTATTAGGTACCTCTATAAGAACTAGTAAAATTTTCAGCACTTGTTTTTGTATGACACATTAATTTGGAAAATCTTGCAAAAATAAATATAATTGTCGGATGTTAATGAAACTTTCAGAAACTATTCACAGATGATCGAAATTATTATAAATACATTTTCTGTTTTTAAAGTCATGGAAAAAAAAATATTTATTATCCCCCCCCACCCAACTAATTTTCTGAAAACTCTAGAAATTCAGTCGCATTCAGTTTAATGATTATATTAGTTAAAAGCAAACTAAGATTTTCATTTTTTTTTTAAATGTAAAAAAATGATTGACAATCTGTCAATTTTTCTGACGCAAAAAAAAAGATTTTTAACGAAAATTTTGGACGTGCTAGGAACGATTAAAAATGTAAAAGAAATACCCCCAAAATTCTTTCCTCTTAATAATAACTAACATTTAGACGATAACATTTTGTTTTCGTCAAGTTTGACGTCTTTTTCATCACGCTCTGCTCTTTTTTAGCGATCTCATGGAGGTACTATTAGTTAAACCAATCCCATTACATCTTCCTGAATCTTTTGGGTTTCATGCCTTGCATGGATCTACGGCTTCTCCTACGTTCCCTCACCGTCTCACGAGTATTTCTCGTTATGTGGGACCCTGATCTAGTTCTTTTATTCTCAGTGTCCCGTGTTTCGTACTCCGAGCCTTCCGAAGAACTTTGATCGTCCACTGATTCCTCTGTCCTGTTTTCCTGTTTGTAGTGAAAGAGATATTCACCTTACCTCGAAAAAGAGTTCGTGTTTTGTGTGCGGTCTGCCGAAGTGGGGGAGGGGGGTGTTAAAGAATATTTATTCATTATTGTATAAATACAATAACTGTGGCACATGGCCGAAGCGGAGGTGGGTAAAGGCTGGTTTTCGCTAAACATCCTATTCCTAGTTAATCACAGTCACGACCCTTTCATCCAATGCAATTGATCCAATTACCAACAGAACTTATCCATCACCATTCAAATGATTTTCTAAGCTAACTTAGATGTGGCACAAGGCCGAACGTATGGGGCACCCAGTGAGGATCGAACTCACTACTCAGTTCTAGCGAGACAAGCTTGTTAACCAATTACACCACGCCAAGGTACCACATGGGGATTAAAGAAAAAGTATCTGTCTATATTTCTGAGATGAGGTATTAAGTACACATGGTACAGTGGATAAAGGCGTTAATTAGATCCAGTGACAGGACCCAAAGAGTGGGAGTTCAATACCTGGTTAAGGCGGTGGAAAACTTGGCGAGGGGAATTAACAGGAGATTACTGATAACTGACATCCATTAGACATGGCACGTGGAACTAGAACAGCCTACCCCAGTGAGCGAGATAAAGGGTTCAGTTCCACATTCCAACCAGCTGAAAAGGGCCGAAGCGTACGACAGCCGAAACGTTGTAATAAAAATGGCGACAAAAATGAGGACAATAGTCCGAATAATGTAAATAGTGTAAAGAAAAAGTAGTTGGCAAATTATAGTAGTTAGAAAAGTCGTTAGTCGTAATTGTCCTAGCGAAACAAGCTTGTTAACCATTACAATATTTATTTCTGTGAAAAGATACAGAAAATGTGGCACAAGGCCTAAGAAAGGGGATGGGGAAAAGGACGGTCTTCATCTGTCTTAACTTTAAACTTAGCTAGCCGCAAGCACTGACCCAAGCATACAAACAATATTCCTAACACCAAAACAACGCATTCTTACTAACTGTTGAGTCTTGACTCAATGTTTAATCTCGCCTATTGCATGGAATAATAATGCAACACAAAATGTACTTGGAACAAGAATGTATTATAACAAGAAAGTGTACACAATAAGTACATATAGTATTTCTGTATATTTCTGGGAAGACGTTCCTGGAGAATGTGTTGACTAGTCGCAGTCGATCAGAGTCTCTAGTTGGATCTCGTGATTCCCCTTCCTTTCTCCTCGTCTTCCGGTACCAACCATTATTTATATAGTTGGTAGTCACCTATGCAGATTAGGTGGATTCCACCACAACACTAACCTTTCTTACTCCATCCACCAAAATACCTCATTGTCTTTATGAAAATCCTAAATAGTCCCCCAGGTGTACAAATCGTTGTATGTGGAGGGGAGGGGGTAAAACAACAAATTTAAAAGATACCCAAAGAGTATATACAATATGAATTAATCTATTTATAAGAAATTAAACAAAGTCATTAGTATTAATAAACTAACCATTACAATATCTATTTCTGTAAAAAATACAGAAAATGTTACACAAGGCCTAAAAATGGGGGGGGGGGTAATAAACTAACCATTAAACCACGCCAAGATGCCACAGGCGGACGAACACGAGTTTTTGCTGGTGAGAAGCGAAGGTTGGATTTGTGATCCCATTTTGTCTTTTCTACGTTGCCTGTTGGACTGTTACGACGGACTATCGTTTGAACTGTGATTTGGCTACAAGTGTTCCGGTCGAGAGACAGAAGAAACCGACTGACGGCGTTTATTGCTACAATAAATTTACAATTTTTTTTTCTTTCTTTACCACAACAATGTTCATCTATAGTCATTCGAACTAACGTCGCTTTGTACTTCCTCATAATTTTGGTTTGGTTTGTTTTACGGCATATCAACACCTCAATGAGTCATTTAATGCCGACAACTTTTTTTTTTTGTAATATTTTTGTTTTGTCAAAAATCTATTTCTGTTAATATTTTTTTCCCTCAAAAACGTATAGCTGATAATACTTTTTTCAAAAACGTATAGCTGGTAATATTATTTTTCCAAAACGTATAGCTGGTAATATTATTTTTCCAAATCGTATAGCTGATGATAATATTTCTTCAAAAACGTGTAGCTGGTAAAACTATTTTTCCAAAACTTATAGCTGGTAATACTATTTTTCCAAAACGTATAGCTGGTAATATTATTTTTCCAAAACGTATAGCTGGTAATATTATTTTTCCAAATCGTATAGCTGATGATAATATTTCTTCAAAAACGTGTAGCTGGTAAAACTATTTTTCCAAAACTTATAGCTGGTAATACTATTTTTCCAAAACGTATAGCTGGTAATATTATTTTTCCAAAACGTATAGCTGATGATAATATTTCTTCAAAAACGTATAGCTGCTAAAACTATTTTTCCAAAACGTATAGCTGGTAAAACTATTTTTCCAAAACGTATAGCTGGTAATACTATTTTTCCAAAACGTATAGCTGGTAAAACTATTTTTCCAAAACGTATAGCTGGTAAAACTATTTTTCCAAAACGTATAGCTGGTAAAACTATTTTTCCAAAACGTATAGCTGATAATACTATTTTTCCAAAACGTACAGCTGGTAATATTATTTTTCCAAAACGTATAGCTGATGATAATATTTCTTCAAAAACGTGTAGCTGGTAAAACTATTTTTCCAAAACGTATAGCTGGTAAAACTATTTTTCCAAAACGTATAGCTGGTAATACTATTTTTCCAAAACGTACATCTGGTAATATTATTTTTCCAAAACGTATAGCTGATGATAATATTTCTTCAAAAACGTGTAGCTGGTAATATTTTTTCAAAAAACGTATAGCTGGTAATATTATTTTTCAAAAACATACAGCCGGAAACACTATTCTTTCCAAAAAAAAAGTATAGCTGGTAACATTTTTTTCAAAAACGTACAACTGGCAACATTATTTTTTCAAAAACGTTTTATCAAAGGCCTTGCTGTTGGACGTAGTTTATCGTCATACCCAGAACACGGATGTAGTTTATCGTCTTACACAGAACACGGATGTAGTTTATCGTCTTACCCAGGACGCGGATGTAGTTTATCGTCTTTCCCAGGACGCGGAATCAGTTTATCGTCATACCCAGGACGCGAATGTAGTTTATTGTCTTTCCTAGGACGCATATGTAGTTCATCGTCTTACCGAGGATGCGGATGTAGTTTATCGTCTTACCGAGGACGCGGATGTAGTTTATCATCGTACCCAGGACGCGGATGTAGCTTATCGTCTTACCCAGGACGCGGATGTAGTTTATCGTCTTACCCAGGAAGCGGATGTAGTTTATCGTCTTACCCAGGACGCGTATGTAGTTTATCGTCTTACCCATCACGCGGATGTAGTTTATCGTCTTACCCAGGACGCGTATGTAGTTTATCGTCTTACCCATCACGCGGATGTAGTTTATCGTCTTACTCAGGACGCGGATGTAGTCATAATTTTCACTAGCTCGTATCTGGTCTGCATGGAAATGCCGTGTTGTATCCTTTTTTACACCATGAAATTCACCTTTTCCTCCTCGTTTTCTTTATTTCTTTTCTAACATATGCTTCCATTAATAGAGAAATAGTTTCCATTAATAGATATGGTTAATGGAGCTCTAATCTGTCTACTCGTTAATGCAGACTGGCTCTCTAATCTGTCAGCATGTGGTATCGTTCGGTAACTCAACAATAATCTTGGTAGGAAAGTTTCAATCTTGTCTTCCGTCTTGGGTATGACGATAAACTACATCCGCGTCCTGGGTAAGACGATAAACTATGTCCAACAGCAAGGCCTCTGATGAGGAGGTTCTGAAAAGCGTGAAACCACCTCTTAATGGCTGATGTTCCCAGGTCCACCCTGACCTGGGGTGGTAGCAACTGTTAGGGTCCCAAATATGGGCAAATAGTTAACCCCCAAACTGGGGTCAAAACACTATGAAAGTATGAAAAATAGGTTTTAATACCAGAAATACTTTGTAAAAAAATATAACCTACAATACATTTTTGAAAAAATAAATATTACCAGCAATACATTTCTTTTTGAAGAAAAATATTACCAGGAATAGATTTTTGAAGGAAAAAAATATTTGTCTATATTTCTGAGATGAGGTATTATGTACACTATTTACATTATTCGGACTATTGACCTAATCTTTGACACCATATTTATTACAAAGTTTCGACCTTTCACTACCTGTCTATATTTCTGAGAAGAGGTATTATGTACACTATATACATTATTCGGACTATTGTCCTCATCTTTGTCGCCATATTTATTACAACGTTTCGGCCTTTCAGTATCTGTCTATATTTCTGAGATGAGGTATTATGTACACTATTTACATTATTCGGACTATTGTCCTCATCTTTGTCGCCATATTTATTACAACGTTTCGGCCCTTCAGTATCTGTCTATATTTCTGAGATGAGGTATTATGTACACTATTTACATTATTCGGACTATTGTCCTCATATTTGTCGCCATATTTATTACAACGTTTCGGCCCTTCAGTATCTGTCTATATTTCTGAGATGAGGTATTATGTACACTATTTACATTATTCGGACTTTGACCTAATCTTTGTCGCCATATTTTTTACAACGTTTCGGCCATTCAGTATCTGTCTATATTTCTGAGATGAGGTATTATGTACACTATTTACTTTATTCGGACTATTGTCCTCATCTTTGTCGCCATATTTATTACAACGTTTCGGCCCTTCAGTATCTGTCTATATTTCTGAGATGAGGTATTATGTACACTATTTACATTATTCGGACTATTGTCCTCATCTTTGTCGCCATATTTATTACAACGTTTCGGCCCTTCAGTATCTGTCTATATTTCTGAGATGAGGTATTGTGTACATTATTTACATTATTCGGACTTTGACCTAATCTTTGTCGCCATATTTTTTACAACGTTTCGGCCATTCAGTATCTGTCTATATTTCTGAGATGAGGTATTATGTACACTATTTACATTATTCGGACTATTGTCCTCATCTTTGTCGCCATATTTATTACAACGTTTGGGCCTTTCAGTATCTGTCTATATTTCTGAGATGAGATATTATGTACACTATTTACATTATTCGGACTATTGTCCTCATCTTTGTCGCCATATTTATTACAACGTTTCGGCCTTTCAGTATCTGTCTATATTTCTGAGATGAGTTATTATGTACACTACATTATTCGGACTATTGTCCTCATCTTTGTCGCCATATTTATTACAACATTTCGGCCTTTCAGTATCTCTATATTTCTGAGATGAGGTATTATGTACACTATTTACATTATTCGGACTATTGTCCTCATCTTTGTCGCCATATTTATTACAACGTTTCGCCTTTATCCACAGGCTTCAGTTAGATCCAGTGACAGGACCCAAACAGTGTGAGTTCAATACCTGGTTAATTTTGTTTCAACACTTCTGGTGTCTTATCAAGTGATGGTGTTGAATGTAGAATAAAGTGTTTAAAAAATTCAAATTAATCAAACATGCCTCTCAAGGGGAAATTATGTTACATAAGCTGGAACGACCAATCAAAAAACAAGTATATGAGAATTCAAAAAACTTGACAACGGACTTTAAGTTTATAATAGTTATTTAATGCGTTAATCTTAAGGTTAGACTAAAATAAAATTCATTCTAACTAATAAATATTAAATTATACCATAAAATTAAAAATTACCAATTTTAAATTTAATCTATTATTTTGTTTTTATTGAATTTATGTTGGAATAAACGTTATATATATATATATATATATATATATATATATATATATATATATATATATATATATATATATATATATATATATATATATATATATATATATATATATATATATATATAAAGAGAGAGAGATAAAGACATTTTTATGTTTAACATTATTTTTTATAGACCTGAGTGTCCGAGAAATTTTCATAGAAAATTTTCGTCCTTGATCGATCCTTAGTGGCCGAAACTGTTAAGGCACGTCAGGCTATATGACAGTTCCGTATAGGATACAGGTTCGATTCCTGTCGAGGATGAATATTTTCTATGAAAATTTCTCGGACATTCAGGTCAGTAAATGTTATTTAATACTGTTTATTATAAAACAGAGCATTTACTTAAATACTTGTATCTATAAAAAAAATAATGTTAAACATAAAAATGTCTTTAAATAATTGTCGGACTTTGTCCATATATATATATATATATATATATATATATATATATATATATATATATATATATATATATGTATATATATATATATATATATATATTAGAGGTTGGTGTAGTAGAGCCTTGCTAATAGAGTTCTAGAAAATGCAATGCGTGATTTTCCGAAGCAGTCCAGGCCAAGTTTGAAAGCAAACAAATTGGACCCTGGAAGTTTTGGGAGATTGCTAACCGAATTCTGATTACAGAACTTTCCCCAATAGTGATGAACAGATGTTTCCTCAGGGAGACCCCCGTGATTTGAACGCCTAATGGGACTTAATTAGGACTCAACCAAGACCTCAAGCGTAACTCGTACATACGAACCATCGCTACAGATAATGGGAAAAATTTTTTACTCCCCTGCTTGCGTGCTGCGGTAAGTACTTGACTCCTCCAGCTATTATTTACCTTTACAAAGGCCAACTCAGGTCGAAAATGAAGTACTGCTGGCATATATGGACGGGAGTCGCTCAGTCTTCGCTTTCCACCCTCGAGAATGTCCAAAAGCGTCCCTGCGTCCTCGTAGGCGACGAATTATTTTCCACGCTGCAACGTCTTTCTCACAGGTGACATGTCGCAAGCCGCTCGCTGCTCGGTTGCCCTTTCCATGTTGAGCGTTCAGATGAACTGCAGTCTTAGTTCGACCAGTCCCGAGGTCCACGATTAAGACGCGACATACCAAGCAGATTGTATCGAAGCGCGCCCATTCCCGTCATATCTCTCCCTCCGTAGCGTGATGTAAGGCCCAGTCAAGAACCTTCTTCCCACGATCAAATGGAACCGACTCCCACGAGGGTGCTTCTCCAATTACTACAATCTTAACATATTCAAGTCTAGGGTAAACCGTTATCTTCCACACCAATCAGCCTGTTATTCTGTAACCCACTATCTCAAATGGCCCCAGGGACTTGTACACACACACACACACGCACATATATATATATATATATATATATATATATATATATATATATATATATATATATATATATATATATATGACGATCTGCCTAAGTGAAACCTTGGTAGGTGTGTCTGGCTCATTAGGTTTGACTAGGTTTGCTCTACGCTTGTATTGAGCTCTTTAGTTAGTTGTTTACTCGTATCGGGGTTTTTTCTTTGGGCCTTGAACCTGTATCTGTGCGATTATTTTCGACAGACTTTCATGTTCCTGGCTCTTTCTTTTTTTAAACCTTTTTTTCCTTCGTGATTGATTTGGCTATTGTTAAATCAAGAGTTCGAAGGTTTTTCGACACGAGCATAGTTACCTATATTTATATATATATATATATATATATATATATATATATATATATATATATATATTGCAAATCAAAAATGAAGGGATTATCAGTGGTCAGGAATGAATGCAAGCATTACTGATAGAATAGGGCTATTATATGTATAATGTAAATGCATTGCTAATGATTTTACTATAGGAATGCATTGAAAATCAGGAAGAAAGGGATTATCAGTGGTCAGGAATTAATCTAATCATTACTGATAGAATAGGGCTATTATATGTATAATGGAAATGCATTGCTAATGATTTTACTATAGGAATGCATTGAAAATCAGGAAGAAAGGGATTGTCAATGGTCAGGAATTAATCTAATTATTACTGATAGAATAGGGCTATTATATGTATAATGGAAATGCATTGCTAATGATTTTACTATAGGAATGCATTGAAAATCAGGAAGAAAGGGATTGTCAGTGGTCAGGAATGAATGCAAGCATTACTGATAGGATAGTGCTATAATATGTATAATGTAAATGCATTGCTAATGATTTTACTATAGGAATGCATTGAAAATGAGGAAGAAAGGGATTGTCAGTGGTCAGGAATGAATGCAAGCATTACTGATAGAATAGGGCTATTATATGTATAATGGAAATGCATTGCTAATGATTTTACTATAGGAATGCATTGAAAATGAGGAAGAAAGGGATTGTCAGTGGTCAGGAATGAATGCAAGCATTACTGATAGAATAGGGCTATTATATATATAATGGAAATGCATTGCTAATGATTTTACTATAGGAATGCATTGAAAATCAGGAAGAAAGGGATTGTCAGTGGTCAGGAATGAATGCAATCATTACTGATAGAATAGGGCTATTATATGTATAATGGAAATGCATTGCTAATGATTTTACTATAGGAATGCATTGGAAATCAGGAAGAAAGGGATTGTCAGTGGTCAGGAATGAATGCAAGCATTACAGACTGAATACTAATATTGCTCACCAGCTGTAGAATTGTTGAGAGTTACCAATCCTAAAGAAATGTTCTTTAACTGTCAGTTGCGGAGTATTTAGATTCACCATTTGTTTGTTTGTCAACTTATTTGTTTCATTATTTAAGACAATTCTTTCTTTCTTAAAGATTTTGTTTTTTTCCTCCTCTTCCTCCTCCTACTCCGCCACCGCCGCCGTCAGCCGCAGCACCCCCTCCACCATCATCAAATCCTTAAATTCAATTCTGTTTTTCATTCTCTCTGTTGACCACGTTTCTCTCTCTGTTTTTTTTATTTTTTTATTCTTTGTTTCTGTATTTTTTTTTTTTTTTCAAATTCCTTCATCTCGATTTTGGTTGGCATTAAAGTGTTCAATCCTTGCTGATATTCCTGCAAGAACAGGAAACTGACAGGTGACTGCGTTAATATTTTGATGACTTCGGCCCGGCAGCTAACAGCAGCTAATCCATCAATGTCACGATGAACTGGGGAGGTTTATGGACCTGGTCTTAGTTTTTCCTGATGAGAACTGCAAGATTAGCCCACTCTCAATACATTAACTTCTCAGCGAATCGTTTACCCTTCAAGTCAGACTGGCATTTAAAAAAAAAATCAAAACTGTGGTCAGATGTATTACGGTATCGACATCCCCTCTAAAACAATAAGAGATATAGGGAAGGTGATGGCCTCAGGTTTGTTGGGATGTAAAAGGCATTACGTTTATTGGAAGTTTTCAAAAGGGCCACACCATCAATGGAGAGTACTATGCCAACTTGCTGAGGCAGTTACGAAAGATTATGAAAACCAAACGACTGGAAAAAAAAACTGACGAACGGGCAATATCTTTGGTTTTAATAACTGCTGTGCGTGACTGTAGATTTAATCAGGTTGACCAACCTCCTTATTTTTCCTAATTTGACTAACATCTGTTCCCCAACATGAAGAAAAAACTTGGCTTCTGATGACGTCATAATTGCTGCTGTTGACCAACAGGACGGACAGTCTTCTCTGAAAAGTCAGATATCAGTTTAGCTTGAAATAAACAATTTAGTTATTAATAAGAAGAGAATTAATTTAATGAATGTACGGTTTTACAGCTTTAGTATAAAACTCGTTGTCTAGTTTGCAAACACTTAATAACCGATAGTGTATTTTCTGTACCCAACACCAATATCAAAATACATCCACCTCGCCTCACCTGTGATAGCCATAACATAATCTACTATTTATTCTGCACAATATGTCCCAATAGTGGATATATTGGCGAATCTGGAATTCATTTTAGATTTCGTTTCAACAATCATAAACTATCCATACATCAAAACAATCCTTATTCCCCCATAGCTGAACACTTTAATCAATCAAGACACTCATTAGACAACTGTAAATGTTTATTGATAGATTCCGATTTCAGTTCCACATACACACGCAGAAAAAAAGAGAAATACTGGATTTTGAAATTAGACACATATAAACTAGGGTTAAACAAAGACTTGGGAATTTTAAATCTGTATAAATATTTCAATAGTTAAAAAATTTCTTTAGATATAGTTAAAAAAAACTTTTTAAACAACATCTAAAATATTATCGTTAGATTTACGTTAGAAATATTCAAACACAGTTTCATTCCACATCATGTGACGTCCGTGTCTCGCGACGGACGCTACTTGAAAACAAACTTCTGAATACAGTTATTTAATTTATTTCTGAGGAAAGACCGGTGCGATCTGAAATATCAAATATATATATATAAAAAAATAAAATAAATACTTAAAAAAAACATTCAATTTTTTTTTTTAATTTGCAACTTTTCAGTTGTTTTCTCCATATTATATACATATCAAGAAAGTATACGTGGCTTCTCATTATGCTATATATACACAGACATGACAGAATTGAATAGACACCAAGATAAATTTTATTTCTGATTTTTTTAATAACCAAGATAAATTAACTTAGATTTTTTTAATAACCAAGATAAATTAACTTAGATTATTTGATTAAAATTGCAGATAACAATACTGGAACATGCCACGAACCAAAGGAGCATCAGACCTATCTGAATTTCAGCGAGGACGTATCGTGGGCTAACATGAAGGTGGTCTTAGTCAAAGAAAAATATCTGAAAATCTTTCAATACCCCTTTCTACTGTTAATAGAGTGATCGTACAATTCACCAGAGAGGGCAAGAAGTGTACAAAACCTCATCCAGGCTGCCATGGGCCCTCTGAAGGAACCATACGTCTTGTCGAAAGAAATGTTGAACAGGATCCACATTGCAAAGCCTCTGACATAGCAACACAAGTTGATGTCAGTCCCAGAACAGCTGTCAGGTATCTTCACAAGCTGGGTTACTATGGCAGAGCTGCGAGAAGGAAACCACTTCTCCGTCTAGCCAATATCAAACACAGAAAGGATTGGGCTCATGAGATGATGGAGAGACCTGTGACCTTTTGGACCACTGTCATTTTCTCTGATGAGTCAAGATTCGTATTATTTTCCAACAGTGGAAGAGTATGGTTATGGACACTGTAGTCAAGAGTTTGATTTAAAAAGACTGCAGCCAACGGTGAAACATGGGGGCCTTTCAGTAATGGTATGAGGTGCAATTTGGAGTGATGGTCGCTCAGAGCTTGTGGAGTGTGAAGGAAACATTAATTCAACCAAATATGTTTCTATATTAAAGAAAGGGGTCCTTCCAATATTCTCAAGTAGTAGAATGAGCAAAGTTGACTCCCTATTGAAGCTCCATGTCACACTGCTCAAGCAACGCAACATTGGTTGAGACAAAATGGGACCAATAAACTTCCATGGCCAAGTCAGTCCCCAGATATTAACCCTATTGAACACCTTTGGAGCATATTAGATTGAAAAACAGGAAGCCATCTTCTAAGCCCTAACTTTTAGGATTATTGCGTGAAACATGGCAAGAAATCCCTGAAGATGATATTCGTGAACTCATCACTAACATGCCTAGAAGGGTCCTTGCATTAAAAAAAAGCAAATGGGATGTCAACCAAGTATTAGTGATTAAATTTATGACCATTTATAATTACTTCATTTGTATAAATTACTTGTTTAATAAAATAAACGGTTTCTGTGAGCGTCTATTCAATTCTGTCATGTCTGTATATATATATATATATATATATATATATATATATATATATATATATATATATATATATTATAATATTTTAAAAAAATATGATTCCTTCGCTACATAAGAGTTCTCATGTTTCAAAAACGAGAGCCGAAACCCTCAATATAATTATTAAAATTAAGTTGAATTAAGGTATCGAGTCCCGTTTCATCCTCAAGCGAAAATTTAGGAATAAGCTATCTTGTGGTTTGCGCGTGTTTATAAGTATGGTCTCTTGCAACATTAATTACTATGGAAACGGCTGAGGGCGGCCATTTTGTTTGGGTGGTCGAACAGGTAATTTTTATCTACAGAGCAGTCACCTTCGGAAAGGCTATGCCGGGTTATGGCGGGGTGTCTATTCAAAAGCTGCTGGTGGCAGTCACCGTCTAATTAGTTTAAAGCGAAAGATATTTCATGGCGCAACGGCCAGTCGTTAAGTGTCGAGAGGACTGTGTTTTATTATTATCTATCTATTAATATCTTTTTTGAAACATGAGAACTCTTATGTAGCGAAGGAATCATACTTTTTTAAAAATATTATAATATAAGCTTCACTTTCTGTGTGGAGCACTGTCTTTTTAAAAATAAAAACAAAATTACTAAAGAACTCCGGATTATTTACCTAACGTGTTCTTTCCTATTTTTCTGCAATACCTGCACACACACAAACATACACACACATACATACATACATACATACATATATATATATATATATATATATATATATATATATATATATATATATATGTATATGTATATATATAAGTTTTTATGGAGTAATTACGTTTTAACGTTTATATATGCAAACATATATATATGATTAAAATAGACAATATATATATATATTGTAGGAAGTTTTACACACAGAGACACACACACACACACACACACACATATATATATATATATATATATATATATATATATATATATACATATATATATATATAAATTATGTATATAATAATAATAATAATAATAATAATAATAATAATAATAAGAAGAAGAAGAAGAAGAAGAAGAAGATGAAGATTTACAATTCCAATTTTAAATGTTAGTTTCTGTTTTGAAACATGGCAATTCCTGTGTAACGAGGAACCATATTTTTTAAAATAGAAAATAATTATATATATATATATATATATATTTATATATATTTATTTATTATAATTTTATCATATAGACAAAACCATTTTACTCACAACAAAGATGCAACTTGGTTTCAGTAAGTGACGTTTTACATCCGGGCTCGCCTACAAACAGGATCGTTCATAACCATTTCCGACCCTCACCCGTAGATGTGCAGTTAAAATGCACTGAAACCAAGTTGCATCTTTGTTGTGAGTAAAATGGTTTTGTCTATATGATAAAATTATAATAAATAAATAATTATCGCTCTACTACATGTATTGAGCTCTTTTTTGAATGAATGCTGCGAACGTTAGAATTTATATATTTTATATATTACTTTCGTTCCCACCGCATCGGATATATATATATATATATATATATATATATATATATATATATATATATATATATAAAGAGCCAGAACCTAACTAGGTTTCACCTACCGGATGATTACGATCATCCTGCCTAGATAGGGTTGGCCCAAAGGACATTTTATTGATAAATCGGCCACCAGAAAGAATTGAAATCTGGAGTAGACCTGACTAACTTCCCACTTCGAACTGAGTCTCTATTGATTGATATGCATGGAACCCGTCCAGGTTTCTGCTATCATCTCTAAGCTCGTAAAGCATGTCGACCCGATCGGTTCCTTGTAATAGTCATTAAGATGTGTGCTCCCGAACTGGCACTTGTTCTCTCGAAACTGTATGAGAAATGCCTCTATATCCCGTGCTTTCCTGCCTGCTACGAGTCATCTCTTGTTCCCGTTCTTAAAAACTCTGGTGAAACCCCGACCTTTCCAACTATCGGTCAATTAACATTATACCTCTATTTGGGAAAGACCTAAAGACACTAATCGATGCTAAATTGTTCCCCCTATCTATCTATTTCAGTCGATTCGCTATCTATCTATCTATCTATCTATCTATCTATCTATCTATCTATCTATCTATCTATCTCAGTTTGTTCTTATCTATCTATCTATCTATCTATCTATCTATCTATCTATCTCAGTTTGTTCTTATCTATCTATCTATCTATCTTTCTATCAGTTTGTTCTTATCTATCTATCTATCTATCTCAGTTTGTTCTTATCTATCTATCTATCTATCTATCTCAGTTTGTTCTTATCTATCTCTCTATCTATCTATCGATCTATCGATCTATCTATCTATCAGTTCTTATCTATCTCAGTTTGTTCTTATCAATATATCTATCTATCTCAGTTTGTTCTTATCTATCTATCTATCTCTCTATCTATCTCAGTTTGTTCTTATCTATCTATCTATCTATCTATCTATCTATCAGTTTGTTCTTATCTATCTATCTATCTCAGTTTGTTCTTATCTATCTCTCTATCTATCTATCTATCTATCAGTTCTTATCTATCTATATATCTATATATCTATCTGTTTGTTCTTATCAATCTATCTATCTATCTCAGTTTGTTCTTATCTATCTATCTATCTATCTATCTATCTATCTATCTATCTATCTCAGTTGGTTCTTATCTATCTATCTATCTATCTATCTATCTCAGTTTGTTCTTATCTATCTATCTATCTATCTATCTCAGTTTGTTCTTATCTATCTATCTATCTATCTATCTATCTATCTATCTATCTATCTATCTATCTATCTATCTATCCAAGTCTGTGCGATACCTATCTAAAAAAAGCAAAAAAAAAAAAAACATAAAAAATATCGCCGAAAACAACTGAAGTAATGAAAACTTTGGAATCCAAAATGTCAGGATTGCAGGAATTGTTTTAATTTGCTCACTGAGTCGACCTGATTCCAAAATCGTATGATATGTTCGGCTACGGCCTCTTGGGGTAAATTTGAAAAAGTGCGGCACACTGACATTCGCATTTATTATATATATACATATATATATGTATGTATATATATATATATGTGTGTGTGTGTGTGTGTGTGTGTGTGTGTGTGTGTGTGTGCGTGCGTTGTGTGTGTGTGTGCGTATGTGTGTTTGCAATGATCCCATTTCCAGATCCAAAGAGTCTTTTGAGCCATAAATCCGAAGTCCTGGCATACATACTAAAATATTCCTCCGAAACACAATATGAGTCTGTTTAAAAAAATTTACATTTCAATTAACCCTCCGACCCTTACTTTGCTCTTCTTCTTCTTCTTCTTCTTCTTCTTCTTCTTCTTCTTCTTCTTCTTCTTCTTCTTCACATGCTCCCCCTCCCTTTCTATCATACCAAGCTTTTGTTTGCGTTTGTTTATTTATTTTTTAAAGATATGGTTGTTGGGATTATTTTTTGGGTTTGTTTGTTTTGAATATTAGTAGGAGCGTTTATTCCGATCCTTTGCGTGTCAAGTGCGTCTGGAATTCGAATGAGCGTCTTTCTGTTGTTTTTTTTTTAATTTTCAGCCACTGCCATTGTTAAACAAGGTGAGGTCGGATAGAGGTATTTAATGTACAGGGCCTTTATTATAGCGAGATATTTTCGGTAATTTGATTTGCATAAATCAACGCCTATTCGTATCTATCTAATGGAAAGAAACAGTATATATATATATATATATATATATATATATATATATATAGCAAGATTAATGCTTGACAAACGTACTGATAAGCTATAGTTTCAAATAGAATTCCTCCTTTCCACTTAAGATAAAATCTCTTTCTTGGGAGCGCGTTTTCGCAGCGCCGCCCATGCGGTGCCAGCGTAACCGAATCCAAAAAAGAGAACATTGACTTTAGAATTTCAGTTTTTCTGTTTCTGACTAGTCCTGTGTCTATCGTCTCTTCATGTTATCTTAAATTTAAATATAAATATGTCTCCAATAACCATGTCCTGAAGATGGTCTATTAGACCGAAACGTCTGACGTTGACAGTAAAACAAAAAACAAAATAAAAACAGTAAACTTACATATTCAGATTTTGGTTTGTCTTTTCCACATCTTCATCATATATATATATATAAGTAATTGATTTGGGGATTTAGGCTAATTTTATAGTAATTCGTCGAGCTTAGAATACTCAACAGAATGCAGAAAGCACTGGACGGCCGTTTCGTCCTCTCTATATCCACTACCGAGAATCGAACCCGAACGTCATACCAACT
>OZ038519.1:27608093-27630593 GCA_964036315.1 Acanthosepion esculentum
CAAGGGGAGACCGCTCCTGATTATTCAAAACAATAATAATAAAAATTCTAATGACAAAAGTACGCAGGTGTATGCTTAAAGAAAGCTTTATTCAACTGAGTATACAAGGTTCGCGTATAGTGTCCTTTTATAGTCCCAGTAAACAGAAATAGCTCTCTCAAAGAGGAGAGTAACAAAACAAGGGGAGACCGCTCCTGATTATTCAAAACAATAATAATAAAAATTCTAATGACAAAAGTACGCAGGTGTATGCTTAAAGAAAGCTTTATTCAACTGAGAATACAAGGTTCGCGTATAGTGTCCTTTTATAGTCCCAGTAAACAGAAATAGCTCTCTCAAAGAGGAGAGTAACAAAACAAGGGGAGACCGCTCCTGATTATTCAAAACAATAATAATAAAAATTCTAATGACAAAAGTACGCAGGTGTATGCTTAAAGAAAGCTTTATTCAACTGAGAATACAAGGTTCGCGTATAGTGTCCTTTTATAGTCCCAGTAAACAGAAATAGCTCTCTCAAAGAGGAGAGTAACAAAACAAGGGGAGACCGCTCCTGATTATTCAAAACAATAATAATAAAAATTCTAATGACAAAAGTACGCAGGTGTAAGCTTAAAGAAAGCTTTATTCAACTGAGAATACAACGTTCGCGTATAGTGTCCTTTTATAGTCCCAGTAAACAGAAATAGCTCTCTCAAAGAGGAGAGTAACAAAACAAGGGGAGACCGCTCCTGAGTATTCAAAACAATAATAACAATAATTGTAATTACAAAGAGGAGATTAACAAAACAAGGGGAGACTATTCTTGATTATTCATAACACACTTAGAATTTTGGAATTTAGGTGTTTGTGATTGCGGCTGCATATTCAAGGGAGTTGCTGATTCAAGAAAGTGCATACTGACAAAATTAATTACCTTGGAAGTAACTGGGACACTTTTTTTAATTTTTTTCCACATCTATAAGGTTGTAGGCTTATATATAATCAGTAAATTAGCAACTATAATTAACAAAGTTGAGAAGTTTTATGCAGAGACGATGTACTACCTAAACTAAGCCATTGTAACGACAAAACAAAAGATATAAATAGAAGAGAAATAACAAAACTTCAAATAAAATCCAGCCAAACAGAATAAATTTTCAAGATATAAATTTCAACTTAAGCAGCGGAACATATAAACCATACAGGAAATGCAATATATTCAATGTAGAAAATATTTTCTGGCTTTAAATAACCTGCAAAAGCTTGACAAGTCGTAAGTAAAAGACAAATCAATGAATCTATGCATTATAACGAATATAACGTCTAGAAATATTTTTATATCATTTCAAAATGTTGGGCTGTTCAAACAGTAATTACGTATTTCAATGCTATTAACTATGAGTCAACCAATCATGTCGGCCATGTTTGAATAGTACGAAACGGTGTCTAGAATTAGTTTTATAACATTTCAAAATGTTAGGCTGTTCAAAAAGTAATTACGTATTTCAATGCTATTAACTATGAGTCAACCAATCATGTCGGCCATGTTTGAATAGTACGAAACGGTGTCTAGAATTAGTTTTATAACATTTCAAAATGTTAGGCTGTTCAAAAAGTAATTACGTATTTCAATGCTGTTAACTATGAGTCAACCAATCATGTCGGCCATGTTTTAATACTACGAAACGGCGTCTGGAATTAATTTATTATCTCTTCAAAATATTAAAGTGTTTGGAAACTTACTACGCATTTCAGCCTTATTAATTATGAATCGACCAACCTAGTTTGAATAGTAAGGGAATACGTCTAGATTTTTTTTAGCAATTTTTTCAAAATATTACGGTTGTAATGACAAGTTATGGGCTTTAAGAAAGCTTTATTCAGGTGAGAATACAAGGTTCGAGTATAGTATCCTTTTATAGTCCCAGTAAACAGAAATTGCTCACTCAAAGAGGTGAGTAACAAAACAAGGGGCAAGCAATCTTGATTATTCATAACAAGGGTCTTTGGAAAGTAAACACCTATCCCAAACCTACGGGTCTTATTAGTAGGTCTTGTAGCTGTAAATCAGCATTATTTTCAAAACATTCTTAAAAAGTAGAAAATATTTTCTGGCTTTAAATAACCTGTCAAAGGTTGACAATTCGTAAGAAAAAGACGAGTCAATGAATCTAGCGATTATAACAAACGAAGGTTTCGTCCAAATTCTGGCATTCATTGACCCTGTGAGTTTGACCCGCCCGGCCTTTGAAACTGGGGATCGAGTTGACATTTTCAGTATGTTATCGAAATATAATCAGATCAAGTTTATATTTCGCACTTGCCTTCCGTCGATGCTCCGAAAAATGGCACAACTGCCAAAACGGGTGACAGAGGAAGAACTGTCGGAGTTATCTCCTCCACAGTTCCTTAATCCTTCAACAGGGGTCTCTCTCCCTTGGCTATAAATACTGGTTGACTCTTCGCCTCGATCACTCTTTTCCATTTAGTCCTTGGGCCGCCACCTCGCGTGGAGGTGAGGTAAATCTCTCTTTTCAACTAACACTAATACGTGACCACTCACAGATTCAGCGTTTCCCAAACTCTGGGAACACACTAAGACCAATACACGTACGTACGAACACTCACAACACACACACATAATTTCTCCATACAAACACTATGTAACTGTCCATGTCTTTGTGTAACTTGTTATTAATATATATTTGTTTACATATGTATATCGGTCTTGTTTGTTTTCTTTGTCTTCTTTGGACTTAATTAAAATCTAACATTCTCATGTAGCTGGACCGGCTAGCAGGAAATTTTAACCTTCTGATATCTCTTCACATCTTCACCCCACGGTCCGCTACAGAACACAGGAAACGTCGAGCAGTTCTATTTTGATTTTCGAAAGTCCTAAGCTCAGAGCCTCCAGAAAGATAAAGAAATATGCAGTGTTAAATTTAAGAGACGAATGCGCATCTCCAACATTACGCTGTTTGGAAAGTAATTACGTATCTTCCAATTCTATCAGTCATGAATCAGCCAACCAAGTCAGAACCATATTTAAAGAGTACGAAACGGCGTCTAGAATTAGTTTAATATCATTTCAAAATATTAGGGCGTTCGGAAAGTTATAACGGTATTTTAATGCTATTAATTATGAGTCAAGCAATCATGTCGGAACATGTTTGAAGTCTACGAAACGGCGTCTAGAATTAGTTTAATATCTTTTCAAAATATTAGGGCGTTCGGAAAGTTATAACGGTATTTTAATGCTATTAATTATGAGTCAAGCAATCATGTCGGAACATGTTTGAAGAATACGAAACGGCGTCTAGAATTAGTTTAATATCTTTTCAAAATATTAGGACGTTCGGAAAGTTATAACGGTATTTTAATGCTATTAATTATGAGTCAAGCAATCATGTCGGAACATGTTTGAAGAATACGAAACGGCGTCTAGAATTAGTTTAATATCTTTTCAAAATATTAGGACGTTCGGAAAGTTATAACGGTATTTTAATGCTATTAATTATGAGTCAAGCAATCATGTCGGAACATGTTTGAAGAATACGAAACGGCGTCTAGAATTAGTTTAATATCTTTTCAAAATATAAAAGTGTTTGGAAACTTATGACGTATTTCAACGCTATTAATTATGAATCGACCATACCAAGCCAGAACAAGTTTGAATATGCATCTAGGAAATAGATCCAGATTTTGTTAAGCATCTTTTCACAATATTAGGGTCCTTGGGAATTACGTTTCCCAACCTATGGGTTTTTATTAGTACGTATTCTAGCCGTAAATCTGCATTACCTCTATAGAACATTCTTAAAATCTAAAAATATTTTCTGTCTTTAAAAAACCTGCTAAAGGTTGACAATCCGTCAAAACCAAATCAATGAATTACATCTTTCATTACAACTGATTTAACAGCAGAAGCATACAAATCATATCAAACAGAACAAAAATATTCTAGGATTCACCCATGGGTGACTAGTTTGAAATCAGTGAGATCTACAGCTCGGTACCGTGTCCTAAGCGGCTTGTTTGTCCGAATCATTGTACCTAAACCCGAAGAGTCCATTATCTTCTGTCGAAGTAGTGCGGGTGTGCTTCCTGGTGATATATGAGGTGGTATTTCGAATCGAGCAGGCTGGTTTTGAATTCATAGTTATTCCATCTCCTAGATTGGTTGCCAGTCTTAATTCAAAACAGCCGGATTTATACCTTTGTCGGGTTACCTCCTCTTAATTTTCGAAACCGCTACTAGAGGACGTTTTCCGGACTATGAATACTCGGGGATATCTTTTCTCCCCATCTTTTTCTCACTTTTTCCGCTTACACTTCAACATATAAGTCTCTCGTGGAATATATATATATATATATATATATATATATATATATATATATATATATATATATATATATATATATATATATATATATATATATATATATATAATAGTAATATTATAAATGTAAGTAATTATACTCATCTGGGAAAACTTTAGTTGTTTTGGCTTGTAAATGAACAAACCAATGCCCAAGGAAAAATAAGGGATAAAAAAAGAAAGAACTAAGAACATGAAATTGAGGCGAAAACAATCGTCCAGAATCCAAAGAAAAAAACCTCCAACACAAGTAAAGCAAAAGTAACTACGCAAAGTGCTCAATACACTAAGTAGAGCAAATCTAACTATGAACCTAAATAGACAGGTAAACCTACCTAGGTTTCACCCATACGGATCGTCAGGGTAAGCTGGCCTTACCTGGCTCTTTAGGTTCATAGCTATATATATATATATATATATATATATATATATATATATATATATATATATATATATATATATGAAATTATTAGGAGAATTTGCTAATTATATTTAAGTAATTCATCGAGTCTGAAACCTCAACAGAATGCAGAAAGCACTGGACGGCCGTTTCGTCCTATATTTAGGACTCATCAGCAGTGCGCATCCACTACCGAGAATTGAAACCCTGATAGTTAGGTTGTCGCGCAAACACCATACCAACTGTACCAACAGTGACGAAGTGGTAGCTGATGAGTCCCAAATAAAGGATGAAACGGCCGTCCAGTGCTTTCTGCATTCTGTTGAGGTTTCAGGCTCGATGAATTACTTAAACATATATATATATATATATATATATATATATATATATATATATATATATATATATATATATATATATATATATATATATATATATATATATATATCTATATCTATATATATATATATATCTATATATATATATATATATATATATATATATATATATATATATATATATATATATATATATATATATATATATCGAGAGATAGATAAGGAACAGACTGAGATAGATAGATAGATAGATAGATAGATAGATAGATAAGGAACAGTCTTATATATATATATATATATATATATATATATATATATATATATATATATATATATATATAACTCTATTCATATCTATCTTAGTCTGTTCTTTATTTATCTATCTCAGTCTGTTTCTTACCTATCAGACTGTTCCTTTATCTATCTATCTATCTATCTATCTATCTATCTATCCCAGTCTGTTCATTATCTATCTATCGCTATCTCTCCCCCACCTCTCTCTCTATCTATCACTAGATATATATATATATATATATATATATATATATATATATATCGAGTGATAGATAGATAGATAGACAGACAGAGAGACTGAGACGGAAATGAATAAATGATAGTGACATTGTACAGTCAGTTTTTATGATTCAGACTAAATATGTTGTGAAAGGAAAATAATTATTTGCGGAAACGCTCGGAAGAAAAAAAAAGAAGAGAATAAATATTTTTTTTATATCTAATCCGAAAATAATCTTTGAAGCTTCAGCCAACAAAGTCCAAAACAATAAACAAAATAAAATTATCCTAATCTTTATTCCCATATTGTTGCAGATGTTCACCGAGGACAATTTTCGAACAGATACAAACTTTTCTTCTTTTTGTTTTCTTTTTTTTTTTTGATCTTGCCGGGGTTTGGGTTGGCCGTCACTTAAAAAAAACAAACAAAGTCGTTGCAGACAAAACTGTTTTATTTTCTTCATTTTATCTATTTATCTAACTTGACGTCGACCGAGCTAGTCAGATACCGAACGCTGAAGAAATCGACCCAGTTACATGAAAACTGGTTTCAATTTATCAATATGCCAGAGCCGAGTACCTTGCGCCATCAGCTTTTAGAATATGTTTGACGAGAATGGGTCGTATTGAAAATATCTGTAGAAAAGATGGAGGGAAGCCACATCATGGTGGTGTGAATGTGTCTGAAGTCGTGATGCCAGGTCACGATCTATCTGTTGAACGATTGCAGCCTATCAACCCTTTGCCGGTTATTTAAACCCAGAAAACATTTTTTGAGACAGTAAGAATTTCGTTTATGAGGTTGTGGAATCGTACATATTTTTCCACTCACCCTCGTTAAAAAATAGACTATTCCATAAGAGCTAGTTTCGACCAATCAACACCACACATTGCGAAACTCGGCTTATTATTGGTCGAGACGACCCCAGAATGTATGTTTCCGCCAAAATTTCTGGAGCCTATTCCAACTTCACAAAGTAAATAAAAGAACGAATTTCAGTCCAATTCACCAGTCAGTAATTCGCCTTCAGAGAGATTTCCACAGAGATCCACGCGTGTCTACATTTTGACTAAACACCTGACTCAACTTTCAGCCTCTTTCTGTCTCTCTCTGAATTCATTGCACATTTCTAAAAAAAAAAGTGTTGTCTACACTACTAAACAGAAACTGCAATTCAAGCATTAAGATAAAAAAAATACAGTCCAGGGTGAATAACTCTGTTAAAACAAGAACAAACAAAAATCAACAAAAACCTCGCATTACATTATTTTAAAATTTATCCCTCGATAAATTTTCCTTAAATTTACATGTTGAACATTTTTTCTAAACAAAGGAACATTCCTGAACTGTAAATTCATTAAAATACTTAATTCACATTTCGTCAAACATCCATATAACCAAAAGTAAACTGAAACACAAGCTGTTCCAAATTGTATTGTAATTTTATTGTATATAAATGTTCAGTGTTTTTTTTCTAATTGAATTCACGACTACCTTTGTTCAATTTTGTCTTGGGATTTATTCAACTTGTATGTCTATGCTTAATATTGTTGTGATTAATATGAAGAACATGCTTTTCACGCTTATCATCTCAACCCAAAAAACCTTCTGATTTCACACTAATCTCATAGCAATCCCAACAAGATAATAGTGATTTACATATGCCAGTCTTAATAATTAACCCATAAGTGGGGGAGAAGTGATAGATTCGTACCTTTCCCAAGGGTATTTGCGAGTAAGTGAATACAATCAACGTACATTCATACCTAAACATTGCTAAACAAACAAGATTTTATAATGTAGATATAAAGAGGGGGCTCATTTTTATATTACAATCAATATATAAACAGATCCCTCACTTTGCGACCACAGTAGTTTCTATACATCTATATTCCAGAGAATGCGAATAAATCTGAAAGACAAGTCTGTGTAGCTAAAAAGCATTTGATTGATTCGTTTTCTACCGCTTACCAACCCTTGGCAGGTTATTTAAAGCCAGAAAATATTTTTAGATTGCAAGTTTTTTTTCTGGGAGATAATAATGATTTAGCGACACGAGTCTTACTTTTTAACCCATAGATGGGTGGAAAAGAGGTGGATTCTTACCTTTTTCCAAGCGTATAGGCGAGTAAGTGAATACAACGAACCCAACAGGAATTAGAACTCTGCTGTCCAATTAACAATTCCGAACCATTACACTTTACACTACCTGCATATCCGAGCTGACAGCGACCGGTATTTCCAAGCGGTCACACATTTGACAAGATTCACCGTTGCTTAACTTCGGCGATCATATGAACCTGATTTCAACCTGATACGGCCGTAAGCCAATGCCACCCGGAATCCAATGCTTACAGCGGCTGGTATTCCCAAGCGGTCACCCATTTAGGTATTGACCGGGTTCATCGTTGCTTAACTTCGGTGATCATATGAGAACCGCTGTTTGAACATGATACGGCCGTAAGCCATGCTACCCACACATCCAAGCTTACAGGGGCTGGTATTCCCAAGCGGTCTCCCATCTAGGTATTGGCCGGACTGTTCGTTGCTTAACTTCGGTGATCATTCGAGAACCGCTGTTTCAACCCGATGCGGCCGAAAGCCATGCCAACTGCACATCCAAGACTAAAGTAGCTGGTATTCCCAAGCGGTCACCCATCAATGTATTGAGCGGGCCCATCGTTGCTTAACTTCTGTGATCGTAGGGAACCGCTGTTTCAACCTGATACGGCCGTTAGCCATGCCACCCACACATCCAAGCTTACAGCAGACGGTATTCCCAAGCAGTCACCCATCTAGGTATTGTTATTGTTATTGGCAATTCCCCTCTCCAAGTTCTCCACTGCCTTAACCAGGTATTGAACTCACACTCTTTGGGTCCTGTCACTGGATCTTACTAACGCTCTTATCCACTGTGCCATGTATCCTTGAGATCCAGTGACAGGACTCAAAGAGTGTGAGTTCAATACCCGGTTAAGGCAGTGGAGAATTTTCAGAGGGCAATTAAGAAGGAGATAACTGATTACTGACATCCATTAAACATGGCACGTGGAACTAGAACAGTCTACCCCAGTGAGTGAAATAAAGGGGTTCAGTTCGACATTCCAACCACCTGAAGAAGGCCGGAGCGTACAACGGCCGAAACGTTGTAATAAATATGTCGCCAAATATGAGGACAATACTCCGAATAATGTAAATAATGTACATAATACCTCATCTCAGAAATATAGACAGATACTGAAGGGCCGAAACGTTGTAATAAATATGGTGACAAAGATGAGGACAATAGTCCGAATAATGTAAATAATGTACATAATATCTCATCTCAGAAATATAGACAGATACTGAAAGGCCGAAACGTTGTAATAAATATGGCGACAAAGATGAGGACAATAGTCCGAATAATGTAAATAGTGTACATAATACCTCATCTCAGAAATATCGACAGATACTGAAGGGCCGAAACGTTGTAATAAATATGGTGACAAATATGAGGACAATAGTCCGAATAATGTAAATAGTGTACATAATAGCTCATCTCAGAAATATAGACAGATACTGAAGGGCCGAAACGTTGTAATAAATATGGCGACAAAGATGAGGACAATAGTCCAAATAATGTAAATAATGTACATAATACCTCATCTCAGAAATATAGACATATACTGAACGTTGTAATAAATATGGTGACAAAGATGTGGACAATAGTCCGAATAATGTAAATAGTGTACATAATACCTCATCTCAGAAATATAGACAGATACTGAAAGGCCGAAACGTTGTAATAAATATGGCGACAAATATGAGGACAATAGTCCGAATAATGTAAATAATGTATATAATACCTCATCTCAGAAATATAGACAGATACTGAAAGGCCGAAACTTTGTAATAAATATGGTGACGAAGATGAGGACAATAGTCCGAATAATGTAAATAATGTACATAATACCTCATCTCAGAAATAATAGACAGATACTGAAAGGCCGAAACGTTGTATCAGTTGTATCTGATTTTTCTAAGTAGATTTGTATATGTTTCATCCAGTCATCTTT
This sequence comes from Acanthosepion esculentum, assembly GCA_964036315.1. Taxonomy (NCBI): domain Eukaryota; kingdom Metazoa; phylum Mollusca; class Cephalopoda; order Sepiida; family Sepiidae; genus Acanthosepion; species Acanthosepion esculentum. Next base: position 27,617,762 of record OZ038519.1, read on the forward strand.
CAAGACCAGCAGATAATGGACAAGTTTCTGATCCATACAGTAGGACTGGTTCAATCAGTGTTTGAATGGTTTGGACTTTTAAGGAGGATGGAAGTTTCGAGCTCCAAATCTTGTGAAGTTTGTTACTCACTTCCCATTCAAGTACTTTGCGATTGTTGAAGTCTTTTAAGGTGTTAGTATATCACAGATAAACTAATGCTTTTGATGGGGGAATGGAAACTTAAACAAAATACCTGTTACCGGTCATCGAACAAGGATAGGTTGGCATTGCTTGTCATAGGACGATTCAAGGCAAACATAACGCTATCGGCACCATTCCTTTCTCTCTCAATAAATCTAACAAGGCTCTCGCCGAAGACAAAACGTCTGAGGCAGAACAAATCAGACGAGGACGCTTGCCAAAATGTTGCCATCACAATTCTCGTCAGCGCTAACGGCGAGATCAAAACTTCGACGTCAAATCAAGTGACCGGATGTGGGCTGAGGACGATGGGAAGGTGGTTTGGTTAGATGTGGTGGGTGACGAATCTTTCCGCTCAGCAGGTTGCCAAAGGGTAACGTTGTTGGTAATAACCCGGTTGGCTGGGTTCTGGCTCTTTAAAGATGACCGTCAGATGCGCGTTAGCTAACTCTTTCTGGGTCAAATGTTCCCTTGGCCAAACAAGATTTACGAATGAACGCTTACTTGTAAAATCGACATTTGGTTAATAAAATGGGCGTGCATTATTAAGGGAATATCGAGTTTTTATTTTTTTTATTTTTTCGAGAAATACTTTCATTTTAATTGTTCTGATGAACTAGCCGCTATCATACCTAAATTGGAGGCAAGGTCTCATCTTTTTACAGTTGAAATGGCTGGACGTAACCCCAAGTTCTCTTCCTGTTTCTTGCGTTCCAGTCCACACTGTTTTCAGTAAAATGTTTAAATACGATACAACCGTAAGTTCTATGCTAGCAGTTTCTTTTCTCTCACCGCTCGCTTGTGGAACTGTCCTCCGGCTTTTTGCTTCCTAGTCAAAGTTGATCTAAAATTTAAACGCAATGTCAATCGTTATCTTTGGTCTTCTTAATTCTTATACTTTTATTGACCTCTCTCCTTAACAGTAGTTTTTCTCATATTCTCTAACACTCAGTAAGCCCTTGCGTCCTAGTGGCTTTATTGCCTTTGATCTTCAAACATTTAAATACAATGTCAATCGTTATCTTCTGTCTTCTTAATACTTGTTCTTTTATTGTCCTCTCTCCTTAACAGTAGTTTTTCTCATATTCTCTAACACTCAGTAAGCTCTTGCGTCCTAGTGGCTTTATTGCCTTTGATCTTCAAACATTTAAATGCAATGTCAATCGTTATCTTCTGTCTTCTTAATACTTGTTCTTTTATTGTCCTCTCTCCTTAACAGTAGTTTTTCTCATATTCTCTAACACTTAGTAAGCCCTTGCGTCCTAGTGAATGTAATCGCAGTATTAGATTGGCGGAAAGGTCTTATTATTTTACAGTTGAAATGGTTGGAAACTTAAACAAAATACCCCTGGAAGTATTGCGATTAAATGTGACTTCAGCATAATATATGGATATACAAATATGAAACGTAGATTCTAACGAGAAAGATTATTGAAATCTTAGTATACTAATGCTTATAATGGGCCAATGGAAACTGGGAAGAAACTCTTTTAAAACAACTCTATTTCACATATTCTATATTATTGTTATTTTTATGCTTTCCTTAATTTATATGCGCTTTGAATTTGAATTTTGCCCCCATAAATGTAACACTGGTAAAAATCTTAAACAAAATACATTTGAAATGTTACCGGTCATGAAACAAAGAGATGTTGGCATATCGATTTTTTTATGCAATCACAAATTTCCTGGAAGCTGAAACCAAATATCTCTGAAAATTACTGTGATTAAATAGACATCAGAATTTAATGCATACATATATATATATATATATATATATATATATATATATATATATATAACCAAGTATAGGATTGGTGTATACGGAATAAATCTCAATAATCAAAAAATACCATTCTTAAAAGAGTGCTCAATACAGAGTAGAGCAAATATAATTATTTATTCGAAAATTATAACATAAATATGTTATAAAACCACTACAAAAATAGCCATTTTGTTTCAACACTTCTGTTGTCTTCTCAAGTGATTGTGTTGAATATTCAACTCAACACCATCACTTGATAAGACACCAGAAGTGTTGAAACAAAATGGCTATCTTTGTAGTGATTTTATAACATATTGATGTCATAATTTTCGAATAAATAATTATATATATATATTAAGAGATTTTTATAATTATACATTCTTTTTATAGATACAAATATTAAGTAAATGCTCTGTTTATAATAAACAGTATTAAACAACATTTACCGGCCTGAATGTCAAGAAATTTTCATAGAAAATATTCGTCCTCCGACAGGAATCGAACCTGTATCCTATACGGAGACGACATATAACCTGACTTTAACCGATTTGGCCACAGAGGATTGTTCGGTCAGACAAGTCGATTTTATTGTCTTTAAATTACAGTCTTCCACGAATCTCTCACGTACATTCATATTTGCTCATGGCGTATCCAAAATTATCCATAATCCAAAATTATCCAAAATGTTGATACATTCGTTTTCAAGGATATTTCAAATCGGTTAAAGGCATATCAGGCTATATGACGGTTCCGTATAGGATACAGGTTCGGTTCCTGTCGGAGGACGTATACTTTCTATGAAAATTTCTCGGACATTCAGGCCGGTAAATGTTGTTTAATACTGTTTATTATAAAACAGAGCATATACTTAAATATTTGTATCTATAAAAAGAATGTATAAACATAAAAATGTCTTAAAATAATTGTCGGATCTTGTCCATTTCATAATATATATATATATATATATATAAAAGAAAGAACAGTAATATATATAATCCGGTGTTCTTACTGATATTTTTATTTTTACAAAACAGTGCTCAATGTAAATTTACTGAGCATAAATATTATAAATTAACTGATTTAAAATATGTTTTTTTGCGCTACACAGTAATAACCATGTTTCAAAAATTGAAGCTAAAACTTCAAATATAATTTTGTAATTAAATTAAAAACATTAGTTCCATTTCGTCTTGAAGTGAATACAGGAGTAACTTATTTTTAAAAATTACTGAGTTTTAAACGCACACAAAAAATTTATAATTCACTGTTTCCAAGGATACAGAAAAATCCAATCATTCAGAGAAGGGGTAGTAACGTGTTCATTTTTATTAACTTTTGTTGTATCAGTTATTAGTTACGTTCGATAAAGGGGTTAAGTTTAGGGATGGGTAGGGATGTATTCTTCAACGAATTCTGACATCCGTTAAATGCATGTTGCCTGTTTTTTTTTGTTTTTTTTTGTGTGCGTTTAAAATACATACATACATATATATATATATATATATATATATTGACCTCTAATATTATCTATCTATCTATCTATCTATCTATCTATCTATATATATATATATATATATATATATATATATATATATATATATATATATATATATATATATTTCAAGGGTCGTGGAGGTATTTCCTGTTTCGTCGCTTTTTTGTGTGTTTATATATCTATTTATGTCTGCGTGTTTGTGTATTATAATCTGATTGTGTATGTATTGTCTTTTGCAAGATTTCATCCTCTCTTGCCCATGTTTTTGCTTCAAATGTATCCAAGTTGTCGTGGAGTTCAGAGCACCGTTAGATCTCAACATTTATTCCAACTTAATTTCAATAAAAACAAAAGAAAAGAAAAACATTTAATTTTTTCTTTCATTTTCTTCTTTAAATAATCTTATAATTTTAAACTTAATATAGATCAAATTTAAAAATGGTAATTTTGTATTTTATAGTATAATGTATTATTAATTAGTTAGAATGAATTCTATTTTAGACTAACCCTAACATTAAAGCATTAAATAATTATTATAACTAAAGTCCGTTGTCAAGTTTTTTGAATTCTCATATACAAGCATTTTGATTGGTCATTCCAGCTTATGTAACAGCGTTTCCCCTATCGTGTGGTGTTTGATTGATTTGAACGTTTTAAAACCCTTTATTCTACATTCAACACCATCACTTGAGAAGACACCAGAAGTGTTGAAACAAAATGGCTATTTTTGTAGTGATTTTATAACATACTTATATTATAATATTTAAATAAATGATTATATCTGCTCTACTCTGTATTGAGCACACTTTAAAGAATAATAATTGTTGGTTATTGGAATTTATTCCGTATATACCAATCCCACACTTGTATATATATATATATATATATATATATATATATATATATATATATATATATGGCATAAAATGACAATTGGAAAAAAATATTAGATTTTACCAACGCGTTTCGTCTTCCGACTTTTTTGTTATAGTTACATTAAAAAAATCCATATTTAAAAAGATAGAATTGATCTGGGAATTTAACAGTATTGTCGACATGAAAAAAAAAGAAAGAAAGAAAATCTCTTACTATAAAGGAAATTTGCATTAACCAGAAAAAGGCTTAGGCAGAAGCATCTATCTTTTTAAATTTGGATTATTTAATATATAACTCTAACAACAAAGACATTTCGATTTCATTTTTGCCTTGAAAAAGTCGGAAGACGAAACGCATCGGCAAAATCTAAGATTTTTTTTTACAATTGTCATTTTATACCAATTTGTCTTGTCCACAGATTTGATTTGGGAATTTAACGATATATATATATATATATATATATATTCTGTTCCATTATTTTCCTTTTCGGCCAGCATTGCCCTGACGATCCGCTTAAGTGAAACTTAGGTAGGTTTTCCTCTCACTTTAGGTTTATCTTACATTATACATATATATATATATATATATATATATATATATATATATATATATATATATATAGTTGCATGCAGAACAGATAATTGTTTAGGACGACATAGCGAACCTATGCCAGATCTAGATTAATATAATCTTTCCGCTTGATGTCAACGGGAAACGTTAGACCGAGAAAGTGGAATGGGTCACTGTTTCGGAGGTTAGCATCAGTCATAATGATGAAAGGCAGAAATGTACCTTTTATGTAATTTAGAAAGAGCTGTCTTGTTTTGGCAGCGTGAATGAAAGCGAGAAAAAAAAAGAACGAATGAATAAAAGAAATAAATAAAAGAACGAATGAATTAAAGAAACAAGGAAGAACGAAAGAATTAATGAATGAAAGAATTAAAGAATGCAAGAATTAATGAATGACAGAATTAAAGAATGAAAGAGCGAAAGAATTAATGAATGAAAGAATTAACGAATGAAAGAAGTAAAGAATGAAAAAATCAGAAAGCCAACCAAGAAAGAAATGAACCAAAATTGCAACAACATAAACGAATGAAAGAAAGAAATAAAGAAAGAAAATGACGAGAATGTTACGAAGAAAAAGAAAGAAAGATGAAAGAAAGGAAGAAAAGAGAGAAAACTAACAGTGACGTGGATTGGACAAAGAAAGACAGAAAGAAAGAAAGAAAGAAAGAAAGAAGGAAAGAAAGAAAGAAAGAAGGAAAGAAAGAAAAAGAAGAGAATGTTATGAAGAAAAAGAAGGAAAGATGAAAGAAATCAGAAAAAGAGAGAAAGCTAACAGTGACGTGGATTGGACAAAGAAAGAAAGAAAGAAAGAAAGAAAGAAAGAAAGAAAGAAAGAAAGAAAGAAACAAACAAACAAACAAATCGAAGAGAGAAGCAATTAAAAAAGAAAACTAAAAAAGCTACTGGAGAGATGGATGAATTAAAAAGGGAGGAAAATAGCAGAAAGAAAGAAAGAAATAAAGAAACAAAGAAACAAAGAAAGAAGGAAAAAATGAAAAAAGAGAAAGAAAGAAGGAAAGAAAGAAAGAATGAAATCGTAGGGAGAAGCAATTAAAAAAGAAAGTTAAAAAAGCAACTGCAGAGATGTATGAACTAAAAAGGGAGGAAAAGAGAAGAAAGAAAGAAAGAAAGAAAGAAAGATAGATAGAAAGAAAAAGACCAGAATGTTATGAAGAAAAAGAAAGAAAGATAAACGTAATTGACCAGAAATATAAAGAAGGAAAAGAGAGAAAGCCATCAGTGACATGGATTGGACAAAGAAAGAAAGAAAAAAAGAAAGAAAGAATGAAAGAAAGAAAGAAAGAATGAATGAATGAAATCGGAGGTAGAAGCAATTAAAAAAGAAAGTAAAAAAAAGCTACTTCAGGGACGGATGAATTAAAAAGGGAGGAAAAAAGCAGAAAGAAAGAAAGAAAGAAAGAAAGAAAGAAAGAAAGAAAGAAAGAATGAAAGAAAGAAAGAAAGAAAGAAGGAAATTGAGAGGGTTATAAATAAAAATAAATAAAAATAAACGTAATTGACCAGAAATATAAAGAAGGAAAAGAGAGAAAGCCATCAGTGACTTGGATGGGACAAAGAAAGAAAGAAAGAAAGAAAGAAAGAAAGAAAGAAAGAAAGAAAGAAAGAAAGAAAGCAAGAAAGAAAGAAAGAAAGAAAGAAAGAAAGAAAGAAAGAAAGAAAGAAAGAAATCGAAGGGCGAAGCAATTAAGAAAGAAAGTAAAAGAAAGCTACTTCAGGGAGGGGTGAATTAAAAAGGGAGGAAAAAAGCTGAAAGAAAGAAAGAAAGAAAGAAAGAAAGAAAGAAAGAAAGAAAGCAAGAAAGAAAGAAAGAAAGAAAGAAAGAAAGAAAGAAAGAAAGAAATCGAAGGGAGAAGCAATTAAGAAAGAAAGTAAAAGAAAGCTACTTCAGGGAGGGGTGAATTAAAAAAGGAGGAAAGAAGCTGAAAGAAAGAAAGAAAGAAAGAAAGAAAGAAAGAAAGAAAGAAAGAAAGAAAGCAAGAAAGAAAGAAAGAAAGAAAGAAAGAAAGAAAGAAAGAAAGAAATCGAAGGGCGAAGCAATTAAGAAAGAAAGTAAAAGAAAGCTACTTCAGGGAGGGGTGAATTAAAAAGGGAGGAAAAAAGCTGAAAGAAAGAAAGAAAGAAAGAAAGAAAGAAAGCAAGAAAGAAAGAAAGAAAGAAAGAAAGAAAGAAATCGAAGGGAGAAGCAATTAAAAAAGAAAGTAAAAGAAAGCTACTTCAGGGAGGGGTGAATTAAAAAAGGAGGAAAGAAGCTGAAAGAAAGAAAGAAAGAAAGAAAGAAAGAAAGAAAGCAAGAAAGAAAGAAAGAAAGAAAGAAAGAAAGAAATCGAAGGGCGAAGCAATTAGAAAAAGGAAGTTAAAAAAGCTACTGCAGGAAGGGATGAATTAAAAAGGGAGGAAAAGAGAAGAAAGAAAGAAAGAAAGAAAGAGAAAGAGAGAGAGAGAGAGAGATAGAATGACATTAAATAGTGACAGCGACAAGAAAGATATATAAATGATGCAATTGCAGAGGGGAAAGAAAGAATTTTATGAATATAGAGGAAAGGTAATTTACTGAGCGTTGCATAGATCCGGTGCAATGCCGAAAGTATGAGAGGCCCCAGTGAGGATCGAATTCACTACTCGGTCGTTTGTTCTAGCGAAACAAGCTTGCTAACGATTAAACCACGTCGAGGTGCCTTCATGTCTTCCGAAGGAAAGCTGAAAGAAAAAATAGAAACGAATTAAATAAAATTCGACGCGAAAAAAAAAAAAAAAAATAAACAAAATTAAAAATATTAAAAATTACATTAAAAATAAGGAAATTATTTATTAAATTATTAAATAACAGTTGCAGAAGCTGCAGAATCCAAAGAAATTGGTTAAATGTTTTAAAAAAAATGAAGAATTTAAAGAATAATTATTTGCAAAGCTTGCAGACATTGAAGACTATTAAATTTAAAAAGTGAATTTCACTTCTTTCGTTTTTCTCTTCGTTTTCCGCCATATTTTTTTCTTCGTTTTCCGCCATATTTATTTATTTGCTTCGCGATGACTTCTTCCAGGCATTTTTTTTCGCCCCTAATTAATTTGCAATTTAACCGGCCGTGTTTACTTGTTTGCTTCTGATCGCATCTCGTCTCCTGTCTCTCTCGACGTACCACACCCACTGCACCACCTTATTCAGACGTGGGTCGCTTCCACCAAAGGCACAAGGGGGTTCGGCTTGTTAATGATGGACGTAAAATGGCGTCGGCGGATGCAGGCGCCAGGTGTATTTTGCGCCATTTCTCCGAGCCAAATGCTGTGTATATCGGCTGCATTATGAGGGTAAGCGTCTTCAGGGAGGACGGAAAAGAAGGTGGTGGGGAAGAGAGAGAGAGAAGGAGAAGGAGAGAAAGAGAGAGAGAGAAGGAGAAGGAGAGAAAGAGAGAGAGAATGAAAAAGGAACGAAGGAAAGCAGAGAGATTGAAAGATCAAAAGCAAATAGAAACAGAGAGAGAGAGAGAGAGAGAGAGAGAGACACAGAGAAAGTGATAGACAGAAAAGAGAGAGAGACAGACAGACAGACAGATTGTGAGAGAGAACCAGAGTAAGGAAAGAGAGAGAGTGAGATTATAGAGAGACAGGGATACAGAGAGGTTGTCTGTGATAGAGAGAGAGAGACAGACAGAGAAGAATGAAGGAAAACAGAGTGATTGAAAGATCAAAAGCAAATAGATACAGAGAGAGAAAGAGAGAGAGAGAGAGAGAAATTACAGAGAGAGTGAGAGACAAAGAGAGAGAGAGTGAGAGAGAGACAGAGACACAGCGTTAGAGAGAGACCGAGAGAGAGAGAAAGAGAGCCAAAGTGAGATCGAGAGAGACAGAGACAGTGAAACAGACACACACAAAGAGAGAAGGAGAGTGAGAGACAGAAAGAGAAAGTGAGAGAGTGAGAGAGAGAGACATACACACAGACAGAGAGCAAGACAGAGTCACAGACAGAGAAAGAGAGACATAGTGAGATAGAGAGAGACAGACACACAAAGAGAGTGAAGGAGACAGAGAGGTAGACACACACACACACACACATATAGACAGAGAAAGATACAGATACACAAAGAGAAAGAGAGAGAGAGAGAGACAGAGGCACAGAGAGTGAGAGAGAGAGACAGACAGAGAGAGATTGGGAGAGAGACAGAGAGGCAGAAAGAGAGCGAGACAAAAACAAACAGAGAGAAAGAGAGACAAAGGGAGACACAGACAGAGGAAGTGAGAAACAGACAGTGAGAGCGAGAGTGAGATATAGAGAGAAACAAAGACACAGAAAAAGAGAATGAGAGACAGATATACATATATATATATATATAGAGAGAGAGAGAGAGAGTGAGAGAGAGAGAGATAATTATTTAGACAGTAAACTTTCTTTTATACATGCTCCATTGAAATTGATGGACAAGGAACGGGGCGCTTGAAAATGGCTGATAAAACTTTCCCAAAGCGCTTGATGACGACGAATAGTTTCCATGCTGTTTTACTCCCCATAAATTGAAAAAGATAAGCACATTAGATAAACTGAATAATATGATAAAATAACCCTTTTTCGACACATTTAATGAAATATATATAGTGGGTTATGATAAGTTTTTAGCCACCCTTGATTACAGAAATTTTGGCTTGTTTTATAACGCCTCTTCTTTTTTTCAGACAATACCATGTTAGTATCAAGCTACTCTCATCTATGAACAATAGTTGACTTGTATCTTGGAATGAAAGTTCGTGGAAGTAAGGAAATTAGTTAATTTCAACAATGGCAAATAATAGGATGGAATCAGTGTGGCAAGTCAAATAGAGAAATTGCTAGGTTTTTCCAGGTTAATCATCAAACGGTTGTCAAGAAATTTAATGAAGAAGGCCATTGTCGTGTGGAACAACGTTCAGGAAGACCAATCATCGTGTCTAAGCGAACGGAAAGGGCGCTGAATAGGGAAAAAAATCAGAAACCGTCGTCAGAGCGTCAAAGATGTCGCCAACAGCATAGAAATGTCGCCTTGTGCCGTGAGAAAGATTCTGAAAGAGCTAGGCTATCAAAAAAGAGTTGCAAGAAAGAAGCCGTTTGTGACGAAAGATATGACTTACCTCAGAATATTCTACACCCTTGATTTCAGAGGTTTAACAGGAAACATTGTATGGACTGGGCGAGAGAATTCGTGAGCAAAGTTTATGAATTTTGGCAGTCTGTAATTTGGTCAGATAAAGTAAATTCTGCCAATATTCTATTTCGAGATTGGTTTATGTTTGGAGAAATCAGAATGAGATTTGGAACACTGAATGTCTGCAGGCGACCGTGAAACATGGAGGGATTGGAATAATGGTGTGGGCGCTGTCTGGTTTGGAGGGAAATCTGAGCTGATTCTTGTTGACGAGAAGTTGAATGGTCCAAAATACTGTCAAATATTAGAGAAAGGACTACTCCCACTATTTGAAACCAATCAGATTGACAAGAATGTCTACTTTTTTCAAGAAGATGGAGCGCCATGTCATACGAGCAAAGTAGCAAAGGCCTGGAAGGAATCGCAAGGAATCAAGTCACAGTCATGGGTAGCCCAAAATCCTGACATGAATCCAATAGAGCACGTTTAGGGGCCCCCTGACTGAAGACTTCGACAGCGTGCTGCCAAAATTACGTCAGTGACAACCCTTAAAGAAACATTTCCTAAAAGAGTGGCAAAATATGGCTTAGACGATTAATGATAACTTGATCAAATCCATGAAGAATCGAATACAAGCATTGAAACTAGCAAATGGAGGACCTACTCCATACTCGTTCCAAATACTGTTTGTTTAATGATGAATAGGGATTACGTACTTAAATTTTGAAATGGGATGTTGTTAGGAGGATTTGATAATTATAATTAAGTAATTCGTTGAGTCTGAAAGAAACCTCAACAGAATGCAGAAAGCACTGGACGGCCGTTTCGTCCTATATTTGGGACTCATCAGCAGTGCGCATCCACTACCGAGAATTGAAACCCTGACAGTTGAGTTATCAAGCAAATGTCATCCCAACGCGCCTCGGTGACGAAGAGGTAGCAAATCAGACTCAATATAGCGCCGCTCGCTCACATAATCCGTGGCGGATCTCAACTGAAATTCTCTGTAACCATAGGACTGTGCCCCCCAGGAGCCACTACTGCTATCACCAAGCCGCTCAAACTGAAGCATTAGAAGCCGGATCAAGCAATGATATACACATGATAGAAATTGTTAGGAGGATTCGATAATTATAATTAAGTAATTCATTGAGTCTAACAACGGAAGGCTTTTAAAATTTCTCACGGAGTTGGCCTGATTCTAACATGGTATGTTATGTTGTACTACGGTCTCTAGAAATAAATTTGAAAAGATGGACAATTTTATTTTGAAACACTGTAATTTGAGAACAGTACTTTTTTTTTCATTTGAACATGAGCTATTGGATATATAGAGTTGTGTCCCTTGTTTTTATCGATAGAAGCCAAGATGGCGGTTTCCGAAAACAATCGCAGCGATGAAAACTTGGGAATCCAAAATTTCAGGATTGCGGGCTCCGGATCCAGCACGGAATGTTTTGAATTTTTCTCAAAGGGTCGAACTGATTCTAAATTACTATGATATTCTGGGCTACGGCATCTAGGAGTAAATTCGAAAAGATGTGACACACTGACGCACTGACATTCGCATTTATTATATACAAGAAACATGATCGAATGAATATAGGCTACCTATATATATATATATATGTGTGTGTGTGTGTGTGTCGCATGTAAAACAGTATCCGAAATAAAAGTGGAGAGTTCAAGACGAAGTTGTCAAAGATTATAAGCAAAGCTTTTCACCAAAGTGTGTTGGGTGTGGCTTCTACCGGTCGGAATGAAACACAAAACTGTGTGTAAAAAAAACACGTTAGGATTTTTTTAGGGTAAGTGGAGCAATAAAGTAAATTACCTTATCACATCCGACAGCCATAAATCAGAAAAAAAAATCTTGTTTCCTTATATATATATATATATATATATATATATATATATATATATATATATATATATATATATATATATATATTAATGCATGTTTCATTAAATAATATAGTCAAGTTTTGTCTATTTTAAGTAAGTTCCTTTCATATTGTCTGATAAGCTTAATAACATTATCATTGAAAGACAAAAAGAAATCACCATATTGATACATGTTTAAATCCAATCTAAGCTTTCGGTTTACATAAGCCATTATCAAAGATGACGATTACATTTCAATATATCAAACAATACACGGACGAAACATTAATGATAGTCTGTTTTTGTTGCATGAAAAATTTCAAAGCAACGACAAACTCGTGTATACGAGACGCAGAATCGAAAATCGCGTCGCAGCTCGTGACGTCACACATGACCACGCGAGAGTAAAAACGAGAAGTATTAAGTATGGGAAGCCGTTGGTATAAACCAATGGCTTCTTATATCAATTATAGGCATTTAAGAATATTTGTGGATATTTCGTAGTTTATTTTGTTCGGGTTTGGTTTCAACTGTTTTATGTATATAGTTTCAAGAATTATTAGTTTTTGTTTATTGTTTTCATGTTTAAGTATAGTTGTGTTTTCAACAAGGATTTTCCAGAATTGTGTAAGCAGCCAGGCATGTTGTTTTAAATGCGTAAAAATGTTAGAGTTATCATTTAAATGTAGAATCAAGCGACGTGAAAGCGAGTTTGTGGTGTGACCAACATAAATATTATTTAATCCATTGGAGATACAATCTCCCAAAGGGTACTTGATTTTGTTGTTTTTTTGCAAATCGCTGACGGGGAGTGGGGAAGAATCATAACGAATAATTAAGTTGGTGATTATAGACCCGGTTAAATATACACAATATATATATATATATATATATATATATATATATATATATATATATATATATATATA
>OZ038519.1:27633093-27638093 GCA_964036315.1 Acanthosepion esculentum
TATCTATCCATCTCAGTTTGTTCACTATCTATCTATCTAGCTAGCTAGCTAGCTAGGTATCCGTGCATCTATCTCTTTGGTTGGTGCATAATTACCAGGCGTTTTTAAAAGTGTGTTATTTAAATAAAAATTGCTGGTTATGTTTCTTTTTTTTTATAATAATTAAAAAAATATTTAAAAACGCCTGATAATTATGCACCAACCCAAGAGACTTGATAGGGTCCGCTAGTCAATGATCCGACGGGTGCATGTATGAATAGAAGAAAGCTGGGGACATTTTGAACATTTGTTATAAAATACTCTGTTGGGATGCAACGATGACCTTTTGGACATATGTTTAGATGGACATTTTACTTTGATTAGATGTCAGGAACCCGCCTTCCATAGTTTGTAAAAGTATTCTTGATAGACACTGTATATATAAAAGAAAGCAATGAAAATTATTTTTCTCCTGATGATGGCCATGTTGGCCGAAACTTGTCGAGGAATCTAAATGAAATAATAATAAAAACGAAAGAATATTAATATACAACCCAGTGTGTCTGAAGATTTTAATTTTTTAATATGTTTTATTGTTCAATATATATATATATATATATATATATATATATATATATATATATATATATATATGTATATTTTGAACGATAAAAATTATTAGAAAAATCAATTAAAATCTTCAGACATACTGGGTTGTAGATTAATATTCTTATGCTTTTATTATTATTATTTCATTTATATTCCTCGACTAGTTTCGACCAACATGGCCATCATCGGGAGAGAAAAAAATGTCTCTGCTTGCTATAGCAGTAAACTACAGAAATGAATGTCTTGTTGAAGAAAACGAACGTTTGTCTGTAGTTTTCATTTGTTTTTTTATTGTTTGTTTATTTATCTTTTTAACATTCCTTGTGTTGGTCAAACATATATATATATATATATATATATTATATATATATATATATGAAGAAATATACTCTTAAGGTGTGCTATATTTATGGGATAAAGTGCTCAATGTCAGAAATATAGCGTATGTAAATATAAATGTGAACATTGAAGTCAACACTTAGAGGCGACAGTCTGTTTCATGCTAGACGCAATCGTTGACTTCAATGTTCACATATATATATATATATATATATATATATATATATATATATATATATATATGTATGCAGGTATGCAGTGAAATAGGAAAGAACACGTTAGTTAGATAATCCGGTGTTCCTTAATATTTAGCTTTATTTTCAAAAGGACAGTGCTCCATACAGAAGTAGAGCTTATATTATAATAATATTTTTAGTTTTTAAAAATATGATTCCTCCGCTACATAAGAGTTATATGCCGCAGGAGTAAGAATATATAGGAACATCGAATGCTATTGTAATAATTTTTTTTAATTGTAAAGAGACTTTATGGAGACTCTGTATATATATATATATATATATATATATATATATATATATATATTTTGTATGTATATTTTTCTTCTCAAACAAATGGAAAAAAGGAAGTGACGTTTCACAAGCAGGATTGTTCATAGCCATTTTCGACCCTCACCCGTCGATGTGCAGTTGAAATGCACTGAAACCAAGTTGCATCTCTGTAGTGAGTAAAATGGTTTTGTCTATATGATAAAATTATAATAAATAAATAATTATCGCTCTACTATCGGTATCGAGCTCTTTGTTTGAATTAATGCTGTGAACGTTGGAATTTATATATTACTTTCGTTCTCATCGCATCGTATATACATATATATATATATATATATATATATATATATATATATATATATATATATATATATATGTATATATATATATATATATATGGGGGTGTATGTGTGGTTTTGCGCGTGTGTGTGTGTGTGTGTGTGTGTACTCAGTTATTGGAATGTCCTCTTATTAGCTAGAACGACAGGGTCGGAGTAAGGAGATTGACAGAAAAGAACGAAAAGGAAGCGTAAAGATATTTGGACATGTATTCCTGCCTCGCCCACATCGGAAGGGGGGATCGGTTTCCTGATCCCTTGAGACTCCGTTTCCCACGGTTTGTCAAGCACCAAGGCCAACATGCCCTTTGACATGGAGATACCCTCCTCCTCCTTCTTCTTCTTCTTCTTCTTCTTCTTCTTCTTCTTCTTCTTCTTCTTCTTCTTCTTCTTCTTTCTTGGGATTTGCTTCTGTTTCTATTTCTTTACTGGATTTCTTCTCCTCCTCCTCCTTCTTTCTTCTTCTTCTTCTTCTTCTTCTTCTTCTTCTTCTTCTTCTTCTTCTTCTTCTTCTTCTTCTTCTTTCTTTGTATCCTCTTCACATATTCCTCCATTTTGTCTTAATTTTTTGGAAATTGTTATTTGATGATTTTTATTATTTCTGTGTCTTTCTTTTATTCTCTTTTTCTTTTGTTTAATTCTTGTTTTTTAATTTTTTTCTCCTTCACTTTTCTTCATTTTTCGTTTTATTTTGACTTCGTTTTTTTATTTTTCTTCTTTTCCTATTTTTTTAATTCGTTTTTCGGCATTTTCATTCTTTTTCTTTTTTTCTTTACTTTTCTTCATTTTTCTTTTTTTGTGGAATTTTTATCATTTTTCGGTTTTTCTATTCTTTTTTATTCTTTTTTGGGGGGAAATTTTTATACATTTTCTGTTTATCTTTTCTTCATTTTTCTTCTTTTTTTTGGAACGTTTATTCCTTTCCAGGTTTTTATTTTCTTCATTTTCTTCTTTTTTTTGTAATTTTCATTC
This sequence comes from Acanthosepion esculentum, assembly GCA_964036315.1. NCBI lineage: Eukaryota > Metazoa > Mollusca > Cephalopoda > Sepiida > Sepiidae > Acanthosepion > Acanthosepion esculentum. The sequence continues at coordinate 27,635,840 of OZ038519.1, forward strand.
ATTTTCGGTTTTTCTATTCTTTATTTTTCTTCTATTTTTTAGAATTTTTATTTATTTTCGGTTTTTCTTTTCTTCATTTTTGTTCTTTTTTTGGAATTTTTATTCTGTTTCGGTTTTCTTTTCTTCATATTTCTTCTTTTTTTGGAATTTTCATTCTGTTTCGGTTATTCTTTTCTTTTCTTCATATTTCTTTTTTTGGAATTTTTATTCTTTTTCGGTTTTTCTTTTCTTTTCTTCTTTTTTTCTTCTTTTTTTGGAATTTTTATTCTTTTTCGGTTTTTTCTTTTCTTTTCTTCATTTTTTGGAATTTTTATTCTTTTCGATTTTTCTTTTCTTCATTTTACTTCTTTTTTTGGAATTTTTCTTCTTTTCGGTTTTTCTTTTCTTTTTTCATTGTTTTTGGATTTTTTATTCTTTTTCAGTTTTTCTTTTATTTTCTTCATTTTTCTTCTTTTTTTTTAGATTTATTCTTATTTTCCTGTTTTCTTTCATTTTTAACATTTGTCTTCATTTTTTGGAATTTTATTCTTTATCGGTGTTTCTTCACTTTTGTTCATTTTTCTTCTTATTCTACTTCGTTTTTTTGATCTTTCTTCTTTTCCATTTTTTTTTATCTGTTCTTCTTTTTCTTTTTTCTTTTACCTCACTTTTGTAAATTTGTCTTCCTTACCCGACATTTCGTCTCTTTCTTCATTTTCCCTTCTTTTTCAATTCTTTTTGCCGTCTTTGCATCTTTTTCCTTTTCACACCTTTCTCTCATTCCCTCTTCTTCCCTCTGGACTTTCTTTTACCTTTTCAGTCTCCATGTCCTCCCCCTCCTCTTCTTCATTATTTTCTTCATTTTTATATTCTTTTTTTGGGGTTTTCTTTCCTTATTTTTTTTATTCAACATTTGTTTCTTTTCCCTCAGTTTTCATTCAACTCTGCCTCCTTATTTTTCAGATTTCTTCTTCTTTTCTTCTTTTTCTTCTTTTTGAATTTTTTTTTTTCGTTTTATCTTCAATTTGTACTTCTTTTCCATTCCCGCATGTTTCTTTTTTTTTTTTTCTTGTCTTTCTTCTATCATTTCTTTTAAGTCATTCCAGGCCACCCTCGTACTTCCTTACTTCCTCTTTTTCCTCTTTTACATATTGTTTCTTTCTTTTTCCTCTACATCCATCACTTCTTCCTTTTTCCCGATTTCCTTCTCTGTTCTTCCTTTTTCAACTTTTCTTTTTTTTTGGGGGGGGGGCTCCTGTTTTCGTCTTTTCTGTTTTTCACATATTTCGTCATTCTTACTTTTTCTTTCTTTCTTTCTTTCTTTCTTTCTTTCTTTCTTTCTTCTTCCTTCCTTCCTTTCTTACTTTTTTTATTCATTCCCTCGTTCCATTCTTTCTTTCTTTCTTTCATTCTTTTGTTCTTTCTTTCTTTTTTTATCTTTCTTTCTAATCTTTCTTTTTGATCCTTCTTTTTTTCTTTCTTTCTTTCACCTTCTTCAGGCTTTTCTTCTTTCTCCGAATTTTTGTTTTCTTTTTTCTTCTCTCATTTTCCTACATACTATCTCTCTCTCTCTCTCTCTCTCTCTCTCTCTCTATATATATATATATATATATATATATATATATATATATATATATATATATATATATATATATATATATATATATTTGCAACGGTACAAAAGCGTATTAAGGCATAAAAAACAATTTTTTTTTATTAAAGGGCATGATAGATTTAAAATAAAGACACCAGTCGACCGGTTTCGTCCCCTCTCATCAGAACTGTTAACGGAGAATAGAAATTATGAAGAACAAGAAAGTCTGTAATGGATGACATGACTTTATAGTTTTTTCTCTTCACTGCCCATTTATTCATGTCATCCATTACAGACTTTCTTGTTCTTCATAATTTCTATTCCCCGTTAACAGTTCTGATGAGAGGAGACGAAACCGGTCGACTGGTGTTTTTATTTTAAATCTATCATGGCCTATGATAAAAAATGTGTTTTTTTATGCCTTAATATATATATATATATATATATATATATATATATATATATATATATATATATATATATATATATATATATATATATATATATATATATGAGAAATGACTAAAATGCCTGCCTACCTCGCGACCCGGGTTTCGAACGCAAGGTATCCTCAGTCAATCGGAAGGATCCCTCCACTTGCCTGAAAAAAACCTTGTGCTCAAAACCCGGGTCGCGCGGTAATATCTTAGCTCAACATATTCGATTATGAATTTTGTATTG
>OZ038519.1:27643093-27645593 GCA_964036315.1 Acanthosepion esculentum
CCAATTTTAATTATTTTCCTTCTTCTTCTTCTTCTTCTTCTTCTTCTTCTTCTTCTTCTTCTTCTTCTTCTTCTCCTTCTCCTCCTCCTCCTCCTCTTCTTCTTCTTCTTCTTCTTCTTCTTCTTCTTCTCCTCCTCCTCCTCCTCTTCTTCTTCTTCTTCTTCTTCTTCTTCTTCTTCTTGCTACTACTACTACTACTGATACTACGACTAATACTGATACTAATACTATTACTACTGCTACTACTACTAATACTGCTACTACTACTACTACTACTACTGCAGTACATGCGATACCCGTATGACCCCCTGGGACAATTTCGTGGGGTTATGAATTAATTGGATATATTTGGTACGTTGTTTTTTTAAAACTTTAAATGTGAACTGTATTAGAAAAAAGACATTTCGTTAATTGACGCATTTTGCACATTGCTTGCACTAATCCCACCGCGCCCCCCACCAAAAAAAAACCCCAAACACCATCTATATCGTTACTTAATTTCGCAGCCTCACAAGTTCTCCACAGAGTATAGACCACCAGATGATATTTTTTTTTCTTTTACGGTATGAAGTCGCTGCCTAAGCGTTTTCGAGGTCAGAGTTCGCTGTATCCAGGACTCGTTACCAGCCAAGGATGAAAAGCCCAATCTACTATTTAATCCATAGCTGGTGGGGAGAATAGATTAATAACGTTCCCGCGGTTATTTGGGCGAACATGAATATAATGTGTACTCGGATCGGCGATTTTTTCGTTCTGAGCCGCCTGCACGCCCGCACCCCTTAAGAAAAACAGATAGATATGAGTAGACTGGGTTATAAAGATAGATATGTACAGACTGGGTTTTATATATATATATATATATATATATATATATATATATATATATATATATATATAAAGAGAGAGAGAGAGAGAGAATAACTTTTTGAGGCAGCTATAAACAGAATGATAGATAGAGAGATAGATAGATATATATGAACAGACTGAGTTATATATATATATATATATATATATATATATATATATAAATATATGGAGAGAGAGAGAGACACGGAGAGAGAGAGAGACGAACTTATTGAGACAGGTATATATGAACAGATAGATAGATATTAAAAGATTGGGATATATATATATATATATATATGTATATATATATATATATATATATATATATATATATATATATATATAGAGAGAGAGAGAGAGAGATGGATATATTGGAATAGATAGATAGATAGATAGATATGGAGAAACTGGGACACATAGATACATAGAGAGATAGATATGAACAGAATGGGTTATATATCTACATGTGTGTGTGTGTGTGTGTGTGTCTGTGTGTGTCTGTGTGTACAGAAGTAGAGAGATTTTATCGGGACAGGTAAATATGAACAGATAGATATTAACAGATTGGGATATATATATATATATATATATATATATATAGAGAGAGAGAGAGAGAGAGAGAGAGGGAGAGGGTGGGAGAGGGTGAGAGAGATAAACATATTGAGATAGATAGATAGGAAGGAAGGAAGGAAGAGATAGATAGATAGATAGATAGATAGATAGATAGATAGATAGATAGATAGATAGATAGATAGGGCCTACGACAATTATCATATTGAAGCACTAATTCTCGTCCTCTCATCGAAGTTAAGCAAAGTCCATCTCGGTCAGAACCTAGACTTCGCTATGCCGGGTTCTCTAAGCGTTCACCGGATAACGCTGGGAATGTGAAATCGGCTAGCCGAGTTCGAATTCTAGTCGGGTTCTTTACACTCTCCTTACGTGTGCATACCATCGGCAAAGGTAATGACACGACATCTTTCACCCCGCAGAACAAATCCCCCCTTTTTTTCCCCCGCAGACGCCAGTAAGAAAGCCAGTCGACACATCGTCACTCGTCTGTGATGCCCGTTGACGTCGGCGAGTTGTTTTTACACGTGTACGCAACTTGCTCGGAATGCAAGGCATTCGTTTTCAACTAGGCGTCAAGTGACGCCCATAACAGAAAACACCAAACAGATGGAGAAAGAAAAAAAACCATAAGCACGACTGCATCTTTGTTGTAGCCAAAGAATTGCGCCGAATTAGTCTATAAGAAGAAGCAATTTGCTTTCTGCATTCTGTTGAAGATGCTGATTAGTCCCAAATAGGACGAAACGGCCGTTTTGCATTCTTCTTGATTTTTTCCAATGGACAGAATACAGCGGCCTCTCCTTCTTGAGGGTTGGACGGGCCCTACTAACATCAGTTATGTTTAGTTCACTTTGTGTTCATATTTAGTTTGTTATTCGTTTCATCTCCCTTTTCTCTCATTTTTCATCTTTAGAATTGTATATATAGTTTATTATCATTAAATTTTGATGGCATGGGGCGCGTTTCGTAGATTCCTCTTGAGAGGATGTGGTATTATGGTGTATGGAGCATTGATTGGTGACGGACGAGTTTTTGTGGTAAATGTGCAAATTGTAATGAGTGAATGGGTCGTGAATCGGAT